>JAWWLZ010000001.1:106992124-106993831 GCA_035041345.1 Poliocrania exsul | reverse complement strand
ACTTGTTAGGATCCAGCTGGCTCAGTAAGTTGCTAACTATATCCTCCTGGAATACAGGAGGGCTATTCAGCTCCCTCTCTTCATCTACCAGCTCGAGAGACCAATTGTCTTGAGAGCCACCTGTCTTACTGGTAAAAACTGAGGCAAAGTAGGTGTTAAGTACCTCAGCCTTCTCCTCATCTTTGCTAACTATATTTCCCTCCAAGTCCAACAGGGAATGGAGGTTTTCCCTGCCCCTCCTTTTGTTATTAATGTATTTATAAAATGCCTTTTTGTTATCCCTAACTGAACTAGCCAAGTTAACTTCAAATTGTACTTTTCTTTCCCTGATTTTTTTTTTTTTTTAACAAATGCTACTTCATAGCTTCTGTAACTCTCTCCACTTTCTTCAGCTCTAGAGGGAAGGTCATTAACCATACTCAAAATGACAAGAAATCCAAAATGGTGGTGAATTGATTTCTTCATGTTTCATGAAACATCCTCCCATGTAGCAACCAACCCCATGGGAACTATTCTTATTAGAAGTTAATTCTTCTCTAGCAGCTCTTCTCATCGTGTTCTATGGTAGTCCATCCTAGATTACAATTACAGTCAGTTTCTGCAAGAGAGATCTACACAAAGTGATTCTTCTGAGTCTTCCTCATGCTGGACTTGCCTCTAGAAGTAAATAAGATGTTACCTTTCCGATGAGAGGAAGGTGGCACACAGGTCCTGTGGGCACCTTTTGTTAAGTTCTGGTGGTTTATCTTAAGTGTCCTGGCCAAATTAACTCTACTGGAGCACAATTTGCTCAAATGCCTCAAGCTCCCTTTGCAGCTTCGTTTCATACAGTGTTCTTCAGCTCTTGCTCTCAACTGCCACGTGATGTTTCTCCGGTTGTTAAACAGCTGCTGCGTTCAATCTTTGAGGTAGCTGCACTTCAGTGATAAAGTAAGTGAACCTATATATAGTTTGTAAATCCATTTGTTATGTCTAAAGTACTTTGAGATTTAGAATGTGCAAGAAAGCATACATATTAAGCTTTTTAAACTCTAAAAAGGGGGACTGCCTTAACTGGCAGGATCCATGTTCTATCACTTTGTACTTAACGGTTTGAAAAAAATTACATGCAAATTATTTAGAATTTTATTCCACTTTTCAAAGCATGAAGTTAAATGCTCCCATTTCTAAAAATAATAATAAAAATCAATAACTATTATTCAGTACTCATTTGGTATTTCACAATGGACCACTGTGAATTTGAACGCCAGGAAAGGTTGCTGTTTCAAGCCTCCAAAGGGTTATTATATAAAGCACAGAGAAATAATAATTTAAAAACATAAAAAAAGCAGAAAACATCCTTTCTTTTGAATTCCAGCTAAAGATGATAAAAGACTAAAGCAAATTAATTCGAATTACCAATTTACAGTAATAATGGCACTGATAACAAAACAGATATAGACAGGGTCTAGTTACAACAGGTAATAGATGCAGGAAAGACTATCCATTAATACAGTGGGCTCAAAGCAACACGCCTCACTTTTAGGAAACATACCAGCAGAAATAACTAGTGTATTATCCTGTGGTTGCTTAGAGATGACTTAACGAGTTCCTGAGAACAGGCCATTAGCTAGCATTTGCTTTTGCTATTAAAGCTGGATACTGTTTTCACCCCTTCTCTTGTCTCCCGCAGCTCAGCACCTGTCTTTGTTTGGGAGTGACATCTAT
>JAWWLZ010000001.1:106919624-106987124 GCA_035041345.1 Poliocrania exsul | reverse complement strand
GGTTAGACCATAGGCTGAAAACAATGCTATCACTTCATCTCTAAGAACCATCAGTAGAAGATAATAAGGAATAGTATAAGAGAAAGCACACAATGAAACTTTTCCAAAGACTTTCCCAGCTTTGGAAATGGCTCAAGGACCACCTGAATCACTGGCCTTGTATTCAGTGGTGACTGGATGCATTACTACCCTCACCCCAATGAGCTTCAAGTGTTTTTGGAACGAATTGAAACTTTTAGCATCTGCAACATACTGAAGAAAACTATGTGCTATATGGAAAAGTATCTTATTTTTCTTGAACACAGACACTCTCTTTTAATGCCTTCTAGTCCTCGTATCAGGAGAGACTTGGAAAAATCATTCTTCATTCACCTTTTCTGTGCCACTCACGATTTTACAGACCTCTATCACATCACCTGCAATCAAACTCTTTTCCAAAGCACAGTCCTAATTTACTTAGTTGTTCCTTGCATGGAAATCGCTCCAAATCTTTGTTGCCCTTCTCTGAAGCTCCTCCAGGTCTTTTTTGAAATGAGGGGGCTGGGGGGAAAATAGATGACAAATGGGGAGGGAAATGAAACCCGTATTGCACACTGTATTTAGGATGCCAGACGAATATGAATTTATACAGAAACAAAATGGTATTTACCATCTTGTTCTCTGTTCCTTTCTTTCCTCAAGTTGTTTGCCAAGAGCACTACTGAGCATCTGAGTAGCCATTACAAGAAAGATATTTATTATTATCCAAGAAGTATAATTGTAGCCTTCCCTAGTAAGTCAATATACGCCTTGTATACAAAATCAGGATTGGGTTTTCAGCATCTACCTCACTTCACATTACCTGGCAGAGGATTTAATCTTCCACTGTTAACTGACAAGTCAACTCAGTATCACAAAGTCTTTCTGCAACTCTTCTCAAGCAGTTCCTGCTTTTACCACCCCTGAGCAGCTCAGCCCTGTAACCTCTCCATTTCAGACCATCAGCTGCTGGTGTCTCTGGAGGGAATAGTGACTATTTATTTTTACCCATTTCAAAAATTTTTGTTGCTCCTGCAAAGATGTTAAATCTACCTATACCAGAATTCCTGGTGCTTTGACAAAAATATTACAACTCCAAAAGTTGCTTGATTCCATTCTCACTGGCTCTCGGACAAGCTGTCCCAATGTTATGTTCTGGCGATGACTTATACCTAATTTCCACTTAAATTTCAACTTAAAAATATCTTCTAGAACAATTTAAAAAGTGATCCAAGACTGTTTCCAGATTTTTGTTGGTTTGTGTATCATTTTAAGATGAAAGTTGAAATCCTTTACTTCATTTATTCCAGAGACCTCTCTTCTTCCACCATTTCTCCAGCCATGTCACATACTCAGTATTATCCCACTTGGTGTAAAGTCCACCAAAACACTTCCTGCTGCCCCTGCAGAGCAGAGCTTTTATGTCTGCATGGCCGGACCAGAAAAACCTTGTGTGGAACTTCATGCCAACAGCAATGTATATTGCTTCCTACAATGTGTGCTCAAGCCCATAATGCAGGAATGGAAACAATCTCTTCAGATAAACAGATTCATTTCACCCAACTTTGATATCTAAAAGCCTGATACCTAGTTTAAGCTGGTCACCCTATGATCTGTTTATAGTAAATGGAGGAAGAAAAAAAATCTTCTGCAAAAAAGCAATTCACTTAACAGATTTCAGGATGAGACAAATCCTCCCTACTCCAGACACTCTTAATAAAATAAGGGGGTTTGGAAACAGTATAATTAGTGTATCTGATCACTAAGTTCGAGTTTCATTGTTATCTACATTAGTAATGTAAATCATTATATATTTAATACCTCACAGTGAGAAAATTTCAAGAATTCAAAAAACATCTGTGGATTTAATTTGGTCTCTTGCACAACTGTTCCCTTATCAGTCCTAGTACCACTTTCCTTGTCATATACAATTTATTTATGACAAATAGTTCAGAACTAACATTACGAAGATAAGACACTGCTCAACAAGACTGAGCTACTTGATCAGCACATGGTTCACCATGAAAAATCCTAACTTAGGACATGACCTAACATAGATACCTGACCTGTGTCTTCTGAAGTTAGCAGGCACAAATGAGTCTCAAGTGAAAAAGACAGTCCTTGGCTTTGGTTTTGCAAATAAACCTCAGGTTTATTTTTAAAAGAGGAAGGTGTTTATCTGTTGCCTCACATTTTTTAAATAACTGAGTTTTAACAGACATGGAATAACTTTCTACAGAAAAAAAAGCTAGCCAAGGATAGCATTGAGATCTTCAGGAGCTCACTTATGGGAGTACCAAGGATATCATTAGAGCCATTGTGAGAGAAAACACAAAAACATTTCTGGAAAGGATAATAAAGTGTCAGAGATCTTCCATTAAGCTAGTTCTTGGAGACAAAAGCTATGCTCTGTGTGAAAAGTTGTTTATGCCACATTTTCTTATTACGTGGCATCTCTACCTTCCTGTGAAACATCTGGCAGCAGTCTGGCACAAACAGGGCCTTAAAACCCATGGTCAGGCAGGGGGAGGTGTGGAGGGTCTCCTCACCCATTCCAAACCCATCCTGTTAAAGAGCATAATTATTTCAGCTGTAACTAAGAAAAGATTCTGTGTGCACAAAGAGAACACTCATGACTCAAAACGTATTATAAATGACTACATTTGAACTTTGAAACAAATTATTATACTAGAAAAAACAAAGCATGGAAACTGTCAGATAGCATGATACTTAGTTAGAGAATGCAAGTGCAACTGAATAAACAAAGCCTGGAATGAGAGGAGCATTACAACTTCAGTTGAACAGAATACTCAAAAATAGACAACAATGACAATAATGCACGATAAAAGTAACTGTGTTTTCTGCCACCTATTGGCATTTTTAGCTAACAATTAAGAAACGAAGGACTACATCACCTACAAGGTACTGCTTCTACTGTCTTACAGTGGAATGCACAGATGGTTCCCCAAAGCTAACACTGACTAATGACACTTGGAAGTTTCTTTATGCAGTTGTTTTGGTCTAATGCAGTCACTGTCGAAGACAGCACTGGGAGCTTTACTGGTCACAAAATACTGGTGAAAAAAGACTGAAAAAAGCCCTGATTAAACTAAAACAATAGCTTAGGATAAAAATAACCATTCAAATCCAACAGCTTAGTGCTATATTTGTTTTCAGCTACTAAGAAGTAATGACAAAAACATACAAGTTTCACTGAACAGTACATATGACAATAAACTATATTTAAAAAATAAATATCTAAGTTATTGTATTGCCTACAATAAAAAGCCCAAATATGTTGCATAGATACTAACTAAATGTTCCTTTGAATTGTATAGAAAACAATTAATGTCATTTGTACAGACTTCCTACAAGTTATAATTAGCATTAAAGAGGTATTTTCTTCTTTGTCACCTCTCTATTCAGGTCTTATTTGTGTTTGTTTGTACTCACTATCTGTTAAACTCTCTTAACAAATGACAATAACTGTTACTATTATGCATGGAAATTAAACATGTAGATAACTGTGTGAAGGGAGCTATTTTTGAAAAAAAGCAGTATCAGGAACCTGTAGCTCTTTATGTCTCTTGTTTTGCTTTCATAATTAAGCCATAGCCTTGATTTGTTTTAAACAAAAAACTTTTCCATGGACACGCAGGTTGCAATCAAATTCAATACATGCATTATGTTCTGATTCAATCTGCTCAAGTGCATTATTGTTCACTCTTATTTGATCCATGCCTGTCATCTTCACTGACCAAACAAAACCAATCCTTCATTTCCCAGCAGTTATCACTGAGTCTGTAAACTAATTTGCAATAGATCAAACAAAATCATAATAGGAAACCTTCAGCTTTGTTCCACTTGGTATCTGCAACACTGTGGGAAATGAAATACAAGTTGATGGAGGGGGAGAAAAAAACAGCAACCATCGTTTCCAAACATTCTGCCTACAAATGTTTAGTTCATTTTAAAAAATAAGAAAGTATGCAAAAACCCCCTGAAATAAATGCACAATGTAAAAGAAAATCCCTGAAGAGTATTATGTCCATGAACTGTAGCTAATGGGGAGAAATTTGCAAGTCAAAAGTAATTTTGTTTCTTTGTAAGTCTGTTCTTGAGAATTAGCCTCTCCCATTCTAGTGATCAACAAGCATTAGAAATATTACCCCAAAATACAGAGGCAAGTGGTTTCAGAACAGCCTTTTAAACAGAAGTTGCAGGAGTCAACAACATACACTTACTGAGCTTTATCTTAATAGTTTTTACAAATTACATTTCATAATGTAGCTTGGCTGCCTGCTACAGTAGAGGACTGGATGTGCTTCTCTATCTCACCTCAGTTCTGCATCTGTTCCTGCCTTCAGACAGTCTGGATGCTGAGACACTACAATGCTTTAAAAGTTCACATGGAATGAAAAAGGTGGTAGTAAAAAGCAGAAAGGTGCAAGCAGTGAAAATTATTCACCAGTTACTATCAGTTATGTTGGAGTTGCATTTAACTGTAATTTGTGCTTGCTTCTCTACAATCTTTCTTCCCACTGAAGACAATCTTAATGTGGACTTTAGAAAACGGGATCTCAGGGGATGATGTCCAAACTCCAAGATGGCTGAAAGATCTGAACATGAGCATATTGCATTCAAAATCCATGGCTTCAGCACTGCAGAGCTGAAATTACCACCTTAAATCATTAAACCCACCAGCAGGGAAGTGTAGGAACCCTACCTGAACCTGCTGTCCTAGTCAACCAGCATAAGCTTGCTGTTCATGCCACTAAGGAGCAAACTAGCTTTTCAAAGGCTGAATGTGAGAGACAATGCAATGAAAATTTTCTGATTCAGGTATCATTGTGAGTCACTAATCAAGCCACTTAAACTTCACACTGACCTCTTTTTTTATACTACTCTTACAAAAGCATATTATTTTCACTCATTCCAAAACCAGAAATTTCAATACCCATTTTCCTGTCAACATCCACTATTATGGATAGCATTACCTAACAGGGTAAATCTGGCTGAAGTGGCTTTAAATCGTCTAATTTTAATCGTTTAAATTAGGTTCCACTAATACTGCATTACAGGTACACTATCAAATATATAAAATATATTGATATGCCTATGCAGTGCTAAAAGATAGATCATTATATGAAATAAAATAAGGCAGCTAATCATGGCAACAGAGGACTTGACTCAGTGACCTGAAAGTTACCAGGTCCAATGGCAATAACTTGTTCCACATCACAGGTGGGTTCTACCTGTCTGTGTCTTATGTAAATAGCTGACTGTTTGGGGAAACCGATAGACAAACTTTCCCTAATAGCAGACAGTGTCTCAGGTATTACAGCCAAACCCTCTGTCTGCACATTCTCTGGCAAGTGTTTTAACTTTTAGTATCTCATCTTTTGAGAATTATTACATCACAATTTCACAGAAAGGTCATATGAATATTGACTTAAAGATGTGCTATTGCTGTCAAGTCAGGAAAGTTTCTCTGCTGTGTACCAGAAATCAAATTACTTCAAAGAAATATCAATTCCTGATCTGCTTTTTTTTCCATTTAAAATGAAGAAATACTCCAGTAATAACACTGACACGATCCAATGCATTTGCACCATCTTAGTGAGATATCAGAAGCAATGAAAATCTGAAAGACAATGTAAGAACAAGTGCCACACACTGGAATTTCAGTAGACAATGCAGACTTGAGTGACACCTACCTGCCACTGCTACAAGTCCAAGAAGAAACTCCCCTCAGGTCAGGGATGATACAATAAATAGTGAAGTAAGACTTCATGACAAAAGTTTACTCACTTAGTGATGTGAATCAGAATCACTAAGGTTTGAAAAGACCTCCAAGATCATGAAGTCCAAGCATTAACCCAGCACCCCAAGTGCCACATCCACATACCTTTTGAACACTTCCAAGGACAGTGATTCCACCACTCCAGTGAAGTTCAGCATAACTGAGGTTCCTCAAGTAACATCCCACATTTTCATGATCAAAACCTCAGAAAACCACTCTTATAAAGAAACCAATTCTACTGCTGCTGGACACAGGAAAGGCAGAAAATAATTTAATTTTTGAAAGGGTTTTTCAAGATTGAGGACTTGATGAGGCTGGAATTAGCATAATCAGAAAAACACTATTCTCTTGTGCAGGAAAAGCAATTCTGCAGGGTCCTGGTGCCACCTGCTTTGCATACTTGCTGTAGCTGCCTCATCCTGAATGTCCTTCCACAGCCAAGTACAAAGACACATCAGATACCTGCTTGATTGATCTTATGATTAGACTAATTTATCTGTGAGACTACCAGAGTAGACTCAGTGTAGAACACTTTGATCGGGAGGGCTCCACACAGGTGATACCTTAAGACATCTGACTTGGTCAAATATATCATCTCCTGACTATTCCTTTGGAAGTTGTAGGTACTAATACAAACAACCTGGAGATGAGAGTATCTGAATTATAAAACACTGTGTCAACATGAAAGGAACACCCATTAGCAAAATTATCACCATCAGAAGGAACCTTTATAAGGAGCATCTTATTTGTTTTGGCTAGAAGAAATCAATGATGCAGAATTCTGGATCAGCAACTATTTCAGGATCCTCCAAAACCATAAGAAGAATCTCATTTTATCTGTGAAGGAAATCTCCTGCAAAGCCTCTTTAATTAGTAAATTCAGATATATTTAGATCTCAAAATAGCATATGGATAGACCTTGTTATTGGTATACTAGTCACTCCAGCCTTCTTTTCCACTTCACCAAAATGTTAACAAGAAATTCCTGGAGAAGCTCTCTCCATTTATTTAATATGTTACTATAAGGAGATCAAATTCTACTAAGTCAGAAGCTGTCATGTTAGGTTCAGGAAATCCCTTCTAGAGAAGAGGTTATGTCCAAACTCCATCCTAGAATTTTAAAATGTAAAACAATTCCACAGTGTGTGCAAGTTCTCTTGAACCACCAGGCATAACTGAACTTTTCAGTCAAAAACATCTTAAAACTAAGTTAAAATATTTATACTCATATTTGAGTATGTAAGGCAAAGATGATCTTTGAGAACGGTTTGTTTCAAGCATTTATGCTGCTGTCCTAACTGTAACATTTAATCATCTCCAAATAATAAATTCCTTTGATATTTTCCCAGACTCTTCAGCTAGATTGTTTTATAGAAGAGCTAGGTCAAGAGTCTACTACTGATGCTGGCTGACTGGAGCTTTTGTCTTTTAAAGTGGGATAGGTACCATGCTAAACCTGCTTCCAAGCTTGTTGTAGCTCAAAGATATTGCAGCATATGCCCAGAATGGTGAAGGCCTGACAGATCCAGTGTTGTATATGACTATTCAGATCACAAGAAAAGCACCTATTTTATAAGCTCACTCTTGACCACTGACTTTGCATTAATTTTTCTTTTCCTATACAATAAATATTGTATCTAGCTCCTCATTCAGAAGAAAATAGGTTACATTTCCCAGTATGAGTATTTCTAGAGTCTGATGCTACCTGATCATCCAATTTAGGGAAAGTGTAAACACTGACCATGCCATTTCACACTTCATTTCATGCTGCCTCACTTCAATGGAAGCTGAAGATACTATTTCAATTTCTTTTCTAAGCATTTCCTTATTTTCAGAGCTTCTTGAGTTTTGGCCTGTAAAACTGTGTGATGGAGTGGATAAAAAACTCTTACAAAGAAAGCAAAACTCCTTTCCTGGATAGTTCACTCTGCTCCTTTTGAATTCAGCATTATCCAGTCTGATGAAGTGGTAGACTTCATCTTTTAGGAAAAATACAAAATTGTCTCTTATCTGGAAGATGAAACAAGGATATGCTTTTGAAAGTGAATTACTTGAAAGTAGTACAGATACTGAAGATGGTTGGTTATATATCCAGGATTATTATCACACAAAGCACATTAAATGATGTTAACAAATTGAAGCATCTTGCCTAGTAACCTCCTAGGGGAAGGCAAATGATCACTTTACCACCTAATGGTGATATAAGAGAACAACACTCTCCCCAAAATACTGAAACCTCTTGTCACAGATCTCCACTGGAAAACTGTCAGCCCAAAGTGACTCAAAAGCACCTAGAGCCAAAGGCAAACTCACCTTCAAAGGACCAAATTGTGAAGGTCCAAAGCAATCAGACAAACTGGAACTGAAAGCAATGTACTACACTGACTTATGCTACCTTCAAGAAAGCATGAATGAGGACATAAAATACAACCTGAGCTTTTCAGAACACAGGATGTCCTTCCATCTTGAAAAAGCTGATGATACTATCACAGTAAAAGCACTGATGTAGATTCCAGGTGGCCATTAAAAGAAGTGAAGCTGCCACTGCACTGGTCTAAAACACCTAAAGTTTATATTGGATATTATGGAAAATGGACATAAACTTGAGAGGATTTAGCCTACAACAAAACTATCTCTCACAGCATACTTTTTAGGAATCCTTTCAGTACTTGCATACCCTCACAGTCCTATCAGCAAGGCGTCACTGCTGTGATGCAAAGTCAGCCACAAAATATCCTATGTCTATTTACAGGATACTGAAAATGATACAAAATTTCAAGAATGGCATTTTGTAATTCTCAATACTCCAAAAATAACAGGACTTGAATTGCATTCTAATCCAGAATTGGAAAAAAAATTTTGAGGAAACCATCAAAGACCAAATGAAAGCTTGATTAATTTCTAGAAAATATTACTCTCTGCACTATCTGTCAAATCAGTTTTACCATTAGAAGTCCTGGAGGTGTGTGTACATGACCAAAGCAGGAAATAACACAAGTAGTAAGAAATTAATCCGTACCCTTCCCCCTCGTGAACTCAAATGCTCAACCTAACGTAAAAAATGTTTTAAACAAAATTATCAAACACGACAGAAGTATATCTTGTAGGTCAATGTAAGAGTTTTACATGTTATTAGAAATTGATTTTTTTTAAAAAAAGACACCTTTAAATGTACATGTCATTTCATAAAAGTTATTTGAAACTTATTGATCTCATTTGTGCAAAGACCAGGCTCTGCCATCAGCCTGCTGAAAGGATAATAGAGCACTCCAAACCCTTGTGATAGATTTGATGCAAACAGTGGCCCTCATTTAAACACATGTAATAGCACCACAAGCGGACAAATTCCAGCCTTAACAGTTGTACATTACAAACTAAATTAGCAAGTTTGTTCTGCTTTACTTCACATCAAATCCAATACCTTGCTCTTCTTATCTTCAGTAAAATAAAGTTCTAGGCACCAAAATACAAGCCCCAAAAGATTAAGTAGAGCGTAAGTGTTCACAGGCTACCATACCACTCACAAAGAGAACCAACTATTACTAACAATTTTATTTCACTTAAGACAATCTAAAAACAGCTAAACTGAATTTTGAGCAAGCAACTGAGAGAAGACATACGCAAAATGACTACACATGGAAAACTACAACAAGAAAAGGATCAGTGAAGGATGTCTTATGTATTTCTGTACTGAGAGCTAAAACCTCCAGAAGGATATTTAAGTCCATTTTGCCAAAATACTCTCCCTATTCATAGAACTCAAAGCAAGCCATACTCTAAGGGTACAATAGGTCACAACTAAGTACAGTTCCTTGCTTCAGAAAAAATTTTGCTTTGTCTGTCAACTGTCAACAAAGCACAAAGAGCTCATACAGCCCATCCATGTATTGCTTGTAAAGAATCTAGCAGCATAGAAAGAGTAAGAACTCAGTTCTTAAAAAACATGCCTCTACTTTGGTTAGAAAGCTAAAAACACTCTACTCCCCCCAATTCTTCCTTCTCCCCTCAAACATTTGTACAGTCCTTGAATTTTTCCTGTCTGAGACTTGTCACACTCAACTTCCTGCACAACATTAGATGTAATACAGAACACACAGAAGTTTTGCTCATGTACATGGCAGTAACAGTAAGGTTTGTCAACTCCAGTATACATTTCAAGTTGGCAAGG
This sequence comes from Poliocrania exsul, assembly GCA_035041345.1. Lineage (NCBI taxonomy): Eukaryota > Metazoa > Chordata > Aves > Passeriformes > Thamnophilidae > Poliocrania > Poliocrania exsul. The sequence continues at coordinate 106,977,135 of JAWWLZ010000001.1, read as the reverse complement.
AGACAAAAAGATTGTTTATGTGAAATATCTTTTCAATGTGGTCATGAACTTCTCCAAATACTGAAGGAGTTAACACAGTTCTGAAAACTTTAAAAACGATAATGCACATTCACGGGTATGTGAGTTCAGAGGAGCTCAAAAGAGTGAAAGGTAATGGCAGAGAAAGCAGTCTCAGTGGTCTGGTCACCTTAAACTAGAGAAGTTTAAAGCATCACTAAGCAGTGTTTGTTCATTTAAGTTTAATTATTTTCTCCTTGAGAATGGCACTAATGAAACTGAATATCTTTCATGGTTTCGAAGAGCAGTCTGAATGGTCTGTAAACAGGACTGGGGGCAGAGGAGAGAACTGGCTGAGCCAGGGGGTTGCTAGGTGATGCAGAATGTAAACCCACAAACTTGTTCAGGTTTACTTTGCTTTCATGCTGCTCTCCCACAAGCTCTCCAAAGTTTTAAGAATTAATTTCCAGGTAGCTATTTAAAAACAAAAAGTAGAAATAATTAAAAAAGAAAAACCCTTAATCCTCTTCACCTCTTCCGTTGCTCTCCCTGCCACCTCCAAGAATAAAACAGGAAAGATGAAAGGAAATTCACAGCATTAAAAGTGCAGGAGACCATTCCCTCTATATATTTGCATGTCATTTTTGAAACTGGTGATTATGAGGAACATTTGATCTTTTCAGACTGATTTTTGCTTCTGTAAATGTAAATAAAAATGAATTCTGGAATAATACAGTGGGCCTTATTTGCTAACATTTCCACTGCAGATTACAAAAGCAAACTTTTCAGTACAGCCATGTGTTTCTACCTCCATCCTTTTCAGAGCTGTGGTTATTTTTTCTTTCCTAAAGTATCTGATCAGAGATTGTCCGGTAAGAGCACTTTATTAGATCATCAGTCAGAGGGTTTTACAAGCACCAAGAGCTATGGGCTCAAATGCAGCACATCAGTTTTAATAGCCGAAGGTCTAATAGTAAACTGCAGATACTGCTGAGAACTTTCCATGCACTGAACTCTTGAAAAAGCACCATCTCTCAAGCTTAAATGCAGCTGCCTCTTTCAATGCCGCAAATGGGTAAATTTGACAAAAAAGCCACCATTAAGACTACATGAAAGGCTCAAGACAACATCCTTTCAATGCTTTGTACTTCAGTAATCAGATGTACTTACTCACCCCCTCCCCCAAACCCGATCAAGAACTATTTCTGAATGGTAGGAAATAATTCCACTTTGTACATCTTTTAGTTAATCAAGACTTTCTATTCAGCAATTTGACCTTTTGTTCAAAACAGGATTATCAGTTTTTTCGCCAGTTACCAAGGGCGACTCGCATGGTGAACATAATTGCAATAATTTGCAAAACACCATGGCAACCCACATTACAACTAGGTAAATACTGGTCTTTTGTGCTACATTGTTATTTTCAGAGATGCTGAAGTCAAAGAACGAATGACAAATGAACACAAAATTTATATTTGCTTTGTCTCAAAAGAGAAGAAAATTGATAACAAGAATTGGGGGGAAACCGACTACAGCTGTAATTTCTAACTTGATTAATTAGGATGGTAACAGTCCTTAACAGTATATTCAACAAACAGCCCTGACTTAGTCTCTCCACCCACCTCTCTCTCTTTCTACACTACTACCACTAACCCCCCACCCCAGACAAATTTTTTCAGCTAGGAGAACAAACAACTCCATTTGCTCTTTTCTTCAACTTAATGGAATCCTTAATTACAGAATATTGTTCTCCTGCTCTTCATTACACTGAAAACTGAAAGTGAGAGAGGAGGAGGAAGACGGTGCCAAGCAGACAGAGTAGCTACAGTCATCTCTTCTGCCTTTCCTTTTTTTGTCCGTAGCAGACCTAAAGATGAGACTGCATTTTTTGTGGTTTTTTTTCTTTTTAATATTAGCAGCTGTTGTACAGCAAATAATTAAGTAAACTAGTGCTCAAGTTCTCTCCTGGCAGCATAAGTAAGACATGAAAGCTTAAGTCATGATTAAAATCCAAATCAGAGAGGAAGCAGCTGCTTAAAAAGAAAAAAAAATCTCTTAAAATTATCAGATTGGGTGATTTCTGAGAGAATACCTACTGTATTAAAACATTTGCCTATTAATAGTATTATAATACAAAATAAACTAATAATTTTAAACTTATTTTCTTTACAATTTTAAGGAACTTGTCAAGAAAAAATATCTGAAAACAGTCAAATACATGTTACTGATTGACTTCACAATAAATTTGCTATGTATTACTTGGAGCACAAGCTCTGTGCTGGAACATTTATTATGCCATAGTGAGTTGATTGAACGCTTGAGAGCTTAATTTTCATGATATCATTAATAAAAACAAGTTATGTCTCTATACAGGCCAAATCCTGTCACCAGATGTATGCATATGTTTCTTGTAAAATGCAATGGCTGGCACTTGTTAGCAATGGATTTTCACATCCAGAGGAGACAAAAATACATTAAGATCAAGAATTATACAATCAGAAGCCAGTGTAACCCTCATTTCAGCTCCCTGTAAGTAAAAATCACGTGTCAATTTTCAGTTAAAGGACCACATCTACATTTTAATTTTCATTAAAGGACTGGGTTACCTTTACGATGGCTTGTAAAGTGAACAAGACTATGTACTGGGAACACTGCAGAGTATGTAGTAAAATGAAAGAAATGAAAACAAAGTGCTAAAGTCAAACAAATGCAGCCCCAGAAAGACCAAATGCACTTACTGCCTCTACACAGACTCTCCATGTGGCTGGATGAGTCACTTCCAGTTTACTGACTGGACTCGCAAGCAATGATCACCTCAAGATCAGTCTGTTCTCAGGGCAATTTGAAGGTCTATGCTGCTCAGGTTTGAGGAGACCCAACTGTAACTTGCAAGCTCTGCTTCAGGCAGTTACTCAGCACTACACACTGAAAAAACAGGTCCTCTGATTCACAAACTGGGCACCCAAACTCATGGGTATGTTTGATGTTCATTCCTCAATGCCTCGTTTCTTTGAGAAATAATAATAACTGTCCCCCTGCTTAATACAGCCCTTGTGAAGATGTTCTTTAAGAGGCACTTGATGCCACAGGGAAGTGTGCCACAGAAAAATCCATGAAAAAATAAATAACTCTAGGCAAAGTTTCAGAGAGAGCACTCAATAAGGCAAAGAGCATCCACTATGCAATGGAGAGAAACAAATACAGACTGGCTGCTCATCCAATGAGTGCCGTTCAACCTGTGGGTTACAAGTATGGAAAAAAGTGAATGGGAGAACATCACACATAAATGACTGGCATTAAACTTAAGTAAGCAGTATTCATTCTAGGATTTCTTCAACTTTCAAATGCCCAACTCTGCAGTATCACAATCTCTATTTTTAAATTAAAATAGAAAAAACATCCATTCTTCAAAATAGGGTTTGAAGGAACACAGATTTTGTTTCTTGAAAGAAACAGAGTAGCCCATCATAACAATTACTTTCTCCATTTTCCGCAAGCTACACATTTTGCCCAGTATTTGACAATAGCAGAAGCAGGCAAATACTTAGGAATTTTCTCATACTTTTCCCTTTTTTTTTCTTTAATCAATCACACTCAGATATAATTGTTTGGTTTTCATGCCCAAATTTTCACAGGCAATCTTCATCATGCCTACCTCCTCATGCCATTTCAAGCCTACCTGCCCAGCCAGGTGCTCATCCAGCAGATACCATATTTGAATATTCTAATTCAATCAATTCCACTCAATCCAGCTTCTTTGCTTTTAGTTTCAACTACATCCACCCAGGTCCAACTCCAGTCTCATGGGCCATGCTCTAGTCTCTTTTACTCATCTATATTCAATTCTCGCCATTATTTTTGGGTTGGTTTTTTTAGTTTTCTGTTGGTTTTAACCTTTTAGTTACTAATCATACCTAGCTCCTTCTCCACACTACTAATTTTTCTTTAACGTTTGTCAAGTTATCAAATCTAGATGGATTTTCTTAGGCTGACAAAAGACAACTAATAGAAACGAGGAAGGAAGGATGAAGTATATACTCTTCCTCATAGCCCAAAGCATAGCACCTGTATTTCAGCTATGGCAAGGTCATCTGAACAACTCTAACACTGCTTTTACTGTAATATCATACAATAAGAAAGTGATTATAATTCACTTTCACACCTCTGGGCTTCAATTAAACTAACTTCCGTTACATCGTATTTTTCCCTTTCCCATTCATTCCTCCTCAGATGGCCACAACTGTGAATGTATCAAGTTGTCTGGTGGAGCTCACTAGGCAGGTTCATGTAACAAGATGTCTACATTTCAACTGCAACTTACAGTTTTTTAGAATTTTGATTTGGAATAATTAAAACAAATCTGTAGCACACTTTATTCTGAGTTAATAACAAAATACTGCACTTCTTGACTTCACCTTGAATGACACCATTTTCTCCCTGCTACTGTTAATTAAACTAAGCATCAAGCAAGACACTTGAAAACCTCCAAAAACCTTTTGCTAAGTGTTATGAGATGGTCAAGCTTCCTCCTTAGCTTCCCCTCCACTTCTGTAACTGTTTTCAACACTCACCAACACAACTCCTACACTCTCCTGAGGTTGCCCTCAAACTTTCTCTTAGACCTGCCTTTTTTTTTCTGAAACAAGAGCTCTTGTTCTGCCTTCCTGCTGGCTTTGACTTAATTTGCCTTTCCCACTCCTGCCAGACTGCACAGTTCTTCATTTCTGCAGAAAAGACTGATTGTCATATCCGTCTCCACATTAATAATGAACATCTTTGGAGGAAAAATCTCCATAGATGGCACACCATCTGGTCCAAATGCAGACTCGAGATCATGAAAACAAAGGTCAGAGGGAGATGGAGTCTTGAGAGAGTTTACACTCTTTTCAATTAAGAATTTCAAAGACTTATAAATTGATACCTACCATGAAGAACTCAAGAATCTAGGCCAATCTGCTAGATCTCAAGAACTCAAATGAAGCCAGAAAGGAACAACAGCATCTCAGAAGAGATGCTGTGGATCAGTTTATGATAGAAATAACATGTTTTATTTAATCTTGGAAAAATGTTAATCCATTTTGGGTTGAAATTTCAGCCAAAGCTCAACATTAAACAGATTTGCCATACAAAATGGCAAGGCAGACACCTGAACTGTGGTAATGCTTTGAAACCTTAGAACCTAATTTTTCAAAACTCACACCAGTGTAACATACAATAAATTTAATAAAAACTGCTTTGAGGCTAGTAAGAAAAAAATTAGGCTAAAGGTTCAAAGAGAACAATATCAAGTGGGAAGTTTTCATGTGTACTTTTTTGAAACTCTCTTCAAACTAAACTATTGTGGACACCAACTAAAGTAACCAGATGGACCTTAAGAAATTGATGCTCCTGTGTAAGCATTAAAAGAAAAAAAAAAGCCAACTCAACAGAAATAAAGGCCTGTCATAAATTCATTGAACTAAAAAATATGAGAATGGGCAAGAGAGTGTTTCCTGTTGCTTCTACACTGGTGACAGACACAGCAAGCAAAACAAGCAGGACATTTTTGTTGCAGAGATTTATTTTAACATAACACTCCAAATTTTTATTTAGTAAATCGCATTCAGGAAGAACAAACTGCATAAAAACAGCAGGTAAATTATGAACCTTCAAATACACTACGATTCTGTTTTTCATAAGGTTGGCTGCTACTGAGACCTGCAATGCCTTTTAAAGCCAACAACTCAATACTGAAATTAGTGGGGCCCAAGAGAACTTTCCAACTGCAGCCTCTTGAGAACACACCCAACAAGTTACTCAATACATCCTGTCTGCTAGAAAAAATTTGCTGCTATGGTGTTGCATCCTGTGGTAGACATACATATTGTCCCAAGTCTCTAGAACTAGTATTTTCTATAATCTAGAGAGAATATTTAATTTGAAAAATTATACAAATTCCTAATTTTATTATGGTAGGTAAAGAAAAATTAAATTACTGGAGTAGAAGACTGTGTCTACTTAGAAACCAGTATCATGGCCTTGTTATATTTCATATGGGTAAAAACCAGTTCCAAACAACTTGAAAAGTTCTCTCTCTTAAGGTAAGGAAAATTACAAGCAAGTTTTAACTTGGGGAAATGTGTAAAATATAAGTATGAAAAAGTGGAGACTGGAAGTAGACAGCTGCTGACACAAACCTAAAGTTTTCCCAAGCAGAAGATTAATAAGAAACATTAAGACAGATATTAATATGGAAACAAACTGATAACGTGATAAAAACAACAACATAACTGGCAGCACAAAAACCCCCAGAAGTCTATGTTTTCACTGTATTTGGGAAAAGCATAGTAACAGTCTAGTAGCAAATAGAGACGAAGAACTATGTTTTGGTTTGCTAGCAAGAAAATACTTAGTAGGACTTCAAAATTCAGCACATCCATATAAGAAATGCTTGAACTTAACAGTCCTACTGGAGGAGCAAAGAAGATCTGTTACCTCCTGGATTTCCCAATCCCTGAAGCTGCCTCAAAAGACTGAGACCCACGTACCTATCAAAACACTAACTTTCTTTGAAAAAGTTATACCAGCAAATCAGAACCATGTAACTATTTGTATGTATCAGTCTAGCATCAACCTGACAGAAAACAGTAGAAATACTGATAGAGACTTTAAGTGATCAAGAATTTAAGAACAGGAATGGAATTATTATCAGTCAATACGCTTTTATACAAAACAGCCTCAACCAACCACAACAGTTCATTTTTTTCATCAGATTACAGGTTTGGTTGAGAAAGGCAGATGTACTATAAATAATCTCTTGAATGGTATTTGATTTACTTTCAAAGGACACCGCAATAGAACTAGCATTGCACAGTGTTAATGAAGTACATTTGAAATAGATTAAGAGGTGCATAGTTGAAGCAACTAAAAAAATCAACTGTCCATGAGACACGAAGTGATGACAGCCGAGAAAGCATTTGTCACTATGGAATGCAGAGGGTTTCTGGTGGTGTATCACAATGAAAAGGTTACACTCGTACTCTTCAACATTTACATCAGTGATTAGGAGAAGAGACGAATCAATTCAGATAAATTTACAGATGACAAAAGCAGAACAGCAAATAACAATAAGCATGAGGAAACTGGTTTGGTAAACTGTGTTCATTTAAAACAAAATACACGTTAGTGCAGCAAAACGAAAGTGGCACACTGGGAACAAAGACCACAGTTCACACCTACAGAATGGGGACACTGTATGCCAGAAATTATCAGCTGAAAAGGAGTCATAGCAGACAAGTTACTCAACATCAGCTTGAAAGGCAGACCTAGCAAGATGTGGAGGGTGAATACTGAAGAACTGTGTATGAGCACTGAGGTGAATTTCTTCAAACACATTGGTAAGAATGATACTGAACACACACAGCCCTGGTGGCAAGACTTAGAAAGGAAAAAGAATTGGTATGCTGAAGAGCCATAAACTATTTTTGAAGGTCTTAAAAACAGAATAGCAACAGATCTTGAAGAGCAGTCTCTTACCATCACAAAAGGATACTGAGAGGTGACCGGAGAAAAACCTGTAGGCATATTAATGGTAGGAAATTTGCATATAACACAGGGTACTTAAATCTTCAGAAGAAGGGAGTGATCTGAGCCACTGCTTGCAAAATCTTGGTGGACTGAAAACTAGCTCAATGTCTGGGCCCAGAGGGTGGTGACCACTGGTGAACAGAAACCAGCTGGAGGCCAATAAGCAGCAGTGTGGCCCAGGGGTCCAGTCCCATTCAAGACCTTCACTGATGATCTGTTTGATGGGGCACTGTGTACTCTTGGTGAGTTTGCTGATGCCACACAACTGGTAGACACCAAATTGAATATGAGCCAGGAAAACGCTTTGGCCTCTCCTGTCCCATCCTGCATTATCAGCAGGAAGCCCTTTGGTCTAGTTCCATGATTCTGTCTACAGATGTCATGCAGGGGAACATGGAGGAGGTTTTGGTAGAACATCTCTTATCGTGCACAAGAACTATGTAAGAGCCAAGTCCACCTTAGGCCAATACAGATGCTTAAGTACTGCAAGGAAAGGCTGTTGTAGCATTCATAGATGGTGGTGCATGGCTCAACTAAGGCCATTATCTTTAGAAAGAGCAATCTGCAGCAGAATGAAGACACCTACAATCCTTTGTCATCCAGATATTTATTAACCAGAATAATTTACCTTCACTTTTCTGATGTTACCTCTGACCTTTATTAATTAAATTTTTCTCTCCTCCAACACCTATCTTAAACTAGACATATCTGCTCTAAACCAGGAACTTCTATACCATGTGACAATACTTTCACTCACAGTACAGTGTTTTGAAGGGCTTTTTTTCTTTTAAATTAGCTTTAGCACAACTCAGGCATTATTAACTTATCAAAACTCAAGAAGACAGCAACAGAGACAAATGAGAGAGGTCACAGGATGGGAAAGGTGGGTGAGAAAATGAAAAGCAAACACTAGTAACAATTCAGTTATTTAGTCTACATTTTCAGGGAAAAAAAATTCCAGTTGTTTCCCAAATTCTATTAGATACATAAGCAGTATGTGTATATATATATAATATATACATACGTGACACATACCCACAAACACACATAATAAATTTTCTTTTTTTTTTTTAATTACCTTTGATGGAAATTCAAGTCAGATCACACATCCTTGTGTTTAAGCTGATACTTCAAATATTTTGTTTCCCTTATTTTTTTTTTAAGTTTTGGGGTTTTGGGTTTTTTTAAATGGAAAAAATTATTACATACAATGTATGGGTGTGGGCACTCAAGAACGTGGCTCCTCAAAAAAAATCAGAGAATTAAATGCTTTGGTGTAATACGTGGAGAATACTTTATTTATGTTTAGAAACATTTAAAGAGATACACTAAGCCAATAGGCTCCCTCAGTTACTATGGTAATACGCATTTATAAAAGCATATAAACATATTAAAGCTGTTTTTACTTCATATTGATATTTTTTGCTTCATATTGATATTATCCACTCTCTGATGTTATAAAACACATGAAGCAACAGAAGCTGAAAAAATAAGCTAAGATTCTAATATTGAAACTGATCTCTTACAAAAAAACTTTTTGGAGATTAAAACCAAAAAATTTTCCTTTTGCTATGACGTTACTGACTTTAAGTAAGGAATTTCATAGAACCCATGCCTGGAAAACATCATTCTGGGCAGACACCACATTAAACTATTAAGGAAATAGTAAAACTAGAAGATATAACATATATGTTACCGTAAGGATCTTGGTCTAACTGGCAACCACAACAACAAAAAAGTACTACTGAAGGTAGTATCTACAATGGGATCATAACCATTCATAAATATAATTACTAATTAACAAAGAAAATATATCTTGAGATGGAAGGATCACAGAAAATAGACATGAATGTTTCAATCTTCAGGGCACTCCTATGAAGGGATCTACTGGCCTCCCTAGTCCTGCTAAGTGCAGTGAATTCAAAGCCAAGCTCACCCATTTGCTAGTGGACTTCATGTGGAGTCTAGTCCTTAATTTGCCACCAAGATAATTTAACGCAGAGTTTTCATCTCCTGCCTGTGGATTCAGAAATTTTTTCCCCACAACTTATAAACCTATAATGCATTTATTCCACAACACTATCACAGGAGCAAAACACAAAAAGCAGAGCCTCAATTATGTATATAAACTTCAAATGGTTCTTCACAAAAGAAAGATGGCACACTTAGGAGATTTACTCTAGTCTTATCCCAAACTACCAAATTTGATTTCCGGTTTTCTACCCTTGTTAATACATAAAAAAACTGTTCTGCACAGTTTCTTAATGAAATAATTTTGTCTGTTCCCTCTATTTGCATGAAGAAAATATTCAAGATAAAAACTGCAAGACAACAAAATCTTAATATGCAGTTTGGTAAAGTTCTAGTCAGTCTTTGAACAACACGTTTATCTATCCAGTAAAGCTTGTGTTAATGCGATGTAAGAGTTTGGCAAATTCAACTCTAATGGAGCATAAAAGTGCTTTTGCTTGAAAGTGAGATCATTTTTAAAAATTCAAAGCATGATCACTTTCCCCCTTTTTTTGCAGGAACAATCTGATACAAGCAGCAAAGCTTAAATAAACTAGAAACATTTCAAATGATCCATAAAGGATTAATAAGCACTGCAGGAAGTCCTATAGGCTCAGCGTATACATTTTCCATCTTTTTCTCCTGCGACAGGCATGACGTGAAATTCTAAACAGAACTCAAGTTTCAAAGTCACTGAATGTTAAGGTCTGCTGCTTTCAAACTAGGGTGGAGTGGGGTCACCATCTTGGAATATTTAATTTAAATAGATAACAAAATATTGATTTTATTAGCATAATAAAGCCCCCAAATTATGGCCCTTCACAAAATTCTTTTCCTACTCACAAATAGGTGAATGGACAAAAGGAAGGCAAAAGGGGTAGTAGGAAGCTACAGGCCACTAATATAACAAGAACGAAATGACAGCTATTATTTTGGCAGAGATAATCTATGCTGAAACACAAAACACACACGCACACAATTTCTTTCAATACAATTTTCTTGTCTTCCCACTGACTTCTATGATTACCACAGAAAGCAGGGTTCTAAACACATTTCTCAATTGAATCTTCAATCAATAACGGTAAAATTTTGAGAAGGGAGATACGGAAAAATGTATTATAGCATTAGTAAGTGTTTGCAAAACAGACTGAACTTACCAATATGCATAAAAGTTGAAGAGGAAAAAATAAAATAAAAATAGTATCAGTAACAATGTACCCTATACTTTTACTTATTGAAATTAGAAAAAAAAAATTTCCACTAAAACTCCAAAATTCAACCAGTAGCAGAAACTGCCCCATGCCTGCTCTAAGTGATCAAATTCTGTAGTTATACTTTGTTTTGCTTGGAGTACCACAGTTGTAAAATAACTAATAGTTCTCAATTATCAAATGGTCTTCAGGATATTCATACTTTTTAAACAGTGAAAAAGGGTGATCATTTAAATAATTTACAGAAAGTTAAAAAAGTAAGCTAAATTGAGTCTACCTGCTGATATTAGTTGCATGGTATAAAAGAGAAACACTAAAAAAGTAAGAATTAGATGCCTGCAGAAACACAAAATGAGAAAACTTGTGTGATCTCAGATGGAGGTCAGCTTGACCCAAACAAACTCAGTTTGCTAGCAAGAATCCAGACTAACCTTAAGACTGAAGTAGGAGAAAAGACAAATAATTCATATCAGAATTGAGAGTTCCTTGTGTTGGAAGATGGAAAAGTTTAGCCTCTGCTAAGCTTTAGGGCTGTTTACCACCCAGGCTTTCTGTTCAGAGCCAAAACAATCAGCAGCAAAAACTGTTTAGGTGACAGTTACATACAAATTGGAAAAACTTCTTGCAGGAGTAGAAAATAGGAAAGACTCAGAAATGCAACAGACAAATAGAAAGTTATAAAAGACTATAAATATAAAAAACAGCACGGATAATACTGGCCACATTGGGGAGGGGAGGAGGGAGAAGAGATGTGAAAATGATAAATGTTAGCTCACAGTGAGAGCCTGACGCTGAAAGGCAAAAATTATGCTAAAATAATACACTAATCAAAAGGAAAAGTGAATGAAAAGAAAGAAGCAGAGAACAAACTGAACAAAGGACTAAAAGTAATCATTTATCTGTATAAAGGCAGCAGAGAGGCCTTGCTTGGAATGATGTCTACAATTCTGGGCACATTATAAAAACCAGACAGAAGAAACCAATGTAAGGAACAGCAACAAAACCAGCTCAATAAATAATAAAAAAGTATAATACAGTAAATTTTTGTTGTGGTTACAAATATACCAGACACAGTGAAATAACTTCACTTCCTACTAATGTTTGAAAATAAAGAACAGCAGTATGTCACAAAAAGTAAATAGAGTATCACAAATAAGGTAAATTTTGACAATCAAAAGAAAGATTTTCGTAACTATTTCTCAGGATTAATGGAATAATAGAAGATTAATACCAGTAACTGGCATGTGTTTAATACAGTAGCTGCCATATATCTGATCATGTGCAGTCCTAGAAACAAGATACACTAAACAACTTTATACTTGAAAATTGCAAAAACAGAAGATGAAAAAGGACTTGGATAAATAGCTATGGCCTTTGTGTAGCCATGAAAGCCACAGCTCACATAAGCGAACACCAGTGGCTGCTGGATTTACCCACCACTAACAATCATGGCAAAAGAGGAATAAAAGGAGTGCAAACAGAAAGTTGACAAAAGAAAGCCTAGAAATATGGGCAATGCAGTATACAGATGATAAACTTGTTTTGTTTACTTTTCTTTGCAATTCAAAACAGAAGTTCAGTGAAGCTGAAAAGATGACAGAGCCACTACAGTGAAAAACAGAAATATTGTAAACCCTCTCAAATCGCCTTTGGAGCATCTTGACACAAAATGGCAGAAAGAAGCTGTACCTGCAACAGGCTCGCACAGTCATATAGAAAGAAATACTTCCAGTTTTATCAGAAAAGTCATCTGCTAACTAGGAAGTTTCATCTCTTACCAAAAGTTTTATCGAAAAACTTGCCTTTGAGGGAGCTCCTTCAATCATTAAACACCCAGCTAATGTCAGAGACCAATACTACACTGGGCAAATCCCTTTATTAAACTGAACTCCTTTGTTCGTAGTTTACTACTTCATCAACTTATGTTATTGGGCTGCAATGACTTAGCAAACACTAAAAAATGAGCCATTTTCCCAGTATTTAAACTGAATTTGAGTATTTTATTCCTCATGACATTTAAACTTGTTTCATATGCAGAATACATTAGTTTATGATTGTGGCAGTGCTACAGAAAGCAAGTGGCAGTGCTGAGGGAAAGACAGGGCTGCTGCACAGTTTGCACCAGGAGAGGACTGTACTTGCAAAACCAGGGAAAAATGTCAGGCAAAACTACATGTGCTAAAGGCAGGTGCAACCACTCTCATAATTTCTGTCCAAATTCACTGCTCATACAACCTTACAACCCAATATAATAATATATATCTAGCAAAGAACATGAATTTTTATTTGTGTGTTTTAATTTCATTTCAAATGGAACCTCATGTTCCCCATTTCAATCTTTTTTCTCTCCTTTCCTGCAAATTTCTCTGTCTTGAACCTCCACATGACGAACATTTACAACGGACCAAAAGAGATAGGGAAGTTTAAAAGGTATGTGGATGAGGGTGAAGAAAAGGACAGACTGAGCACCTTTAAAAAAACCCAACGAACAACCTGTTTCAGAAGGTAACTATGAATCAGAAAAAATGGCTCTTCTTCATCACATACAAGACAGAAGGAGCTTCTGCACTCCTAGGACTACCTTATGAGGAAACAAGTTATCTGTAAATGACATCATTAATTTATTTAATGAATGAATTGATAATGCATTTATTTGATTTTTACTGAGGAACTTTCACACTTAACTGTTTTCTTTTTCAGAACAATATCCTTCCACTACTCAGATATAATTAGTAAGCAATTACAGAGGTGAGGTAGAAGAAAGATGAGAGAAAATAATTTCTTTTGTTTTTTCTAACAGCTGATCAATTTGGCTGTTTCATGTAACTAAAAATGCAGAACTGTTAGGTGTTCAAGGCAGAAATGTGTTTTGCCAAAGGCATTATTAACAATTAATAATCATTACACAGTGCCTTGTTTACCTGACCTTGTGTAAATTTCTCAGCCTTATAATTAGACCCATATTTTGCATATTTGTATATTTCTATGCATAGAATTTGACTCATTCACTCATCCATTAAAATTTGTTTGACAGACACAGATGGAACATCAGGGTACAATTTGTATTTACTGGATTATAGAAAATTGGCCAAACAACAAGTGAAGTTCAATGAAAGCATATTCTTGTCTTTTATGGAAGATGTAAAAGCAAGAAAAATATCCAAGGATGGCCCTCCCAAGGCTCTCTGATGTAGCAGAGCTTTCATAAACTGATAGCTCTAATACAGGTTTGTTCTACAAAAATGAACATTGGGTAAAAAAAAATACAGAAGACATAACACTATGTCTACATTTTCCTTTAGGCAACACAACAAAGAATTCTTCAGCATAAACATCTCCTATAAAAGCTAACGTCTTAGTATCCAGCACAACTTCACTGAAATAGACATCTTGTATTCTGGAAAAAGAGAATACAGTAACTTACTAAGCAGTTGGAAGAACTATTAGCAACAATCATTAAATATTATTATTAGATATACCTAAATGTTTGAGAGTAAGTTTGATTATTAGGCAGTTCAGTATATATAATTTTGCCCCAGAAAATAAAGGTATGTGGAGGTGGCAGCTATTGTCAATAACACACCCTTGGAAACAGAAAGGTCTGGAAGTTCTTTACTGAGCAGTCAGTATGGAAAGCAACAATACAAAACAGAATGGGGATAAAGGAATTTATCTTTCCCATAAGGTAAGACAGCCTTTATCCAATTAGTCCTTTTACAGGTTTCTTCTGAAGAAATTGACTTTTGCCCAAAAAGTTAAGTTAGATGTACTCATTAAATGTGTAACACTTGCATTTTTTAACAACTTCTATAATCCATAGGGAGCATCTGTTCAGCTTCTCTCCTAACCCATGCATCCAATGTGTCAAAAATGCCACTTATTTTGTCCTATAAATCCACAGCTCACCACAGATTTTTATTATTTTAGTACCAAAAGTAAAATCTTTAAAATAATAAACCAGTGGCAAGAGAATGGAGCACCATACTACTTAACCCCTTAAGTTAGGTTACAATTTTGGCACCCCTTTCGAAGTCAACTGCAAACAAAAAGCATCTGAGGTATCTGCAGAGGAACAAACACAAAAGCTACATTTTACCACAACACAGAAAGACAATCCAGTAGCTTCTCCTCTGGCAACAGGCACTTCTTTCTTCCCTTCCCAATCAACCAGCTAGATTTACCTGTGGACTCAGTTTTCAGTACTAAATATTCAACTAAACCAACAAAATGAGATCAAAAAGGCACCTTCCAATTTCCAGGCTCATTTTTGAGTGAGTGGAAGAGCTGACACTTCTTGTTGATCCTCATCTCTTCACTGAACAGATTAGTCCCACAACAACACTGTTGTCTCTTCCCCAGAAATGTCCTGTTGGCCGTAACTATTCTATCCGTCTTCAGACTCTCATCCATCACATTTTGTGCTCAGTGGTTTTTTCACAAAGACAACCCTAAGCAAAACTGAAAAGGCTTAAAACCAGGAAAAAAATCAAAACTCTACCAAACTGTGATTTCAGTCTTAATATTTTAGTGCCCGGAAAGTTCTCTGCTCCATCAGGACCAAATGTCAATCACTTTGCAGGTACAACAAGGGAACACATGGACACAGCCAATTTTGCTTCCATTCCAGAAATCAGAGAAAGCAAATGGTGAGGGACTATATTTTCTTGTAGGATGAAGGACATTACATTAAACACCCATTTATTTGAAGATATGGGTTATTCCAGGGGCTTATCTACTTTCATTCAGATCACTGGTAGCAATCATTAAAAAGTAATACCAGCAATTGGAATTCTCTCATATGCCATCATCTGCATTTTATAAAGTTATGGGAACTGCATGAAGATGGACGAATATTTAGCCTTAATGCTTCCAGCCATCAACATTAGATTCATGCAGTGCTTTGCACACAGACAGATTTTTTCTTCCTCTGTTTTTGGCAGACAGTCCTCAAAAGAGGGGCAGAACAGGGGGCAGACTTGAAAATTTAACATGTTTCTAACCTTTAAGAATGGCATTTTCCAAACACCTACTCCATCACCTTCTGTAAGCAGGACAATGCTCCAACAGTCCCAAAGTTTAAGAGTGATAGAGAACACTTAGGAGGCATAAAAAGTAAAACTTCTTTGTTAATATCACTATACAGATGTAGTTAGAATGCCGTAAGAACAACTAATAAAGTCTGCTGGAATAAATGTGGAGAGTCTATCACAGACAGTGGGAAAAGCACATCCCTGGCAGCGTTCAAGGCCCTGCTGGAAGGGGCCCTGAGCAACCTGATCTCATGGGTGGCATCCCTGCCCATGGCAAGGGGGGCTGGAACTAGATGCTCTTTAAGGTCCCTTCCAACCCAAGCCTTCAAATGACTCCATGAGCCTGCGTTTTTTTTTCCACTAACCTATTTATTTTAAGGATGTTGTGGTGCCTCTGAAGGTCCTTCCTATTGAAACAGTTTTTAACAGCCTCCTACTGCTGTATCATATTTGAATCCTTCCAGATTAGTGACTCGCCACACAGAGAAGCAGGAAACCTTCTAGCTGGCTTTTCAGACACAGGTCTGTGTCTGGAAAGGTACCAGTTTAATTTATACAGAAATTACAAAGACAAACCAGAACATACAGAACCTAAATTATGAATTCTCCATGAGGTATTTCAGTATCTTTCACTTAAGGTGTTGGGCAGGGAGCAGGGGTGTTCCACCTTATGTTTAATCATACAGGAAGCTCTCTCAAGGACCATATCACAATTCAGTTTACTCCATTGTTGCTACTCCACTGATTGGGTTAAAAATAACAAAATCCTAACAAGGTGATCCCCAAAAGATGTTCCATAAAAGGAACAAGTCAGTATGATGCTGATCCCTTATCACAGAAAGAAAAAAGACAGGCAGAAAGCAGTAGGAGGGAGGGGGAATTTGATTAATTGCTTCCTTCAAACAAGCATAAAAACCACATGCAAATACTAAAGAACGGTGTGAGAAAGCATCACCAACACTGCATGAACTACTGGAAGACAATCTAATATTTCTAAATAGTTGCATTAATCTTAATGTCATTATTCATATTCACATATATACACATATATATTGATAGACAGGGAGATACACATAAAAAGAGAATTGCTACCAAATTCTAATTGCACATGCAATGTTTGTGCCTGATAGGTCAATAATGGATAGCCTGATATCCTCTAGCTCTATTGGAAAACCATCCAGCATAAAGCATGCATCTCAGTATGAACAAAAAAATATGTATTATGCAATAAAAATTATTACAGTAATTACGAACTTCTTGCAGAAATCTAATGTTTTATTCTGCAGCAGAACTCAGCAGATGCCACTTTGTGCCTCTGTATTTTGGGGGGCAAGGGGGATCTCTGTTTTTAAACATTTCTGGCCCCTTTGTAGTATAGTTGAATGTTGCTTTGGATATTAAATTGAGAATTTATCTTAAATGGAAACAAACAACTTCGCTAAAAATTAGACATTTATGACTTGCAAATTACAGATACTAATTATTTTCAGTATATACAATTATGATATTCTCAAGAGGTATTAATTTTGGGACAGATGTGCTTTCATCATGTAATTTGGAAATTAAGTTACACTCTCACGTATGGGAACTCAGAAGTCTGAATTTGTGTAAAGACAGGATTGATAGAAAGGAATTTTGTCTTGCTAATTTTTTCTCACTCTCTCTCTCCCCCACCCCCCACCTCTTTCTCTCTCTGATGAGTGTGGCCAGCAATCCTCACAGCTGGGTTGCCTTGCACTCTAAGGAATGGGGGCTGACTGCAGAGTTGATGAGGATACACCTCCACTTGACTCCACCTCCTAGTTTGTCCTTTCAGATAATTATTCCAAACCCAGTAACTTCTAAAAATTCAAACAATAATTAAGACATACCAACTATAAAATATGCACAATGTTAAATACTTCACATTCATGGTAGAGTGCAGAAATTAGGTGTTGCTAATGCAAACATCTTAAAAAAGACATTACCAATACACATAATCCAAACTGAAGTTATTAATACAGAGACTTCCATCAAACTAGCATAAAAGGAACAGTATGCTAAGCTAACCAAATTTTCATTGGGAAAGGACAGCATATTATTACAAAAATGCTCTCCAACATGTGCATACATATAATTTTCAAAAAGAAAAAAGTATACAAGAAAAATGCCAGTTAAATAAATCTCTAGGATGACACAGTTGTGAAGCAGCTATATTAATTAAGTACATCCATTTGGGAGTTCTTTCTTGTTTTCCACATTTGAACTGTAGACATCAATGCAGAAAGGAAAAAGACAAGACAAAAAGAAGTGTTGCTTTCTGGTGCAGTATAAAAACCAAAGCAATGTTCAAACATCAACATTTTGTTTATACTGTTAAATAGACGGTAGAAGGTACATTTTCAAGGCATTCAGAGTATCTGCTACAATTCTGAAACTGAGATTTTTAGTTTTAGATAGAATGAGTTCAGTCACTGCATAAACATTTCTATCTGGAGATCTTCACTGATAGTCATGGATTTTTGGTGCCTCTCTTGCAGATGCCACTTACAAAGGTAATGATTTTGTTCAGGAAAAAAGGAAAACACCTACTTGTCAAATTCTGCAGAGCCTTCATTTTCATGTGGAAACCTGCTATACCTTTAGAAAACCTCAGAAATGTTTCTCATACATTTGTGGATTCAAAGCCTAACACAATCTGCTTGGTTGAAGACTCTTGGATAGTCGAAACTCTTCAGATGGAAGAAAGTGAACAAGACTGTCATTAAGCCACTGAAAGTTTTAGTAGGACTACACAGCTGCCTTTTTTTTCCTCCTCCTGTTACAGGATGCGCAGCTGTAGGCAGACTGAAGAGACAATAATCTTCAGCATGGCATGGGAACAGGGAGGGAAGGCTCATCTTTAGCAATAGAAGAACCTTGAGAACAGCAGTAAGAGTTGTTACTTCACCAGGCTCAGCTTGCAAAAAAAAAAAAAAGTACAAAAAAGCTATGTTCAATTGAATAGAAGTAATAGATTAAATAATGTTTGGTAAAAAGTCAAAACAAAGTCCATCAGTAGATGCTATATAATGAAACGTAACCTGAAGACCAACCCAATCAACCTGACTGATGAACTTCTAGGACTCTTCACAGACACCTACACATCAGATGCCACACACAGGCCAACAATTATTTCAAACCACAGCTTTATATGTGACTACATATTGGAACTAAGGCTCTGCACTCAAGTCATACTACTTCCCAAAGCAAGCATACAAAGCAGTTATTTTCTTAATGTCTGGGGATTAAAAGAAAAAAAACAAACAACAATAAATCCACTTGCATATATCCACTGAAGGAAAAACTGGTACTTTAGAAAACAGAGCCTGTGCAGCTTGACTTGACTTCTGAACAAGACATGAAAGCAAATGCATGAAGTCCTGTCTAATGCAATGGTATTTTGCTATTTCTTCCTGCAATGGGAAAATCCTCACTTAAAAGCTCTTTTTGATCTCAGATGCTCCAAAACTTCACTAGCTCTTAAAACTGTTCTTAAACAAACCTGCAGAAGTACAGGTTTCATGAGTCAGGAGGAACAACAAATGTCAACTCTAACACAGCACAGATTGCTAAAACTGACCACAGTGTTTCCTAGGATACAGGATATCTTATAGACAATTTATTGCATTATCTCTGGTGCAGCTTCTCTTGGCCATGGTAAAAAAAAAAATTAATAATTCCCTAGAAGGCTCATCCAGCTAGAGGATTACCTTCCCCATCCCTAAGCACATGAATGAAGACACAAAGGTAGAGGAGTTTAGCCAAATGGTGCTCCTCAGAAATTACTGCTCTGATGTTTTTTCACAATGTAACTTACTTTCAGGAACCACCAAGCTGAAAGGTCTGAAGTGCTCCCCATCCGATCTGTTCGACTCTCGAACACTTACACACTCATTCATTTACCCTCACTGCACCAAATACTAAGTATCAGCAAGAATTAAACAGCTGCCTAAATGAAGTAGAACATGAGTTTTTGAAATAATCTTCCAACTACAAAGGTTCCTTATGATGAGATTTTGAGTACTGAAATAATTTCTGTTGAGGAATACCTTATTTAATTTTTCTAGGGGTATTTTCTTGAAAAATAGAACAGTGATTAAACATTGCTGGAAATATTTTATGACAATTGCAACGGCTTTAAACCTGAAAAATGAAAATAATTTCTTTTAACATCTATGGGTAGGTAAAAATGAACACCTGCAAAACCCATTCCCACTATGCCAAAAGGAAAAGCTTGCTGATGCAAACACAGATCATGTTTTTCTTGTATACCTTTTGTTGCCTCTTACCCCCAGTTTTCTTATTCAATTATCTTTAGGAATGTGGGCTATGAAAGACAGCATCAAACAAAATTGTTTACAGAGGAGGTAACTCCATCAAAAATAACTTAAATGTCCCAAATACTGTAAAATTTGTTTTAAGCTTTCTTTTGAAGCTGAAGACAGATTCCTAATGAAGATTAAGAACCTTTACGATAGGAAACATAAATATCTTACAATTATTTTAAAACATCCTCTATTTTTTTCTTTTATATGCCCATTCAACTCTGAATTACTACTGAATTACACTGGCACTTGATGGTGCCACATCAAGTTTTGGGTTTTTTATAAAAAAGGCTTAAAGCAAGTAATTTTCACTTTCTAAAATCAGTGTTGGACCATGGATTTCTGTATTTTTAGTGACTCTATGAAAATGTTTCTGATAACAATCTCATTTTTAGGTCATGAACGTCAAATAAATTTGTCCTTATGAAAGGAACTATGTTCAGAGAAAACATGGCCTCTTCAGTTACAGATTTGAACTTTGGTTCTCCTGGTGGATGCAAGGTGCTTGGGTGATGTCAGCATTGCTGGTTATACACACACCAACAGCACCTCCTAGCAAGCTGGTCCTCTATTAAAAATTCTGTAGAATTATACAGACTCAATAGTTTGATATCTCAACAATTGGTTGTTCTAAGTTATTATAGTATAAGGCATTAACTGTATCAAAATTCCACGACAACTGGTAGCTTTTAAGACTTGCTTTAGACCTTAATTAGTGTACCTGGACCTCTGCTTCTTGTAATGGCTCTAATTAGTGACTAGTGGCATCATTTTCCATCAAAAATTTAAACTTAACATAACAAATACCTAAAAAGATTTAAAGAGAGTGCTAAAAGTACTGAAAAAAAAGAAAAAAGAAAAGATGAACAATGATCCTTTCAAGACCAATGATTTGTTACATATCCTCTTGCAATTCACTGTTTGTTATTAAAACAGACTCAGAAGCAGCAAATCTCAAAAGCTATATAGCACCCATAGCATTTCTGTCAATCCAAGGTGTCCAAAGGAGGGCACACTTGCTCACTCTCTCTCAAAGTGGCATGTGCCTTGCTCGGGCACTGGCAGTAATGCAGCTGTAGCAGATCTCTCCACAGGATGCAGAGATTTGCCAGGATTTTAAAATCTTGGCTACAGAATCTCATAACAAATGCTGCTACTGATACATCAAAGCTACATATTTGGTAGTCAGTTTAAAGCCAGATCAGATACACAGAGCTACAACCATCTCTCTCTACTGCAGCACAAACACGCACCCCAAGTGTTGCCGAAATTCATCACTGCTTTGACCAGGGCAACAGATCAGTTCCAACAGTGTACCTTCAAAGACTGTGCTTTCTGTAATCCTCTGAAGACAGCAACATCTTGTTATTAGATGAGTGATTCAATCACCTAGGTAAACATTACACACTTGGTGGCAATCATAACCACGACCATATTTATCTCTGGGCACACTTCCTGTAACATGATGTTCACAATACTGCCATTTATAAGCCTAAGCAAACAAATTATTGTGGTAGTAAGTCCTTATATTCCTCTGTATTCTACCTACAGAGGAAATTACAAAGTTAGTTTTACTCTATTGAAGCAATCCCCATTTCTTAGAACCTGTTCCATGCCGCGTCCAGCCTGGGGTGCCTCTTCTACAAAGAGCTGTCAGAGATATCTAGTGTCATTAAGTCTTCTCTGGCAAGGTAGCAGACTGTGGACTAAGTACAGATTCTGCTTCTTTGCTTATGCTCACTCATTCTCAGCAGCTAAAATTTGGAGTACAGAGAGTCCTACTCAGCCTCACTCAAGAATCAGTGAGATGGATGCGTGTCCATCATGGCTAGTAAAATCCAATGCAGAGAGTTAAAGCCTTTGTAAAGATGTATCGATCATTACTTTGAAACACTTCACTAAAAATCGTATTGATGCTGTAAGTCTGAACCAAACAATTCCTTTACAGGGCAGATCATGGAGAAGTTGCAGTAATAGTGAATCGATTCTAGTTAATAGACTCTATGAGTGCTGTGACAAATAACTGCTTACTTATTCCCAAAATGCACTACACATGGTCACCAAAGGGTTATCTTTTATTATTCAATAAATAGAAATTATAGATAGATGTATTATGCTTTCATATTGTACAATACTGACTGCCCAGTCTAATAAGATATTTCTAATTTCCTCCTGCTTAACCAAAACATGATTCCAACCACAACTCATCTGTCAACCTCAATCAAGGAGAGAATCAGAAAATGCTACTGTGGAGGGGAGAAGGAAACTCTTGATAGTCTGGTGGCAATCTCCTTTCTTTCAGGTTCCCAGTTAGCTATGAATGGAATCACATTAATCTTATATTTTTCATTCCAATCTCTCTCGATTCTGCCTTGACTTGGAAACTTTCAGTACTAAAAATAAACATCTCTGTTTCTGTATGTATAAACCAAAATGACAGTGATACAAGTGTAAACTTGGAAAATACTCAAAAACCTATTTCCATACATACAGGAAGGACTGAAAATAATCACTGGAGTTAATCTGATGGCAGTGTAGCTATCTGATTCTGCTTACCACACCCTTCTAACTTCTTGGTCCTTACTACTCTTCATCATGTGCCATATACTTCTAGCACTATTGGCACAGCAATAAATAAAATATTGTACTTTGCCACTACTAAACACCTTTTCCTCACACCCAAGACACTTCTTACCCCTACCTACTGACCAAACAAAACCACTTTCAATGCATGACTGTTTTGAGAACATGATTACAGAAGTCATTACCATTATCTACAATCATATTTTCACCTGTTCAGGCGGTGTTCACCTGTGGGTTGCTGCCATTACACTCCACTGAGGTGTAGGAGATTTCAGGTTCAGAACCAGCCCTGTCATCTTTGTTCTCTGAGGTGAATGTGTCATGCAATCCCCAAATCTGTGTGAACACTACTGCTTCCTATAATGTTACCTTGTTTAGAAATCTTTTATCTTTTTAAGTGTGCAAAATACAAATGCAAAACCCTCAAACATATACACAAGAGTCAGAACAGCAATATATATATATAAAATAGTTTAAAGATCTTGAAGAGCATACCAACATGCTTTTATACTGCGACCTAATGTGCAAGCAGTAGACCACCCCACCACAGGTAAGAAATGAGAAATTTTGAGGGCTATTGAACACTGAATTTTCACAGCTGAACAGTATAAAGTTATTTTGCAGTGTTCAATAGCCTTCAAACTCACTTCTGCCTGTGGGTTATAGTGGTCTAGTAGAAAAAGACTATAAAACAAAAACAGTGCAATACAGATTTGGACCAAGATTTTTTCAATTTTTAAAAACCCTTTTTAAAGTTCACATCATTTTATGTGTTTTGAAAAAACAAAAAGATCTACAGAGCCATACACTATTAACCAGACAACACAGAAAGAGCATGTATATAAAGGCAGCTTTTAGTATTTTTATATTTATAAATATACCACTAACAATACTAAAGGTGTATTGACATTTTAAAAAAATTTAAGAACTGCTGCTTCAGGGACAACAGTTTCCCAATGCAATCAGTTCTGTAGGAATTTTGGTACTGCTTAAATGGCATTTACAATATATTGGGGAGATTTTATTCGGTTCTTTATAGCTGGCAAAACTAACACCTCAACAGCTGAGTAAGATTTGGGATTTTTTAATTGACGTTAATACTGATTTTTAAAGAGTTTTTTAAAAGGGGATTTAAGAATTGGCATTTGTTTACCAAGTGCTCAAAAATGAGTATTTGAACATTCCAGCTGGAAACACAAAACAGGTTCCAGTGTAATGATTAGACTCGGTATAAATGAAATTACACCCTCCTTAAGCAGGAAAGTTGGTCAGTTTTTCCATTCACGTTTGCATATTTCAGCTTTCACCCATTCCCCAGCATGGATGTTTCATTGATGGGTGAGGGTAACACTTCAAAAATGAACTAGCTAAACAAACTTCCCAGCAGCACTTGACAGAGCTACACCTATTCTTCCCCATTTCCAAAGCAGTACAGAATTAATTACCAGTTCTATGGATCTATTGTAAGTATAATAGACTAAAGAGCTATCACAGACACATTTATTGTAAAAGCACAATCCCAAGAGTGTCTAGTAGAGGGCCAAAACGATTAACACAAATGCTTTGTCAGATCAAAGATAAAACCTGCACCGCCCAATTGAGGAATGAATTAGAACAGTGGGTTATCTTTCAAATTAACCAGGGCAGTTAGTGAGGAAAATTTCATGAAAGTGTAATTCTTAGCCTTTGTGAATCCACACAGCAGGCATTCTGCCAGCTGACAAGATGATGAAATTTTCATGCTTAAAAAAGCCCTCTTCATTTCCCAATTTAGATTAGCTAGCGTTTCTCTCTCTTTTCATCTATTTGCTCTTCTGAAGCAGAATTAAAAAAAAAAGCACACAACAGGATCAATCTCTCATAGAATAATGCATTACTGAGAGGAAATAAAATCTTTACATGTCATTTTTAGATATATTTACATTTAAGAGTAAGATTATCAAAATTGATATAGTTAATACTATTAAGAAAACCATAAATACTGGAGCAATAGTAGATATGTTTTGGAAGTCAGATATAAAACATTTCAATGTTTAATGGCAAAAAATGACTGTGGAAGCAGAATTTTTTATATAAAGACAAGTAATTTACAAAAGCAATGGGACTGTAGTAGGCTTGTGAAATTCTATTTATGCTCTTACGTTTGCATCTTTTTAAAGGAATGTGGTATATCATCACTTTATTTATTTATCTATCACAGTTTCATGTGCCAAAAAGGGCATGTAGATTTTCTACTTTTAGATTTTGCGGCACTTCCCCCGCCCCTAAATTTACACTGCCACACACAAAAGCATTTCAATAGACTAAAGGAAACAACATGCAATGATCTTAAAGAAAAAAATCTGATTCAAAGCTCACTGAAAAAAAGTAAGCTTATTCATCTCAGTGAGCTGTGGATCAGGCTGAGAGGCTCTTGATAGGGCTGCTTTCATAAAAGATAGCTCATTATTTCATAGCTTAAAAAATACATTTTCTCATTTTATGTTTTTGTATTATGTGCCACTTGATGAACATACAAACAAAGAAATATCTAAAGACAAATAAGAAAAGGAGTGACAGCATCTTTGACCATTATAAACTGGTATTTCTGTTCCTTTCAGATGCAATCACTACAATAGGAGACTGTTAAATAAGCATTTGAAAGTTTCATCAGATGTTTTGTTCAGATGGTTCTTTGCTATACTACCTCTGGGTGTGTCTTTATAGTTTATAGGATTATATATATTAGTGCAAACACCCATTTGATGAATTTCAACTCCAGCTGTTATACAGTCACTACAAGTACTGGATGAAAGGAATAAACTAAAACTCTCAGCATCTGATTTTCTGGGAACTAAAAGGACAAAAAGTTTACTTGCCCAACTCTGTGAAAAGCCCTTTTGTAAATGAAAATTATTGTGTAATCTGGAAATTACATTTTACACTCAAATAAGCTCACATTTCTAGAGGCTGAACATATTCCACAGTCAAAAATAGTTTTTAAACTTATTATAGCTAACTAGGTTAAAAGTAAAGTCTCAGTACTAAAAATAAACTCATTTTATAAGAGCTTTTACTTACATGAACAAATAATTTTCTTCTTAATTATCTTCATTTTCCTAAATAACATGTAGTAAGATACTCACTAGATTTAAATACAATGTAAGCAAATCACAATATTCAACTACTTCAGTTTGGTTCACAGCTTGGTCTTAAAAAAAGCAAAACAAAACAACTAACAAAAAAAAAAAGAAAAATAGAAAAAAAAAACAGAAAAAAAACCCAGAGGAAAATATTCCACTAATTTTTGTTCTTATCCAGAGTAAGAACTTTTCCTGCCCTAAATATATCTTTATTAATTCAAATTTACTATTGCATATATTATTTTTAGCACTTTATATGCCTGAAATTACTTAGCATGTGGCATTGTGTATTACCATAATGTATGTACATTAAATCTAAAAAGCAACTTTCATACAAAAACTCTGGGGACAAACATATTTCTTGGACATATTATTTAATAACATTTGATATAATTAAATATAATATCAACTGAATGATAATTGTGCAGTCAGTCGGCCTTTGCATCACACTAAAGAGACTCCACATTTTGGTGACTTCACCTGTCCAAGCCATCTACCTTTAACTTCAATGGAAAGAAACAAACTATCCCTACCTTGTGAAATAACGCAATTCAAATACTCTAAGAAAGTTTTGTTCTCCTTTAGAAGTTCTTCAAAACAAGTATTTAAACATTTCAAAATTATTATACTTTGAGGAAAGAGCTTAGAAAACACTTACCTACAATTGCAATAAGATCTAATACAAAAGAAAGATTAACATAAAACACACACTTAGTGTTGAACCATAATGATAATTCTTAGCACTGTAGCTGTTGTCTGCAAAAGTATTCTGTGATACTCAACACATCACAAATTAGATATGCCATTTATATACAGGCCAAATTTCCAAAAACAATTTACTTTTTTGAGTATATCAAAAGTTGTGAGCACTCAAAGGTTAGGAATGCCTTCGAAATGTACATCTATCCCGCAGCTGTGTAAACATGCGATACAGGATAACTAAAATAAGCAAGCAGGCAATGGGATGGGAAGATCTATGAGAATTTGACTAAAGTAGCTAGCTGCCAAGTCACAAAACATTATGTTTCTAGCATATTAGAGATGCAAAACATACTGAAATAATATAGAAAGCACAGAGTGTTTTGTCCTAATCAGTCACCACTTTGGACAGTGTGAAGATAGGAATTTCAAATATTACACTTTTTTTACCCACAATGCCATACAAAGACAGCTACTACTGGTGACACTTTGGATTTCTTGCACCACCCCCAAAAAAGAGAATTATATCAAATTAATTAACTATCCATCTTTCTCCTCTTTTTCCCTTCCCAATCATTATGAAGAAAGATTCATAGTATATCCCTTCTTACTGTCCTTCAAAGAATTTTTACAGTTACATTTGGTTTTCCTTTTCACAATGTAACACAACATACATCAGTTTGGGTTGGAGAAAGATTCATATTTCAGTGACATGAGAAACTGATGTCTGCCTATTTGATAGGCTTCACACAGTTTCCTAAAAGCATTGAGATAATCAACATTCTGTACTCTGCCTATAAATCTGGAAGACAGAGAACTACTACATCTGTAATAATATTGACACATAGTTACAAAAATTTAAGTACATCTGACTGTCTTTACTTGAGACTGAACTGAGAAAACAAACATTCTAAATTAGTATTTGAAATCATTCTTTGTTTTATTTTCATAAAGTTGGGGTTTGATGTTGCAAGCTACTACCTTACACCACATCAAAAAAAAAGTAACATGACAGTCACTAAAAGTTCAGCACTACTTCAAACACTCATTTCATATGGCAGAGTATTTTCCAAATACTTACATTATAGTATTTTCTGAGGTAACGTCTAATATCCAACAGCAACTTGTTGTTCATCTGAACCACATAGTTGAAAGGAGGTTCTTCACATCCAGTGTTACTGCACCTTTGCAAGCTGGGTTCAATAAATCGACCCTGAAAACAGAAGTGTAAAACCAGCATGCATCATTACTACAGGTGCTAGCAGAAATTACCACAGTTTAGACATAATACCTATTTTTTTAGAAGTAATAGTCCTAAAGGGCCTGTAATATCTGGGTCTTTTTTCTTCCCATCACAGTTGGCCATACCCATATGTAGGTTTCTCTGACCTACAGTTTTCCCATTCTCTTCTTAATGAAAGCTCTTATGGAGAACATGCCATGGGGTCAGTAATTCAAAAAAACATGCTGAGTAAAAAAAAATAAATTCACCTGTGGACAAATCATGGTCCCCCATCTCCACCCAAACAATATAGGTTTGCTGTTTTATCAGGGACATCAAAGTTCTGTCCCAGAGCACAGATCAGAACATTGAAATAACCATATTAGATATAAATTAAGAAATTACCAACAGGGCTGTAGAGACAAACCTCATTAAATGAGAATCCCATGATCACTTATTATTTTCTCCAAGTTCAAAGAATAGCTCTTACAGTTTTGCACTATCTCATTCCCCCACTTTCAAAATCTTCTGAACACCTGACACTAAAATTTCAGAACCTGAAAGTGTTGTGTGAACAACTGAAATTAAGTTACTGGAATTCTCACTAATATAAAAGCAATCTAGTAGGCTGGACAGTTACACAACTTTCAGAAAACTTTCTTTCAAGGTAAGACTTGTGTGCTTTTGAGCCATCTTGGCTAAATGGTCCCAGTCACAACACTAAATAATTCCAGGTGTAATGAGGGGGGGGGGTGTGGGTAGGATTCAATTTGGTTTCAGGATTTCTTTTGTTCTTTGGTGGTGGGGATGTTTTGGGGTTTCTTTAAGGAGTCTGACACACACTTCTCTCCAGTTAGCCCATCTGCAAGTTGTCAAGCCTACATGCAATTAACTGTCTTATTTACAGCTGCAATGAACAAAAGTCAAGGATTCATGAAGTATCACTAGATTTGACTTTTCCTCTTACTTGTTTCCAAAGACTGCTTTATTTTGATTCAAAAAATGCAAAACATCTGTTGTTTGTCCAAATTAACTTAAAATAATTACTTTCAATTTAGATAAAAGATTTATTTGCTTTGAGTTTCAAGGTTTTCCCCACTCTGAAGCTCACTAATTTGCCGATGACTAATACATACATAACATCGCTGAAGAGTTAAATACTTGGCCCTATTTCAAGTTGTGATCCAAGGTCAGAGATACATTTTCGGGCAGAACTTCTCAGCAAGAATGTACTCCTGTGACTTTTTATGTTCAAATCACAAAGACAGAAGGCAAGATAACACAGAAAAACCTTACTGTCAAGAAGGGAGGTGGGATGTAGCAAGATAAACACAAGCTTAAAGAACACTTTGTTCCAATTAATATGATTTAGGATAAGACATTGCCATTGCTATACGAAAGTTATATTATATAGAGAACTGGAAGTTACTAAGGTGTTAAGATAAGGATTCCTTTAAAAAAGTTACAGCAACAATCATTCATGACTGTGGACAAACAGATTAATGAAGGCAGATAATCTCTCATGTTCTGCTATACAACACAGCTGAAATGAAAAAACGGGAAAAATATTTCAGCACTATTCTATCAGCAAATATCTCTTACAGAGCTATTAATAGCAGGACTGAAAAAATATGGTATCTCCTCCTATCTGAGAAGCTGTTCTCTCTACAAGTATTTTTTCTCCCTCCCCGATGAACAGAAATGAAACAATTACAAAAAACTAACCGAACAATCAAAGACATTGTCATAAATATTTTCTGTTCCGCATTTGAGGCAGCAAAACTTGAATCTTTCACAATCCTTATATTTCTCCTCATCAGTGAGCTGAGCTGGGCCACCAACCAGGGCATCATTCTCCTCATCTTTATGGTAATGGTGATGGACTCTGAATTGGGAGGGATCCAGTCCTATTAATAAGAAACAAAAATTTCAAAAGACTAAGAGGTCAACCATGCAAGCAGGCTTATTTTTCATATGCTTGGTGAAGCAGATTCAAAAGAAAGTTACAAAATGTAAATTCAGAAGCTGAAAATCTCTCTTTAGCAAAACTTCCTCTATAAAACATAAATACATTCTACAATTTTTAACCATGAATAAAGGTTCACAAAACATGAAGAAAGCTTCTTACTTATCTTCTTACGCAAGATTGCTTTATAAATAAAACAAGCACACTGCATTATCATGGGAGTATGCAACAGAACATTTTGTTTCTGAGGAAAACACTCCTAGTAGATAGCTTTATTGTTATTTTCTTCTTAAGTTACACTGAAAATATTTCAATAAAAATGTGCAGCGTTATTAAGAAGCAGTCTTTAAATCAAAATGGCACCATTAAAACCAAACCCAGAGAATAAAAACCCCATTAAAGAAACGCGGGTGCACTGCTATTACCAACTCCTTCAAGTCCGTGTACAACTGCCAACTCTGATTTCAATGCAGTGGTCGATTTCATTTTGGCTCAGTGGTTAACAGCATGTAGGTTTCAATCTAATGCAGTGGTTAAAATTCAGTAGCAGCATTTAAAACGGCAGCGCTGGAGACAAAGTGCTTTATTTTTGATTGCCAGAACTCAAGATTTTAAACAAATAAATACACAAAAAGATCCTAAAAATACTGATTCAACCACAAATAAGTAAATAAGCAAGTAAGCAGGAAGTTCACTGCCCTAGGAATAAGACTGCCAAAGTAAACGTAATAAAAATCCACAGGTTTTTTTGTCATCCTTTGTCATGTGCAACCTTTTAAAAGTCCATGCATCTCATTTACAGGGGGTTTTTGTTCACTCTAGCAAATAGCAAATGTAAGGAAAAAAAATTAATCAAATGAGCATGTAGGAGACAACATTCAGATAGCTATGGCTTACTGTATTATTAAGAAGAAAAGATCAGAGAAGCACTCCTAAAAAAAAATTTTAACAAACATTAATTAAGCCAAGTAACAGATCTCCATATAATAACCCATATCTCTTATAATGTTCAGTAAAAAAATACAGTAATGCCTACAGAAAGTGCAACAAATATCACAAACAGAAAGTAAAGCTTAAGCTTACTATATTGTACCCTGAGACTTACTGACAATTGGGAACAAGGTTGGGAACAATATTCAGTTAAACTAGACAAATATTACTAGACTTGTAAAACAGCTGTGTTTTACAGGCAGATATAGATTGTCTTTACATAAAATACTTGGCACGACATTTGATAAGTCTGACTTTACTATGACTATTCTGAATTTCTGTTTTGTAGTCATAAAAGAAATTCAAGGACAATTCCATTGCCAAATAAGTTTATTCGGTTCTTGATAAAATACGGGTTTCACTAATTCCATCAATCTTCCGAATTTTAATTTTGTCAAGAGAAAAACATCAATGCATAAGGGTAACAATTCACCTCCAAGAGGTTCTTAAACTTTTATTATAGTTCTCTACTATTCATTAAAAAAATGAATAAACAAAGCAGAAAACACTGCTAATAGCATATTTTATACTTCAACACAGACAGTACCCAACAAGAAAAACCATTGGGTTTTTTACCTGTTGGTTGTTTCTATTGGGTTTTGTTGTTTGTTTGTTTTTTTAAATAAAAGAGTTGGTAATATATTTGCTGGTTTAAAAAAACAAAAAGTATGTTCTGTAATACACAGGTAGGAGATAAAAGGTTTAGAAAGGGAACTTGCTTTCAGTAGTCAGATTTTGCAAAAATAACAAACTTTGCAGTAGGCTGGATCTAAAGTAGCAATGGTGAAGACAAAAATTCTGGATTTACTCTGAGTTCAGAAGTGGAATGAAAAAATATCAGTGCAACTTTCTGACACAGATATCATTAAAGTTGAGCTAGAAATCTATGCTTGGCTGATTCCCAAAAGGGAAATACAGAGCAAAGTGGTTCATTGAAAAGATAAATTCTGATCTTCAGACAACTGCAGTTTTCCAATATTCAGCCAAAAACAGTGGCAGTAAATACACATCTGGTCATTTAGTAATAATTTAACAGGAAAAAAAAAAATTCATTGCAAAAATTTAAATTACACCTATCTCTGAACTTTCTGAGCTGTTTTGGCTGGAGAAAACAACAGGAAAAATATTGTGCTGAATCAAGCATACATCTAACTTTTGGTGTGCAAACAGCCACAGTGAAATAAAAGGGACTACAAATCAGGCTTTTAAAGAACGTGCCTACCTTAATTATCTTGTGGAACTGGAACCTATTCTATCTATTATCTCCTTTCAGGAATACTTAGTTGGTTCAATTAATCCATTTCAGCACACTAGCTGGTATCTGCTTGGACCAGGTCACAGCGGTCATATTATTTTACTTGGCAAACAAAACAGGTTATCTGATTAGATTGAGGGGAAAAAAAAGTAATATCTGGGTTTGGTAATTTCTAAATTAACAGGATGAGACTAATCAGTAAACTTTGAACTCTTCTTTTTTGTTTCTTTCTTTCTTTTCCCCCGAATGACATCAAGAAAAAATAAAACTCCAAAGGACTTTGACTTATTTTGGTAAGAAAAAAATATCTTCAGGGCTATCATTAAATTACCTGCACTGCAGGTCAGCTTTCCAGCCTCACCGACACTGCAAGGCTGATGTGGGACAAACCAATGCAACACTAAAACCTGATGATGAATGCAGGGAGACAAAGTAAATCCCCAACCTAAGTCCCGGGACTTCATCCAGAATTATTTAACAGAATTATTAAAGCGTTCACTAACTGGGGAAAGCAAACCAGTTCACTCAAGAACCTGAAAAAAGGGTCATACAGGTTTTAGGATTTAGACCATAGCATTCCCGCGGGTCTCGCGCGCCCTTCCCCGCGCTGCCCCGGGAGCAGGAGCGCGGCCGCGGCGCTTTTCCCGGGATGCCGCATGCCCGCAGGAGCGCCCCACGCCGGGCAGCCAAGCGGCAGCGGCCGCGGCGCTTTTCCCGGGATGCCGCATGCCCGCAGGAGCGCCCCACGCCGGGCAGCCGAGCGGCAGCGGCCACGGGGCTTTTCCCGGGATGCCGCATTCCCGCAGGTGCGCCGGGACGCGCGGGAAGTTCCCGCCGGCACCTTTTCCCTTTGGGCATCCCGCGGGAGGCCGGGAAAGGGCGGGCGGTGCTGCCACCCCGCGGCGGGAGCCGCGCACTGCAGCCCCCGTAGGGTCCTGCCCTTCACTCATTCACAGCTTCATTGTTTCTGTCATTCACTCCTTGCTTTGCCAAGTCTCAGGTTCTGAACAGGTGTAGGGCATGTCAAGAACACCCAGCCTGACCACAAACAGGAAGTTAACACACTTTGGGGTTTATTGGCCTGTGTTATGACTTTAATCTTAATTTCCTTCACTGTCTTTTCACTTCACTCTTTAATGTGAAGAAAACAGTAAGAAAGCCAGAACATCATATAATTCCTGCCACAAGGAGAGCAGGACCATCCTGATTTCTGTCAGGAGAGCCAGAGTGGTTGCTGAACACTATATTAAAGGCATCTATTAAATCACTCTCTAATAAGAAAAAAAAAACCAATTTATCTTTAACACAGTGGTGTGTTTCCTTACAAGGAGCAGGTAACACACAGACAGTGCATGAAGGAGGAACCAACACTGGGAAGCAATCCTAATGACAAGCCTCATCATGACCGAGTAATGACTCCCTAAAATCAGACAGCCTTCCTAAGCAATACCCAAATGCCAACCAATCTGCAGAGCACCACCACCTGTAAGGCAGCAGCACACACCTCTTCCAGAACATCATGACACTGCCTAGAACAGCAGTCATCAGCTTCCATCATTTAGGGTAAACGATGTCATGCAGTAACAGCTACAAAAATACTGTGGTTAAATGACTCTGCTTCCATAATGTTTAGATATTTGTGACAACACAGAAATCAGATGTGACTTTTCTTTGAGACAAGGAGCAGTATTTACGTATTAACAAAACCCTCCTTATTTATATATATTAAGAGACTTGGTTTGCTAATGCAGTTTAAAAGCTATAGGTGTCTTTAGGCTGAAGTAAGGTCTCCAAGCATTGAAGAAGATCAGGTCTATTGAATGATGTAACTGATCAGATTGCACACTTTACTTTAAGTTTCAGAAACCCTGACAATCTTCATCTTGTCATGCTTTTCCTCCAGAACTTCAAGACAAAGAGAGTGAATGCGGGAGTATGCCCATGAGGTTCTCATTTTTAGGAACAATGAATTTCCATCGCTCAAAGGCTATGCAGACCTCCCACGATGTCCAAAAACAAAAGGCAATTTTCAGCTGGATTCCATAGTGAATAAATAATTTAAGGGGTTCTCTGCAATTTTTAGGTGTCGTTATTTGCTCCTGTTCTTCAGAATCTAAAATAGTTTAAAATAACTTGCTTTGAGCACAGGCAGAACAAAGACCTTTTCATCATTTTGATAGGAGCCAACCTTCCCAAGCAGAGCCCAGTTTTATCTACTGGGTCTAACACGGTGACATGTCAATGAAACATTCACCTCACAAACAATTTATGTTAAACATACAGCCAAGACCTTTTTTCTACAACCATTCTCCCTATACAGGCACATGTTCTACATAACACAATAAATCTGATCAAGTGAAGGAAGACATGACAATGAGAATTCAACAAAGATTTGGTCCACAGATATGATGTTCAGATATCCTCCAGAACACCATCTTTCTCCTTCAGAACAGAAAAATGTGCCCTTTTGCAACCAGACAGGAAAAACAACAGGAATTTGGATGTGTAACACAATGAAAATACTAAGTAAAAAAGCCCAACTTAGCACCACAGAACAGTAAAAGTTTTCCTATTTCCTTTTTTTAGCAAATATTTTGTACCCTTTTGTATCTTACAAAGGATTTTCAATTTCTTTGAAACAAAACCACTTGGCTATACCTCCAGTACTGCTAAAAAAAAGCTGTACAGTAACTTCAGCTTGCAACGAGTTATGTACAATTAAGTGCTGTATATAAAAACCTAAGCAGAAGTCTTGAAAAAGACCTGACTTCACCCTCAAGCTCAATTTAACCATTACCAAGAAAACAAAGCTACAGAAGGTGACAACATTCTTACTGCACAGCAAGGTAAAACTGAACACACTTCAGATAAGATTGTAATAGACACATACAGGTTTTCAGATGGCCAATTGTGGACTATTAATAAACTCTCAGCTGCATGATGCTATTACAGACCATAAAAGAAATTTTCATCTGGAACATGCTATAGTGCAAAAAGCACCATAGGCATTTGCAAATAGTAGGTGCTATCAAGTGGCACACAGTTCTTAATATCTGAGTAGTTAATTTAGGAGTCTGAAGGGATCAAGTCTTTTCTGAAAATCCAACCTGTTGTGAATAAGGAACCACTTTGAATTTGAGCTCAACTCTACAAGACTAACAGTCTTTGCCAAATAAAATAAACTAGCTTCAGAAATCTTTCCTGTCTTTTACCTTAACAAAATACAAGTTTGCTGCCTATTTTAAACTGCTTCAATGCAACCAAGACTGCGTGACCTTTTCAGGCAGGCATACCACACAGTCAACCCTGACATCAAGGGAAAGTTGTATACCAAGGCCTTGGCACATAATAAACAGAATGATTTGTATGGTCAGCCTGCCTGTGTGAAGCAGGGCTGACACCTCCTCAAGGCATGAGAGCTGTTGAGGACACAGTGCAACATCAAGTGTCTCCAAGAAATACCTTTGCTGACTCTCTCTCTCTCTCTCTCTCTCTCAAAAAAAAAAAAAAAAAAAAGGGGGCAAAAATTGTGTCCTCTTCACTCCCCCAACACAACCCAGAAATGGACATGGAAAAGCTGCATGTTACACAGACTGCCTTGAGAGATTAAGAGTCTTTCATGGCTGTACATTGCCCTTCCTGAGAAGCAGCAGGGCAGGAACTTGCACACATTCTAAGTACAGACTACAAGCTGATCCACTGTTAGTAAGTGAGCTACAGAGATCCAGTGACCCGAGTGAATGGTCCTGAGGGCAACTGGTTTTAAAGCGACCAAATCCTGGATCTTGGCCATTACCTAAACACAAAATGCTGATGACTAACTCTTCCTTTGAGCATTCCAATATTCCAAACAAAATAATTTCTGTAGGTCTAAACCTCTTGTAGACATAGGCATAGCATGAACAGTTTATTAAACTGACACAGTGCAACTCTCTAAGAAGTTTCCTTGCAGGAGAAGAGTCTTGTCAAGAATTCAGCAGTCAGCAAAATTAACAACTTTTTCCATGTCCTTGAGTAGCAGTTTTAAAAATAATGAACTAGATGTGGAACACAAATCTGGAGTTTTTTCTGTTTATCAAGGAGATCAATCATGTCTGCTGGTGAATCACTTTTAGGGAAGAAACAACACTAAAAGGATTACACACACAGCATTGTATTTTCAGGGAAAGAGACTCAATAGAACTGTTAACAAATTTTCAACCTTTCTAGGTAAGAAGCCTAGGGAACAGAGAAGAAAAAGGCCATCAGAGTTGGGCAGCAAAATCTCTAATTCTAATTATTAGACATGCTTTTAAAAGGTAAAAGAGCCCTAGCAAAAGCAATTCTCTTTTGCTCATTTGAATAAAACCTGGTGATTCTTTGGGTTACTAACAGTAGTCACATTTTTTTTTAAAGTGCCTCTGTTTTTTTGGGACCACTTAATTCCTTCCTATTGAGCAGTTAAGACTGTTACTAAGGTTTCGTGTTTCTATTATTCACTAGGTCAGTTCTAGCAAAGAAGTCTTCATTTACACCCTACTAAAAATTTATATTCTTTTGACTCCTTTTTCCTCAGGGAAGCTGCCAGAGATGCTGGAGTTTCTCTTCGACAAAGTGCTAGTTCTGGATGCACTCTCCAGAACTCCTTCAGTAACTGAAGAAAATCTCAAAGACATGCAATAGTACTGTCATTTATCAACAGCACATTTTTGCAAAAAGGATTGTAAGATTAAGTTCATGTTAATGAGCATCCTCTGAAAAAAACACTATTCTGCAGACACCATAGAAATACACTTACAGTCCACACTGCTTTTGACAGGGTGTGTAACACAAGCTATTGTTCAGTGTAAAAAGACTGATCTGAGGAAGCATTTCTGTTGAGAAACACATATTAAAACCTCTCACTTTGACTGTTTTAATTCTTTAAATGAACTGAATTTAGAATACTTACCTAACCACGTTGCAATAAGAACTGAATCAATTCCCTCTATGGGCTCACATATTCTAGCAACCACTGGATGTATTTGCTGTGACAGGTAGTACTGAGTATCAACAGTAAGATTGTCTTGCTTTTGTAACTGTTCTGGAGCATATGCTCGCTGGCTGGCACTGAGATCTGATCCATCCTAAGACAGGAAACACATAAGAAACAAAGTGTGAAAAAAAAAGTCTATACAAAGGATTATGCTTCAAATATTATGCATAATTTTAACGTAAAGTGGTTACACAATCGTTCTCTTTTGGTTGACTTATTATGCATCTAATACAAATCCAGCAGTAGTAAAAAAAGCTGCATTGCTGATGCTGGCATCAACGAGCAAGTTCAAGAATGTAAAACCAGCTTGTATTATTGCAGCCTACACGTGCAAATCAGTACGAGTAGACAGAGTAAACAGTCCCATCTGTCAATTCTGAAATGCACAATGAAAACACATTGTAACCATCAGCTCAGTTAAAAATACACAGAGGGCAAGCATTTTGGATTCACTTTGCACTGAACTAGAATTATCATTTTGCACAACAAGCAAATTCTAAGTGGTGGATATTAAAACTGTATCTGTTTTGCTAGGAAGTTTATATTCTTTGAACCTATTAAAAAAATCAAATAGAATGAACGGTCAGAAAACGGACCATCATTCATTGGCATGCGAATAAGTAACAGAGCCAGTAGTGTTGATTTGGAAAAGGAAATTCTAAAATATTCAGAAATACTGAAGGAAATGCATGGTGACATCTCAAGCCAAGAGAGAAATACCATTCAGAGATTAAAGTATACATTACATTTCTCTCCAGCTTGAAAGAGGAAGATAAGAAGAAAACAATTCAATTTGGGAAGGCAATAATTAAATTGAAAATAGTATTCATGGAGGAATTAAGTATCAACTCTTACGATGACAGCACTTTTTTGGAAAATGTAACTCATTTAGTCTGCAGAATCGTATTCCCAGTCCCCAATTGCACGAAGAAATTTCGTTTTTAATGTGTGACAAAAATCAGAGCTGAACCTAAAGTAGTGATTTAGCAAGCATTCTGCAACAGAATTAATTCTTTATGGGGATAGGGTGGGGCAGGAGGAAGCACCACAATTCTTTTTTTTTTCTCAAAGTACAGTCTTGGTTTTGTCTTTTTTTGGCAAAATACAACTAATGCATTAACATACAACATCTTCATTTTTTCATTTAAGATGAGCTACTGGTTTCAATAGGGTCAGCAACCATGGACTGAAGCCCCAGCACTAATAAAGACAGACTGCAAGCCGTTTGTCCCTCCTACTCCTTTCAGACAACTTAGTATTCAGAACAAAATTAATTTAGGACTATTCAGCTCATCCAGCTGCTTTGCAAAAATAATTACAATGCAATTCCTTCAGCTCCCTTCTTTCAACAAGTATATTCTTCTCTTGTATTGTGCCACTGCTCAGCCATAACCACAGCCCAACTCTGCTAAGTCTTGGCAGCCTCGCCATGCCAGGCCAGGAACTCTTGATTTTAGTCAAATACAGTATCTCTCATCTTTTAAATAATGAAGGAGCTGAAAGAGTGGTCCAGTGTAGAAGTCACATTGTCAAGTTCATCAGCTTGGCCTAAGTGCTCAGTCCATCTAATTCAACCTACACTTTTTAATTAGCAAAGCCAAAGTGGAGTATATATTTGTGAGATAATTATAAGCATTTGTAGGATGAACATCTGAAACTAGAAAGTTGCTCAAATTCCCCAGTCCATATATCAGAGCTACTGCCAGATCCAATGACTGTGAATTGAAAAGACACAGGTTAAGACTGGAAATAATAATGACATTATTTAACCACTACCACCAATTACCTTTCCAAGCTTTCCAAGAATTTCCAAAATTTTCTTCTACTTAAAAAAAAGACTGGATAACTTCCTTAAACTAAGTTCTAGTTTCAGACATAGAGTGCAGGGAAATTTTATCAGCCACTATACGGAAATAGTTGCATGAGCTGAGCTGATCACAATGGCTCTGTAAAACTAAAATTAGTATAGAAAACTGACTATTTCAAAGTATAACGTAACCTCACCACAAAGAAATGCCAAAATACTTTTCCAGGAGCTGAGTTGGTTTTCTTTGTCGTATCTCAAAACAATACCTAGTATTTAAGTATAAAGAAAAACATTTTTACCTGACAAATGATGTATGACACTGTGTCTCCTGCCTTCACCTTTCGGCCTCCTTGAGAGTTTATCCACATGGCAACATGCACATGTGGCAAGCTTTTTTTGTCAGGATAATCCTGTGGATCTTTTGTCAATGCCTAAAATATCAAAGGAGAAAACAAATATAACTAAGAGAAAAGTATTTTACTTTGATGATGGACAACTCAGAACTTTAAAAGACATGATTAACACAGCAGCTACCTTCCTCCACCTATTATTTACAAGTATATCTGCAACAAAAAAAAGTAAGATGAAAAACTGTAATAAACATATTTTCCATACATTCAGCCCTAGGTACCAGTCCTTCAAACTACTAATAAGAGGATGGGTTTACAAATACTGTCTGAAAAATGCATTAGAGTTCAAAACAGTTATAACCATAATGCAATTGTTTTAAACATTAAACTAAATTGAAGGTGAAAATATTACGCAAAATACAAAAATAGAGTCAGAGATTACCCTCTTGATCCTGCACCAGTTAAGGTCATAAAGTTAATCTAAATATCAAGTAGCTAAGTGTATTTAACAAGTTCTGTAGCAAGAGGATACAACTAAATTTAATTTCCATGTATCTCATACTACTGAGATTCCACAATAAGTTTTTCCTTTAAATGAAATTAAATACTATATTTAAATAATTACTGTCATCGCAAGCCTTAGAAATAACTTCTACATTTGACTTAATAGTTAAATACATTTTTTCTAAAGTAGTAAATCAAAATAACTTCTAGTATTTAAAGAGAAAATTCTTCTATAGATATCTTTTACTGGGAGTAAAAGAGTATTTGCATCAGAACATTCTTATTTTTAAGTGAACCATAAAACCCAGTGATTTCTCTGCACTCATAGGACAAACTGAACATATTTCTTAACGGATTAATACAAACGATAGTCTTGCAGAGCAGACAGATGTCTGACTGGGAAAAGAAAGAGACTTTGGATGGAGCATATTTGGGAAATCTCTTCTATTAGAAGCATAAGAGGGGTATGTAATATCCAATTCATTAGTGAAACACTCTCCTAGCAGGGAAGGGGAGGCTTTCAAAGTTAAAAATATATGTTTTATCATCGAGGATTTCCAGAAATAAACCAAAATCACAATGCTGTTGCTAAAACTCCTGTAGATAAAACAGAGTATTTTACTTCTTGTTACAAGGAAGTCTTGAATTTGATCTCAAAATGACTACTAGCTTTCTTATACAGAGCTTTCTAGGGAAATAAACTAATAATAGTAAGCTTTTATGAGGGTTTTCTAGAAAACAGAACATTTGAAACTTTTCCATTGCATTCCTCAGTTTATGCATTTTAAACCTGAAATATAAAGTAAGAACTGCGGAGAAAACTCCTGATAACACGAGTTGTCATGTCACTCTCAAAGTGCAGAATGAGTGCAGGATGGGACAAGACACAAAGTTGTTACTCGGGGGCCTCCAGCCCCAGCAGGTATTTTTTTTCTTATATTGTAGAATCTTTGAAGTATGTCCCATGCTATGCAGTACTTCATAAAACTCCTGCTATTTCACGGCATCATAAGGATTAAAAATATTTTTATCAGCAGTCAACGTATTCAGGAACAGTAAAGTTCCTCAGTGGTGAAAAATAACTGAGAGATCATTTACCTTGTTTATTTCAAACTGATTCACTGGGATCTGACCATTGATCACATTTTCTCCAATCTCTATAAGTCGCCTTTGAATATTCTCCACGATTACGTCTCGGGGCTGATCAGAAAGAATCTGACCAATTACATAGCTGAAAAACATCCAGAAATTAAGAAACTCTTAAGACAGGCAAAGCAAAACCACTACAAATAGACACAATCCTCGCTTCTCCTGAGTTATCTCTAAAGAGGCTGAGGATGAAGTCTGATGCAAAATTCATAGAAATTTGTCAGGATATTTCATGTTGTATTTTATTTATTTACTTATTTTACTAAAAGCCAATTATTCCAAATAGTTCTAATGCTAAATAGTGATTTGGAAATGAGTGGAAGAGGTTTCTATTTTCTGATCCCATATCATCTTCCCTTTTATTATTCCATAGCAGGTATCTTCAGATGGGGGAGAAGAGAACATATCAAATCAAGTAAGCGAAGTCTTGCCTATTTCTGCAAAATGTGGTTGGAAGATCTGCCAGCTGCAGAAGAGTTAGTCACTAAAGAACACTCTCAAACATTTGTATAGCTTTAATTACTAATACATTCCTAACTTGGAAAAATTTGCTTCTATTATGATGCATCTTTTCTTAGAAAATGCAAGTCTTAAGAACAGTAAGCAAGTGTGTGGTGTATTTTTACAGATGTAAAAAAGTATTCATTTTTGGATCCATTTGGGCCATGAGTTATTTAAGTTAAGTTTTCAAGAGGCAGTATACAATATGAGTCAGCTGCCAGATGACCACCTCTCCACTCACTCCAATTTTCCTTCTACAGTGCTAAATGCACTACCTCTATTGAATTTAAGCATGAAAATGCCTTGTGCAATGACACTTATCAAACTATCAACCAAGTATCCATCACAATGAAGCATCAGAAAAGTCTCATTTGAAAAATGGAAGTGAAGCAGTCTTAGGGAAATGGATCTCCTCCTCAGGCTGCACCCAGTGAACTTCCAGCTTTATTAGAGGATGCTGAAAGAGGATGCTGACCACTAGATTGTTATCCACCTTTGAATAAAGAAAAAAAAACACCAAAACCCCTGACCTAGAACCTATGACTCCAAACCATTTTCACAAGATTTCAGCTCTGGTTTATTAACAGTATATATAAAATTATGACAAAAGCACAGCTTCCACAGAAGATGCAAAACCAGACAGTGAAATCAGACATTTGGCCTTGCACAAGTATAACCTTTTACCAATGAAAACATAATATTTACCATCACCTACAAAAATCAGCTAAGAAGTTCTAACACTGATATCAGTTACCAATCTGTGCTCTTAAGGAAACAGCCACGTGGTATCAAACATTTAAAAAGCACACACTGTTTAAAGAGGACAATGCCACAAACAAACTCACTTTCCAGTCTCTTTTGCAAGATCACACCAGTCTCTTCGGACTATATCCAATCCTTTCAGTTCTTGTTTAGTTACGTATTTCCCATCTCCTGTTGGTTCCACAGTCAGAGCAGCATACTTCTTCTTCTTTAACAATAGCAAGGACTTAAAAATTCCATCAATATCAATTTCCAACAATTTGTAGAGCTTGTTCACTTCACTTTTGATCTGTGAATGCACCAACATTAAAACCAAATGCAACACTTTTATAACTACAGAAAAACTACCTTCCATCTCTAAGTTCACTATTCTTAAGTTTGAAAACAAGCAACATTTCAAACTGTGTTTCTGCATACACATTTTACAGATAGGTCAGATACCATAAATTAAGTACACAGTAGTACCTATGAGCCACTATTAAAATCAAGGTTCACCCATTGCCTTCTGCAGGATTTACAGCTTGGTAACTCCTTAATAAAATTAAGCAAGGCAGAGGAACATTGGTCTGAATGTGACTCCAGCCCATTTCAGTAGGACAGATACTCCATCCAGGCCTCTCACATAAATTAAGCGAACAAGAGACTTCACTGCAGGGTCCCACTTAATACGAAAAGAGAAGAGATGGTCACTTAAACAGAAAATGGAAAGAGCCTTATAAAAAAGGTGCCTTTAAAAGGCTTTTTTTTCTTCCCACCCTCACCTCAAACCAAGCAGGAGAGGAAGAACTATGTCTGCAGACCAGAGCTCTGTGTGGGCATGTTCAGGAAAAACCTGCACAAACAGGCAAGTGTTTATTTTTACCCTTCTCCACAATATGCCCAGTTTTCTAATGGCCTTACTTCTTTGAGAGGAAAAGGTGCCATTTTTCTACACAAAGGCTATGTCTCATCCACATACAAAAGCTTTAAATGGCACTTGATATGTTGTCTTAATATAGTACCAGGTATCAAGTGGCTTCACATCTCTTACTTCTGTTCTAAGGGGACAGAATTGCAATAGCTCAGAACAACTTATGTACCTTCAGCCATAGACTTGGGTTCCAGCACATATTCACCCACCTACTGGCTCAGCTAAAAGTTTTTGGATTTTTCTTCCTTCATGTTTTTACTTTATGTTCTTCAATAGAATATCTGCATATGTCAGATGTCCTGTTCTGTGTTCATGTTATACTCCTCATTTGTTTTCCTCTACAATTTACTTTCCCTCTTGATTTTCAGTATCTCCCTGTCCAGTTTTACTCCATTATTTCCAGTTCTCTTATCACAGACCACCAACTATGAGTGTTACTTTTCTCACATCTTACTGAAGTTTTATACAGATTCAAGTCTTTTTGCCATCTAACACATATCCTCATTAAAAACAGTACCTTCAGCACAAAATCTCACTGGTTTTCTATCCAGCTTTGGGCTCAGATTGCCGGTTTTAACCAAAACTTTCCTTACGAATTTTAAATATATTTGTACACATATATGTGTGTACTTAATTCTTCTCACTTAGATCTCTATTTTTACTATTGCAGGAATTATCATTACTTTGATATCCGTTGTATATTTATAAGTTTTGA
Organism: Poliocrania exsul; assembly: GCA_035041345.1. Classification (NCBI taxonomy): domain Eukaryota; kingdom Metazoa; phylum Chordata; class Aves; order Passeriformes; family Thamnophilidae; genus Poliocrania; species Poliocrania exsul. The sequence continues at coordinate 106,933,426 of JAWWLZ010000001.1, read as the reverse complement.
AGGACATCATGAAGTAAAACCATTTTGCCAGGAGGTTCATATTTTCTTTCTTAAAAAAGTCAAACAATTCCTTTGAACATCGTTCTACGATTTTTAAAGTATTTTCAGGGGTTTTTTTATCCTAATAATCAAGCGCTCAAACACCAGAAACAGTGCAGTTACTGAGTGTACTGGGAAATCTGATTCACAGGAATACACTGAAGGACAGGAGTGAACACAACCAGAGACCTGTGAGAAAACACGTGAGAGAACTTTCTCCAAAAGAAAAACAAAATTAATCTCTTGGAGGAATGCGTTATCCCTGAAGACAACCTATAAATTCACACTTTACATCAGAGCAGAGGTATATTCACCAACTGCTCTCACTGTAATTGTTTGCATTAAACCTGTGTGCTTTCCATACAGTTGACTAATAACCAAAAAATATAACTGAACATGAAATTTTGGGAAAGAAATTATTATGCAATGCAACAGTGACATTTCTTAGTGTTCCTCATCAACAGATACAATTCTTTATCCTGAATTGTTTTTACATGAATTATGCAAAATGAGGAAAATGTAAATGATAGAAGTGTTTGCAAAAAACAAGTAAATATTTCTTTCCTGAGGAACAAACAAACAAACAAGAAATGTGTGCTTGTTTACAGATGTAAGTTTATTCACTTCTACAATTCTCACATTTTGTACCTAATTTTAACCAAAACATATCTTTCTGTCTGTTTTTTAAATTAAAAAAGTCAATCCCAACTGATACATAATACAGAAGTACATGGGATAAAAGAGACTTAAGATTTCACTCTTAAAACAAGCCATTAAGCAGGTGAGAAGTTAAAAAAATTACCTATGTGCTCAGCAAACCTGACTAAGACAAAAGCATTTAACACAATTTGCTGATCCTGTCAGACTTTATAAAAATTATTACTATTTAACTAATCCTCTATAACATTTGGCCAGCAAATGGGAGTACAGGGACAAAAATCAAACCAGAATGAAACCACATACACACACAAATAGGGTAAGATTAAACTTTCTTATGCACTACTGTATATAAACTAAAAATTATATATATGTCTTGCATGTGGCAAACAAAAGAGAGACTGCTTTCTTCCATGCCGTCAGCCCTCCTGCTACTGGTTCTGACATCAAGACACTATTATTTTTCTGTGCTCCTGAATGAATCTACTTCTCAGTGTACCAAGTAGCATGAAGTCAGAAATGTTCTAAAAAAACCCAGAATCACTCTTGCCTTAAAATTCAAGGATTTTCACTTAATACTATACTGAATAAATCTTTATGCTTTGGTTTTTTTAGTTTCCATAGGTCTTATTTTCATCACGATTTCTTCCGCCTTTCACAAACAACTTCACTTACACCCTTCTCTTCAAACAGTTCTGAAACATCTCTTGCTTCTCTTCCACAATTTCAGAGAGCCACAGAACTTTCACACTATCAATTGCCAACTGCTAATCAAACAGGTCTCTTCTGTATTTGGTATCCCTTGGAAATCAGTACTTGAATTTACCACTGGAAATCTGATGGCATATTGAATGTAAAACAAATTACTAAACAAAACTAAACAGAGAGACATCCTTCATGGGACAAAGTCAAAACTGCTCACATTGTAATTGGAATTAATGTGGAGGAGGAATTGCATCTTACATTTTGGCTTACCAACTACTGAGATAATCTCCTGCTAACTTAGGATTGGTGAAAAAAGCTCTTTATGCAATGAAATGTTTCATATAATTTAGCTTTTAAAAATGCACAGAATAGCAACACCTGAAAAAGAACACTCAGATTTTACTACTTCATAGATCCCACACATTGTCAAGTTCTTCTCGTGGCCCAGTCTCTGCTTATGCCATGGAGTCCTCTCTTAATACTATCTGCTCCACTCAGTGTAACAACACAGACCTTTGTAGGAAAGCTTTAAAAAGAAAAAATTCCTTACCTTATTCCCCAGCTTGAAGACCTCATCCAAATTGGTGCTATTAGTGTTTATCATAATGGAATCTGTGTCTCCATAAATCACTTCAAGGTTCATCTAAATGAAACAAATGGCTTTGAAAAACAAACCATCTTTTTAAGTCCCACATAATTTTCAAGATTAAAAAATATAATTATCTGCATACTACCCCTTAAATACTAAAAGCAGAAAAATGTAAAATTAATTTTTACTGCTAAGTGTGTATTTTTCATTAAAATATATTTGCATTTAAAGAGAATAAAGAAACTGAAACCACTGATATGTTTAAAAAACCCCCACTCCTCAGTTGTGTACATAACAGAAGTAGGTAATATCTTACTAAGTGAATACTAGAAAAATAAGTTAGAGAACAAATCTGATCTGGAGAAACAGGAGGAACTCTGCTAAGAAAAACTGTACTTCTAGGATAGAAGATCATTTTGACTCAAGGACTGATTGACAAATTCAGACAAAACATTGAGCCAAAGTGCTTGAAAGACAATACCACAGTCAGGGATCTTATCCCTATTTGTAGCCATCACAATACTACTGGGGAAAAACACACAAAAGAGAAAAAATACTTAGATATTCTATTTCAAATAAATCTAGGGAAAGTACTCGCTAGTGGGTAACAGTAACTGGGAATACCACATGCGTATTTCCATCTTCCCACTTCCATCTTTTAACTTCTGCTGTAATCTAATTATCTGTATTAGTCCTGTCCTGGGCAGCAGATCTTTTGAGAAACATGGCACTCCTTCTGCATAATGACTTAGCTACTATGATCTATGAGTTCTGTGTTCCCACATTGAACTACTGAACAATTATACCTGGAGATAAACACAAACACCTGCTCAGTTTCTTCTCTCCGACTGACACTTTGTCCTTCACATCACCTCTCATTCTGATCCTTGTAACAATTCAAATGCCCTACTTGGAAAAGGCTGTGTTTGAACACCAGCCAGATGTCCATAACAATCTGGGATAATGGAGCAAACTCCAGACAAACTAAGGCACATAAAAAAACCTGAGGTGCATATGAAAGGCATAGCAGGAAAAAAAGGGAAGAGAAAAGTTGCCAATACCAGTAAGTAACACCAAAACAACTGGGCAGATCAATCTAGTTACATAATATTTATTTGAAAAAATAAAACCTCACGTCTTCAGTGGTGGAAAATCAATGCTATAAAAACTGCACCATGGCTATGTCCATGTTAAATTCCACATAGTCAAAAAACCACCCTGTGACACAGTTTAAAGAATGCCAAAAAACCAAACCATAATAAACCACTAGAACACATGGTGTAACAGGTCTGTGAGTAAACTCTAATTAGCACTGTTGCTAATTTGCTTGAAACAGTCACGCATAGGCTTCAAGCAGGGGCCAGATCATATCTGTGGTAGGAAAAGAAAAAAGCTATAATCCATTATGAAGGATTACATTCGTAAGCCAGGCATCCTAAGAAGAGATTTCAGGTCTGTTTGGGTTACAGTTCTCCTAGAATAAAAAAATTTCACCAGGTGTGCTCTTTAAGGGTTGTTGTTTAATGAAAATGCTCAGCATTACCTTCTGCACCATCTCCTTAGTATGCATCAAAATCTGAAATAAAAAAAATAATCAAAGATTAGCGTATGATATAATTACAGGCTAACACATGCAAACATATCCATTAGGTTGCTAACTCCAAATGCTCTCACCTTTCAAAACAAAGCAAACCACCTCTCTCCTGGCAACACACAGTCACCTCAATACTCCTATTACATGAGTAAATTCTCGTTTGACCTTGTATTAATGCTATTATTAACTCCCCTAAAACAAGATTAAAACAAATCTCAAAATTGCATGTGCACACACACATTTTACCTTCGGAGAAAAAGAACACTGAATCAAATGGCTCAAATAAAACCTAACCAGCAAGGGCCAGAATTAAGTATCTTTTAGTAATTTAGGCCAGTTGTCACCCTCATATCCATCATCTTATCTCTTGATGTCAATGAATTTTTTGCCAAATGTCCTATCTTACTCAGTACAGCCTGGATTGTTCTCACTTAACAAGACTTAGTGAAAAGGTTGATTACCCTTGTAATGGTGTCAAAATGGGTCATCAAAAAGCAAATTCCTTACAGAAACCAGAACCAGGAGAAGGAGCTGGGATAAAGACAGGATATAGATATTGAATCACTGGGCAAATCTGTGTATAACCAGGCTTGTTCCTCAGCTAAGAGTGCATCCCAAGTTCCCCAAATGCTAATGCTCAGAACAGCACCTCTTTCAACCTTAGAAATAGCTAGAGAGACCTCACATGAGTAGATTCCTGCTTTCACCTCTAACCCTGGTCAGCACAATGGAGAGGGGTGGGACAGCATATCATGTGGAGCCACAGGTACAGATGTAGCACAGGAAACTAAAAACAGCTTCATGAAAAAAAAGTGAAGCTGTTGCAGCAGGAAGGACTTGGTGAATTTTGCACAGCTGCGCAAGAACCAACATCTGGTCTGCTCCTTCAGTCACTTGGCCATGGTTCCACTGTATTCCCCATCTCCTTCTTGTCAGCATCCTGGTGCTCTGGCACACAGCTCCAGATTCCAGCTCCCTGGTTTCAGTCCTTTCCATCGCCACAGCATAAACCTCAGTTCTTCTTCAGCTAATCCTGCTACTCATATATATTTACACCTCAAATTTTCTTAAAGAGGACTACTTTGAACCATTAGTTACAAAAATGACAGATCAGAGTCTATTAGGGGAATTGAAACAATTGGGAACTCTAAAGATAGTCAGGCAACAAACTATTTCAACAGCTTATATTAAATTCAGCAACTTAGCCTCAGTTTTACTATTTTTCATATGTTAACTGTAAAATACTCCAAAAGGCCAAAAGGCAGAATTATGACTTGCAGTCAAGAAGACTGTGATAGGGAGCTGAGCAGTACAAATAAGCAGGGATGAGGAAAGAAAAAGGACACAAGCAAGAGCTGGCTATGCTCAGTGGCAATAAGACCCACCTTTAGGGAAATTTCATGACTTCCATAAGGTCAAGGGGTCTAAAATGAAGACAAGTCTTGACTATCATGATACTGACTACGGCTATCGCGGCAAGCAATTCTGAAATGGGCTGAAATGTCCACCTCTACATAACAGTAGAAACCCAAGATGAGAACACTGATTCCTTCAATGGGTTTCTTTAACATTTCTGAACCTTCACGCAATCACAGTGATGAACACTGAAGTATGATGCTTTTTCAGGTTATTTTAAATTACACACAGCAAGCTATATATACTCTCTTCAAGGCATTTAAGGACAGGTTCAGTTCCAAACTACAAAGTAACTTTGACACAGCTGACCCACAACACATGTCCTTACCAGAGTTACTCCCCAAGCACACAGGGTATCTACAGATTTATACCCTTTGGGTCAAGTTCAAAACACCCAATTGGTTTAAAGACCATCCACTGACGCTGCAAACTAAATACTTGGAGAATGTGATGACTGAACACTGCTGAAGTCCCAAAATGCAAAAAGCTCAGCTGGCCTCAACCTTCTATATAGACAAAGAAAAACAGGAAAATGGTGAGTCTTTTCTGCAGATTCACACCAGGCTGTAGGTGCTCAGACACACCAGATTCCATTTTCATCAGAAGCTTAAAAAAGGTATTCCACTCCTATTCATCTCCTAGTTAGTGATTCAGACAGCATGACCCCACCACCTTTCCATGGAGTTCTGAAATTATTCTAAAGACACATCACTGGTACATGACATCAAATTTCATATAAAGTCATGAAAATTCCAACATATTCACCACCTCACAACCCTTTCTCTCACTTATTATCTAACTCCTACAGAGAAAGGTTATACCTTTCTCTTAGTATTCCAAAAGCAAATAGGAGTCCCTAAAAAAAAATTTAAAAATTGGACAGAAATTAAGAGATTAAATTGAAAAGAAAAGAAGGCATACCATTCTCCCCTTGATAATCTCTGGCTTTTTCTATTTCATTCTCTAAAATAATGCTTTCTATTAATAATGAGAAAGATAATTTAAAAAAAAAAAAAAAGGAATACACCCTGCTAAAAAAGTATTTTGGCTGTGCAAAAACCATTTCTCAGCTGTCCCCGAGGACAGCAGTGGGTGTAGGTAATCACAACAAGAGGGTCACAGACCAGTTATCTTCATCAAGTGACTGGCATATGCCAGTGCTACCCAGTCTGACAGGAGATCACTTGTAAGTGCCAACAGCTACAAAACAGAAGATTATAAAGTATTGCTAAATTCATTAATAAGGCAGTCAGTAGTTATCTGATTTCATAGCAACACCTGCATATTTATCTTCTCATTACCAATTGCATGATGGAATTTTTTTCAAGCACATTTCAAAAATCTGCCAACTTCAAGTGTAGAAAAAAAATAAACTTTGTAGTTAATTTTTCCCTTAACAAAGTACAGCTGTTGAGAATAATTGTTCAAGATCTTACCCTGTAATGTCAACTGCAGCAGAACAAAGAGTATTTAATTAGCAAATCTATCCAGTAATTCAACACCTATTATATAAAATGCCTTCGTGATTTTATTCAGGATAATTTGCTAAGAGGGTTATTACTGACATTCAGATGAAATTTAAAATTCCTACGCAAGTCGAGTCATAATAGCAGTAATGATCCCCCCAATCAGGAGATACTGTGTCACACAAGGTTCTTTAGCAATGCAGCAGCCCATTTCCTGACTTCTTAATTCCTGGGCTCAGCTCAGTGAGAGCCCTTCACGCCAGTATTTCAGTCAGCAATACATCCTTAATGGGACTTTATTAAAATAACTAGAATAAAAATGGCTTTTTTTTTCTTTTTGCTAAAAAGAATGACAGCACTGCTATGATATCAGTCCTTAGCAGTTTCTCAGAAATGCACAGCAAAGGAAGGGAGGCTGGGAAGACAGAAGAAAGAGGGAAAAGAATAGGAAAGATGGCATTGGGTAGTTTCCTTTTGCAAATAATACTGCACTGCTTATGAGAGCTGGATTGTCTCCTATTGCAGACAATCCAAGTAGGAAGAATTAATTGCCTGGCAACCCATCTGTACAGCCATGTCCCCTCCCCCCCAGCAAACATATACTTCTAAAAATCTGTGAACTTCCCAGCACAGTGAACATCTGTGAAATTCTATTTTAACTTTTTGCCTTGTAAAAGCAAGACTAGCAACACACTTTCTCTCACCCATGAACTGCAAGTCAATATAAACTCAAAGATTGTAATTGCAGACAAGCAATCATCAAACATCAAAATTCGCTGTCCTAATCCTACTCCAACTCACTAATTACTTAATTAAATGAGGTTGTGATTTAAGACAGGGAATGATTAAAAATAAATATACAAAGATCAGCTTTACTATTATCCATTACATCAAGTATTTTTAAAGATTCCTTATTTAAAAACCTTATTTAGAAGAGTACTTTCTGATGAGAGAATGCTTCTGTGGAAACAAGCTAAGATACCCAAGTTAAAACCAGTGAGATAGGATACAAAACTAACATGCTGATGTAAAGACTTCCCCTGAAGACACACATTTTGTGCAGATCCCTGGGGTTGCAGAAGTGAAGGAACAGAAAGGGAGACTCAAGAGCAGACCGAAAAGACTGAGCAGAATCACTACAAAAAGCACTGTACCAGAAACACATGCCCCAAAGAAATGAAAAATAACCACTTAGGCATTCATTTTGCTCGAGGAGAAAAGTGAGCAGTCTTAAGGCATTGGCAAAAACTGTATTTTTGAAGACTACCTGTAGCTATCTAGAGTAGACCTGATGTTATTTTTCCACCTCATTTGTTTACTTGTGCAATTACATAGTAAGCATAAATGAAGGAAAGATGGAGGCCTTGTTTGCCATGAAATGAAGAATCACAATATAGCCTTTGTAACAGACAATGGACTTGATTTGGAAAAGTTTGAGTGATCAGACTCAAGTAGTTAAGAAATAAATTTGTTCTAAAAAGTTTTTACTGAGTATTTGCTATACTTAGTGCATTTAAAGTTACATTCCTCCAAAATGTACACTCTTAGGAAACATTAACAGCATCAGAAATACACTCTGAGCTGCCAAAATTTGCCAAAATGTTGGTTTTGGGGTTGTTTTGGTTTTGTATTTCTTCAGAAATGCTGAAATAAGCTTTTCATACTCCACCTAGCAAATGCTGGGTGACAGACAGTAATACAACTTTTATAGCTTCTGTATATAAACCCAGCATTGGATGGAGCACCAAAACCAAAGGGAGAATGGTCCCAACGGCTGGAGCAGCACACACGGATCCAGTGGCACACGTTTACATGCCAACAAAAGGTAGAATCTTTTGCCTGTGAACAACAGAAAAGCCACAAAAAAGGTAGCAATACAAATGTGCTGAACACAACGAAAATCATGTGCACCTTTGTCACATTTTGACAAGGAATGCAAAGATGACAGTAACACACTGAAGATGATGATGTGAATCAAATTACAACTTGCAGATTATGTTCCCTTCCTGCCAGAAAAAATTGTATCTTTAAAACTCTATAGTACCTCTGTTTCAAGTATTTGTGCTGAGTTTTGCTTAAGAGACGGGAAAACCAGAATCAACTTCTTACTAAGTTGTAAAATTTTTGGTTATTCTATACAATATATTATGAACCATGCTATATTAAAGGAGATTTTGCGTATTTGGGAAAATATTATTTTGTTATTAGGATGAAAGAAAGAACAACGACACATACTCCTAAACATGGAACAAGAGTGGAAAAAAAATCAAAAAGCCAAAAAAAACACACTCACAACTCCTGTGTTGTAAGTGATTTTAAAATCCTGGAAATGGAGAAATGGAGTGCTCAACAATGAAGTTGAACACTTGAGTGCACACAAGGCAACTGACCCGAGTCTGACCCCACTTCCCAGAAGTGTTCTGTGTTCCCAGAAGCAGTAAGAATACAATGTCCGTGTGGATAACTAGCTGTGAAAAATATCAGCACGGCACGGGCATCTCCCAACCCTCCAGAGAAACCAAACACCAGAACCACTGAGAGCTCCTAGAGAAGCACCAGGGTTCACAGCCCACTCAGGGAGTTATTTTCTTTCTAACTCATTCAAAACTGAACACCTAAAACAAATGAAGGAACAGGGAAACTTTTTTTATTCCAAAGCATTAAATAAATCTATTTTTGATGAACATTTTGTACTTAACTATAAGATGCAAAGGTATCTTTGCCTAATAAGAGAACTGCAACATATCAAAAGCTAACTGCTAAATCACAAACCACAAGTAAAACCACTAATAAGCAGAATATGACAAGCATCATTTACTATTTCCTAATAAAACCAAAACACATGTTAAGTTATTCAACATTTAAATACATCCTCCTTAGCATTTGTTTCAGTGAAACGAACAAACATTCAGACAGGAAAGCTTTGCTTTGTTTCCCCCACTGAACAGGTTTCACACATTCAGCAAAAGATAGTCAATCTTTCACTAGAAAAACAAAAACTACAAGAACAGTAAATAATTGAAATTAATTACTTATAAACCAAGGCTTCCTGTTTGGTGAGACAAGTTAGAACCCAGTCAAGGTTTAAACCAGAGCACAGAGCTGCTGAATAACAACAAAATCTATTCCCAAGCAGGGAAGGATAAACATATTAACCTCTGGATGAGGTTTACGACTACAGTTTAAAAGTTATCTTTCAAATACATAAGCATGTCTCAATCTGGAACTGGCAGAAATTTAAGTACTGTCCAGTCTCCAAGAAAAGTTACTCTCTTAGCCATATAACTAGGAGTCCTGGAAAAATCAGACAATATGTCTTAGAATCAGTAGAGAAGACAGTTTTTCAAAAATATTAAGTATTATTAAAACACTAAAAAAGAAATAAAACTAATACTTGAAAGACTGAAACATTTTTTAAGCAGTAGGTAAACTCAGGGAACTGTCCAAAAGTTATGGCAAACTCCTTGAGAAAAATCTTTCCCCCTCACTTTTTTTGAGTAAAAAGCAGAAAACAGGACTTACAACACTTTAAGGCCCTCCTCCCTTATTTTCCAACTGCTAAAGAAAATTTCATTACAAAAAGAAAAGTGTAATGTAAGAAAGGTCCTTTAAGGCAACAGAGGACTATTGGAATTGGCAGCACGAGGACAACCATTACTTTCTTAAGGTTCTCCTGGTCAGCATCTTTTAAGTGATAACCACAACTTGTAGGGTTGGAGAAAAGGGAAGGTGTGGGCAAAGCCAAGGAAGTGCTACAGAGAAAACCAGATGCACAACACACTTGCTTCCTGATGAGCATTCTTAAAAGAAAAAGGGCTTCTACTAGAACAACACAGCCTTGTTCTTGAAGAACCATGGGCATTTTGCAATAGGTATTACTGAACAGAACGAGGCAACCTCTGCCTACATACTGGTATACCCACTGAAAATGATCCTGAATTTTTATAGGAGATGAGAGGACATGCTAGTCTTGGTAACAAATAGATTGTGTGTGGATGTTGTGTCCCTCAAAAAATCTGTATAAGTGGTTTTAACTGCTTTAAAACTAAACTGTTCTTCCATCATGACTGATTGTCTATCAAAGCAACATTTATTCAAATTCAGAGAAGTCTTTTACCCTTTAATTAGCCTCCAAAGAAAGTTCTCTTACCTAATTTCTTAAATGTCATGAAGGATTTTGATAAAGCATATAATTTTGTTTCATTAAATTAGATATATTTAGACAACATGACAGTTGTTTTCATGAAGTTAAACAATACTGATTCATCCTCCATGGGTGCAGCTGGTGTCAGCACTGAGAACTGCTTGGACAAGGAAGGATCCATCTGACTACATGTGGGAAAATTATCTGTGCCAAGGGGCTTCCCAGAATGGTAAAGAGAGCTTTGGACCAGGACCTACATGGGCAGAGTGGATATTTACAATGGCAAGCAGAGGGTGGGGTATGTTGTGAACAGGAAGGGCCATGTAACCAACAACAGAGAGCTGGAAGGGGCTCTCTTCAAGCATTTCCGTGTAAATCAGGGAGTGCCTACAGGACAGTGTTACAGAGAAACCTCTTGCACTGTCTAGGTCATCTCCCTGCTCCAAAGAAAAGGATCATTCTGAAAGACTCCAAAATAATCTGCACCAGATCTGACAGACGGTGAGCCTCTGTGACCAAGGAAAGAGAAGTCCCTGTACATTCAGGTTCCCAGCTACACTGGGATGTTCAGGTTTCCACCGGGCTACTCAAATGCAAACGATGAGACATCAGGTATACACAAATGCCTGGAGGGTTCACGACTGTACTTAAAAACCCCCAGCTAAAATGTAGTGAAAGCAAGTACATTTAGGATTTTTTAGGATTGCCCAACAACACACACACAAAAAACAGAATCTGCTATAAGATGGATCTTGCTGTATCAAAAAGAAGAGAGTAAGTCTTATTTCATTCAGCAGCAAATACACAAAGTGCTGCCAACAAGGAAAGCTGTTGCTGCAAGTAGAGAAACGTTAGTGTTTGACAATGTGCCACCTTCCCTGGTTACAAGATAGAGCTGAAAGGAATTTAACGAAGACAATTCCAAAGAATGAGTAACCTCATTGAAATGAGCACTTGTAACAAATGAGGATTTTTACCAAGGTACCTATGTAGAACTAACTACCAGTGCTCAAGTCTCAGAAACTCACAACCATATATGGTGTGAACAAAGTAGTGAAAAAGAAGGAGCAGGGCAGATCCCATCTCCAGTATGTCCAAACAGCAGTCATTGCCACTACTGTGGCTTCTACAGTCTCTTCAGCCTAACCCCTGTGGCAGCTCTTGCCTGCCTTATGTGGTGCCAGGGACAAAAAACCAGTCTGAGACCTACATGGGACACCTAACCTTTCTTGCTTCAGGCAGGACCTAGTGATTGCTCCACAGGTGTGAAAATACCATGAGGGACATGCACAGTTAACAGCATGAAGTCTCAGTCGTATTTCCAATTTGTTCAGTGTGACCTCCTTGAAGCACTTGATGAAGGTGTCTTGGACACAGCTTGGAAAGAGCTCCTTAGGGTCTCTCTCAGAGTCAGATACAGTCTTTTTAGATTATGTCTTCAAAATAAGCACAAAACCAAACCCCAAAATGGAGCTCCTTAGGACACAGAAGACTCTCCTAGAACAATCTAAGCATTTACAAAGCATGTAAGAAATAAAATCTACTGGCCTACCAAATGATTAGAATATGTATAATGTGGAAATAATTTCTTTTTTAAAAAGGCTCATTTAATGGTTTTAACTATTTTTAAACTAACTGCAAAAGAAAATTACTAGTTAACAGTCCTAAATTGCTCATTACATAGGGCTTACAACTGTAAGTCAGGAATAAGAACTACAGGGTGTGGGTTGGGCCAACTTCATGTTCCTGTAAGGATGTACAGGAAGAAAAGAGCCCATGTCAATGGCAACTATTGCCTATCCACAGACACTGACAATACCATTTATATCATAATCACTTAAAGAGGTAAGGATGGAACCACATTTGATTTCAAGGAGCTCCTGCAGAGACAGAAACTTGCTCCATGACATAATTTTTTGAGTACTTCAATTGAGAAAAGCTAAGCTTCATGCAAAAGTAAATTCCTGAAAGGGACTGCTTTATTATCAGCCTTTAAGATTTCAGCAGCTAATGGTCAATTGGCCAATTACCTGAAATTGTAGTCTAGAGCATTTTTAACACCATTTGTAGTCTCTCTCGTAGTCCAGAACATTTGTACTGTTTTTAAAAACAGAACAAAGTTAGAGGCTTATCAAAGGATACAGATTAATTTTTAAGGACTATGAATTCATGCAAAGAAAGTATAATTTCAGATGTTTCTTTTATGCATTAGTCTGTCGTTAAGCACTTCACGTACAGCCCACCCATTTCAGTATTTAGAGTTTTAAGGCTTCATTACTAATGAAGCCAAGTAGCTAAATTGTCATTATACAATCCCACAGGACATGGATTTATTTGTTACTTGTGAAGAATATGGAAATTTGAAGACTAGGAAAACAGACAAATGTATTTAACCTTTCAGCATGACCCTCTAGGAACCCAATTCAAGTTCTGACTTTCAGCCACATAACAGATTAAAGTAGTGGAGTTTTGCCACTCATTCAATCCACATAATTCACATAAAAAGATACTGCTCAACAGGAATACATTTCTATTCTAATGACAGAAAAACCTTAATTACAAATGCAACTAAAGCATGCTACCTCCATAAATCCATTACTACAAGAGAGGCATGCTGATTATTTTTTAAATCTTTAATTTGTCATTTAGACCTACTGTTATCTCATTTGTAAAGAATTCAAAATACATTTGCACAAAACTAGATTTCTAAAACATTAAGAGTGTTTATAAATGTCTCACTTATTTCCCTACAATTTGACAGGATTGATTTCATGCTACATACTTTAACTCAATCAATCTTTGACTTTGGAAATTTTCATTTAAATTCTTCATCCCACAACTTCTGTTAAAGAAAGAACATCACAACCTAAAGGTTTTGTTTAATCTAAAAACACAGCTAATAAGCTTTCCTACTTCTTATTACAGGAGTTTGAATTGTTAATAAAAAACTCAGCTTTCACTCATATGCCAAGGAAGCCTTCTTTCAAAGCTCTCTCTTGCTCTCACTCTTCAGTTTAAATAGAAGGCACCAGCACTAATTTACATTATTGTCACACCAGTCATTCAATATCCTCATTAGAATTATATCTGAAATGAGACCTGCAGGGCCCTGAGAGAAGTTTTAGTGCCAACATAATAATCCAACCATAAGCACTGGTGGACAGTGGCTTGATTTAGTCCACTGCTATTACA
>JAWWLZ010000001.1:106883373-106919524 GCA_035041345.1 Poliocrania exsul | reverse complement strand
AAAATAAAAATAGACAGAATCACAGAACCACAGACTGGTTGAGGCTGGAAGAGACCTCTGGAGGTCATCTGCTCCAGCCTCCCAGCTCAAGCAGGACCACCTACAACTGGAGGCCCAGAACCATGTCCAGATACCTTTGAGTATCTCTAAAGTTCAGACTTCACAAGCTCTCTGGGCAACCTTGGTCACTCACAGTATAAAAGCAGATGGATCCTCCCATGTTTCAGTAAAAAACGACGACAAAAGCCAAATCACAAAAAACTATCATTAAAATGACACAAACACCATCAAAAAAAGCCCATGCATATTCCTAACAGAAGAATATCAAGTGTCCAGGGAGGGGGGGCGGAAATCAAGAATACTGAAAATTTTACTTATTAAAAATACATTAAATCTGCTCATCTGCCTACCAACCTATAGGATATCAAAGAGATACTGCTGCTTCCTGACATATGTAACACTAATCTTGGCAAGTTTGATGAGCTGCAAAACAAGAGCCTTGAAAGGATTTTCCCAGGAAATACATAGGAAAGATGGCCGATGAGAGACATTTCTCTTTTGTAGGTCATGTTCTCTGAGGCAGTGTATCCTGAAGTCCTTTATATTTATGAACCTAAACATTTATTTTGACCTTATGTATACATACAATTATAGGAAGATACACACTTTAAAGTCAAGAATCAACTACAATCTCACCAGGATTAAATAAAATGTTACCCTAAAATATGATCTAGAATAGAATTCATTACATCTTTCTCAAGCTTATCATCTTAAAATATTGGCAGATACAATCTTAAAAAGAAAGGCACGGGAGTGGGAAGGCTGAAGTGAACTTTGACAGTCCCCTCCTGGGAGGTGAACTCTCCCTCCCCATCACAGTATGGTTGTTCAGATCAACTACATTCAAGTAGAATAGATGGATTGTCCCATCCACCTCAACTCTGATGATTTTTTTCTGTTTAAGTTCTCCCTTTTCATGAGCAGTTGCTCTCCTACAATCCATCACATAAGAAAACTGTCAAAAAGCTGATATATGGCAAATTCAAAGTATTTGAATATTTATTTGATTAAAGTATAGAAGATTATCCTTATTTGGTTAAAGTACAGAAGATTATCCAGTAGAAGAGAAAGGTAATTAACATCTAATTTCAAAGCTTTTTAAATGAGCCTCATCCCAACCACACTATAAGAGTTCTACACTAAAGAAGTTTCTCATTTTCATTCAAAAAGGCACACCTGGCAGACCAACAGTAACCGTACCAAAGAGAAAACAGAATACAGAGAGGCATTCAGATCAAGCAAAAAACACATTCCCCACTTTCTTCCACATGTGCTTGCAGTCTTATCATCAACTGAGTAACATCTGACTAAATGAGGTACACTCACCCTAACAGAGAGAGGTAATTTGGCAGGTTAGATAGAAGAGAAAAGGTATTTAAATTGCCTGGAAGCTGAGCAATGAAGACAACTTACAAAGCCTGTAGCATAGAAACCTGTAGTCATTTTGAAAAGGGTTTGCTGACACTGCTGGTGGCCGACTTTTCAAGCTTTAACACAAAATGATTGTCCAGGTAATTTTTCTACAATGGCTTAACAAAATCTCCAGTCTAAGCTGGTGATTTACAGTGGGCCTGTCTTTTGCCAGGTATGGACTCAAGCCCCCAGCACTGACACAAGGTGTATGAAGTTGGGACTTCTGCAAAAGATGTTGTCTACTTTGAGAGAACATCTACTGTCTCCTGTGTTAAATGTTTTTTAATTCCATAAACTGCAAGCATCCTTTTCTCCTAAGGTTTCCCATTGTGCTGCAGAAGACACCATAAGCAATGGAAGAGGGAAAAACAAAAAACAAACACAGGATCCTTCAAGCAGATAAGGTTTTCAAGCTTCTGGGTAGTAAAAGGAAATGGTCCATATATTGAAAGCAAATACCGGAATTTATTACCAATACAGAAATTATACACAATTAGAACAGAAAAAAAACAGGTTCATAACGAATCTTCATAAACTGGGTAAACCAACACAAACCAAAAATCAGTTTGAGGCCCATGTCAGAGTGAAGCCTACCAAAACAGCAAGATCCTGGAGAAACATTGAAAACAGCAAAGTCAAAGGATGATCTTTTCAAAAACTACCTCTGATCTCAACAGTGAGCAATATCTGAGGAGCTTATGAGGCAGATGTCTTTCATACTAATGTTACCCTATAGGAAACACAGGGCAGCTGAACCCAAGAAGCACAGATGTCCCATGAATCCAAGTCAGTGGTTCCGAGTGAACGCCTGGAAGGAGGAGGTTACCCTTTAAGATAAGCTGTTCCTCACCCCCCTCTGCCAAAATAACAGATGTCTCTTGGAGCAGAAGCAGCTTCAGAAAAATGCTCCAATTGCTGTTCCTGCTGCGGACACGGGAATTTATGATGGGCTACGGGAAGCACCCCACTGGCCTCAACTCTGAAACACCAGTGACGGCTGCATCGTAAAGGCCCTGCACACTGTGAGGGACTGCCAAGCATACCATAAAGCAGGAACACCAAATTACAATCTTAATCTTGCTTCCAAGCCCTATATTTTCAGCCCTCAGCATAGATGTTTTTTCCCCCCACAGAAAGCACTAGGTGTCAAAAGGTTCATAGAGTTGGCTCACTGATTTTCCTAGTCTAACTGATTTGTAAGGCTAATTAAGACATGGCCAAACTGTGTCCATGTCTTACTTAACACTGGTGTTCAAGCAAGTATCACACAATCTGATTAAAATTGACTAAAAGTGTCTTACTTCAGTAATCACTTAGACAGAATGAATTTTACATTAGCAGGATCAAGCACACGTCAGGCCTCAGTGGAAATGAAAAGGGCTTATAGTAATAGGATTTATAAATCCACCACATTAGGTTAATGGCTAAATGATTTACATGCAACTTTTCCCCCTCCTCCTCACCCTTCAACTCACACAACACAAAAAATCCTATATTTGGCACTTTTAACGATGAGTGTCAAGGCAAAACCAGACGTTCTTTCTAATTAGCTGAAAATTAAAAGCCACAAGTGATCTTTCATTAACTCTTTCACTGCAGAAATAATGAATTTGATTTTCATAAAGCCAGAATTCTTGAAGACCCTAATGACCTTTCCAAACAACCACAATGAGCTATCTACATGCGCATAATGAAGCTCAAATGGTTTGAACCAATAAATATGCAACTGATAAAGTGAGATCCTTATTCCTTATAAAATTGTCAGTAATGGGAATTCTTCATGTGACTATTTTCAATTGCAGAGAAGACTCTAAAAGCCCTTGCTCTTTCTCAGCCAGCAATTCAATCCAACAGTTAGTAGCAGTTACTAATGACATTGGAATATAGATGGCTTAAAGCCAACCCTCCCTCTCTGCAAGTGCTGGAATGTCCTACACCATGTGGTAAACCAGGTGCTTTGTTTTGTTCTTTTGGCAGCTGAAGCTTTCGTTTTGTGGAAATTTGAAAACAGAGTCATTCAGCTGAGCCCCTGCAGCAGCAGTCACTTGCATCTGCTTCATTCACTTGATACAGGCACAGAAGTAGTTCATCCACCAGTCCTACCTGTCCCCCACCTCTCTCTAAAGCTAATACCAGGTCAGGTGGGAAAAGTTCAAGTTAAATGCATGCCACCCTTATTTTCAGCAAAATTAATTAAAAATTGTCAGATAACAAGGTCAACATTTCTCAATGATACAGTGCTTTACATTTTCAGGTCACTGTACAGACATCAATAAATGAATCCAACACCAGGATTAAGGTTAACTGCCAACACCATATGTTTAAAAATAACTTATCAAGCGTGGACTCGTTGTCACCAGGCACAATTACATTATCACCACCTCACTTTCTTTTCATGGCGTAGGAGGCCAGACAGCCAGTCAAGCAGCATCCCTCCCCTCCTTCACAGCCCAGGTTAGGAACAGAATGCCCTTACGCATCAAGTCTGGGTTTATACACATCAGCCTGTTTCTCTTGGGAATTTACCACAAGTTATTTGGTTCCAAACAAGGACTGTGTTAGATGAAAGCACCTCAGAAGGAAGCTGCTTGTTTTCCAGCCCTGGCCTGGGGGCATGACAATAGCAGCAGCAGAGCCTGTCCCTGGTCCTCTGCTCTCCCTTGGCTGTCAGGGTATCGAGTTCACATTCTTTCCCCACAAACACTTGTCCAGCGTCACACAAAAGAGTGACCAACAAACCTGATACAGGGCCGTTAAATTCAGACAGCAAGGCACCACACAATGACCTTTAGAAGAACGATATTAACAGGTGGCTGGTGTCTAATACAAATAATTATATTACACTTTAGTACCATGGACCAAAGTGGAAACACATTGTCTTGTCATCAGCAATTGAATAAGCCAAAGTAATGTTACCAGAACACCCTTTTAACACTCCTCTGTTAGTTCCCCAACTACAGAGAATGCCTCCTGTGGCACAGCATGGACAATGAGCTCCCAATTCTGTCACAAGGTATTTCATTTGAAAGTTTCACCAGGGTATGTGACATTTCCTTCTCTAAGCAAATCAGGCATCTCCCTGCCAGCCTTTGCAGATCACATGGGAATCCTTCACAAGTAAATTCAGACATTGCTTATGAATGTACCCTGTCTTTCCCCTTGGAAGCAGTCCACTGGAAACACATCCCTCCTTCAATTAAATAGAAAGAAGCTGGTTAAAAGCAGCTCAGCAAAGTTCTTCAAAACCTGTAAGAGAAACCACTATCAGTGATCAAATTAAATGCCCTTACTCACTAATTAGTTTTTCCAACATCAATCATCTCAAGTTAGCAACAGTTTTCATCAACCTTTAACCCTGAGACGAGTCACTGTTTTGACAGGACAGACAGCTGTGGCAAACATTTTGGGACAGACAGCGATTTCCGACGATGTCCACAGCCAGGCTGCGCTTTGTGGGGCGCAGGGGGCCCTGGCACACACACCCGGGTCGTCACACGGCTTGCACAGCCCGGGCACATGCCATGGCAGCAGCACAGGGCCAAGCAGATCAGTTTCCTGTCAGCTGTGACAGGCCGACACTTAAGCTGCTCAAAGGCTTCTCATTCTTCATTTTGGAAAGGCGAGGGCAGGTTCAAGGACACTCCAGCCCGTCTAGGCTAAGTAGGGAGAAAGCTAGGAAATCACACCTCAAAACAACAGGCTAAGTGGTAACATACAGCTCAAATGTCCACACACACAGATAGATGGTGGAAGTACTCGAAAAACCAACCAAAAATCTCCCTACAGACAAACACACTGAAGTGAGACATTTCTTAATCTTCCACATGATGTGGCAAGCCATCTCAGCCCTCTGCTCCTACAGCAACAACCATAACCAGCACATTCATTAGGGAGCTGCCAGCAACCACCTCAGTAGGTCTGGAAGAGCAGCACAGACAAGTGGAGCACTGGTGCAGGACATGCTGCTGGTATGGCTCAGCAACTGCAAACCACCACACACGGCCAGAGCATCCTGACAGACCCAGAACAAGATCCCCTCTCTTCCTTCCTCTCAGGGGAAAAAGCGGGTGCGTGCTCTCTTGGCAAAAATTGGTCTCTCCATTTGGTTTAAACCAGAAAGCAAGTGAGAGTCTGGGCAGCAAATCCCACTTTTCTGCTGCTAAAAGCTAGTTTGGAGGAGCCAGGTGGATGTTGCTGGCTGGCACCTGCATCACCCTGGTATTCAGCAGCAGCCTGTCCTCCCATCCTGCCCTTCAGCATCCCCTCCTCACCTACTCCACCCTACAAACTCCTCACTTTTATTCAAACAGGTGTGAGAGTTGAGTTTTACACAACAGCTTTCGTAATTTAACTCCAGGCTTCCACCTTTATCTATAAGCAACATGGTATTCAACTGGAGAGCCTAAAATACAAGAGCAGTGGTCATGACTAATTTGGAAAGTGACAAAAACCAGAAAACATAGACGCTTTGGCAGTGAAAACATGTACAGTTTTGGGGAGGAGAGGAGTGAAGAAGAGAAAGGGTTATTAAAAATACAAGGATTTTAAGGAAGGCAAGTCAGCAAGAAACAAAATACAATTGTTCAACGCACGTCCAGTGTTCTTATACACGTAAAAGTACGTAAGACCTGCTCCAAAAGGCCTTCCTCCACCACAGGAAAGCCCCACCATATGGAGTCACAGAACGGTTTGGGTTGGAAGGAACCTTGAAGATCATGCAGTTCCAACCCCAAGCGTCAAGCAGCATCCAGAATATCATACACTACAGTGACATGACTGAATTGCCCTATAGCAATACACTTACACATATGAGCCAATGCATCATGTCAAGAGTTAATGCTTGGTACATTAAGGTAAAAGGAAAGGAGGGAAGTTGAAGGAGGAAAACAAAATCAGAACTTTTTCCTACATATTAACTGTGTGACACTTGGGGTAAGGGGGCCCTTTCTCTTCTTTTGTTCTGAGCTGTGCTCAGGCATTCAAACCTCTCTAATACTTGAATAACTTATTTGAGATCCATTTCACCCAGGCCACTCTTGGCTTTTAACTACTTGTGACCCCTGATGTGTTCAGACACTCGTATAATAGTGCTTTGTTGCACATCAGGAAGTGTCTCTGACCAACCACTACATACAGAAGACACATCCAGAGTAGCTGTGCCCACTGCAGTGAGACAACATAGTCCTTAGTCACAACATAGCATTCAGCCACCAGTGTCACAGAGTTCTCTTCTTGGAGTTCACCTTCTTCACAAGGGAGTATCTGCTATGCAAAAACCCTTGGACCATCCTAATAGCAGAAGCTCTTAAGTCTCCAATGTGTATCTCAAAAGTGTTCCTCAGCTTGTACAAGAAAGCTTATCTAAACAGACTGCAGCCCAAGGGACCTTCTTGCCACAACCTCCTATTTCACCCAAGAGCCTGAAAAACAGGCAACTTGCAGTAAGAATTAAAACACTTAAAAGTTGCAGGAATTCCTAAATGTCAAGATATTTCTGTTTACTCATTAGGAATTTTTCTGTTTAAAAAATTAATTTAATCCCTTCAAAAATTCATGACTATGCAGAAATCAGAAAATATAAAAGCATACAAAATCTCTTAACATTTTCAGAAGTGAAATTAATTATAGCACAGGTAATCTAATCCTTCCTAAAAGTGAGTATGATCTGAGGAAGGAGAATAGATAGTAAACATTTTAAGATTGAACTGAGACAAGGGAAACATCACTTTTTCCTTGCAAAATCCTTTACAGAGTTGTAGACTATTGCAAAACAAACTCAAGATATCAGATTGTGCATACATGGGTAGGAATGACAGGAAATCTCATAAACAAAGAAACCCCGTTGCATTAAACAAAGAAAATACCAAATGGTCCAAATTAATTACTGAATATCAATTTTTAAGTACAAATATTTTTACACTGTGCCAGATGTTACTCTCTGTCTGACCACACATGACTTCTTATAACTTCTTAGAATCACCTTTATGAAAGGCATCCAATTAATTAAAATTCTATCCAAAATATCTGTCACATAAATTACAATATTTCAGTGTGGCAAAAGACTGCAGTGATTCCTTATTGACTTTCCTCTAACACACATGGCCCATAAAATTTTACTAAATAGTCTCTACTTCAAGCCTGTAACTTCAGACTGAGTGACAGCATAATTTTTAGATGCAAGGCATAGGATCTTGATTTAACACAAATGACAGGAAATCCACTACCACCTCTATGCAATTCCTTTGCCATGAAATTAAAGAACTGAAATATGGCTCATTTATGCCGCCAAGTGCAGCAGCTCTGAATCTGCACCAACACACACAAGAAACTGACCCTGTAAGAGGATTTGGAAGAGAGTGAGGAGGAAAGAGGAGGAAGAGACGAATTACAGATGCCAAACTAATTCAAATACATTTGGGATGTCAGACATTTACAAAATTTTGGTTTCTTGGCTCCTCTGACTGACAACGGTCTCTGTCACAGCAGGAAACCCAAACAATGTAACTGCTTCAAGACTTTATAGAGTAAAACTGAAGTAACCTGCACTCTGCTGCATGGCAAAAAGATCTACTACGAAATCCAGGACTAAGTCATCAAGCTCAGCCCCTTAAAAACACACATCATAAGGCTATCTGGCTACCTCTTAAATAAGGTGAAGTTGGGTTATTTTTGGTTTTGTTTTTTTTTTTAACTTCATTGGCCATGACAGACAATTTGACACAGATATTTATTCCTCATTGAGCCTCATTTTAAGGCCCCTATCACTACTGCCTTAAAAATAATTTATGTTTCAAAGGGAACTCCTGGGGAAAATTGTATTTTGTTGGCTCAGAGGAGCATTGTCACAATGGCTGCTCAATTATTCCCTTGAGAGAGACAGACTAAGTAGGAGGCTTTATCATTATTCAAGCAGATGGGTTATTAGGCACACGACACCAACAATTTTAGTAGATTCAAACACAGAAACTTGGTTTCAAGGCTAAAATATAAAAATGAATCTACTGTTGAGGAGCCCTCTACATTAATAAATAGGCACACTTGACAGACACCTTTAGAAGCATCACATCCACAGTGTAATGATTTAACAAAGTATTCTTATTTCTCCTTCCTTGCTGAAAATACACAGATCACCCCTCAGGTTCCTCCATAACCTTGCAGGTTGCACAAAATGAAGCTGCACTGCCCTGCATTTCCAGGGCACTTACATTTGCAACCCCTTGCCTAAAGAGTAATAGAAGATGGTTTTTCTGCACTCATCTTTTTGATTCTGGGGAACTACCATCCCTTAAAAAGAAGAGAAATAAATTTAATAACTAGTCAATACTAAAGAAAAAAAACCAACAAAAATCCCTAAACAGTTGGTTTAACACCTTATCTTAAAATACCCAAAATGAACTCCTGTCTTCAGAATTGTTCCTACAACTTTGATCCACTGCATGTGTCAGTGTTTATGTCTCCACATACCTGAGATTCTAACTTGTAAACTGATACTACTCAAAAAGGGCAAAATTACTACAGTTGCAAAGAATCATTCCCTGTAAAATTCCACAGATGCTTCCAATAAAACAATACTAAGCAGCCCACCATTCAAAGTATTTATCCACTTTTTTCACTTGAAACACAGCAACATCTTTAAAATTCACACATGAGGCACATACATCCACAAATACACTCCTGAATCTGTTAAACTTCTTCTCAATCTCTAAGGAAATAACTGACAGAAAGAGAAAATTAAGGAGATCTAGTGGTTGGTCTTTTTCATTCCTGAAAACAGCAGCTTCCTGGGATGGAATTAAGACCTGATGTGCTGTGTGCAGTTCCTGAAAGATGGTCCTAAATAAAGATTTACACACTGGCTCTAAAGAGGGACTTAAAATAGTATCAGAACTCACATCAAGACACTTGAAAATCTGGAGATTCAGCTGAACCTTCTCCTGAAGGCATTCTGGAGAGCAGCCAACAAGAGGTGCACATTGGCATTGCAGTCATGCTACTATTCCACAGTTTCACCATTGCAATTTTTCCTTTTTCCACTAATGAAAGTCATCCTCACTTGTAATTAATTTCTGATATAAACCTTACTATCTTAAATGCGTGCTTAGGAATTAAGTATTAATTAATAACGCTTTATACTTACTAGGTAATATCAATCCAGTAAATTTAGGATTTCTTCTATGAAACACTTGTAGGTCGATACAAGCCACACTACAGTACCCCAGTGGCACACAACACACTAATGACTTCGGGGTGAAATTCCTATGGAGTCCAGAAATTTCCATGACTCTAAATAGTCCATGTTAACAAAATCACAACTTCTATGAAAAAATGAAGTTTAATCAATGTGTATGCTAGGTATTTAGTCTATTCCAGGAAAATGAGTGATGACCTTCACTCCAGTAGCAACTGGCTTATACTGTCCAGCTATGTCGACAAAGGCATTCTGTGTTTGCTTTGATGGCCTGCACATGCCAGGGGTTGATGTCACTGATAGACTGACATTGCTATCGTTCTCACACAAAAACTTTATTAGCATAACAGAAGATCTGAAAGTGTGCTATCCCACTTTCAAAAAATCTTCCCCATCTGCTGCTGGGTGACATATGTAGATCTCCTTCCCTTGCCTATTCCTTAGTACACAGCAGAACTCCACGGGAAGGGTCTGGCCACATCTGCCTCGGGAGCAAGGCTATTGTTTGTGAGATAATTACTCTGGCCTTGTTGACTTGTAGCAATAATTGAGAACAAAATCACCTAATAAGCCAAGTTACCTAGTAATATAGCACATTATTACAGCAATGATTGCGTATAAACTTTGAACCTCCTTTAGTGCCAATTAATTTCAAGAGCATTAGCACCAACAGTAAACGAATACGAAGCAGTTTAACTAATTAAAGCTTACTACGTAATAGGCTTGTAGCTTCAATTATCATTTTTCATGTCATCTGAAACAGTCATGATATGCACCAGCTGGAAAACATTTAGAACAGGGCCTGCCTCGTCCCACAGCAACAGGTAAATGGACCAGTTTTTGAAACTATGTCATGCACTTTCCTGGGAGAAGTGCTAACTAAGCCTTATCAACAGAGACAAACAGCAGATGGCAATAAATGTGCCAAGAGACATTTCATCCTCCAGGAAGAGTTCAACGCAAGGCATCAGCAAAAAAGGAGCAGAGTTGGAAGCACGACTCCCACAGATCTTGCCCAGCTGCTCTCTTCTGCAGGAAAAACACCCCAAACACAAAATCAAAACCCAAACCTAGTCAAGCAGTGATTCTCATCCTAATGTACAGACTTCATGTATAGTCCACCTACATTTCCTTCCCAGATAGTCCAGTATCTGGTGCAGCTCAGCAAAGCAACTGAAGCCCTTTTCCCCACAGGAAGCTTCCTTCTCAGCTCCAGTACATAGGAATTTGTTAGAATCCAGACATTGACTCGCACTGTGACTTATAAAGTTCAATAAGATTTTGCTATTTTAGCGATATGTACAGAAGAGGATTAATTATCCAATTTTTTGGACTTCTGGTATATTTTGGACTCAATTGCAAAGTTGCTTGTCCTTCAGTGTGACACAGTATTTCTCTTTACCAGTTCTGAGCATCCAGTGTTTCCAGGTAATTTTTGTGATTTGAAGACCCATTGCTATCTTCTCCAAATCATTTATTTTGTTCTTGACATTTAACTTCTTGACACAGTGACTGAACTAAACACTGAGATAAAATTAATTTTCATGTTTTCATGTTCATGTTTTAATCCCAAGACTCTGCAGTTACCAGAGAAGCTGCTAGTGTCTTTGGACAATTCATCTCCTCTTGACCTATCCCACCAACAATTCCACTTGACCCTTTGTTCCATTCTCATCCCCAAGTAAGCATACACCTAAAAGCATAATTCAAGTACTTGTTTGGGAAGAAACCTAGAAAACAGGAAAGAGGAAAACAGAAATAAATAATAAAAAGGAAACTAACTACTTGCCTTACAGGAGAATCTATTTGCAACTCACATTACTCTTTTTTCCAAACTCTAAGTACAACTGATTTAACATTTAAGGACCGGTGGCCACTGCATTTAAAAAGCAGTTGAAAGCAAAACATGTAAAAGAGTTTTTTCATTATGGGTATCTCTATTGGCTCTGGTTTACCCAAACTCCATCTCTGCCAACATTTACTGCAACACCTCAGAACCTCAGGGAACACCAAGTCTTCCTTTCAGGGAACTGGTGTAATTGGTCTCTTTATGGTGGATAACTGTATTCCTAAAACAACTATTGGCTATGACACAAATACTGAAAATTAAAGACAAAACCAAACAAGTCCATGTTATGCAAATAATGCAAAAAGTTGTGGGGCTTTTTTAATTTAGGAAAAACGTATCAAACTATAAGAATCTGAATACTATTAAGAATCTGAACACCATTAACAATGCCTGCTTCCAACACTGTCTGTCCAAAGAGATTAAATGGTGAAAGGAGCATCATGTTATACAAAACTGCAAAAAAAACCCTTTATGCTCAAAAGCATAAAGTAAGACTGTGATGGTCTATGTACCACACAAACTATTAATAAACTATTAACTACAGTTCCTCTCAGAGAGAGGGGCTGACAGACAGTCACAAAACAGACTTTCCTCAAGTTAAGATGGAAAAGGCCAGGGACAAATACTAAGTCACTACTGATACTTGATAATTGTGATAATCTACTACCACACATGCCTTACGAGTTCTTCAAAGCAAAGAGGAGTTGTTTGGCTTAGCAGGGAGGCTCTCCCCTATTATACAGGCCAGCTGAGCCAAAAGCTATGCAGTACTGTATGGAATAACAGAAGGATCATTTCTGGAATAGTCAAATAAATGCCACTTCATACTGCTTTACCATCACATCTCCTCTGACAGATACATTTCTTTTTCCATTTGAAGGAAAAAAAAAAGGTGGGGGGAGGGGGAAGTAAAGCAAGATCTGTGTGTGGAAGGAAATAACTGACTTTAAATAACACTAATAGAATAAACATCAGACAACAAAAATTTATTCCTGGAGTGAAAATTAATAAAAAGGAAACTGGGACAGCTGCACAGTCCAAAATTGGCACTGATTTTCAGAGAAGGAATAGGATCCCTGAAACTATTACTAGATGGCTCAGGAATCCCTGGCAAAAAATCAAACAGTTTCTTAAAAAAAATTGCTGCAATTTAACACAGTATTTATAACAGAGCAAAGTGACACAAGCTTATGCTCCAGGATGAAAACTGAGACATGCAAACAAAAGCCACAATTAATTAATCTTTCCTTGGTCAGCACGTCAGGAGCCCATCTTTCTGAAGAAAATCCAAAATTAGATGACTTGCTCATGATGAGAAACTTTTATAATTATTTTCTTCAAGATCCACCACCAAAATATGGGATGGCAAAAGGTCAGTACACTAAAAGAGGGTGGGAGGGAAGGGAAGGTTGTTTTTACTTGAATAGAAGAAAAAAAATCCTTTCTCTGGTTTTCTCCCACAGAAGCCTAAGAGCAATAAAAATAATTATAAATGCCCTTAGATCCCTATAAAATGCAATATATCTGACCCACAGAAGGAACCACTTTCATTAAGAAATTACTAGGAAGTAAAAGGAAAGCATCTGCCCCATACCCCATCAGTCACCAATTTCAAATATTCTAAGACCAGCTGAAGAGCCAACATGCCACTTGGGAGTAAAGGTTCGTATGTGTCAGCTTTTCTTTAAATTTTTTAGAATCAGTGGGAAGTTTCTCACTGTAGGAGTATCATAGCTAATTCAATTTATACATATACATATGTCAGCATAATATACTTTTTAAAAGTGGCAGCTTTCATAATCTTCTACCCTTTATTCAGCAAGACATTTTTATTCCTGGATGGAGTGTTTCAGCTCCCTAAATTCAGCCCAATCTTGTTACAAGTCAGAAGTATTGTTCAGTGATTTACATAAAAGCATTTCCACTGAACTGAGCAGCAACTGACAGAGAGGGTAAATGGGTTCCAGATAACATTTAAATAGCTGTGCTAATTACACCACACAGAGACAGGAACATGATCCCTTACTCAAATCCTCAGAGTAACCATCCAGAACATTAGAGAGAAGAGAAAAAAAAAATAGTAATAGTGCAAGTCACAAGACGGCATGTAAAGGAATTTTTAAAAACCCCCAAACATTCTGCATAAAGGAGGTAATCTCAATTAATTAGATGCCATAATGATCTTCTCACAATCTGTTAGAAGAGAGTAGTAGTTAATAACTTCACAGATTTCCTCCAATCCTTTCACCAGGAAGGAACAGCAGCCTAAATCATTACTGCTCTGTCATCCTGGACCACTGCCAAGAATGTAAAAACTTCAGGACACCTGTCAATTAACGCATTCCTACTGAAGGCAGGTTCATCTTCCAAATCTATTAAAAAATTAATGATCACAAAAAGCAATCAGATCAAAAACCACGGCAAAATTAAAATTAGAAGTGACATCTTGAAGGACAACAGCCTTCAACAACAACAAAAACCCACAAAAAACCCCATCAACAAGAGATCAAGTAACAATATACATACTTTGGAAGATGAACTACATGATGCAATAGACCTTTTTCCATCCCTACCATCTGTGTGCATGTAGTACACAGTAGTACATGCAAAAATGACTGGCCACCTGATGGACAATTGCATATCAGAGTCAGACCTAAAGCTTTTCTCTAATCAAAGCTTTCTGCAGGGGTTCTCAGTCTCAGGAAGGGCTTCTCATTGATTTTTCTTTATCTCCAGGATGACTACTTCTAAGTTGAAAAATATGAAGTTATGCATTGAACCAAAAAACTCACGTATGATACATACTAAAACATCAAGGCAGAGGCAGTATTAAAATTTAAAGAAACCACTAGATTTCTGAGCAAGTACAAAAATGCTATTTACCTAAGTTCAAATACAATGATGATACTGAGTTCTGAGGGAGATGGGGAAGAGAATGGGGCGAAATTAAGGAGGTCACATGAAAACCAAAACATCAGCTGTCATTCACTTATATCCGGGTTGTTCAAAAATCAAAGGGTACAGCCAAGGAAGTTCTAGATTCAACAAGTAAAATTCCAACTAGAGCAAAATGAACCAGGTACCAACATATATGATCTAATCCCACTCCCAGAAACCTTACCCATATTTGATAAAGGGAATATTCCAAAGCTCAAGACAATGCCAACACCAGCAATGTCTCCTGCATTACATTATGTTTAACCACTGCAAGGAAAGCAGAGACAGCAAGCATAATTTAAGCATTCACATGTCTCTCTATCACCAATTGAGCTCTAAAATCTGATTTATTTCATCCAGCTTTGACACTGCCCTCTTTCTACTGTGAAGGAAGTATGAACAAATTAGCTAAGGCATACTGTATGCCTGACTTACAAGCTTCCCTGCTTACAGTAAGAGATCTGCACCAAGTATGCTTGTTAAACTACATCTACCTCTCAAGAGTCCTTTGTCCTAGTCAGAATTCTTGACATTGTCCACCAGGGTCTCCTGTACCCTAACAAGGTATTGTACCTGCAGCAGTAGAGACAGCCCATCTCCCACAGATAAACAAAAGTCTTGAACAAGCTGTTACATCTGTCTAGTAACTAACTATATTTCAGTGCTGAAAATAGCATAAGCTGTTCATGCTTATCTTCTAAACTAAGCCAAAGAATCTTGGCACAGGCCCAGTGAAAGGACATACATACAAGAGACCACACGACCTGATCTATACAGCAAAACCTGCATTCAAATTATACAAAAGTTATTTTTTTAGCTCTCATACCAAAACATCCTGGTAAGACAAGTATCACTGCCAAAATATCTCCATCCTTCCAGTCTTCTTCACTTCAAATGACAAGTTGCATCTGTTAGATCTAACTGACCTTGCTGATAAATCTCAGCGTGAATTCAAGGAACTTCTAAACTGATGCTCACAAACCAATTTTGGTTCAAACAGATCTCTGGACATCACCAAGCCCAAGCTCTTGCCCAAGACAGGGCTAGACCTGCCTGGTGCAAGTCTGTGCATCTCTGGGAAGAGTCTTGCTTCTTCCCAACAGCCTCCATTGGGTTGCTGAAGATTGCAATTAATTCTATCCTCAAACACTTTTTCTCCAGACGGAAGAAATCCAGCCTTCAGCCTCTCCATGTATGTCAGAACAGGATTATCACCATCCTTAAACCATTACCTGGAAACAGCAGATCTAGTAGGCTCAAATGAGTGTTCATCCAAAAGGAAAAAGAACAGATCACGTCACTATGGATGGGCAAAAATCTTCTAATACAACCTGTGGTGAAACACTCAGCTTTTGCACAATGGGCAACATTCCCAGGAAATAGATGAAAATTTTTGATTATGAGATCAAGGTGTCATATCTTTGAAGGACAGTATGAATATTTATTTAAGTCTCATGGGAGACAGACACTTCAGTTAGACTGTTTTTCTATCCTCTTAGGAATAGTGCTTGAAAAGGAAAATTATTTTTAACTCCTATTTGAAGTACCTTTTATTTTGCCAACTTTATTACTATCTAGGTATCCAAACCCGTGGTTTCTAGAACAGGCCAAAATCCAATTTAAGATAAATGCATGATGCAAATGAGTGAGGCAATAACACCCTAGGGAACAACTTCTGTTGAAGTCTCAAAACTCAGAATAAGTTATGGCAAGGCAGTAATGAACTAAGAAAATGTGTACTGCAAAGATTTGCAGTGCTAACAAATGTACAGGCTCGACAAAAACATTAAAACATCAATTAGCATTTGTAGTCTTCTAACCTTAACAGTGGGGTTTGAAAAAAATTTGTTCGCAAACAGAAACTAAGCAGTTTACAGATGGTGGAATGATGCTGCAAAAGCTCTCACCTTCATGGTGAAGCACCTGTGCTCTTGTATCTCCCTTCTATGAGGCATTTCTATGCCAGGATCTGAAGAAGAGAACCATGAAAGGATATCTGTTAATCCTCACAGTATCCTAGATAGGTTTAAAGGATTTATTCCATAATTCTGAAGCCAAAGCGTGGCAAACTTTAGGGGTTGCAGGATTCCAGTGCATTCCCAAGTTTTACCACAACTGTGGGCGAGGAATATCTTGTTGTTGTTACCAGATTAAGACATTACTCAAGCAAAATCTGTATCGTTCATCAAGACAGGAAAAAAAAAAAAACAGAATAGAAAACCATAAGAAGAAAATGAAAGTACAGAAGAAAGAACAACAACAACAAACCCCCACGTTTTTGTCCTATACTAACGCCACAGTTTCACAGTCAGGTATGAGCTGAAAAATGGCTGGTAATACCTGACCCCTTGAATCTCTTACTGGGCCTGCCCCCACTGTCCAGCCTCCTCCTTTCTACCAGCACTAAGAGCATGCGGTGAGTCCTCGAGTCATTGATCCAACTGAAATCAATTTGGTTTTCTTCTGGAGTTAGTTTTCAACTTGGATCACCAGGCTGATCCAACTCACCATGGGGCCATGCAATTGCTATAACCCATCCACAGAAATCAGCAGTCAGGAAGCGAGAGCACCACACCTCTGGTAATACAGCAATCTTAAAATAAGCAGTAAAAAAATAAAATGGTCTCTCTATTCATCTGACTTGCTGTACAATCAATCTGAATCTGATCAATCTTTCTAAACATTTCCCAGTGAATATCCATTAAATAAAACCTTTCTGTCCAGAGGAAAAAAAAAAAACCACCAACATGCCACCCAAAATAAAATAAAACAATTTTTTTCCCCTTCTCACTAATTTCCTCCTCACCCAGAATATTCTGGCCATTCTTCTTAATTGAAACATTTCATTTCCTCTCCTTGGAGATGCAAAAGTCTTTATCAGACCAGATGTCATTTCATGCACTTGACTAACAATAATAGTATTTCAAGGAACATTAAGATGCTCCATAATTTTTCTACTACTTGGTACTCAGTTCGCATTTTCAGATTGTAAGCAGCCTCTCCTTGTCTATTCTAATTCCTTTTTGGTATTAGCATGCAGAATAACTTACATAGCTTTTTCACAGGCTCACAATTGCGTACATAATGATAAATTTAACAACAGTGACAACTGGTTTGACCCCAACAGTTTCCATTTAGGGACAATGCAATAATTTAGCACTATTTCTGATAAGATTTCAGTTTGCCATTTTTGTATTTAAAAGCAATTAGAAACTCCTTCCCTAGCCTTTTGCCAATCAAGTTCCATGTCTTCCAAAATTGTTATATTGATGTTGCATCCCTGTTTAAATATAGACAGCATGCTTATATGAGACTTTAGGAGGCTCCTTTCCCTCTTTTAACAATTCCCTTTGTCCCATACTCCAACACAGAAGAAACCAGGAGTCTGCCAATTGCCCCATTCACATGACAACTCTTATAGACTCTATTACCAATGTTTCAGGTGCAATTAAGAGAAAGCAGCTGATGATCAACTTCCCTGGATGAACAAGACTTTTAAAAAAGATTCTTAAAAAAAAAAAGAAAGAAATGCCTGGGTTTCTTTACAGAACATAATTACAATAGGCAGCCATTAACCTGCTTACCTACCCTTAATTTTTTTTAAATGAGCTCATCCTTCTCCACTTCATTTTTCTCCTCCCTCATCCATTCTTTTCCCAGACTGCAGCAATAACATGCTTTTATTCTTTCCTTTTGACTGTCAGGGCCTTAAACTAATTATTAATTGAGAATGTAGCTAAAGGATCTGAATGAGAAAGTTGGAATTAACCCAGCTGCCTCTTTCCCCCTTTTATTTTGCATACTGTAACTTTAGGTCTACCTGTTAGCACTGCTGAAAACAGTACATGTGTTATTTTCTGTTCAAAAGCAAGTTTGCTTGGGCAAAAATGTGCAACACTGAAAAACAGCGTGGATAAAAAAGCAAGAACCTGGAAAGGATCTCAGCTTTGAGTGACACTCATTATCAACCAAGCCATCTACAGTTAAATTCTCTCAACAACTCTGCTGTCCTGCAGGAAAATCCTGCAGCAGACGGTGTTTAGGAAATCCTGCATTTAGGAAACCAGACAACTGACACTTCATCCAAAGGCCTGTCCTTTAAAGAGACTAGAACAGCATGACCTTACACTGCCTGCTAGTGCAGAGCTGGCTGGTTGTACAACACCGACTCATCTTGTTTCCAGTTGTTACATTACATTAAAGGACAGCTAAAAATACATTAAATATTTTCCTATTACTTTTCCATGCAAGCAATTGCTGTAGTTACAACAGCAATGTCCAGGCAAACACTTACTAACGTGGGGGGGGATGAGGGGGAAAGAGGAATCCCTCTAACACATTCCTGGCCAATAATGCAGCATTTGGATTGCAAATGTAGAAAGAATTTTCTTTTATTTTTTATTATGTGTGAACAAGAATTGATGCATTTCTTACAAACAAAACAGGAAAATATTTACATTTTCCAAAACGTCAAACAGATCTGAGCTGTGTTTTTTAATTCACTCCCACCCCAAATTTTTGCTGCTTTTTTTTATCTTCCAAAACACACCAAAACTTAACAGTCTCTCTGTGACACACTACACACTAAATTCTGACAAATTCAATTATATGGCCCTGCTAAATACTACCCACAACAAGGAACACCCGTTCAGAAAACCTGATAATCAACGTTTAGACACTTGGTGACAAAAATGAGCCCTAATTGATGAGGGATCCCAAGGTCTCCATCGCCATCTAGCGAGAATTCCCCGCCGCTGCCACTCGATCCAC
The DNA here is from genome assembly GCA_035041345.1 of Poliocrania exsul. Taxonomy (NCBI): domain Eukaryota; kingdom Metazoa; phylum Chordata; class Aves; order Passeriformes; family Thamnophilidae; genus Poliocrania; species Poliocrania exsul. Next base: position 106,900,307 of record JAWWLZ010000001.1, on the reverse strand, counting down.
CAAAAGCCACGTTCCCTGGAATGACACGCACTGAGCTCTGCTGGATCCAGCCCACATGTGGCCACAGCTGGAAGGCTTGGATATGTTTCTATTCCATGTCTTAAGGAAGATAAAGGGTAAGCACCAGCTTGTGTCTCGCCAAGGTTGACTGAAGAGAACTGAGCTTTTATGGATTACACTCACAGAATCAGAGCATGGTTCGGGTTGGAAGGGACTTATGTAAAGATCATCCAGTTTTTCTAAAAATGGCTTTTCCACATCATATTTAATACTCCTGCCATCAAAATGAAGTGAACATGGCAACCACGAGTCTACTTACAAGCAAGTTTTTAAAATGGCAATGTGCAATTATAAGAATTTTTAGTCACTGAAAGGAACCCCACAGCAGCTCCACTTTCAGTGCACCAGCATCACCAAACCACAAGGAGAGGTTAAAGTCCATGAGAGGTGGTGCACAATACCTGGCATGAGGCACTTGAGTCTTCCTACAGCTTCAGTGGAAGGGTCTTCAGTCACACAGTTGCAAAATAGCAATTTACAGGACTCATCAAAACTCAGTCTCTCTTAGCTATGTTAAAACTTAATGCCAGGATGAGCTTCAACAAGTTCAGCATGAAATACATGATGCCCACTTTCTCCTGCTAAGAATTATGACTGAACTGTAACTGTGTTAGTGAAAATATTAAGTTCAGTTTTCATTCCACACAGTATTTTTCCCTCTTAGACTTGTACAAGCCTACCTGCATTTACTCAGGTCCCCTTGAGAACAGCGAAAAAGGTATTAATTGCTGATCAACAGAACAGGCCATTTAAATGAAGATCATAAATTTTCCATAAGTTACTTTTTAATTAATCTTTTCATATAGAGAACCTAAACCTCCAGATAATTTTAATGTAAAAGAGGTAAATGTTAAATAAGTACTAAGAGGAAACGTATGAAGGGAAAAACTAATACAAATACATAAAGTAATATTTTTCCAGATTAGGTATTTCAACCTAAACAAAAAAACAAAACAAATCAGAAAACTAAGGTGTCCTCTTGTGTCATTTTTTGTGTCAAAAAAATACTAATCAAGAAATCAGCAACTAAAAGAGCTGTATCTGTATACTGACTTACCTACCCAATACAGCAGGTTTTCAGAACAGAGCATATACTGTGTATTTCACCAGAACCTGTCATACTTGCACAGAGGCACACAACTACAACCCATCCTGACAAGTTTTGAAATTTTCAAGTTTATTATGCCCACAGTATCCAGAGTAATGAATACTAACCTACCTCAAAGAATGAGGGGGAAAAAAGATCGTTTTAGCTCTACAGGAGGTGCTCTACTGGAGAGGAGACCTAAAGGCAGTGATGCCCTACTGAGCTCAGCACTTGTGCTGCCAGAGATGGATCTGCTCCCAGACTGTCACTGGCACCTCTTTGCTGTGCTCCCAGCAGCCCCATTTCAGACGAACTTCAAACCTGCACTGGGTAAAATTTTTCAGGCAACATTGTGTCATAGTATAAAAGTTTTTCCCCAAACTCAGAGCAACTACAAAACTGGAGATTAAAATGCGTGCAAAAAGGCTTAGCAGAAGCAAGCTCAGGTCTAGCACCACCAGAATTTAACAGGGAGGAAAACCTTTCCAACCAAAAAGAAACTATGTAAAAAAAAAAGTCTCAAAGTGTTCCCTAGCACATCCGGTACCAACTGTTTAGGATTTCCCCATTTCACCTTCACTTTGGAACATAATGCAGGAACACCAGTAATGAGACTAAACTGTACATGCAAACTAAAGTATTTCCCAGCCTTAGCAGAGGTCAAAAGCTTAAGTAGCCATTCAATATCAGTTTGTGACAGGTGCTCATATGACTACTGGAGATCATAAAAAACCAACAAAAAAGTCAAATTCATTACTTTTAAAATTCCACTAGAAAATACAAAGCTAGGATACTCTGCTGCTTTGCATGCCAACCTCAGACAAATACATCAGAGTCTTACAACAACAAAGACAGAACTTCATTAAAGGAAACATTAACTTTTGAATTCATGTGGCTGGCTGCACAGCACATCTACAGTTACCAAGGCAGGAAATAATTTGAGTTAAACGTATGTGTAAGGTTAAACATCCAGGTTACACAAATTGGGAAAGCAGCAAATGTGGGGTTATGTCTAGAAAACCATTTCGATAGGAAGACTTTTAAAATCAAAGATGCGTTACCAGAAACAAAACACCACCATGCATGTAAGTTGGGGATTGTAAATGGACCTTCAGTGCATTCAGTAGTCCACAGTAAGAAGAGCTGTGCACTCACATCACAGGCAGGATTTGCCTCTCACTACAGATGTGACCTCATCCACCTCCCTGATCAACTAAAAGGCTGATCAGCCATCCTGACACATCTGTTCTTGGCACCTTTGCAGACTCCTCCTTGGCATTCTCTTCTATAAAGAACTAATATGAAACATCACGAAAAAATTTCTTTGAAGACACTGTATAGGTATGTTTTGGATCTTTAATGATTTTTTTTTTTCCACTGGGACTAAATTGATGTAGCCTGAATTGAGCTGCCATCCTAATCAATAGTAAGAGTAGTTCTGCCTATAAAGTCAAGAGCAACTCTGAAAATAAAATCTGAGGCTAATGAAATGCCTTTTTCATCAATTTTTCAAATTTTAAGGAAGAAACTAACAGTTTCTGAAAATAAGCCCTGATACATAATCCAACACCTCCACACCAATAATCAGTCCTATCACAAACTTCAGGGTTTCAGGAACTCCACATACCAGGGGCACAGGATAGCCTGGCTAAGTCACGCTCACCCAAAGCTGAAGCACACCACCAGATCAAAGACTGAACCATCAAGCAGAACTCAGAATTCATGAAAAATGAGAAAACAGTCTGTATTTTTTGGTCACCATAATCTGGCCCATTGAAACCAAACAGTTTGATTCAAAGTAAGGCTCTATCTAGAGCTTCAACTTGTCCTGCTTCTGGAGATATTTATCTGAACCTTTCTAGACATCAGTTTCACTTTTTGCCAACTTATGCAGTACAAGGAAGAAAAATGACAGTTCTGAAACCAAAAGCAACTTCAAGATCAAAACCTTTCCCCTATTCAATGAAAAAAGCAGGTGGTTTAAATCCAGCCTTTTTACATATGTGTATATCCTGTTTAATGACTTACCTCTCTCCCCTTATGCGTCACCAAAGCAGCCAAAGGCTTGGCATAGAATCTGCTGTAGGAAAATCCCAGGCAGCCATACATACTGTTAGCAGTGAGTTTCAAAGCTTTCTGTCTGATATCATACTGCAAAGAAACACAACCAGCAAAAATGATCCAACTGCAGCCATCAGAACAGAACTTAATGCTCACAATTACATTCACAGCTTTTCATACAGTCTGAAGCAATGATGGGCTACAAATAAAGCACATTACAATCATTGCTCACTACTAATCATCCCTATTCTACAAGGCTGATCAGGGCACTTAAAGGGAATGGGAGGAAAAATCAAAGGAGTTCTATAAAACACACCTGTAAATATAGGTCAGGATTTAAATCTGGCTGTTTCATTAACTGCTTAACTTGACGCCTCCTCTCCACCAGTTTCCTGATTTCTTTAGGCAAAACTCCCATTTCCACAGATGGCTCCGGAAGCTCTGGAATTTCTTCCTCTTCTTCAACCTGTCAAATGATCACCACAGCTTTTCATTTTCTTGCTTGAAGATTAGATTTTAATGAGTTAAGTGAAAAGCTTGGGGAAAAAAAAACCCAAACCACAGAGCTCGTGTCTATTCCTGCAGAGAACCCAAAACACAGTTTAGAAAAACCATGAGAGGTTTTTTGCAGTGTGTAACTATAATACTTCATCCCTGCTGAGGGACAGGGCCTAAGTCTGTTTCCATCTGGGAGAAACCCAAGAAGGGCATAGACCTTTCTTTTTTTTAATGTGTGATTTTATATTTTTATGTACACGCACATACCCATATATATATAAGTGCAGATAGATAACATACATACACACTCACTCCCAGGTATAGATAGACAGATACAAAATTATAAGGAAGCAATTCTTTCCATGCTGAAAAAAATTCATCCCTTTTTTATTTTCTCAAAAGTACTTTTGTTGTTGCTAACTGTCAAATGGGGCACATGCTCTGTGGAACATACTTTGAATGACAGAACTGACAAAAGTGAAATCCACCATAGCAACAGAACAAAAACTCCACCCCGAGCAACTTTTGATTATAGTAAAACAACAGAAAGCACATTCTTCTTTTTCTTAGCATAACTGAAGAAATGGTTGATCAGCAAAAATTGAAAGAAATTTCAAATACAATGAAAGAGAGAGAAAATGTACAAAGAAAGGGCCAGAGAAGACTCTATGAGATTGGCAAGTTTAGTAAAGCAGTCTGGGAAGAACTGTAACAAGAAATTACACCAAAGCCTGATTAAATACCATACAGTGATAGAAATCAAAATGAGCTGCTTCAGCTTGAAGCACACTTCAGAAAGCTGGGAAAATCCACAGACAGCTTGGGGGAACTTACTGGCAGAATTCTGTATACGTGCCTCCTTATTCCTGATACGATACTCGTATTTCAGTTGTGACTAACCAATTCCAACTAACATTATGGGATAATATAAGGGGACTAATTCCAACCTGTGAGCTGATACCAGTTAAAAATAAAAGCCTCAGGTTTAACCTTTAGACCTGACCAGATGACTGCTTCAGTTTATAATACAGCTCCATCAACAACTGTTTCAGCACAGCTGAGGAAATGAGAATCTCCAGCCATGGATAGGCCAGAGCCAACAAGGCTGCTGAGAAATCAGCACATAGAACTGGACCTTCAGGAGGTTTTTCACTTGTGTTTAATACAGTTTAACGCTGTATTAAACAGCATGAATGTTTGTGAAGCTGGTCCCACAGCTGACACATTCATAATATCACCCCACCAAGAAACACACAAAGTTTTCTTGACATCTAATAAGGCTTGAGCTCCTATGGCATTCCTTCCTATAGACAGAAGCATGAGACTTTTCTCTCTCTCATTAGGGCTTGTTTGCATAAATTCTGTGTGAACCTAACTTTAGGAAGTCTCTACCAAGCTAGGATGAAACTGGTCAAGGGGCTCAGCAATTGCTAGGAGGATATGTGGCTGAAAACTAAAAAATCTTGTTTCTTGAGGTTACCAAGATTAGATGGGAGAGAACTTACCAACGTTCTGTAAGAGTATTACAGATAGGAAGTGACAGATATAAAATACTCAAAAAGACCCAGTCCAAAACTTAATATGATGCATCTTTAAACAAGAGTCACTTTTTATCTGTGAGAGGGGGCAAAAAATCCCATTAAACTGTGGAAAAGAACAATTCCTTAGAGAGATGATTCACAGAAAACACTCAAGTTAAAACATGAGTTAGAGCACACAAACCTCTGCCCTTTTCTGTGCTTCTGATGACAGTCGCTGCACTGTGGTAAAGCAGATGTTAAACTCCTGGATAATCGATGGGTACAAGCTGTTGAAGTCGAGAAGCAAAATAAACTTGTCATAAAAACCTAAAACAGAGTTTAAAACAAAAGTCATAATTACTCAAGACTCTCAAAGGACTTCATACAACTCCACAATCAGTAAGTAAGTGACAGTAATACATTGTACCATATTTCCATAATCTTAATCCCTTAAAGTAGCTGTTGAGATGCACCACTGCCCCTTGCAGAAAGGCTGTCAGAAGTGGAACGATCCAACCCCATTAACTCACCGGAGTTGAACAGATACCTTCTGTGTTACTATAGGACACTTGTGCAGTTTTCTCCACAGAGAGGAGGAACTGAAAGGAAACTTACGTGTCCATTAGAAGATTTATACATAGATATACAATCCTAATTCCTCAAAAGAAGAAATTCCACAATCAAAGTTGGGAATTTTGTTGTGTGCAACAATGCCCCGTCCCTGGAACCACCACACCAAACTCCCAGAAGACATCCCATTCCCCACTGCACTCTCTCTGCATTAATATAACCTACCTGCCTCTAACACTATAGAAGAAAGAAAATTTCCATATCTTACCAACTTTGGGATCCAAGACTAAGCCCCCAGCATATGCTGCTTTCTTTTTCCCTGTCTTTGATTTATTCTGATCTTCAAAATCTTCATCTTCATCCACCTACATTTGGCATTTAAAAAAGTCATTATCTAGTCTCTAAGATTTCTATAATGTTAGAGGAACTATTTTTGGCAAATCAAATATGAATTTGGGAGCCAGTGCACAGAGTTCCTTTTAAAATGCATGCAAAACATGGTGTTTTCATCAGGATCCCTATGACAGTTCTCTACATGTCAAAACAGCATTGAAACCAACTCCAATAGGAACAAACTGCTAACAAGAGATCACAAAGACCTTAAGGTATTGTCATCATGCACCATGGCACTAGTATGAATTTTCCAGCTGGCTGTAAAAGTCAACACTAGGAAAAAAATCAATTCATGACCCAGAAGTCATATGATTGCCCAATTAAAATGCTGGTTTTGTAAACAGAATGGCTGGGCTTTAATAAAATAAATAAAAACATTATTACTGGGCCAAGGAATATTTTATTTGTTATGTTGTTGTAAGAACTTTTCTCCCAGTTGTTCAGTTCTATTCTGAATCACTTAAAACTCCAGTACTACTTTGATGCAACTATATAATCAACAGAACTTGTTGCTTTGGAGTTTGCTGTTGATCCAATTTAAAAGCAAAATAAGAAGCAAAGTAAATTCAATACAAATGTTTTCTCAAATTATCATTTGTTCACTAACAAACATATGGATGTTTCTATAAATACTATTTACATTGGTATTACACAAATCATTTTTTAATACCCTTGGATATTTTACCCATGTAACAAATTACACCTGAAATACCATTTATCATCAAAATAATTGTAAGTGCATCTATTAAGCAACACAGATTATCTTTTTTACTGTTTCCCTACACAGACAAGTATTTCCCTTATTTGAATTTTAAACTAACAGAACAACTGAGTTTCTATAGATCTGTAACATAATGGAAAAGCTGTTACACTGTCCCACTCTCATTATCAAGACAGCAAAAAATAATAGTTTAATTAAACATAGGCTGTAATATTAAGGTATATCTAATGTATGTTTGGGGTTCTTTGTGCCCTCACAGAATAGTAATACCAAAAAGACAGAAGAAGATGCTTTTTGATGTTTTAATAAAAATTCTTGGAAAAACAAAAACTGGACCTACCAGCTTCTGAGGAGGCTTTTTAAAAACTTGTTTGTCTGGCACTATGTAGTCCTTTTCATGGAACGCATGAAGCAGCAGGAACTCATTTCGTTCAGATCGTCCACCCATCATTGTCCTTGACTAAAGAGAGGGGCAAAAAAGAACTCAAAGAATAGCACAGAAAACATTGACATAGTATAAAGTACACAAGGCAATTTTTTTTTTTTATTATTATTATTATTATTATTATTATTATTATTATTATTATGTATCATCACTATGCACAAAACTCCAATGTGATACTTTTAAGAAAGTTTTTACATTATTACTTAATTAGAACATTGAACTCTCCCACTTGCTGCAGCAAAAAAATTCCAGCATTATATATTCTCAGTTAGTGTTTAGAAATTAAGCCTAGCAAATCAAGCACAAAAAACATGGAACTGTTTGGGAGGGTCAATGGAGAAGGTCAGAAAGTAATGAAAATGTACCATGACATTCCCAGAGATGTTTGTTATCTGAAGAGCCAGTGGCAGAACATTCAGCTCACACATGATCTGGAGAATGAACTTGGCATCTGTCCAGGTGTTTTCAAGCATGTACAGCAAGCGAGAAGAATCACTGGGAAAAGAAGGGGCATGGCCTAATAAAGTGAGATCAATCTCCTTTGCACTCGGTAGTAGTTTAGACCTATGTGCTGTACGGAACACGGAGTATCTGTGGCACACCAGTGTTGAATTACACAGCACGTGGTTGTAAGTGAAGAACCACCCCAAAACTCAAGCCTGCATATCCTATTTAGTGTATCTACACCAATGCTGTCACAAATCAATTTGCTTCAGACATAACAAGCCACCACACAAAAGTAGCATGAAGCATTACAACATAATGTTAAGATAGAATAGCGGTGTTTGAAAAGCTAAATACTAAGTCAGCATCTCCATGACAAATCAAGTAAGCAAGCATGAAGTTTTATGCCAGGGAACCACTTCTGCTGCTCTTCAGTGAAGGATTAAAAACCCCAATCAGCAACATACCTGTACATATTTGGAATTTCCTCTGGTAGAATTGTTACCCTCTCTGTTTTCAAAATCTGACGGACCAGTTCAGGCAAATGGTAACTTTTGCACCGAATTAATTCTTTAGCGGAAACTTCTACATCACAGATCATTCGACCACAGGCAGCATTCCTTTCAGCAAACCCTCCTCGACCCTGAACCATATCACACAAGGAGAAAAAACCCAAACAAAATGAAACATATAAACATTATCTACCCATAATACAAGTTTATAGGACTGGGTCAAGCCAGTTGGTCACTAAATATGACTAATACTGCAGACTTATAATTATGCCCTAAAGGAACCCATGGTATCTTTCAGTATATGTGGATATTAACAAGTAGATACTTAACTGTCATTACTATTTAGGTTTCACCACCTTGGCCTCAAGGAATAACAAGAACAGGCAAGATATACAGCCATGTTCAGCAATTTTATACTCCAAAGCTCACACATTGTCCTCTGAACAGATACATTCTAAGAACTACAGAATTAACTTAGCAGCTCTCTATGGGATGATTCACCCATCAATCCAAATTGCATTTTCTCATTTTACAGTTACAGCAGACAAAGACTGTTACAGTAAAGACTATTGCAATTAATCTGTCATTACCATCATCTACTTGAGATAAGTAAACTAAATTAGCCTAACTTGAAAATCAGTTTAGTCTATTACTGTAATAAAAGTCATATAAACACTCAATTTCTGATCTGGGACACATGAAATTCAGCGTGACCAACAGTCAAAATATGTCAGTGTCACATTTACAATTCCTCAGAAAAATTAATTCATTTTTAATCACACTCAACACAAAGGGGCTTAAAATACTTAAGCAATCTTATTACCCCAAGCTTTGGCATATTAGACCTCCTCAGTCGACCTATCTTGGACCAGTGAGGGACTTTGCAAAAATTAATTCTTTGAAGCAGCACTTCCAGATCAAATCCATAAATATTATGACCCTTGAGGCAGAAAAAATAACAGAAAAGGTTACAACGAATGCAAATTGAAAGACTTACTTCCACACACTCAGTATTCCTTTGCCCTTTGTGTTTTTTTCAACTAATTGATGGCATTATCTCTCTCACAGAAAGCACTTTCTAAGAGAATATTCATCAACAGTACTCATTAGTCTTAACACTAACAATGCTGTTCAGTAGAATACCAAAATCAGGTCTATAACTGGCTCATAGCACAAACCATTCAGCTTTATGCTTTGGTAGCAGAGATTAGGATTTAAAGCTTTTTAGAAAAAAACCACAATATTCTTCATAAAGCATATAAACTTAGGAGTAGTTCCTTTACCCTCCATCCATGAGAGATGCAATAGTGACATCAAAATAATGTAATTTTTTAACTTTGACACTGCAACAGGCATAGCTGTTAAATCCGCACAGAAGACCTTTCAACCAGTATTTACATATCAAAGCACTCCAGCAATATTTTAAACAGTGCTAAGGACATTGATGACACTGGTCTGTAATCTCAGCTGAAAGCAAAATGCTAGCCTGATTGATGAACAGGAGTCAGTCACCAGGAACTGCATGTCCTCACCATCAGGTACCTCTGTGTAGTGCCAGACTGTGCTATAGAAGCAACACCTTAAAAGGAGCAGCAGCAATTAAACCACATACAAATCAAACTGCACTAACAAACCTCTGCTGTTCTCAGGATAGGAGAGCTCACATCCCTCCTACTGGTACCCTCAATTTTAAACCACTGACTGCATTGTTCCCCCCAATTCCTTCCCATAACCAGCAGGAAGCTTAAGTCATAGGGCAAACACAGGATATCAGCTGCAGGGAGCTGAAAACACCAGGAATCTGACTGCTCGTTTCATCGTATTCCCACCATTTAATTATTTGTAGTCACCTACAGAAGGTGTACGTAACCAAGCTCAGATTTATAACAAACTTCAAACTGTCTTCAAAATTTTATTAAGTGAGAGTCAGGATTGTACATTTATCGAAGATAACAAAAAAATAAGTAATTATAATAAACACTCAGCTACACAGTAGAAAACATAAGAATACTTACTCCAAACTTTGCTCAGATTCCACAGATTTGTATAGGTTATAATTTTGATTTACAGCATAAAAACCATCTAAATAGTAACAAATTATATGAGCATCAGAACTGAAACATACTCTTGAGTATATCAAGAGTCCCCATTTTTCTAGAAAATCAGTTTTTTGTTGTGTTTTGTCTTTCTGAGTAAAGAAAAAAAAAACTTGTTTCAGCTACTGTGGAAATACTGCCTATTTTAGCTATTATGGGAAATAATAGGATGTATAAAATGCTGTCAGGGAAAATTCTGTATCATCTTTGTATCAAAATATACCTGCTGTCTTATAAGCAAACACAATTCATAAGGCAGTCTAAGACGAACATTAAAAAACCATAAAGGGACAAAAGAAAAAGAACAAAGCTGACCAACTGACAATCTTCTTTAATTTAACTCTCAAAGTCTCAGAACTACTCACCACAACAACATCTGGGTCAATTTTGTGAATCTTCGCAAGGAAAAATCCCAGCAGTGTTCTCTCTGTTGCAGCAATTTCTATTTTAGCATTCTAAAAGGAGCAAGAGAGCACCTGATTTCAATGACCCAATAAGTTTAAAATGGAAACATCTCCTCTCCCCTACTAGTTACAAGACAATAATAAAGCACCACAGAGTTCTCCCTTTCATTCTATAATTCAAGGATGCTTTTTCCCCTCACTCCCATAGACACAGAAAGCTTTTCTCAGAGGCTTTTTTCAATTCTACTTTTGTATGCAGGTGTCTAGTGATATTTTAAGAGCCTCCTAAGATTCAAGCACACCAGGAAAATGCTTCATATGCATCCTTTACTCACAAGCTTAAGATCACACAGAAATACAGACAAAACAAAAATAGGTAACTTTTTTATTCTGTGAGCTTTCCACTGCCCCTTAGGAACTATGTCTTCTAAATTTGACAAATTTTACTCTCCAAGAAAAGAAGAAAAATTCTCCCAGTTTACCATGAGTACACAGTCAGGTATAATGAAAACAAATCACAATGTTAGCCTCTTTGTAAAACCTTTCCAACTCTCCTAACACCACCTATTTTAAGAGCACAATTAGCAGCAGTACTGAATCACACAGAGCACACATCTGTTTTTTACAAGCAACACAGAATAAATACCTGGATTTAGGTTTGCAGAGTCAAAACTAATTAAATAATCATGTCATTCCTTTGAATATTTCTTTTCACAGCTTACTGAAATCACCATGAAGTTCGTATTCTACAAGGTACTGCAATCAGAAGGCTAAAAAATTGAAATTACCTTTTTTTTAATAGCTTCTTTGAAGTCATAAGGAAAAATGCAATCATTTGGTTTGGAAACAGCTGCAAAAGAAGTGATATTTGTTCTTACATACAAGTTCTTCATTATACCCTCCCTGCAAGCATCCATTCACAACAAAGGGAACCAAGAAAAACTGACCTCTAACTCTAAAAAAGAACAACTTTATATGAATACCTGTCTATAGATAACCAAGTAATCAGTAAAGCATCAAACAACCCTTATCAGTCATATCTGAAGTTATCATTGTAGATTAAAACTATGGTCTGCAGCTCCTGAAGAATTTCCTCTGACAAGCATTCAAACCTCATTACTTCCAATCAGGGTCTGAATCTCAAAGTTTAGCCGATATTCCGATAATCACACTGCTGCAAGATTTTTATTTTCCTAAGAAAACTTGTTTATAAATGAATGTGCCATGTGTATTTTTTTAGTTCTGTTCAGAAGAACTGAGAAATAACTGACAGTAAAAAAATGGTCAGAGTTAATGGGTGGAAAAAGTAAAAAGAACGTATGATGAAGTAAAACCAATAAAAATGACAGGAAACTGTATAGAGTGGGGTTACTTTCCATGATCTCAAACTACTGGTTTTTTTTCAATTAAGCCTTCAATAAAAGGTCAGTAACCAGTGAAGTCAAAAATGGGGATAAAGGGCTGCCTGGGAGTAGAAACTGTCATTTATCTACTCTAAGCTGCTACTTATGGAGTGACAGAATGTAGTAAAAATTTTAAAATAAACAAACAAACAAATAAATAACCCGTACCCCACAACAAAAAAACCTAAAACATAACAAAAGAAGAAAAACGTCACAATTAATTATTTTTCTGCTCATAAACTGTTCCAAGTACATACCACAGAAGTGTGTCTGAAAAGGAGGCTGAGGTGCAGCCTTATCCAAAGGAAATTTCTGATGAACCAGAGCTGCAAGAGCCACAACCTATACCAATGAGATAGAGAACACATGACTTCATAAATATGGCTACTATCAATATTCATTTCTTCCTCCTTTTTTTTTTGTTTTCATCTCATTTCTCTTGTTTCCACAACAGACCTTTTTAAAATTAATTCCAACTGCAAACAATTAAAAAGAAGAAAAGTTATCAATTGATCTCATGGAAATTAAAGCAGAATTTACTCTTAAATTATTATCTTAGAAATTTGAGAGGCAAAATAATTCGTAATAATAATTCAAAACGGCCTTTATCAGTTTTTGCTTCAAATCTGAACAGATCCCAGAATTTAAAGGATTTGCTATGGAGTGCAGGGGAGATGTGAGAAGGGCAGAGAAGTCCTTCCTCATGAAGGGCTGCCCCTAAGTAAGCAGTCAACACTGCCACAAAGCCAAGAGGATTTAGCATTTGGAAGCCATTAGTTCTACTAATGCTTCTGCTTGTTTTGCTGGCAGCATGTCCTGGCTCCCCAGACACTGGTCAGGAAAATCCACCAGAAGACAAAGCAGACAGGATTTAAAGCATCTTGGCAAACAGTTGGTACCTGTGTATGTTGGCTAGAAAACAGGAATTTTCCATACTTTCCCCCACCCTCAAAACTTTAACTTCCCCAAGAGGAATAATTCTCCTCAACAAATCTGCCAACCTATTACTCTTCGATTCAATTAGCCAGACACAAATCTCCCATCCTATTAGTGAATACTAAATCTTGCCCTAGGCTAATGAGAGTCATATTAAAGAGAAAAAAAAAAATAAATGTGCCTAAGTACATGTTGTGGTCTGAGGTCCACAACTCACAGTGGCCATCTTCATCTCTCTTCCTTTCTGAGGAACGATCTCATAGCAGAATAGTAGATGCTGTAAGATTAACACCAGTCTCTCATTCCATTTCAAATTGAGTTTCACCAGCAGAAAAGCCTGGTCATTTTACCTAGAACCTATGATTAGCTCTGGCAAAATAAATAAATATTAATTTTTAAAAATCCATTAACACTTATTCTGAGACAGCCTCAAGAAGGCTTGAAACATATGTAGGATCCACTGTCACAGTAAATATTCTCACCAAAGAGCCCCCTAACCCACAGTTCTTGTGCTGGTGAGACTTCACTAAAAATTTCATTGAAAAGCCTGAAGCAGAGAAATTTTATTCAACAGTAAATACATTTAAACATGTTTTATCAGGTGAAGCTCTTCCAAGCCTTAGAAAACTTTTTAGTATATGTTGAAGAACAAAATCAAGCCAAACTAAAATGAGAGCAGATTCCTTACCTCATTCTGGTGAGTCTTTGGGTTCTGAGTGGTTTTCATGCTGAAGGACATGACCACCAGAGGAGGAGGAGGAGAAAGATCTTTAGCCACATTCACGAAGACAGGTTTCATGGCCACAGCCTCCACTTTACACCAGCTGACTGACAGATTTGAAGGCTCTGAGGAAACAACAAAATCCACCTTCATTCTTCTGCAAATCACAGAGAAGGCCTCTCTAATGGCACTGCTGCACAGAGAACGTCCTTCCAACATTTCACCCTTGTGGGAGAGTCTAAGACCAACACTAATCCTGCCCAATTTTTGGTAACTCCTTGGGCCCTGACTCCCCTGTCAGCAGGAGCTCTTTAACGCCAAATAAGAGAAGGAAGATTTGGAGGGAGGTCAGGAAGATGTGGAATGCAAACAGTACTTTAGGCAGCTTTACAGTTATAGTAGAGAAAAGTATAAGCCAAGTGAGCATAAGTCCACCTAAATTAACATATCATCTCTTAGCATCTAATCTTGTAGTCCATTCAAAGGGAAAAGGCTTCAAAAAAATTAAATTCATACACATGAAAAGAAGGAATGTTCAAGAAACTTCTCAAATGCTGCAGAAAAGGCAGTCACACTGCTAATCAAAAGAATTTTGATTGAATGAGAACAAGAACATATGACTGACTGAAATGCACCACATAATTACTTGTTTTAGATATAGTCTGTCAGAAACACAATTATGGAAATAAGAGATGCAGGATTTTGTAGGAGTTCATCCTACCCTGGCAGTGTAAGGCATCCTAAAACGTAAGAGAGACCACAGAAAGCTATTTAGACATGAAATGTACAAGAGCTAAAAAATCATATAGATAGATGGAGGAAAAAAGGACACGTTCACCTTGCATTATAACTTGAGAATATTCCTTTGCTTGGTTTTAAAAAAAGGGATCATTCACAAAAGATGCTGATGAGGCAACTCACTGCATACAGAAAGAAGCAGACATTGTATTTCTGACAGATTAACCTTTTGAAGTCAGCTGTTGGTAGACCTACTTACCTCACTCCCTGAAAACTTCTGACCCCCTCTGGAAATCCATCTATTTTACCTCTCTGATTATCCTTGTTCTAAATGCAAACAGGTAGCTGACTAAAATATCTTTATATATAAAAGACTGATGATCTCTTCAAAGTCAGACAGGCAATCAGCTGCTTAAGACCTTTTTAGTTTGAACTCCAATATCTTAACACTCAGAGCTTCAACTAGCACTCTGTAAAGCAGTGGTCTCCAAAGTGGAGAGCATAAGATAATCCACTAGGATGTAGTAAGAAAATACTATCATTAATGAATACTTTCATATAACTCATCCTTTTTAATTCCTATTTTTGTGTTTATTTCATCATGTACATACTATACTAGCACAGCAGTGCATGTGTACAATCTATAAATAAATATCTCTATATTGGGGGTACATGCTTGATTTTTTACTGACAGTGGTGTGCAAGATAGGAGAAAAGGCTCTAGAAAAGCTCTGGTGCCACCTAGCACTGATGCTCAGCTGCAAAGACAGCTTCATAATGAATAGTGATGACAGGTTTTGAAGAAGTTGTGTAAGTCTTTTCAAAAGGTTTGGGACTTGCTCATTCTAAACTTTCCAGGTATACTTCTTATCCTGTATGGGAAATGTGTAAGGGAAGCCACACAAGAAAGCAAGAACCTTCTGATAAGCTAGATACTCTCCTCCCAAAAAAACCACAGAACTTAAAAACAAGCAAAGAAAACAAACAAAAGCAACAACCCCGCTTTGGAGCACAAAATCCAGTGCACTGACAGAAATTTGCATAAATATAATTAGTCTGGTTAACAGTTTTCAACAGAGTGGACAGGACAGTTTTGAAATGAGCAATTCTGAGACCAAAATACAGACTCTCCAGAACCTGAAGGCTCTAACAAATGCAGGAGTGGAATAAAAGAGCTGCCTCAGACTGCCATTTGGTTCTGATAGGGAATCAGTATCTGAGCTCAGGCAAAGTTGTTCTAAGGGGAAATAACACACATCAGCATTAATTAGAATTGAATGTTGTCTGAACCACTGGTTATCATTTCCCTAACTTTTAGCATACTGGATATGAGGAACAGAACAGCTCTGGATTCTTTTCATGTGAAGAAGGAAAACAAAGAAATACAAGGTCAATTCTTGGGCAAAGAGTGTAGATGACAAACCACTCTTAGGCCTTTACAATCAGTGCCAGGAAGAGCACTGATGCCTGTCAGTGTTGGGTAGAAAACCCATCCCAGCTAATCCATCTTTTGGCAGTCAGGCACTTGTCTTCTCTATTCCAGCTCCAAATCCTTAGTGACATCAGCTTTGTCAGAGACTGAGCAAACTGTAGAAGTGGAGAATCCTCCTGGTGTCAAGAGTTCATATGGTCAATTCTGCACTGGGAGTGACCCAAGGAAATTGAAGTAACAGATGTAGCTGTTGTCCAGTATGATAAATGCCCCTATGTTCTTGGGAATATGCACACATTGAATAAAGGGCTCTAACCAAGCCAAAATAAAGTGGCATATGTAAGTCGTGCATGCCACTCATTAGGCAGAAAGGACTTAAAACTAAGAGAGCTCCACACCACAAACTTTTCCAAGTGTCAGAAAAAAAACCAAACAACTCTAAGACACAAAGAAAAAAAGCCATCCAGCAGCAGTTTGTTCTTAAAAAGATACATTTGCACAAAAAACCGCTGAATCTTAATTTATCAAGAGTGGAAAAATAAGTAATTTCCTAGCCAACTAAGCTTAGTGTATGGAGTATTAGGGTATACACCAAAGAGCAGCTGCTATGCACTGCACAGTTCCCTCTGACTACCATTCAAAGTTATAATCTCATCTGTGCAGTGCACAATTTTATATCAATAGTTGTTACTCAAAAAAAGGAAGAATAACTTCCAGCTTGTCCTGTATAATGAAAATTAAACCAATAAAACACAAGGTAAATGTACAAAACGATAATTCCTCAAAAGAGTTTGAATTTCCTCCTCCTCCCCCCAATCTATGTGTTTTCCAGCAATCAAGTATTTCACATGCAAACCACCATACGTGGATTTTTTATTTCCAGCCAGCACGGT
>JAWWLZ010000001.1:106861513-106883273 GCA_035041345.1 Poliocrania exsul | reverse complement strand
ATCCTCCTGGTGTCAAGAGTTCATATGGTCAATTCTGCACTGGGAGTGACCCAAGGAAATTGAAGTAACAGATGTAGTTGTTGTCCAGTATGATAAATGCCCCTGTGTTCTTGGGAATATGCACACATTGAATAAAGGGCTCTAACCAAGCCAAAATAAAGTGGCATATGTAAGTGGTGCATGCCACTCATTAGGCAGAAAGGACTTAAAACTAAGAGAGCTCCACACCACAAACTTTTCCAAGTGTCAGAAAAAAACCCAAACAACTCTAAGACACAAAGAAAAAAAGCCATCCAGCAGCAGTTTGCCCTTAAAAAGATACATTTGCAGAAAAAAAGCCCTGAATCTTAAGTTATCAAGAGTGGAAAAATAAGTAATTTCCTAGCCAACTAAGCTTAATATATGTGGCAAAGAGCAGCTGCTAGGCACTGCACAGTTCCCTCTGACTACTATTCAAAGTTATAATCTCATCTGTACAGTGCACAGTTTTGTATCAATAGTTGTTACTCAAAAAAGGAAGAATAACTTCCAGTTTGTCCTGTATAATGAAAATTAAACCAACAAAACACAAGGTAAATGTACAAAACGATAATTCCTCAAAAGAGTTTGAATTTCCTCCTCCTCCCCCCAGTCTATGTGTTTTCCAGCAATCAAGTATTTCACATGCAAACCACCATACGTGGATTTTTTATTTCCAGCCAGCACGGTCCTTTGATCTTTTGACTCATCAAGAGAAGCTCCAGGCTAGAGGTGTTAGTTCCAAATACATGTGAAAATGTTTGTCCTTTCAGATCCTGGGGAAGCCGAGGGTGTTCAGCCTAACAAATAACAGAGAGCAGTGAGTCATTTCATGCCACACAAGTCTTCAAGGTTGACACAGCACACTCAGACAGCACCTTAACAAAACCTACACAATACCTAAAATCAATTTCATTTCACACAAGCAAAGCCTTAGTCCATAATATGATACAGTAATAGAAAAGATTACACTATAGGCTCAACTTTAAAATCAGGACAGAAATTAAGAAATGCACTGAAGTTCTTCATCCATACTGGAAATATCAGCCAAGACTTACAACCATGTTCAATGATCAGTTTAATACAGACACTGCTCATGTTGTGAACTGAGACAGTTACAGCTTTAATCTTGTCTGACACACAGTGACTGGATAAGGTGTTCCTGCACAGCTAAAGAGGAATTTGAGAGCGCTAGGAAATCTTTATGGGATGCTGCTTTTGTACCTAAAACCAGTTCAAAAAATGGTTTAAAAAGGCACTGTTTCAGCAACTAACCCAATAGGTTTAAGACTGAATCCGTCACGTTTGAAATCAAATCAAGTAATTTGTTAACAAAGAATAGCTACTGATGTTCTCATGGGAATTTTTTCCATCTTTGTTGTTCACTTTTACAAAAGGTCTTAACAAAAGTCTCTCTCACCCAGCTGCTATTTGCAAGAGCCACACAACCAGAGTTATTTGCTACATTCTGTACATCAACAGGTGACAAAAAATAAAGTAGCAAAATTGGGAATACAGACTGTGGAAAAAACATTAAGCAAGTATAAATGGGGGAGAACATGGCAGAAATGGCAGTAGTTGGAAGGAGAAATTTTTTTCCCTCAAGTTTCATTTACATAACTAGAGTGACCATTAGCACATCACCAGGTTATAGGTTACCTGGTAAAGAACTGTTTTGTTAAGTACTAAGTGGCATATAAAGGACAGCAAAAAGAAGGTACAGGTTTAGGTATTAACCTCTTTTTCTGTGTTATTATTACAAGGTAACAAGCAACTAAATGCACACTGCTGAAGAGGGACAGTCACTACCTACTATAGATCAAATCCTGCAACTTTTTTATTTAGTAAAACCATTAAATTCTTAATTAGGTAAGAAAGCAAGTTGCAGTATTTTGTCAGATTAATTATACTCACCGAATATTTAACTTCTAAGTATTCAGATTTTGCTGGTACATCTGGAATCTCAAAAGCATAGTATTTTTCCACTTTCTGTATAAAACAAAGATATTATATTTTCAGTATCTCCCAAATGAATATTCACTCTGTCCAAAGGGAAAGCTAAAGAAATAAAGGCCAGCCAAAACATACATTTCAAATAGCACAGGCTTGATCATGTGTGACCAATTCTGTAACTCATTACAACTAGCTGAAGATAGTAAGAATGTTTTAGATCCTGTATTTAATCTTGTTATATTTTCTTAGCATAAAGAGTTTCTAAAGGATTGACTAACAAGTATAGTAGACACTACAAAACAAAAAACACAGTAGCTAAAGAAATTCGGGAACATTCTTTAAATTCACAGATTTCAGACATCATGAGAACTGGTGGCTGCAGATCCCCACAAAATCACAAAACAGCTGAGACAGAAAGGGATCTCCAGAGATTGTCTAGCCCAGCCTCCTGCTCAGAGCTGGGTGAATCACAGCAGGTTGCTCGGGGTTCTCTCCAGACAGCTTTGGAATATCCCCAGGGATGGAGACTCCTCAGTCTCTCTGAGCAACCTGTGCCAGTGCTTGACCTCCCTTACAGTAAAACAGTGATTCACGTTCTGATAAATTTCATGTATTTCAAGTGGAACGTACAGCTTTTGTCCTCACTGGGCACCAATAAGAAGAGTCTGACAGAGTCATCTTTACTCATGCCCAGAGTGCCCCAGACCATCTCTGCCACAAGAGGACATTGCTGGCCCTTGTCCAGCCACATGTCTACCAAGATGAACATGTCCTTCCTTCCAAAGCTGCTTTCCAGCCAGTCAGCCACCAACACCTACTGCTGCCTGAGGTTTTTCCAGTCCTGCTACAGGACTTTTTCCCTTGTTTTGAACTTGATGGGATTCCTGTAGATCATTAGGAATGTTGAACAACTTTTGAATGGCAGCACATTCATATGATCTATCAACTACTTCTCCTGGTTTTGTACTGTCTGCAGACTTGCTGAATGTGTGCTCTGCCATCATCCAAATCACTAACATAGATGCTAGGCAGGACTGGATCCAGTATCAACCCTTGGGGTGCATCACTAGGGACTGGGCCCCACCTGGACTTTGTGCAACTGGTCACAACACTTTGAGCCCAGCAGTACAGCTGGTTTTCAGTCCACCCCATGTCCAGTCACATAACCTACACTTCACCAGTTTGTCTGTGAGGATGCTATGGTAGACAGCATTGAAAGCTAAAGTTAAGAACAACAACAGCCACTGCTCTCTCCATGTCCACCAAGCCAGTCCATCTGTTCACAGAAGGCTACCAGCTTGGTGAAGCATAATTTCCCTGTTGTAAATCCACATTGAGCACTCCCAAGCACCTTCTGACACTGGCCAGCTCCCTCTGCACTCAGGGTGCATCCCATCAGATCCCATGTGCCTCTACCAGTCCAATTTGTTTAAATGTGCCCTAATCTGATTCCTCTACAACAAGGCCAAGTCTTCTTTGCTTCAGGCTTCCCTTCTGGTCTCTTGGAGTCAGGGACTGATAAAGGTTGGACTTAGCAATAAAGTAAAGAAGACACTGAGTATCTTGGCTTTTCCATGACCTGTGTCACCACATCTCCTGTCCCTTTCAGCAGCACCTCTTTCCTAGTCTGTCTGTACCTATAGAAGCCTTTCCCCTTTCCTGCTGCTCTTTGTCTGTCTCACCAGATTCAACTCCAGGTGGGCTTTGGCTTTCCTTTCTCCATTAGTGTGTCTTTTAATCCTGACCCCCAAGCTCCTGAGCAGCTCTTTGCTCTCCCTCAGGCAGGGCTCCATGCATTCCCATTGCTCTGACAACAAAAGGGACTCCTCCTCCTTGCCATCCCAGCTTGTCTTAACCACATCTTATCCCACCACATGTCTGTGATGCCAATCAGACTGTACCCCTGTAACTCCACACAGCTCCTCCCCTTTTACGCTGCATGTTTTAGTGTACCAGCACTTCAGAGAGGAACTCAAGAGAGATGATTTCCCAACTATTGAGCAACTGTTTACTTTGTTACATACTTAAAGCAGAATAATTTCTGTGGCACTATCGTATTTTTCATTTTCAGTGACTTGAGTTTTACTAGAAAGTAGTCAAGTTTGTTTATGTATCTCTAACAAAGACAGTTAAAGCAGTTCAGTACAACTTCACTGTAAGTTAAGTATCACTTCTGCTTTCTTCAAGAACAAGAATGATTTTCCACAAAGTGCACAGCTTGTTAGTTTCTAAGAGTAACTACCTTCATTTTCCAAACAGTTACAGTACCCTGTGCCACAATGCCATGGTGGCACCTGCTGAAATGCCATGCCCTACCCTGTCACATGTACACTCTGTCTAACCCTTTACAAACCATCTGCACCACTGTTACATATTATTGATATAATGTTACATACCACAACTATGCTCGCACATTACTTTACTACAAAAATTTCTAGAGGCACTTTAAATTAAAAATCACATTATTCACTGGACAATGTACCACATTCTGCACTTTACACACAACACTCAGCATAATATACCACTAAAGAAACAACAAATGGAAATAAAATTTACAAATTAACAAATACATGCACAGTTAAGCAGACTTGAAGTTATTTGTTTCGGGGGTTGAATGGTTGGTGTTTTTCCCTTAAATGAATTGCATCAGCAGTAGCTCCCTCAGGGCACTACAAGGAGCAGCTGGGCTTGTTGCCACCAGCGCTGCTTTAGTTGTAAGGCTGCAAAGCCTGGGGAGGAGAGGAGAGGACCTTCTGCTATAAATAGGAAACAGGCAAATCCAGAAACTACATGGCATCACCAGTTACATGGAAGCAGAAGTGTAACATAACTTGGTCCAAGAGCACCACTACGAAGCTAGATCAGCACTGCAGATTAGCATGTAAATAATGTACATCTGAACTGTTGAGCCAAAGCAGCACCTCATGCAAGGAGCAGACCAGATCTGCAACAAAAGAGATGGCAATGCACTGCTTTTAGCACTATCACTGGTGCCCCTCTACTCTTTTTTACATTTAACAAAATCCCCAAACCTCTCTGGCTTTAAACAAGCTCCTGTTGCAAAAGCAAACTGAACATAGTACAAAAATAGTCTGCTGCAGTGATTCATCTGCGTTATTCCACAGAGCTCAGCTCAATTACACGAGCGTCTGGTCATAACTGCAGTGAATGAATGCTTTGCTGCAGAGTAATCTGCCCTTCAAGTGGCCCTTCAGAGAGCAGAAATGAGCAGCAGTGATTAGCTGCTAAGTTCCTAAGTGGGGTAAGGCTGCTTTCAAATTGATTTGTGAAGACTTGCTAACTTGGCAGCAGTGCAACCCATTGAAGCTACAATTAGCAGCAGGTGCAGGAGGAAATGATACGGGCTCAAGTGTATCTGTTCACAGGGACAGAGCTGGGTGCTGTCAAGGCCAAGATGCACAGGGAACAACTTGTCTCAGTGTACAAATACTGGCTCTCTCTGCATCATCACAAAAACGGGTATTCTGAACAAAAGAATGCTGGTTGCATGACAGGTATGTTAGTAGCCTTTCCTGTTTCCAGCTCATGATTGAAGAAAAGTAGTTTCTCAGTTTCACAGCATTAAGTAAAAACTGAGGCTTCACGTTACTCAGAATTACTCATGAGTGCTCCCTTCACCTGAGCAACATGGCCATTAGCTTTTCTTAAATTTTTCGTAACACCAACCCTTAACAACACAGTAGTGAAGCACTCACTGCACATCACAGAGCAGGGGAGCTCTTCTACAGTACATTAGCTCTTTACCACACACAGACACAACTGTGTGGAGATCACTTTTTGCAGTATTCATTTAGATCAGTGCCACAAGTCATTTCAATTCAAGAACCCTGTGGAAACAGATGCAGGGACTGTGTAACAACACATCATCTCTGGTTGGTATGACTGAAATGAAAGATGATGCCTCCTTATGAAAAACAAATTAATAAGGTATATAACCAGGGAAATTCAGGTATCTCAAAGAGGAACAGAAGAAAAGGAGGGCACAGCAATGGGACAAGCCCACTACTTCCACAATTACCTTGTAGAAAGCACAAAGCCTCCCTGCTGCAGAGATGTAAACCTGGACAGATTTGGGGCCACTTCTTCACAGTCAATTTTGTGTAATCTGGAATATCTGAGTTACTGTAATACCTTCCTTGAATAATCCTCCAAAAATCCCACCCACAGTTCTGCTCTACAATCCTGTCTTTTCTCTTATCCCCTGTATTACTAGTGCCATACCCTCCTCCCAGCTCTAGTTCTCATTAAACCCTTCCAGAAGGCAGTAAGTACTAAAATTAGCAGAAAATTACACAAGCAAAATAAAGCTAGATAGCTTTTATCCTCTTAGTAAAATTCAGTTTAGTGAAGAGCCTGAAGAATTCAAACATAATTTGAATTCTTACTGTTCAGAAACAATTCTGGTATATTATTTCAGAGCATCTCTGCACTCCCAACTATCCTGCCTAATTTATTCATGAATTAAAAACTACGAATTTCATCTTTTGCTAAAATTGTCCCATAAAAACCTTTTTTGCTGCTTATCTCTTTTTCATGTTTTTAGAGAGCAAACAGGTCTTATCATTATTCTTCCCTTTACTAGCTTAAAAAAAAAAATCAAAGCTCTTTCATAGTTCTGATATAACAGATTCTCCTTCTGTCTCATCCTTCTAATTACCACCTTCTGTAACTGGAGTCATTTGAGTCTATTTCCTCGTGAGGGTGACCAAGTGTTATAATACTCAAGGGAAAATCCAAATAAGAGTCTTAGTGCTCCTATTTCCCTACTCCTGCCAGGGATCACTCCTGTGTTACACCCAAGGACCCCAGCACCACTGTAGTCACATATCCAGACAAGACTGCTGGGTCTTTTGCCCTGAGCTCCATGTAAGCTGAGTAAAAATTTGACAGGTTGACCTTGATTTTTAAAAGCCATCTTTGAAGGTTAGACAGTATTACTCTTATTACCTAATTCACATTATTCTTCCTCAGCACACCATGGAATAGATGGAGGTTTCCTAAGAGTCTGTCAGGAGATCTGCATCTTTTCAGAGACCTTTCTCTCTTCTTCCATTTCTGGAGTACAAGTGTTGGCATTCTCTCTTTTAATGAGAAACTGTTTTTCTTTGAGTTTCTCCCTCATTCCTGAAAGGATCTTTGAACAGTAAGCTATCAAAAACGTGTTTTCCATATGTATTGTTAAATTTATTGTTTTCCAAACCCACATGTAACTAAGTTACAATAATTATGCAAGAGAAATAACAGAGAAAATTGAAAAGGCTAAATCTACATCACAATTTTGATAGAGGAAATAAGCTGGCACAAAGAAAAGGTTTCATGAAATATGAATGTCACATCTTCCCTGAATTCTGTATATAACAGATTAAGCTACTATTTGCTGAAAAGATGTCATGCCTTGCATCATTTTGCTATTTGAGAAACACTGCTCACATTTTCACTTTAAAAACTTTAACTTCAGAATTCTTCTAGCTTTGGGTTAGATGACCTCCTGAGGGTCTTTCAAATCTCAATTACCATACAAACTTGTTTTTATTTTCCCTCTTTTATTTACATATTGTTAAATTCCATCCTTTCTGAATTTTTACTTGCCATCTCACTTCCTCATCAACTATTCAAGAACGAATTCTGTGAAGTCACAACATTGCCAGGCTAGGAAAAGTTACAACTAATGAAAATCAGCTTTATGACATGTCATTTCAAGAAACAGAAAAGTTTATGAGCACTCTCTGGTCTTTTCCCCTAATTTGTGTTAGCCACCTTTCCCCATCCAAGTGTCCCACCTTTGCCCTGCCCCCTAAAAGACAAATGCTATGTGGAAATGGACAATAAAGCTTTCTCACACTAGCAAACTAATTCAGTCCAAATCTGCAACACAATCAGCAGCATCAGCTCTTTTCCTGCAGGGTTATGACAAGTATTATATTAATGTGTGCGCAAAGTTTCCATTTTAGCAATATTTTGTTTTTCCAATGTTATTTTAAGGATATGTTGGGCAAACAGAGCACGGCAAGTAACACTGTTAAGAGCACTGCCTGTAACTTTAAGCCCAGAACAGCTTAACTTCCAAAACTGAATGACAGCCCTCACAACTTGTTCCTGCCTGCACAGTCACACTGTGACAATCCCTGCTCTGAACAGGATGCACTCTAAAAAGATAAATCACCAAGAGTGAGAAGAAGGATGAGACATGCCAAGAGACAAACTTCAGTGAGATATTTGATGAAATGCAAAGACAGTCTAATCTCAGTGTACTGACTCATCTGCTGGACAACACAATCTTTCATTTTAAACTCTTACAGCATGAGCTGACACCCAGGCTTTAGGGATCAGCACTTTTATCAGTTCTTTATTCTACAAAACAGCTCAGCAAGAGACAGTCTGACACTCAACCCAGTTTTAAAGAAGGTAACAAATTAGTATTTTCAAAAGCATTAGGTCTAAACATCTGTTGGAACAATTATGTTGCACATTTACTATTCTTAAAGGAGTATAGGTATTTGGGAAAACGCTGGGATGGTTTTCACAAGCAGGTACAGTTACACAAGTCAGGAGTTACATACTTGCATTTCAGCATAACCTCCCTCCCTGGACAGTGTTTCAACACCCTTCCCACCTTACAAATCAGAACAACAGAAAATGACCAAGTAAGATGCTTGTAAACTAACCTTGGACTTGAACTTCATGATCTTATACTTTGGTGAAATGGTGTCATTAAATTCCTTGAAAACACTCATTATAGTCACTGGAGTCTCTGTCTCTCTGCCAGTAGACAGGTCGATTTCCTCAAAAACAGAAGTCAGATTTTACCAGCAGACACGACCAATAAGCTGAACTTTGCTTTGCTATTGTGAATCATTTATCTCTTCTTTAAGGAAAAACTACACTGCAATCAGACAAACCCCCCCAGATTTAGAAAACTGTCTTTGAAACAGAATATTTAAAAAGCATGAAGTTTTCTAGTAACACAGCAAGAAGACTTTACTTGCTGAACAGCAAGTCTAAAGGTGACAATTTGTCTGCAGTTGTTAGATGTGCCCAGGGAGAGCCACAATGCTCTGCTTTGCATCTCACACATGATATATCATGTACATATTGTTTTTAACTTTACCACCTCCATCAGACAACACTGGCTTCAACAGTTCCCATAAATACACTGCTGGAACTCATAACCTGCCACAAGCAGAATGAAAGGTACTTATGTTTGACATGCTTTAAAGTCATACTTACTGTTTCACGTGGCAGTAAATAAACAGTTCTCTCAATATTTTTCACTGTCACACAACAGCTGACATAGGTGTTTGCAGATTCAATCCAAACTTTGCCAAACAAAAACACCACACCTAAAGAAAAAGGGCAAGGAATTCAGTATGCAATTCTTAATCATTCCTAATGTTCTTTAAACCACCTTGTAATGTATTCCTGCATAGAAACACAACCATTTCTGGCTTAGGTCCTTGAACAACACATCTTTCCAATGTATCAGCACATTCTAAATTGTTTTGAACACCAGTTTTACAAATAGACACCTGTGTTATTCTTTATGTCTCTACCTCCATTGCTATAGTAACACCTGATCTGTAAAATTCAAAATGGCATCACACAGCCAGCCTCAAAATTTTGTTCTGATATTCCATTTCTACCTACATTAGTTTGATAATCCCTGGGGAGAGGGAAGAAGGAGAGAGATGTCACTGAAAGCTGAAGATGATCAGAATGCCTGTGCTGTCAATCAATCCTGTAATGTATTAGCTACAATTCCTCATTCTTCAGCTAGACCAGTACAATTAACTCCTCTTCCCTACACTTCAGTACCATGAGATCAGGACTCTACTACCAACAAAACCTGCAGAAATACATGCTGAAGACAACAACTAGAAGCTGAGCAGCTGTAAAAAGTTTTCAAGTGACTATTTTTAACCAAGGAGAACACCAAAAGATGTATGATATTGCAAGAAATCCTGGATGTCAAGACAGCAGTTGTAACCAAGAGAGACACTCAGAAATCTTATACAGAGCAGGGCTAGTGGCAACTAACTTCACTGTAGACCATGTCATTATTGTACATGTACATCTTTGAGCCCAGAGAACTTGGCATTAGCACAAAATGCTGCAAAGTGCTAATCAAATTATGTCAAATTTTAAAAGAACATGGTACAAAGCCACCTGCCTTTCACATACAGTTTGTGAATTACAAGTACAAAAACTGTCCAAGTACAACTCAGAACCCTGGCTTCACCAGGTTCCATTCAAACTCCAAATAATTTGGAATTACACAGAAGACATTCTACAGTACAGTACTACTGATGAAATCAGAAATATCAGCACTGAGACTGTCTCAGGAACACTGTTTCATGCATATACGATTTTGGAACTTGCATTTCTCCTTGGCCTGACAATGCACAAACAAGACCTTGGTTAATAGTTATAATTTATCTTTGCCATGAGATCTATCAGACATAAAGGCACCTTTCTTACTCCATTAGATCAATCAGTGAAGATGCACTAAGATGGATGACAAAGTTAAAAGTGACAGGCTATGAAAAATCATTTTCTGAGTGCTTGGAATAGATGTGAACAAGACTACTTTTGTCAAGGACAGAGAATGCTGAGGTTTTGAAGATGATGAGAGCAGGGATACAAGATTCAGCTGCACAAAGTATCTTAAGAAATTTTAACACAGAGGCAATCTTGAAGATTTAGACAGTTTGAATAGAAGTATCTAGAAAGAGCTAAAATTGCAGATCTAAGTGACAGGAAAGAAGTTCTTGTCCCCAGCAATCTTTTATTTTTTTTGTTAAGGGATAGAAAAAAAATCCTCAGATAGGTTTGTATCATACAGAAAGATGAAACTATGAAAGAGACTACAAAACAGTAGCTGATTGCTTGAAGAGCTGGCAATATTAAGAGCACAGAGTAGTTAATATGTCAGAAAGGTCCATGTAAGCAGGTGAAGTAGAAAGGAGGATACATAAGCCAGTCAAAGACAAAGTAAAAAGCTGCCTGGATTGCAAAGACAAACTTCAATCAACTCTAGCATGGACAAATAAGTAGGCGTAATACCCAGATTTCACAGAATCACAGTAATTTAGGATGGAAGGAACCTTTAGAGATCACCTGGTTGAACACTGATATGCACACTACCACCCACACACAGAGTAAAAGCAGTGCTAATGTCAAAGAGTAAAACCAAAAAAACCAGAAAATATATTGGTCCCTATTCTCTGCAAGCCTGACTACAGAAAGAAGAAAGAAGAAATAAGAGTAAAGCTTATAAATCAATGTCTATGAAAAGATCATGCTACCAATGAAGCAGAAGGTAAGCAAAGCCAAGACACAGGGAAAATGTCTTGCAGAGGGGGAAAAAAAGAGCAGGTTTTATTCGTTATTTCTTTAAAATGTTAATAGGATTACAATTCTCAAGTTCTCTGCCTAAAATCATAAAGGGAGTTATGAAAAGTAAGCCTTAAAAAATCATTAAGTTTGAAAGAGTCTTATGATTATGCCATAGTATTTACTCTTCAGGCAATGCATTTGACATCACAGCAAATGAGGCATAAACAAAGATCATGAACATGTTAAACAAAAAGCAGTATCAGAATTTTCCCTTCTACACTACTAATTGAAAACAGGTGCAGTCTTTATTATTCAATCCTGAAAAAGTCATAATGAGAAAAGAACACTCCTTGCATGCGAGGAACAGAAATCCTTTCATAATTATGTTCCATTCAGCAACCACTGACTTTTAAGACAAAAAAACCCCCAAAAATAACAATAGTGGGATCTTTAAAAGTAGCAATTTTATATTAGAGCCATTGATTTGATCAAGATATCTATGATTATTACCACTCCCATCACCAAGCTGTTCAGCCCAGCACGGTCTCATATTTAAGTTTGGCATCCCACCTCACAACAAAAGGTGTTAACAAAGCAATGTATCTGACTCAATGCTTGCACCATCCACCCGAAAAGAAACCTTCAACAACATATGGAAGAACCTTCCAGTAAACCTACATGAAGCACAAACTAGAAACCCAAGATCCTAAAGTTGCTGATGAAATGAGGGGACAGATGGGAAATACTTGGAATAGATGTGAAAACAAATTCTTTTGTCACAGCTCAGATCAGAATGATGCAGTTTTGAAGATTAAGAGAGCTAAGATTCATATGTCAACAGCACAAGTATCTTAGCAATGTTAATCCAAAAAACAATCTCCAAGATTTAGATAGTTTGAATCAGGGGATATAGAGCTTGTATTTTTCAGGCCACCATCCTCCCTTCACAGACATACCTTTCCTCTGTATAAAACTGTGCAACTGCTATTGTACAGGCTTTCTATTAATATATCTGAATTTTAAGTTACATTTCACAGAATCACAGACTATTCTGAGTTGGAAGGGACCCACAAGGATCATCAATCCCAACTCTTAAGTCAGTGGCCCACACAGGGGATTGAACCCATGACCTTGGCATTATTACAACCAAGTTTTAACCAACTGAGCTGATCTCAGGGTCATTTCCAGAAACAAGAAAGCATCCTCAATTGTCACACCACTGAACAAGAAATTCACAAACCCAGTTTGCTCCTGCAGTGTACAGTTTTAAGAAGGCCAATGAGTCATCAACACAGGAGGATTAGTAGCTCCCTTTTACCTCCCTGCTACCATATTAGTCCAAGAAACAACATTCTTACTGTTCCCAGTCATAGTACCCCCTCTCTGAGGACAGAGGTCCAGAAAAACAAGAGATGAGTTATACAAGTTATAGAGCACAGAGACACAGGTAACCTAGACAGAATTTAGGCAAATCTGAAAATCCCAGTTAAACAAAAATAATCAGAATGGCCTTTTCTGTATTTAAGTGAACAGTTACCTGGTTGACTGTACTGATCTTCATAAGCATCCAGCCAATAAAATTTAAAGACTTGATCACCATTTTCCCCATTCACAAGTGGAAGGAGATTGGGGTCTAGTTGAACTTCTGCTGCTAACAGATCAGCTTCATCCTCATCAATTCTGTCCCAGCACGAGGTACCTGGGAGAGAATAACTTCTGCAGGTTTTGCAGAAGAAAAAAGGAAACAAGTAAAATTATGCCTTTCCTATAACCACTGTTTTGCTTTTATCATACTCTCACACCTTTTGTTGGTCTTTCCACTACTAGGCAATATTCCGAACAGTTGGGTTTCCTCTGAAAAGCAGGATTGAGGGACAAAACCAGAAACTCACAAACAAGTATGGTGCTCTGTACGCTCCCACACAAGCTTTAAAAATCAGTCACGTGGTCTTTCAGCCTTGGTCATTCACGTCTTTACATAACAAATATATCCATCCATCTGTACAAGTTGCTCAGTAGGAACAACAGATTTGTTCAACAAAACTACCTTTTCAGTCATTAAATGTTTAAGTCTTTTTCATCATTTAAGTATTTTACAGTATGAAATGTTCTGTTATGAAAACATATGATTCAAGATTTTCCAAACAATTAAAAAAAAAAAGAAAAACCATTTTTTTTCCTATTTCCAAAGACATGGCTGTTCACCATTACTTCTAGCATCAATACTTTTACCTACAACTAATATTATACCTTCACATTTGCTTCGAATAAGCATCATTAGTGAGTCCTCATTTTTGCTTATTAGCATCGAAGTTCACTGTTCAACACCCACATTGAGCCACCTCAATGCATTGAAATGCTAAATCCCCAAGGCATCAAGTATTTTTCAATTAACTATAAGCATGTTACCATTCTTAATGTCACTACAAAAAAACCATTTTGTATCATTATCACTCTGCCTGTATCACAATTATCCCTTTGGCAAAGATAAATATGAAAATAAATCTAAGGTTTATGGATATTGAAAGCCTTTTTGGTGGAGAAAAAAAAAAAGAGATTCTTACAAGGCAGATGTCTCTTTCTTCTCTGACTCCAGCTGCTCTGTCTCTTTCTTTTCAATTTTGTTGTCTCTTTTCAAGCTTTCAGCTGTCTCAGGTATAGTTTCCACATGCTCTGCTTCCATAGGTTCATCAAAGTCCTCCTCATCAAAATCCATCATTCCCTGATCATCATCTGCAAGTGTTGCAGACAGAACTAAAGGTTTGAAGCATTAAAACAACACACTGTATGTATGCATAGATACTGTATTATGTGCATGCCTATAGTATGTTATTAACATACAAACAAAATATCCTACTTAAGCTATCTAAGCATCTGGGTAATATAAATTAAGACGTGTTTTAACACTAATATGCCGTATTTAAAGAGTTTCCAGAACTGGGTTTTGATTTCTTTTTGATACCTTCAGTAGCTTTCTCTCCTACTGTCTTCACTATTCCCTCATTTTGTGTAGGTTTTTGCACATACTTGGCATCCTCATTTTCAGAGACTCTGACAGGTTTTGCTGTGCAATTGGCATGTTTAGGATGAATTGAAGCTGGAGGAAGAGTTTCCTTTCTGAGATAAGCAGGAGCTTTCTTTGATACAGGGGTGATTACCTGAAAAACAATTCAGCCATCAGTTAAAAAAATTCCTCATAGAGCAAAAAAGAATAAAAAAGCCCTTGCATCTGCTATTTGCAGAACTGCTAAGCCAGGATAGATGAAAAGTTCCATATGTTTTGCAGTATGATAGCTAAAACTCCTCAAGAGGAAACTTTAAACTCTACAAAATCATTTCTGCTGTGATGTGCATCTACTAAAATTTTTAAAACCAGTAGACAACATGTCATGGCTGACATTCAATTAAGCTTGTGGCTACTTTCATTACATTTCCACCTAGCACCGCTTTATTCCTAAATTAAAACCTGTCTTTGTGTCCACTGAGTATGAGACACTGTGTGTCAGGAATTGATGAAGCCTGGAACAACTGGGAAAGGCAGTATAGCAGTTTACACCTGTTCGTACCAGTAATGAGTTCAAGATGTCTACAGGTCACCATGGGTTTACAGACAGAGCTTCTCTGCAGGATTTCTACACGCTACCGAGAGTGAGGAAAACAAAGAAATTCAACATTTTAGCACACTCTGCAAGCATCAGTTCTGAGGCAATAAGCACAGAGTTTGTTTTTCAGACAGGATACCACTATGGCCACAACTACATAAGCTCTTTTTGTGGAAATGCGTATGAAATGGCCTCCACCAAGACTAACAACAGGTCTCTGCATTTGTTTAATTCTCTAACATCTCTAATTCCTCCTTCAAGGACCACAGAAGCTATTACTTGAATGGCCTATCTGGGAATTAATTTCCTTCTCAAGATTTCCTACGGAAATGACCTCTGTTTTGCACCATAAAGACAAAGATCCTCTCTTACTATAATCTCTCCCTTTGGTTTTTTCCAGTTTCTTCCAGGTTTGAACACAACTGCTTAGCACTGGTGATTTTCAACAGAAGAGTTGATGTCACTATTACACAAGGTTTCACAAATCAGATATATCTACACTACTCCATTTTCCCTCTACAGACTGTTACCAAATATCTCACTGTATTTCCAGCTATAAAATCCTTCTCTTTTACTAGAACTCCTAGCCTTCCATCCTTAACAGCTCATCCCTCCTTTTACTCCATAATCTTCCAAACTTGTATCCACAGCTTTAATTTTTCATTTGCTTTCGTAGAAGATCATTTTCATGTCCTTTTCCACACACACAAATACTCCTGCTTATTTCACTTCCCACCATTTTCTCCTTCCCACAAGGGTCTTTTCTACTCTTTGGAAAAAAAAAAAACAAAGCAGAAGCTCACCTTCATGTGATACACCTAACATTATAGAGGCACTATCACTGTACGAAAGACACTAAACTAATTGTATTCTGTTTATGTGCTAACATGAAAAGGGATGCAGAAAAATGCATAAAGCTGCACGAAGCTACAACATTGCTAAAGAAGCTAATGAGAAAGTTAATTTCTAGAAGCAGAAACAAAAGTCAACAGCATTCAAATCAATGAAAACACAGATTAATACTTATTAATGAGAACTCTTTTTTTCCCCTCACTTTACCTTAGAAGTTTGGGACTGCACAGAGAAAGGATTCAGGGGTACCCCAGCAGATCTTTTCCTTTTCAACATTATAACTGGTGGTGGACTTATTTGAACTGTCTGAATAATGAAAGAAAAGACAAAGTTACAAAATGAAGAGGTGTTGTTTAGCATTTTCTTTTGCCTTGGTTTAGTAACACTTTCCACTAAAGAGAAAGAGGGCCACTGGAATTTCTCATTACCAAAATAACACACACCCTGATATAAAATTCAGCCATGTATAAAGACAGTTATCTAAGCAATCAGCCTATGAAGATAGACACTAGATTTTTTGGGTAAACAGCCTGAGAAAAACTGCCATCACTAAGTGAAAGGGTTTTCAAAGAGTGTGAGTTTCAATAGCTAATTGTGCCTTCAACACACAAGTAGCAGAAGAACTTGTGGTATGTTTTTCACATCTGCTGAAGCAGTACCACTGAGCATACATGCCTTAAGAAAGGCCAAAGTGCTCTTTCAGTATTGTTACACTAGAGGAAAACACATTTTAACTTATTTACAAGTACAAATATTTATCAACAGCTAATAACAAAAGAAATTCTAGAAAACAAACAACAAAAAAGATCAATAGCTAACTACTATTTAAGGAAACAGATGCCACAGTGTATTATTAGCACTGCTTTCCCTCATCAATATTCCACAAATTTGACAGCATTAAAACACATTTGCTTAATGATTTGAGGGTTTGGTAGCCTAAGATATTCTAACAGTCAGATGTCACAGAGAGAGTAAAAAGCAAGAGCACAAAACCAAGAGAACTTTACACTGGGACATGCTGTATCCCTTACTGCTCTGAAAAAACCCGCATTATTATGATACAACATATTTCACCTCAGTATCTCACCACTACAGCAGTTTCATGGCTGACATATGAGCAATCCTTTGGGTTTTAAGAAATCCTGCTAAAGGGGCTTTTAAGGGATTGAAAAGTCATTAGTGATGAGGAACAGCCTCATTTGAGACAGTCCAAACCCTGTCATAGCAGTCATCCTGCACTCCTGACTCAAAAGAAGTGTTAATCTGGTTCTCTGTAGCAAATCGTGGGAAGCAGGAGGCAGACAGAAGTTCAGGCGACGTCATCTGCTGCAACAGTCCTCCCTCAGCTCCTCCTGTGAACCCAAACATGCCAGATAGGAATATCCTACACTGCTGCAGCGTGGGGGGACAGATACACAGTGCATGGGATTCAGATCAGCTCAGTTTTGTTTCACTCCAAGCTGACTAAAACCTAGAAGGCTGCATTAGCACAGGCTCTACACCATCTCAATATAAACCATCTCTTACCAGGTCATAGTGGTTTTTGCCTTGTCAAGACAATACAATCATGCAACTTCTGCATGGTGGACACAACAGCTAGAATGCATACATACATGGAATATACTAAACAGATGTGCTGTGGATGAAATCAGTCTTAGATGGTCTAGTTTTACAAACAACTGTATTTTCCTGGTACATTCCATGGCAAAAAAAAAAAAGAAGAGATTAATGTATTCGTAGCAGATTTTATTAATATACTTACTTCAGCATTAAGATCTTGAAGGATATCCCCTAGTAAATCATCCTTTGACAGGTCCACAGTTTTCTGTAAAATAAGATTAGCCAAACAGTTCTCAGTTATACATGCAAACCTGATCAGGAGACCAGCAGCAAATGACTACAGGGTTTTCACAAAACACACACAACTTTTTCAGAAATGCACCTAACACAAGAGATTGTAATAGAAGTTTACATCTTGCTAGACACAAAAAACCAAAATAAGCCCTTGGTTTATTCCACTCCCACTAAAACACAGCAAACAAGTCAGAAATATTTAAATTCAAAAATGTGAAAACTTACATCTGTGTTTTTCTTCCCAGCACTGGCTATAAACATAGATTTGATTGTATTTGGCTTTGACACCACAGATTTTTTCAAGTTCTTTTTATCAACTGTAGCTGTTTTGCCACCTTTTCCTACAGGAAAAAAATTAAATTGTGAATTTTACATCAAAAAAGCTCAGTGTTTAAGGGTCCAGTTATCAAGCAAGAATAGGGAGCTGAGGTAGTCTGCTTCTTCCAGCTTTACACTGCTGGCTGAAAGGAAGCCTCATCAGCTTTGTAACAGGTGTCATGCACACACGAGAACAGCAAAACCCTATCAGCACCCTATCTTTCCCAGCCACATCAGAGATGTTCTTTCCTTACTCAAGTCCGTACTTTGGAAAAAGAACCAAGATACTTTACATGGAAGCATCTCCACAAAAAAAAAACCCTGAACATCAAGGAGTTTGGCACTAGGCTTGGATTTTCAACATCAGCCTCATAAAGGTTGGGAAAGACATCTGATCCCAGACTCTTAAAAGCATCCAAGTCTTTAAGCAGCCAAGAGAGACCAAGCATCTTTTAGGCACCTGCTTTGAAAACCAAGCCCACTCCTGGATACCTTTGTTCTAGAAGTGAATATATCTAACACAGAAGACTGTAAGCAGAACTGCCCCAGTAGTGCTGAAGTGGTTAACAGTGATTTGACCTCAGTTTGTGAACCTCCATCTTCAGCATCTTGGGGGCTGAACAAACTCCACAAGCATAAAATGACAGGGCTTCAAGTAACATGTCACTTAGCCATATTCATCACATACTGATGCCAAGAAGTTGCCCATTTTAAGCACCATTTAAAAACCTCTGGAAGACATTCCACAGTGCAAGTTCAACCTACCTTTCTTATTGGAACTAAGAGCATCATCATCTAGATCTTCATCAAAGATTTCCCTGCCATCTTCTACATAACCTATCCCGTCTGCAGAAAAACAAATTGTTGCAAATTTAGAGCTTAAAATCTGTCTTCTGATATTGCTAAATAATTTTTATATATTTAGACACTTTTACCCCTTAATATAGAGCACAAGTTACAAGTGCAAAAGTGTTCAAAACTACAGCACTCCCAGCTATATCTTCTATTAGACTAAATAACTTGTTATTTATTTAATTACAATTTATCAATTACAGTACTTTTGGGAGTAAAATTTTAACACTGATAACTGGAAATAAAATTTCAAGAATGTGTCATCTTTAAAAAAAAAATATTTTCATTACCATCCTAGTACACTACTATGAGAACAATGCAAAGATGAATTTCAGTAAGAAAATTGCCTTTTCCTTGTCTCCTAAAACAAATTTTAAGAACATACCAAGTATAACTTAATTTCAAACATGTACATTATGGAGCCTAATAAGAGTTACAACACTATAACCAAAATGACTCTCCAAATGAATCTTAACTTACCATCATCAACAATCCAGTCATCATCCTGACGGTCTCTGACCATTTTGGAGTATTCATCCTCATCTATTTCATCATAAACACCTGTGAACTCCTCAACCTACAGTTAAGGTATACTAAGGATTAACATTTTCCTTAACATTGATACAGGTTACCAAAACTTAGAAGTTCCCAAGAATGCATGGTTTTCTACACTGCCACATTGTTCACAACTAGTAAGCAGTTATTCATTAAGTTTCTTTTTTTGGCAGTGATAGAAGAGAATTTATCAACTTTTAAAATTATCACACTATACTGAAACTCAAGATCTACTGAAACACTGGCAGAGATTTGATTTGAAACTGACTTGCTTTATTGCTCATTTCAGATCACCAAAATAAAATTAACAAAAAGTTAAATCCTAGCAATGGAGACACTGGACCTGAAACTCTAAGCTGAGCTCAATGAAAAGAAAGGTTGTTTAATGTGCCCAAACATGATGCTGAAAATGCTTCTCTGTGCATCAAGTGAAAATTTGCATGTTAATGATGTACAGACTTCAGATTTCTTTACATTTATCCACCTCAATGTGGAAGTCACTTACAATTGGTATCACAATAGCACAGTATCAATTTTAAACTGCCAGATTTCAGTTCTACCAGTTAAAGACTTAAATTCTGGTCTCCTTGTGGAAACAAAGCATGCCAATATTAATGGATTTCAGTTACGCAAAGCTCTGAAATTAATTTAAAATTTAAAATAATTTGAAGTTAAAAAAGTACTTCCTATCATACCAATAATTATGCAGTCACATTTTAAAAATTCATCCTTCCCTATGGCACAGTTCTCAGGCAGTGGCAACATGTTGGACTTGCAGTTAATAAAACTCGTTTAGTCTTGAAAACAGAAACAAATAAATGATACCAGAAAGCAGCAAAACAACTACAGGTACATTCTGAAAAAAATACACCATTAAAAACACAAAAGTTGCTCTAAAAGGCTTATTTTGTTTTCTCTAGCTTTTACTTATCTATAAACAGTGGTTAAGCATCTCAGCTCATATTCACTTTCCATTAAGAAGAAAAAATGAGGAATTTTCACCTCATATTTTAATTTTTCACCGGCTTTGGCTTTTTTCAGACGTTCAAGTGCTTCTTGTTGGCCTCTTCTGTTCTTCCTCTCACGTCTAGAACGTGATGCTGCAAAACTTCCAGACTCATGCATAGCTGCGATTAATAAAGAAGAGAATTAAGTTTAGTAATGAATTGCTGTTATCTTTGGTACTTGGTATTCAGTGACACATTAATAGATGGCTGCAGTTTTGCTTAAAATCAAGATAGAGACCTACTTGGCTAAAAGCACACTGTCATGGATCGAATTCTGGAATTACACTGAAGACATGGCCTGACAAACAGGCAGATCAAAGACTTTGTGCCAGTTCACATTCAGCATGAAGCTACTGCCTGTTTCCAAGGAACCTCTCAAATCTCATCTACCTTTATCTGAAAGAAATTCCTCTCACTCCTTCACTTGGAATTTTCAGTTCTTTTTATTTTGCATGTCTCCATGACAACTCAGGAACAGCCAGACTTAAGAGAAGGCCTACACTGCTACAAATCAGTAATGGGTTTTTAGGTGGTTTCACATGGTTGAAGAGCACAGCCAGATTGAGATGAATCAGTAATTGTTGACAGCACAGGACAGACATCACATTTCCTCTTATACTTCCTTCCCTTAAAAATGCAGTGTGCTCTCCACTTCTCCTGACCTTTTTCCCTGTCTTGGTTTGGGGGGAATCATTTATCTGACCACAGAGAATGGATGGTCCCAATCCAACTTATAATAGCAAACAGCCTTGGGACAAGACTGCTGAGTACTCAGTGGAGACCAAGGCTGTCCAGGTGTCCAGCGGGGCAGGACAGTCCCCTCGCGGTGGCAGCAGATCAAACTGGGCAGAGCTGCACCCAGGCAGCGCGGCTGAGACAAGATCGTACAGATTTGTACTGCTAAGGGCTGGGCTACAAGGGGCCATCCCCGCTGCCTGGTACCCCCTGTGGGAGAACTGCGAAGACGTCACATTCCCGGTGCGCTCATTTTCCGTCAGTTCTTTGCGTTTGCTGTCAGGCACCGCGCTCCTCCGGGACAAACGCACTTCCAGCCCCAGCCGGGACCCTCCGCGCACCGCTAGCGCGGCTGCGGGCCCGAGAGAGCCCCCTCATCCCGGGGGATGCTCCGCCGGCGCGGGGCAGCGGGGCCGGGGGGGTGCGGGCCCTGCCCCCTGCACTGGCTGTAACACACCCCCTCCCCTCCCCGGCAGCTGGGGGAGGATCCCCCGGTTCGGACGGTGCAGGTGCGGCCCCGCCGAGCCTCCCCAGGGCGGGGGTACGCGCGACCCTCTCGGGTTGCTGCCCCTCCATCCATCCGCGCCACCGGGACCACCCGCCGCGCACGCGCGCTCTCGCGCACCCCCCCGCCGCCAGCACCGCCGCGCCCGCCGCCCG
>JAWWLZ010000001.1:106842048-106854447 GCA_035041345.1 Poliocrania exsul | reverse complement strand
AGGACTTCCCTTTCACTGTCCAAGCTTGCTCGGCTGTGGCAAATGGACCTCAGGACTTAAATGGTGGGGCCAGTTCTGCACACGCTGAGCCTCACCTAAAAAATCCACAGGCTGGCAGGGCACGTGGGGAGAGCCCTGCCCAAATCTGTGTTCATGAAGTTTGGCCATATATCCTTTATGGATGCTGAGCCAGGGCAGGAACAAGAGCCTGGGAATGGGCCACAGCAGAAGGGACTTGAGGGTGGCAGGAATCCTGCAGACCAGCCCCAGGATGCTGCCCAGTGGGCTCTGGGAGGAGAGTTCGCTCAGGAGCTGGGGCTGGGCAGGGGGTCAGCACAGAAGGGGCACAAAG
Source organism: Poliocrania exsul (assembly GCA_035041345.1). Classification (NCBI taxonomy): domain Eukaryota; kingdom Metazoa; phylum Chordata; class Aves; order Passeriformes; family Thamnophilidae; genus Poliocrania; species Poliocrania exsul. Next base: position 106,854,095 of record JAWWLZ010000001.1, on the reverse strand, counting down.
CCCAGTCAGGCTGAGGGCTCAGGAGGAATCGCCAGAGGAGACCCCACAGCCAAGGGCCAGGCCCCACTGTGCTCAACTCAGGGCTTAGGAAAGCCTGATGTAGCTGTCAGGGTGCAGCAAGGGGCAGCTGCTCCATAAGGACAGGGAGACAATGATATAATACTGCTGGCAGGCCCAGGTAAGAGTCCAGGTCATCAAACAAGATTCTGGACTTGCTTGATCACCACGGGCAAGTCAGAAACACAAGTCGGGGGCAGGTCCAGTTCCACTGGCACCTGATCTTGCTTTCCAACACAAGCAAGTCAGAAATTTTTCATTCCTTTGAAGTCAAGATTTGATTCTTCCTGTGAACACTAGCAGGAAAGTAACTGTGAACCTGAGAGGAAAGGTCTTTCCAATCACATTTGGTGCCTTGATCTGCCTTAGTTTAGGCAAAATGAAAGAAGCTGTTACAGGAAGAGCCCTTCAGAGTTTCTAAGTCCCAAGATTAAACACAGGCAGTTCCGTAAAACTAAGCAAGTTTAAGGAGTTGTGTCTCTCCCCCACCTCACACTCAATAACAGTTGGGGTTTCCGAATACTTTGGTAGCTAAAACCAAGCATACCAATGGATACACATTTCCAGGGAGCTCTTCCTTAAGACAAGGCAATCCAAGGGGGAATATCCAAGGGGGAAAATCCAAGGCAATATCATGGCAATGAGACAGGTCCAAGGTCAAGTCATTTAATCAGTCTGCACCTCAGGGTTAGGATCAAGTCCAGGAATCACCAGACAGGTCTATAGAAATGAGGCAGGACTGAGGGCAAGCAAGAGAGTCAGCCTGCAGCTTTACATCCAGATCCAGGGAGAGGATCTTCAGGGAGAAGGAGGGAGTGGTGGTGAAGCTTCAATAGAGCCCTGAACCAATGTCAGAGTGTATGGGGTGGAGCCCCGAGACGAGGCTTCTCAGGCCCATCAAGGACTTTTAGTGCCCTCAGGGTCCTGACACATACCAAGTGACTTGTAACCAAAACCACATTTCCTCAATTTTCATGAATATGGAAAACAGCACATCACCAAGAATACCAAACATCCAAGCAAATATTAAACCTCTTCTCCCAGTCATGAAAGCTCTTGCATATTTCAAATAAACAGTCCCAATAACACCCTGCAGGGTATTATTAATATCTGTTCCAGAAACAGCTACATTATGCTGGTCCATAACTGCTCAGGGGGTAGAAGATGCTCTTTTCAGAATGTGTTAGATCAAATATTTCAAAGGTGACAAAGTTATAAGCAACAGAAGTAAGAACTTAGGGTCAAACACTAACTGGTAAGAGCTAAACTAGCTAGCAGATAATCATTTTACAGTACATAAGTAGGTATTTTATTTTAAATTACATTTGTGTCTTTACCCAGATTATGAAAACCTCCAGTTATTAAGTTTTTGGTAGCCAAAATATTAAATGGGAAGCTCCAGCAATCACTCAACTGTAGTTTACAGTATGATTTTTTTATGTTTTATTTGGCAGGTTTGCATTTGAAATAATATGGGAAAAGAGCTGTGAAGGCACTTGCATGAAAAACTGACAAATGGAAAGATAAAGGTTGACAAGAAATGTAGAGAGAAAAAAGCATTGGAGACTTTTAATACTGGAAAAGATACTGTGACAGAATAGTGATGATGAGTCTAAAAAATTTGAAATTGAGCTGGTGGAAAAGGAAGGCACCAGATAGATTGAAAATGGATAGAAGTGAGTGCAATACAAATATGTGCAAGAAAGGCAGTCTTAGCTTTGTGTGGATTTAAGGGAATTGAAGTGCATATCTGGAAAGCCAGAAATGGAAAAAGATATAGAAGGGATAACAACATAGTTTAAATGTAAATAGGGAAGGGATTTTGCTTAAATTATATTTTATCTGTAACAATAAGAAGGTGGGCAAAGAATATGAATCATTTAGACAAAGTTTACACTGGGATATATAAAGTAGAAAGATCTGTAATATTCAGCATTATATTTCTTGATAGCAGTAAAGTTGCAGCTCTAGTCCTGTGTTGGAACCACTCTGCAAGAAATCTACAGAGAACCCAAAATAGAACAAAGAGGATAATGAGAAGATGTGTAACATATGACCTGTGAGAAATTACTGCAACTGGTGCAGTTTAGTCTAGAAAGGTCATGAGAGATGTGACAAAAATACCAACTTGCCTGCTGAATGTCAGCTCTCTACTCCAAATCCTCAAACTATTATTTCAAAATCTTAACCACACCAGTCATACAAAAAAAAAGGAGGGTAACTCTGTTCCCTGTGTCCAGCAGAAAAAGGGGCAGTAGATTGCAGCAATGGAGGCTCAGTTTAGACATTCAGAAAAACTTTCTGGTAAGAGTGAACAGTGTTAAGAGTGTATTGATTAGATAATTGGGGCTCTGGGAAGGGAATGACCAACAGAGGTTAGTTAATCCAAGTGCTTCCCAATCTCTCAGCATCCATCAGGAAAGTCCCACTGCTAGAAATCCCTCAGCTTTCTCTAAAAACAATTACTCAATAATTGAAAGCTTGATTGTTAAAATTAGCAAGGACAATCTAATAATGGGACAGACAGACTTGACATTTCCCATCCTAAATGACCATCTCTCTACTCTGGAAGAATAAAATGAAGACAGATGTCCTCTTGGTCAAAACCCAAACATAATTTCTCACCATTTTCTTCAGAAGTGTTTGTAAAAGTAGTTCATGAAAGAGCAGGAATACAAAGAACCTACCCCAAAGTGGGTAACCCCACTTATTCAAAACAGTTTTGTAAAGAACAGATGAATGGCATCACCAAAAAACCACTATTTTCAAGAATTTGTGGATTTCAGATGATTTACATACAAACTGTACCAGAATTAACATGACATTTTTAGTTTAATTCTTACGCAAAGACCAACTAATTTGGTTCTATACAGGTATCCTGAGAACACAGATTTTATTAAACATCCCATCTCCACTATGGAATTATGGGAAGAATTACATGTAAGATCATGTTGTACCAAATCCTATGTTTCTACTTTTCATAATTTATGGACTGTCACTGCATATAAAAAAACTTGTGGATTTAATCTGTATACTATTTTATAAGACTCTTTCATAAATAGCAAACATTTATTGTGATAAAAAGGTGATAGTTTGTAAGCACTATGAATTCCACTGGATTGACGAACTACAACTTAAAAATTCAAGCAACACTATTAGACAGCATTACACAGAAGCAGCAAAGTGATTGGTGTTGGAAGTGTGAAAACCTGTAAGGTGTATTTTAATTTATACATTTCATTCTCTCCTTCTTTTTCCCCACCTACGCAATTGGGGAAAAAATATCTGCCATTGTGGGGGGTTTTAATCTCAGTCTAAAAATATGTGATAAAATTAATTGATCATCTCAGCAATGAGGTATCTTTTTCTGATATTTTAAACTTTTAATTCTAGCATGTCTAGAATTAGCATGACATGGATGGACAGATATATGGATATATACATACACAGATTCATACACATATAAATAATACATAGAAACAGTATTTTAACTATTGGGCACCAGACATAACCATTCCTTCACCTTAATAAAGTCTTGCAGTTAAAACCTTCAGGATCCAAAATATATACACTGACACAAAATTCAGCTCCTCTGTTAAATATTCAGTAATTTATTCTATTATGTTTTCTCTAGATGTTTAACTTTGAAGTTAAACACTATTTAAACCATACTAGTCCCTGGTTTTCCATAGTTTGCTGATGACTTTTGAACAGAAATTACATGAAGGTCTGTTTCTCTTCATTAAGACTCCCTTATAGGTCAGACAACTTTTGCAGCCTCTGTCAGGTAAAGACCATTTTAAATACAACTTCTGCTGTGCTCACTGGTGCTTGAGATTCACTCAGGCACTTCAGATACCTCATATTCTCCAAGGGCTGCAATGCATTCCAGTCCCTACTTTTACAAAGGACAGATTATCTTTGCTTCAAAAAGCCAATGTCCTTAGCCTGGAGACTTTGTTCAGTATTTACAAACTTTGCTGGAGCAGTAACATCTCTGGACAGCTGTGTGCAACTAAGGAAAAACACCTTGTTAGCAAGTGGCTTGGATATGTCCTTGCACTCTGCTGCAGATCTCAGGCTGTTTTGCTATCAGGAGAGAGAGCACTCCTTTTTAAGTAGTTGTGAAATGTATATTATTTCTTGCTCGAGAAGTCTGAGGTCTTTAATGGGTTTATTCACAATTTCCAAGCACAGGTTGTTCCTTCTAAAGATTTTGCCTTAAGGGAAGCATTCAATTAGTGTACACTTATTGTACCATGTACAGATATCAACATTAATATAGTAAATTGGATTAAACAAGCTTCTTGCTTATCTTAATCTATGCAATATAGAGGGGAAAAAAAAAACTTGGAGAGAAGTGGACACATTAATTCATGTTCAGAGTGAGTCTGCTAGAATCAGTTTAATGAGTAATGGAAAAAGTGTGAGAGAGGTTTTGTAGGTGTAGGTGTCTACAAGAAACTGAAATTTGTTTAGTTACAGCTGTGGGCACTGATCTATGCTCTATTAAAATATTTTAAAAATATTAAATAAATAGAAAGATGCTAAAAAAAGGAGGGAGATATTTAAAAATTAGGGTCTGAAGATATAGAAGAATCTACACAGAGTATTTGTCTCTATAATGTTTAGCTGCCCATGAAGCTCGGAGAGGGATCATACTTTTAGTTTAAGAAAGGAAAGGATTTACATGGAACACCTAAACATATAATCTTTTTAATATTTTTCATACTTTGAGAATTAATTATTCCAGTTTCAGAACTGAAATTCTGTACAGAAAAAACCCACACCATGTATCGGATGAAACCTTCCTAACAGCTGAGATTTTCCCCTGTTTGTTGTCTGTTTAATTCAGACTTTGAAATTGGTGTTAGGAGGATTGGGATCATGGCTTCCTGGTTTGTTTGCATGTAATGTTAATTTATACACCCTGGGACAGGACTTTATGCATCACATGTCTATTCAATCCAAGCAGCTGTTGCCAAGAGCTTAGTCATTAAAGGCAATGACTGTGCGTCCTGTTACTTGTGAAGAAATGGCAGGAGGGTGCCCAGGAGACCGTGTTCAGCCTGGCACAGGGTATTAGTTACAGAAAAGAAATTAGATGCATGAACCTTCCCAACCATGACTCTTGCCCCACGTTCTTTTAAAAGCTGGCTGACTTGTAAGGATTCACAGAAGACCATCTGCTAAGTCTTTCCAATCAAACCTTATTTGTATTTATTTATTTTAGAGAGTAAAGAAGACACACTCCAGCCTTTTGAAAGCTCTTTTTGTCCCAATAGCTAGAAGAAGATGCAGGTTAAGATAATGTATTCAAGATATCCAATACATTGGCAAAGGTCATCAGTCAAATTCTGTTTGGACAGATACGACAGACCCTAACCCTTCCCCCAGCCATTATTTCAACTTTCTCTCTCTCTGTCTTAATGAGGTACACAACATTTCTTTATCATGCTCTTTAAACTGAAGAACAAATATATAAAGTATTTCCCAGAGGTGGAAATGAAATAAGCAGCATGAAAAGTATTCAATTTCCGCTCTGAAATTCTGGCCCAGCTTAGACAGGTAATAACACTACTGCAAGAGAGACATAGTTCTTTAATGTTACATGTATATGGAAAAGCATATAAACTTATAAAACATGAATCAAAATGCAGCTGGAGTCAATAGCAAACTCTCAGCATGAATGCAAAGATGAAATTCACCTTTTTGTATGAAAAAGAAATAGAAGGCAAGGGAATTTACATTTCCAGTTTATTGGTAGTCATCCAGCTGCAGGAGTCCATTTCTCTTCATCTCTATTCCCATGCACCTGCTGGGTCTGGGAGGGCTGGACCCTGACCCTGGATATATCCATACCTGGTGCTACTCCTTCAGCACACCAGCAGTGGCCTCTGAAGAGATGGCATATGTGGTTGGGTTTATAAAAGGGCTGTCTGCTGCCTCTGGCTGCTCTAGTCCTAACACTGCTCATCTGTGCTGTCCAAATATTTTTCTAACAGCATAACACTCCTGCAAATACTTCCCCTAAGAAAATGAGCTACAAATTTCAGGCCGAGTGCTGCATTAATCATGGTTTAATCATTTCCCTCGAGTATTCTTTCTATAATGTGTAAGTAGTCCTTGCAAAATCACTGGTAAAGGAGCTTAGTTATGGGGAAGAGATTCAGCTGGAGATTCACTTAATTTGGCTCCCTGTTTTCCTTGCTCAGCCATCTCTTTTGATGTGTATTTTCCTTTTTTTTTCTTGATTGCTGTGCCATTCTTTCTTTTCATATTCTCTTTTCTTTTTACTTACTTTCCCCTCTTCTCTTGCTCACCTACCCACCCCCTTCGCTTTCACATTGCTCGTACGTTTCTTTTTGTATTGCACTTGGTCTCCTTTGAAGATTTACAAAAAAATAATGACATTTGAAATTGAGCTCTCAAGTCCAGGGGAAAGACCCTAAATCACAATTCTCTTGTACTTTAGATGTTTGTGTCCCTTGATGAAGTCTGATTTTTGAAAACAACACTCACAGTGCCCACTGCAGATCAGTACTATTGGAATCCGCTTTATTGAACCTATAAAGGTCAACAATAGGCAACAGAGCCTCTCTGACCTACAAAGTTTTGCCTTTATATTATCTTGTTGTATTCTCATGCTGTTCAAGAGTAAGAAGGGTGGTAATTTCACTTAGCCTGCCCTGCTCTGACACTGCCTGTGCTCGGGAGGACAGGACACAGCTGAGCCAGCAGTGCCCTTGTGGCCAAGGAGCCCAGTGGAATCCTCAGTGCATTGGGAAGAGCAGCAGGTGGAGGGAGATGATCCTGCCCCCTGCTCAGCCCCACTGAGCCGTATCTGGAGTGTTGTGTCCAGTTCTGGGCTCCTCAGTACAAGGACATGGAGGTCCTGGAGCAGCAGCTCCAGTAAAGGGCAACAAAGACAATGAAGCAGTTGGAGCATCCCAGGCAACCAGCAGTAGAACAAGAGGACACAGGCTTATGCTCTGCCAGAGGAGGTTTAGACTGGATATTAGAAAGAAATTCTTTCCAGTGAGAGAAATCAGGCATTGGAATAGCCTGCCCAGAGAGGTGGTGGATTCTCCGACCATGGAGGTTTTTAAGATGAGACTGGATGTGGCACTCAGTGCCATGATCTGGTAATCACTGTTGTGGTTGGACTTGATGATCTCAGAGGTCTCTTCCAACCCAGCTGATTCTATGATTCTGTGATCTCTAACAAGGAAAGGCTGAGGGAGCTGGGCCTGTTCAGCCTCGAGAGGACTCCTGAGAGGGGACCTCATCAATCAGCATTTGAAGGGAGGGTGCCAAGAGAATGGAGCCGGGCTCTTCTCGGTGGTGCCAAGCAGCATTGCCAAGGCAATCGACAGAAACTGATGCACAGGAAGTTCCACCTGAACATGAGGAAGAACTTCTTTCCCTGTGGGTGACTGTGCACTGAAGGGAATGCCTGGAGAGGTGGCGAGGCGTCCCTCACGGACACACTCCCGCCCCCTTAAGCTGCCATGCCATCCCATCCCCTGCCATGCCATGCCATGCCATGCCCTGCCCTACCATGCTCTGCCATCCCATCCCATCCCGTCCCTTCCCGGGTCTCGGGCCCCGTGGGCGGGGCCGTCCCGCGGAGCCGCCTTGGGGCGCGCGCGGTGGCGCGGCGGCGCGGCAGCCAATCAGAAATTCGCATGCAAACGAAGGCCCCGCCCCAGCTCGCGCGGAGGGGGCGGGGCCAGGCGGTTGCCGTGGCGACGCGCGCGGCCGAGCCCCCGGGCGGCTCCCGGGGAGACCCCCCGCGCCGGGCGGGCCCGGGCGGCGGCCATGCCAGTGCGCGCGGCCGCTGCTGAGTCAGGGCCCGGCCGCCCGGGATCCCCCTCGGAGGCCATGGAGGAGCTGGAGCACACCTGCCCGCAGCCTCGCCTGGTGAGTGAGCGGGCCCCGGCCGCGGCCCGCCCGCCAGAGCCGCCGCGGGCGCTGCGGGGCCGGGCCCGAGCCCGAGGGAGGCGCGGCCGGTGCCGCCTCGCGCCGGGTCCGTTCGTGCCGCGCGGCGGGAAAAGGACGCGGGGGCGGCCCCGGGAGCGCTGCCCGAGGGTGCCGAGCGCGCTGTGATCGCTGTGATCGCTCTGCCCGCTGTGCTTACTGTGCTGGTGTGGTGGCAGCCGGGCAGGATTCCCGGTCCGTCCTTTAAAAAGCCGGATCCCCCGCGCTCCCGGCCGGTCGGGGCGCGCCCGCCTCATCTATGCGGGTGGGGAGAGCGGCGGCGGGAGGCGTGTGGTGGTAAAGCCGTGTTACCATCTAAAAGCTGTCTGTCTCCGGTATGAATGCCGCGGAACGGCCCGCGCTCCAAGGAGCCGGCGGTGGGGAATGAGCGATGGCCCGTCCCGGCCTCTCCCGAGCGCGTCCCGTCGGGAATGGCATTCCCGGGCTCCGCAGGGATCGCCCGACCCCTGGCTCTCGGCCGGTTCGCCGGGAAATGACAAGCTCCACTTTTCTCAACTTCAGAGCCCGGTGAGGAGTTTCCCTTTCGGTTCCGGATGGGTAAGGAAGAGAGTCTCGGAGAGCTGCGGGTTTGGGGTCACGAAGGATGAGGGAGGGCCGGGAGAGTGATACTTCAAAATAAACTCTGATGCTCCTTGTTTAGAGGTTCCCTCCGAATGTGCAGGCAACTTTACAAGGCTGCCAAAAGTTCAGGTTCTGAGAGCTGTCCCTTTTTTCGTGTGCTCTTTTAAAATAATTGCAATGTTTCCTTGCTTCTTACTTAATCCTTTTATTATTCTCACCAGGAAAGCTCACTCCTTTCCCCAGCATGGTAGAAAGTAAATAATAACAATACATAAATGCACATACAGAATTGCAGAGGCAGTGTCAAGGTGTGAAATTGCAAGATGTATGCAACAGTTTAGTGCTGGAAATTAAGTCATTCAACACCAGAATTCAGCCACAGTCCTAATTAAAACATGTTTAAACATCAAACTTCAGTAATTAAATTCAATGCTGTAGTTGAGACATTGTTCTGATAGGACAAGAAATAGCAACAGTCATTAGAGCTGACCTGAATCAATGTTTTCTTCTTGTTCATGTTATAATTAGATTCAGCTTTAAAGAAGATTGTTAATTTGTTCACAGAAGGCTTTTTAATAGGGAAAGTCAGCTCAGGTGTAGTTACTGTGGTGTGTTCATACAGGCTAAGATTTCTCTGTCAAAAGCTCAGATAAAAACCTGTTTGAATATGTTACTCTGTGTAGTCTGGCATTTCAAAAGATTTTAAAGCAAGAACTGACAACATGATGCCAGTATTTGCAGTATTGTGCATTCCAGTATAATTTCTGTGGAAGTTAAGGTGACAGAGACATGAATAAAACAGGAATTCATTATGATGTTTTAGATCTTCCTGAGTACCAGTAATGGACAGTGGAGACATTTTGAATAAGGATTTGTGACAAGTGTGTCCTTATGAAGTGTTATCTTGGAAATTGCCAGATCTATGTTATCTTCAGGCTGAAAAAAAAGTAGCCTGGTGAAGTGTGATGGGATACATGGACCTCATCAGGGCATAGGGAGTGAGGCAAGCAGGCACAGGCAAGTTAGGTCATAAGTGAGAAGTTATTTCATAAGTGAGAAGAATTCGAGGGGTGTCCTGAAGAGTTAATCACCCCTTGACAGATGATGTAATAACACAGATATCAAGTTCCTATCAGATAATTTTTAAGATCTTCAGTACTTTATCTGATGGGCCCAATAACCTTGTCACCTGCTTAATTAATAGAAAGGAAAGGAGATGTCTCAGTTAACATTTTAATATTGTTTTATTTTACTTTGGATCTCAGGATGGTACCTCAGGGTGGCTTTGGTACCTCAGAATATATAACTGATGGAAGTAAAGTCTGTGATATTTACAGATGACTTTTTAATGCTGTTCATTGGTTCTTACACATCTCTAAAATGAATTATCTGGGCTTTCGGGTTCTTAATATAGGCTAAGTTTTAGGAAACACTTTTTCTTGAGAAATGTATCTTCAGAATCACCTCAAATTTTATAAGGTGAAAAAGGGGTTAGTTCTTTTCTGAAACAGTTGTCATCCTTTTCACTAGAATAGGAATTAATTATTTAAAGCCTTAAAACTGTCAATATTTTTGAGGGATATTTGCCACTAGAACCTCTGATTTTAGGCTATGGAGTCTCTAGTTTGGCAGGAAGTGTCACAGGAAGGCTAAAGAAAACCCCTTCAAAGGGGTATCCATCAAAGATCAGGAAAATAGGGGACACTGAAGGCAGTTCTCAGGTAAGTTTCAGTGTGTTTTGAAACCTGATGTTTTCCAATGCCCAGTACTGTTGTGATAGAAATTGCCATTAATTTTTTCCCAAGACATTCTGAGTTTTCTTAACCAGCTGGAGCATTAATGAGCATTTGTGCTTCAGTCAACTCCCCTGCTCCATCTCAGACTTAATGTTTGCCTTCTTTGTGTTATCAACTTCCATGTATCTTAATGCCAGGAGAACGTCTCTCTGAGTGACACACAACTTTGGTCTCAGTGCACAACACAGGAAAAAAACCAGTCAGTCATAGGTTTTATCCACAGTGGTGATTTTAGCAGTTTTGTAGTCAAGAAACCTCACAAATAGTGTCTCTCCAATGCTGGTTGGTATCGTTTGCATTTCTACCCTTCTCATCTTGACTGGGCCACTCTCTCATTGATTGCTGTCCCTTCCATATTTGTAAGCCTGGGATACCCATGGTTTGGCCACAGGGGCCTTCACTGTTTTCAATGGGATAAACACGACTGCTGTCATGTCATGCCACACCTTCATGGCGTGGTGTTTGCCCCTGGATAACCTTCAGTAAGCGGCTGAGCACTGCTGGACTGTGGGTCTCAGCCTGGGAGTCCTGGCCTTAGGGTTTGCCTGGTGCAGGAGTACTAAAAACGTCCCTGAGTAAGGGAAGCTCTTCGTTTAACTAAGAGATACCACAGGAGGAAATACCAAAGAGAAAATACAAAACCCTGTGGAATGATGTGCTTCTTTTTTTATAATTTATTTGCCTCCCTTGGGATAAAGAGTTTGACTTTGGTCCCACGTGTGGTAGCTCCTTGCAGGATTGTTGATTCCTTGAGAATTGCCAATCCTCACCTTGGAAGAAACAGACATTTCAACCCACTGTTCAGGGAGACAGTTCCAGGTAGTATCTTCCGTAAAGGGAAACAATGGCAATTTGTAGGGACAGTGCTACAGATAAAGCAAAACCTAATACACATTGGAACTTACTTGAAAACAAGCTTCAAAACCTACTGCTTGGTCTCATCTTGCCCTTGAACACACTGAAAGCTTCTTTTTCTTGTGCGTCATGTCTCTGTCATACTGTACAGGCTTCAGTTGGAGCCTCTGGGAAAGTACGACTGGGACCTGAGAACCAGTGTCAGAACTGTGAAGTTCTTGGGGTTAGGTCAGTGAGGGGAATGCAGAGCAATGAAACATTTGTTTCCATCACAGTGCCTACTTTAAGAAACCAGGTAAGTATAAAAAGACCTGAATGAGCCAGGGTGAGCTGCAGGGGAGGAGAGTGAGGAGACAGGTCGGTGGTTGGTTTGGCCTGTACTTGTGGGGATGTTGGTGGGGAGAGGGCCGGGCAGTTTTCCTGAATTTAAAGTAAAGTGAATCCATCTTTAGGATGATGTAAAAAGGCAGGTACATACTTTCTGCTGTGTCTTCTCTGACCTGGGCAGTGCAATCCCAGGAATACTGGGCTGTTCTTGAGACTGGGGTTGTGGGACATCCTTGCTGTCCTTGGATGCGTCTTCTCAAGCAGCTGGAGCTGTGGACAGATCTTCTTCCCTGTGTGGGAAGTGGCATTGGGACCCTGCGTGGAAATACCCAACTTGTTTGTTGGGGTTTTTGTCATCATCATTGCAAGAACAGACTGGCTGGGGACGAAGTGCCTGTCCATATGGTGGGTAAGGTGTGTTCTGCCAAGGCACTGCGAGTGTCAGGGCCA
>JAWWLZ010000001.1:106815648-106837243 GCA_035041345.1 Poliocrania exsul | reverse complement strand
AACGTTTTTGTCTGTGTCATGGGGTGAGGGAGGTGATGTAGCTGTGTGAATTAAAAAAACAAGAAGAAAAAGAAAAAAAATAGTAGCTCTAGAGTAGCATTAGTTGTGTTTGCTGCAGGCAGAGTTATAATGGCAGGTGCAGTTTGGCATAGATGGGTCTGCATTTGCCTGTTTTAAAAAAATGTTTCTGTCTTCCCTAACTCAACAACTAAACATACAGAAGACAAGCAAACAGTAACACAACAGTCTGTAAACAAAAGGGTGTGGAGGTGCTCCTGCTTTTGGCCTGTTGTTTAGTGGTAGGACTGCTGTTCTACAAACAACTGACAACTCTCCCTTTAATCCATTGGAAACACAAGCATGAACGTTTATGCGATACCTGGGGCCAAGTTAAATGGCTACAGTAGCCTAAGAGACTATGAGGAGTGATAATAAAAAGGCAGCATCAAGATACACCTAAAAATAAGCTGCGTTGGCTGTCCTGGAGGGTTCCTTTGTGAAGTGTCCTGGCCCCAGAACCAGCTCTGGGCTGCCCACAGCATTGTGCTTTGCCCTCTGGGCTCCCCTCTCACTAACAGAGCCAGGGGGCACAGAGACGTCGCTGGTGCACACGGAGCCGTGAGGTGCTTGTTGGGAAGCCCCCGGGCACCCCCCCTCCATCTTCTCATGTGCTGAAGTTTGTTGAACATCATTCAGTTTTTTGAAAATTTCATAGAACGCAAGTGAGACACTGTTTCAACTTCTCATAGAATGAACAGCTTCTGATACACAAGAGTTACTGGGACTGGTGGGTTTGCACGGCTTTTTTTTTGGAAGTAAATTTAGTTATTATTGAATGCAGTGTCTTCATTCTCGGGAAACACGACTCTTATTGCAAGAGTTTTTTATCATCTTCTGAACTAAATATCACTAATACATCGTAATATTACAGTGACTCCTCAATCTGTGGCTTGTAATAAGCTTTCTCTCACATAATAGTACAGTAATGTTGGGACATTTTGTCTTGGTTTAATGACAGTGTGTTTGGGAGGTGAGACCTCTAATGAGATAAACCTTCCTTTCCTTTCTTTATTTCCTTCCCCCCCAAATATTGACAAAATAGAAATTTTGAGGAGTCTGAATGAAGAAGGAAAAATAAAAAATTTACTAATAAATGGAAAAAAACCCAACAAAACAAAAAAAACCACCATTCAATAGCAGAAAATATCACCTACTCACCCCCTTCCCCTAGGTTAAACCAAAACCTGGAAGGATATCTCCTTTGAAGAGAAGTCCCCCATGCTCCAAACCACGTGATGGTATGAAAAAATGCAACAAAAATCTTTCCCATTTAACTAAAACTACCACACATTTGGACACGTTAAATGAAAGGTCTCCCTGCTGACCAGGTGTATGGGGCTCATGTCATCAAAGATAACCACGAGCAGGAGCATCATGGAAAATAATTCTCAATCCTATCTATTAAAGCTCTAGAAACTGGAAAAGATACCAGTTTGAAAAATGTATAAAATATCTTCCAGTTAATGGAGAAGAGCAACAAAATCAAAGTTATGGACTGGCTTCCAAAGAAGGAACAAGTAAATGTGGCAAAGTTCTTCAGCCTGGAAAATGTGACTTGGTAGAAAAGAGAGGCAGGGAACAGGTGACTGCAGATGAATTTACTGGAGCTTCCACTACAGGAATAGCAAATAAGAAGGTAGTTGCTATACAAACAAAATGGAATAATTCATCACCAAATGCTCACTTAGGCTGTAGACCACCCTGCTACAGGATGATGCAGGTCTCAGAAACTTACCTTGGCCCAAAATACAAGGCTAATTTCTCTTCCTTTACCAATTGCAAAATGTAAATGCCCAGAATACAAGGAAGGCAGAGATAAAGGGAAAAAATCTGGCAGAGAAAGACAGAAGTACATTTGCACAAAATCTTTGTCTAACCGTATGATTATTGTCAAAACTATAACAAACTTCTAAAAGTAATATAATGGATTAACCAAAATGAAAAAGCTGCAATATAGATGACTTGCTCTCTTCTCAGAATTCTAGTTGTTACTGACAAGAAACTGGAAAGAATACAAGTAATTATATACAAACTCAAGAGGTTTGGTAAATTATATCTGGTTTTTAGTAAATTCTTGAAATACTTCTATCTTATGGTCTTACATACAAACCAGATTGTTTCACTGTACTCATAAGATGTTTTTGTTAAACTTGGCAATAATTTTTCTAGGCCAGATAAAAAAGTATTGAGTACTCTTTGGGAAGCTCTTACTGTATTTCCTTTGATCATGGCATTTATGCATTTGCCCATATGGCTTTGATAGGATATCACTGATTTTAATCTATTCCGTTTGATGTATTTTCATATCCAGTAACTGAGTGGTTATTGACAGGTGTGGTTCTCAGCCCTGATCTGTAAAGTGAGCTTTAATTATGAGCATTTACAAAAGCTGGACTGTTGGGAAGCTGATAGAGGTTGTTCTCCATTGACCAAAGACAAAGAAAAATCTTTCTGTTACAAGGGTGGTGACATGGATGAAAAGCTCCACTGTGTTTGCCTGGGGGGAAAAAGAGATACCTTCCTGCAAACCAAGCCTATTTTCTTCAAATAACCTCCAAGGAAACAACCTCTCTGCCAAGGTAGGAGCTGATTACCAGTTGCAGGCCTCAGACCACAGCCCGTATTGTTTTAACATCTCTGCCTTCCTCTTTATCCCAGCGGGAATCCGGCTGTAAGGGCTGCCGTGTAACCTGACCTTGCCTGGAGATAAAAAGGCAGATTAGCACCCCGCGACAGCAAAGCCAGAAGCAAAAAGACAGTATTTAGAAAATAAAGGAAGGAGCTGGCACTGTATGATTATGTGTAATGTTCTACCCTGTGCAGCGTGGGTGGCCTGATGAATAGTTCCTGTCCACAAAATCCAGACAGAAACTTGGACTTGGTCGTAGTTTCTCCATTTTTAACCTTGTCTGTGCAGAGATGCTGTGATTTTCCTCATTAGGATACTAATGATGGTGATTTCCTGCAACATTTGAGATTATGGGGGGGAAAAGAGGAATGAAAAATGGAAAGGAAAAATAAGAAACCTACATAAAATTGCAGTGCTTTCAGTAAACAAAATTAATAGTAAATCTGTAGGTCTGTTGCTGTTTTAGTGCTGTGCTCTGGGCTTTCCATGCAACAAAACAATGAGCCCTGAGATCAGCAATTAGGCATGACATGTCTTCAGGTGTCTTGGGGATGCTAAAGAATGCTAAATGCTCAGTAATTAAGCATTCAGCATCAAAAATATGATAAAAAAAGTGTAAATGCAAACAGAGATTGTTGTGATCAACCATGGGTGTTCATACTGGTGTGACCACTGTACCTCACACAAGTGATCAGTGAAGACCCCACCAAGTCACACCTGCACGGCCACAGCGCTGCAGTGAAATCATGGTGGAGGCAAAGTAAGTGACAGATTCCCTTCAGCTTGTCTCAACCACCACTTCATCTCACAAAAACAAAGCAAACCAAAACTCAGCTGTGATTTTGTAAAGATTTCAAGCCAAAAGCCATAAAAACGTTTTTTTTTCATATCAGACCATATGGCAGATAATAAATATCTGAGGGTCTGATGGCTGGTAACTTCCTACATAGGCATGGGAAGAAGATCAATTTCTGTAATCAAGTTTCTTGACAGATAATGCCGTGTCAGTCTTCACACATCCTCATTCTGTCTCATATTTCTTCAGGTTACAAGCTCTTCAGAGCAAGTACCCTTGTGGTGCTCTGATCACAGTTTTAGTGCTATTACAGTGTGTGCCAGACCAGAAAGGAGCTGCAGCTCAGTCAAAGCTAGTTAAGTGGAACTTAAGGTTGCAATCTTGCCTTTGTTTTGAATGGCTCATCAAAATTATACAAGATTCCCATTAAAACCACAACAAAACAACTTGTACTTCCAGTTGTCCATACTGATGCCAGTGGAAGAAGCGGGTGCTTGTTAAGAGGTGGCCCATATGAGTTTTCCCAGCTGTTGTTTACAGGTAATAGAATACATTTTTCATCTTGGGCCTTTGGAGTTGCTGAGACCAACTGAAGGGTTGAGCTGCTCAGGCCGTCAAACCTGACTTTGTTCTGCAAACATAAAAATTGTGTGCTTTACCCACCTCAGAAATGCTTGAGCTTCTCCAACAGGGACAAAGAATTAAGTTGCGTGACATGTGTGCAAAGCTTTATTTTCCTCATCATTTTACCTTGTGTGAATTGTGTGTGTTCAGAGGTGACCAAGAAGCAAAAATCCCCAGAGAGCAAACCAGCATTAAGCCTGGTTATAGCATCCAGCCACAGTTCTTTGGAAACTACTTTCTGTGTGTTTTTCCCTCCTTCCAGACTCTGACGGCACCTGCTCCGTTTGCCGATGAAACGAGCTGTCAGTGCCGAGCTCCCCATGAGAAACTGACCATTGCACAGGCCCGTCTGGGAACACCAGGTATGTGGAGAGAGCCACGGCCACGGGACTGTGGGCACTCCCAAAGCACAGGTTCTTCCTTGCAAACATAATTAATGCTCACTTGGGCCTTCCATTCCAAAGCAAAAAGGCCAGCCTGGTATCTGGTGCTATCAGGTGATGGAGAATAAACCTGCAACTACAGACCATTATCTTCTGTTAGAAAACATTGCAAGTTAGAGTTTGGTGTTTTTGTGAATGTGTGTTTGTTGGAGGGAAGGCTTGCCAGCCCACTCCAGCCCATCTGAAAACTGTGTTATGTAGTGCTTACCTTCTGGATTCTCTTCTCATACTGCCTCTGTGTGCTGGAAAACTCTTCTTTCACTGATATTCCTGTTGGTCACATCAGACCTTCAGTGGCCTTAAAGGTCATTTGCCCTTTGCAAAGAAAGTGTGCCATTTTCTTTATCTGAACTGGGCGGGGGAAGCAGGATGATTTCACATAAAGTCCCAAATGAAAAGATAGGGAATGGAAAGGTTTATGTAGAAGAGGTGAGCAATAAATTTGTACAGCAATAAGCTGTGGTAAAAAGCAAGCCACAGAGGCAAGAGGGGAGGAAAAGGGAGACGATGGGAAAAAATCCATAAGACAGAACTGATTAGAAAGGCAGAGAGAAAAGAACAAGACATATGGTGGAACTCCAAATGAGGCAGGAAGATGACATTTTTGCTAAATTAGAGTATGGGGATGATGGATGGTAATAAGTAGGCTTAGTCTGAGAGAAAACAGCAGAGTGCAAAGAACAAGTAATGTGCAGTCTAAAACACTGTGAGTTTACCCATGTTGCTTTTAAACATCAGAACTAGGGTAGATCTCCACAATCATCTGATCTGGGAACAAAAACCCATCCAGCAGACTTGTGTGCAACTTGTTTGGTGTCTGAAAAATCACTGTTGTGTTTCTTTCTCCACAGTTGACAGACCAGTCAGAGTGTATGCAGATGGGATATTTGACCTCTTCCACTCTGGCCATGCTAGAGCTCTTATGCAAGCCAAAACTCTATTCCCAAATAGCTACTTATTAGTAGGAGGTAAGATTAGTTATTTATTACCCTGGATTTTTGCTTCTGTGCTTCAGTATCAAGGAGTTATTGCTGTGCTCGCACCCCCAGCTGTTTATAGACTCTGCCTTGAATGCTGCTTTCACTCTGGGGGCTTTCTATTGGTGATTTGCCTTGAATTACATCTTGGAATTGCATCAATTAAAGTAAAAGTCAAATTCTGCCCTCAGCACCACAGGCACAACTCCCATTCTAGTTCAGGCAGGTGCCTTCATGGCACTCAGCTTAAAATAGCTCCAATATGAATAATTTACCTTTTTCAGTTATTTGCTCAAAATTGTTCAAAGATGGAGATGATTGAATGAGAACAGCTGCTCATTTATTTCTGGTGCCTTGGTCCCTCTGCCAGGCGGACACAGCCCGTGACCCCAGGCCCAGCCTTCAGCACCACCAGAGAAGCCAAGTCTGGCCCATTGTCATTGGAGACCCAAATGCAGATTATGAGTTGAATGTAGTTTTCAGCTCACAGGTGTCCCTGTGCCAGTTACTTTCTTAGATTTTTTTTTTTTGCTCTGACTGTCTTCTTTTCTCACTGTGCATCTGTCTGACAGCTGTTCAGCATTGCCTGTGCCCGAGGAGTCACTGGAGAGGGGCTCTGTCCTGCCTAGTTGGCTGTGCAAGCCTTGGTCTCGTGAGGCCTCATAAACATGTAGCTTGGTTCCAGTTTCCCTGCACCTTTAGGGCTGAGATGCCTTGCAGAAACATTTCACAGCAACCCTCCTTCAGCTGCTGCAGTGCTTATGGCATTGAATGAAACCTTCAGGCACTGTAAGATGCATTATTTTGCATATTTGTCCCAAATCAGTTGAAAGAAGAGGGGAAAAGACTCAACATAGAGGAAAACAAGATCTCCTTATAAACACACCTTTTGGTTTTACTCAAGTTTATGAATTGTGGCAATTTCCATGGAGTTTCCTGGGAGGCAGAGGAGACATCCTTTGTTATGAACAAAACATGAAGGACACTCTTACTTCTCTGCTGAGCCAGACAACTTGCAGAAGGAGGAAGTGGAGGTGCAAGATTGTGAGGTTTGAAAAAATGCAAGTTACGAACATTTTGTTGTTGCCTGGAAAGGACTGGGGAGTGTCCCAGATAAGGGAAGGAGCTTTGGGTCAAAAGCCTGGCTCCTTTAGGATTCATGGCATAGCTTCATTTTGCCCTTATTTTTAGAGTGAAGGAAAAAGCAGCCAGCAGTCCTTAGCACCTTCTCCCAGCAAGGCACTGTGTGTTAGCCACATGCCATTTGTGCTGCAAGAGCCCTGGTGTCAGTGTCTTTGTGGACACCACAACCGACCCCTTCTATTTCTTGTTGAGAAGACAATTACTTATCTTCAAGATCGCTTTTCTTTTAAATAGACCTTTATACTGAAATCAGTCATTACAGCAGGATGACAGAATCAAAAGGAAGTACAAAGATTCTGTATCTGCACTGTACATGAACAAACAGTGATCAAAAAATAAACCTTCCTACAGCATTGAAGAAAAGATTACTATTTTCCAATAATTTTAGTAGACCTTTTCTTCCAGGAGAGGGTACCGTCAAGATGGCATAAAGGCTGTAAGTGAATATAAATACAGTCTCAGAAGGGATCTTTCTACTGAAAATGCTTTGATCTCCATTAAATTTCTTGTCAGCAGGCAACAAAAATGACATAATAGGATAGAGTAGCATTTCTCTAGCTGAAATTCATACATATGTTATTATCTGGCTTTGAATTTTGCACAAACTCCAGGGCTACCTAAGCCTTCCTACATTCTTTCTCCTTTAAAGATCCTTAATGACCATCACAGCAAGAACATCCATTTTAGATCTCAAAAAGGATTGCATCTTTGCCAGGGCCTTGCCTGATAGGTTGATATTTTCAAATTAGAAAGAAGCAGCAGCTGTGGGGCTGCTCTCACACTTCCCTGCAGCACTAATAATGTTGCATTTATCATTTGTCAAGTACATTTGCAGACAAGTGAGATTCAAAGGCACAGGTTTGACCTGTGGTGAAGGACGACCACTGGCAAACCAGCTATAAATGGGTATCACATTATTCCATGAGGGGTGTCAAATGACTGTTGTAGCTGTACTATTGGTCAGAGTTACAGTTGTGGAGAAGGTCACTGTGTTTCACCCATTATGTGGGTAGAAAGATAATACCTAACTTGTACAGCCCTCTGGTAACGTGGGTGCTGCTTCCCCTCATTTTAAAAGCAAAGTGACAAAGTATTGGTACATCCAGAGTTAAAGATGCAGGATTTCTGGACCTTAAACTCTGCTTGTTTTGTTAGAGCACATGGCTTCTCCCAGTCCTTTCCTTGGGCTTTTTTCTGCAATTTCCAATTTAAACATGGCACAAACTTTACTTTTCTTTCTGTGAAACCTGCTGAACTCAAAGCTAAACTTGGAGACAGATTCCTGTTAAATTTTCCATAACTTGTTTTCCATCAATGTTTATTTAGTAGAGAAACTGTTTCACTGTGATTTTGAGCTTTGTTGGCAAATGCCTCATTTGGAGCATTTACATAAGAATAAAAAGTGAGAGGAGAAGTCCCAGAGTGGCTGAGGTGTCTCCATCTTTGGGTACTCCTGGACATGGTCCTGAGCAACCTGCTGAAGTTGACTCTGCTGGGAGAGGGGGTTTGGATTAGGGATGTCCAGTGGTGCCTTTGCACCTCAGCCATTTTGTGATACATGGAGTCAGTGAGCACTCTCTGATTGCCCACACTGCACTTTTTGATTGGTTTAAAAACATTGGCTATCACTCCTGAAATTTCATAGCCCATGAAAACCCCTTTTACAGTGGGATTGATTTACCTTAACATGTGTATGATACCACCTGGGATGTTCCACAATATCTCACTTGGCCTCTGGCTGCAGTTCCAGAAAGGGAGGGATCTGTCAGCAGCAAAAGCTGTACCTGCCAACCCTCAGCAGGACTCTCAGATGTCCTGAAACACCCCAGAAATTGCTAACCTAATAATTAAGTGCTTAATGGTATTGTCTGGTAATAATTAACTGCTGGTCATGCTAATTTTACTGAGTGTGCAGCCATTTTGCTGATACTTCCACATTTTAGTTTGCAGTGATGATTTAACTCATAAATTCAAAGGCTTCACTGTGATGAATGAAACTGAGCGATACGAAGCCCTCAGACACTGTCGGTATGTGGATGAGGTCATCAGAGATGCACCCTGGACACTGACACCTGAGTTCCTTGAAAAACACAAGGTATTCTTCATGAATTTCTCCCTTTATTTTTCCCTTCCCCTTTGCCGACTGACTGTTAAGAATAAACAAGAAGTCTGTGGAATTCTACTAGTGGGGGCAAATTATTTAATTCAGTTAATTCCAGTCACTGAAATTAGGTACATAGCATTGCTTGCCTCCATCTCTGTCAGAAAATGTTACATTTGTCTTGACTTTTGTTTTTTCCAATATGTTGTGATGATTTCTGTACTGGGATTTTTAAGCGTAAAATAACATTGAAGAGTTAATCACAAATTGACTTCCAGAAAAGGAGATCATAAACTAGGAAAGTTTGTTTTATAGTGACTGATGTCCTGAATTAAAGGCATGTTTCTTATTAATGGCAAGAGGTGCAATACATAAAAATACCATGTGTCCTCTAAAAGGCAGGATAGAGTGTTTTCCATGCTGTTGATGGCCTTGCAACATATATGAATATTAACAAAAGCATAATTAATTAGGATGTGTTTCAGTGTCCACGTCACTGAGTGACACCATGACAGTACTAGGGATACATGTATATCTGCACAGCCTTAAGGAGCCAGAATCAATAGTCTGCCTCCATGGTTTTGAAAGCCAAGGCTTTACCATTTGCCTTAGCTTTTCCAGTAGCAATAAAAGCAGACACATCACACTGAGCAAGTCAGAGTGACGTGTTAGTGGCAGTGCTTCTGGAGATGAGCTTTCTGTTCTCTCATAATTGATCATACAACACAGCAGTTGCAGACCTAAATCCAGTGCAGTGTTCTAGGTAATGGCTTTAGGATGAGAACATCAGAAGCAGTTAGCTGAAGACAAGAAAAGAGATGATCCTCCACAACAATCCCTCAGTGGACCAAAATTTGGTGATGGTGGGACATGATTCTTCTTCTGTTTGCTGGCAGATTGACTTCGTAGCCCACGATGACATCCCATACTCTTCCGCTGGCTCGGATGATGTATACAAACACATCAAGGAGGCAGGTAAGGGCAACTTTACATTTTTAGCACCTTCCTTTTCAGCCTCAGCCTTTTAACCACAGCTGCTGGGAGAGAAGCAGGAGAGATATTACCACATTCTCCTACACCCTGGAAGTAGGTACTGCTGACTTGAGCAGAAAGGTTCACTTCATAAAACCACAGAGGATGTCCTTGGCTGAATTCCTGCTGTAAACCCAAGGAAGCCATTCAGGTCTGACATGAAAGAGTCCTGTCTGGGTTTTTGAAACAATTTTATGGTGCTTGATTGAGAGTTCTGAATGGATGAAAATGAGTTTAGTTCCCACAGCAGCCCAGCCAAGTTCAGTGGTTTGCTGATAAGCACAAACTGATGAGTCCTTGACACATCCCAGTCCTGAATATGGGCAAGCACAGGAACCCTCCAGGAGTCATTAGAATCCACCTCTGATTTGCAGTGAGGGTTCTTTTCATTACACTGGCAGAGGGTCTCAATCACTACCAGAGTAACTCATATGCCATGACTGTTTATCAGTTTGGTTGACTACCATATTACATTGAACAAAAATATGCTGAAGTCATTAGGAGTTTGTATCTCCTCAGCTCAAGGAAGCTGAATTAAATCTGAGGAGAAAACATTAAGCCACTGTTTGTCAGCAGTAGCTGCCCTAACACAGTGCACAGTGCGGGAGGTAGAACAGATTATAACTTTCTTCTCCTGGCCCCGGAGATGCTGCTTTAAACCCTGGTGAATCCAGCCTCTTTCTGGTCTACATAAACTTGTATACTGGAGGCTTAAAAAAATTCCAGAGCAATCTGCCTGATGGTAACTTGCCATGCAAAGTGACCTTCCCAAGCTATACAATGACAGCAGCAGACCAGGTATTGACCTGAGCTGAAGGAATAAGCTTTTTATAGCAGCAGTTCCTGATCTTTTTTCAGTTGTGAACCTCCCTGTGGCGTCAGACTCACAACCCTCCTTTGGATCTCCTGTTCTGTAGTTTCAGAGCCAAGGCCAACTTACTTCACTAGGCAGTGGAGAAAAGGCACCTCTGGTAAGGACAGGTCACAGAGGGACATACAGCACACGTGCTGGACAGGCAGCTATTTTGCTTTTCTTCTATAAGGTGCTGAGTGCACAGTACAACATGACAGGAGCCCTTGGTGTCACTGCATCCTTACCAGACCGAGTGTGAGAGTGCCCAAACCTGGCACGCCCCTTTCTTCTGTTGTGCACGGGTGCAGTGCACACGTCCTGATGGGAAATTCCATCACAGCAGAATAGAGCAAGGACTTGCAGCTTCAGGGACTTGTGCTCTGCTGTGTGTCTGTCATGGTGAGATGCCAGAGAGGCACCTTGAGTCTTGAATGGATGAATGTTGTTACATATAAACTGGGAATAATGTTACCTGATTTGTGAAGAGTTTTAAGATTGAGTGCTCCAGAACGGCATTATTACAATAATTAATTTTCCCTTTCTCCTAGGGGTTTTGTTTTAAATAGACCAGTTCCAGTTACTCCCATTTCCCACATTAGGTTCTTGGAGAGAGGAAAAGCAGATGGGGACTTTGAAACTCCTTTTGTAGATTCTCATGGGCTCTCATTTCCCCACTCCCTTCAGTAGGTGGGAGGGCAGATAGGCAAGGGTGAGCTGTGTGACTGTGCACTGACTAAACCTCTGCACATTTGTGAACAATTAGTTTGGAAAATATGAATCAGTCCAACACATGAAGGATATGAAAGCAAAGTCAGTGACTAAAGGTAATGTTTGCATAGAATTCCACTTCTGGCTTAACAAAGGTAGGGTTTGGATTTTGTTCCTGTATTCTTGTACCTCCTGTCTCTAAAAGTTTCTGGCTCAAAGTGGGTTTCGCTGCTTCTAAAATTAGTTTTCTGAGTGACTGCTGCAAGCCTGAAAAGCACGATCAGGGAAACATCTCTGCTCATGATTAAAGTAATCTAATTTTTAGCAGACTATTAATTAGAGATCAGAAAGAAAAAACATCATACAGCATTTAGTCACAAGAGGCTGCTAAGCTTGATTCCTTCTCCGGGTCTTTTTCTAACGCTGTGAAATTAGCTGGCAGTGCTTGCCTACTTCAAGTGAACATGCGAGAATTAATTTGCCAGTAGCTTTAGCACTGTTTAAAACAAAGCACTGCTTTTCTTTTTTCAAAACCATTTCCACTCTTCTCTCACAGCTCTCTCGCTCACCAGCAGCTTGATGTTGCAGTTACATATACCTGATAATAATTTCTTGTAGCCCTTAGGAACTACTAAACCAAGGTGTGCCAGCGCTCTGCTATTAATGCATTCTTGACTGGCATTAGCAGTTGAGGTGATCCTGTCTGGGTGAGGTGCAATTAAAAAGCAGTAGGTACCTCAGGTGTGTTGAGGGAAATACAGGCAGTATTGATAAATGGCCAGTTTTCTTGGGGACTGATTTGTCAGAGCAGGGAGGGTGGTTATGGAGCTTCTGCCATGGCTGGGTGGACATGGGGCAGGCTCACCTCTGTCCCACAGTGTGACTGGGTTTGTTTGCACCACCAGTACACGTCACTGCCCTGTTACAAACTGCTGGCAACTCCAGGGCACCTTCCAGTTACTGCAATGCATCTTTTACCTGAAAGACCTTCCTGGCTTTGGTCAAGGCCAGAGGCTGGTTTATTTTTCTCAGCAGAACAAATATGATCAATAGTGGAGCACAGGAGGGGAGGGGAGATTGGAAATACACAGGAGAGCAGCGAACCACCCTGCTCCTGCATAAACATTAAATAAGCCGTTATGATTATGGAAAGAACTGCTCAGTGAATTGCTGCAGCTGTGAAGTTAGGTCTTCCTGGTCCAGGAGTCCCTGCCAGTCCAACAACTTCCACATCACAGCTGACATGGTGCAGAAAGCAAGTTTTAGTCTTGCTGAAGACTTGAGGAAAATTAATGGTTTAACAACCTTGCCCTTCCCGAGCTCACAGAGAAACAACAGGAAAGGAATAAGGCAGGATTGCAAACCTCTTACCTTTGGTCAGGCATTTTTGTGTTCATCCTCAGCTACCTGCAGCAGTGCCTGGTCCTGCCATGCTTTCTCAGCAGGCTTTCTTTTCCCGTTTTGCCCAGGAATGTTTGTGCCAACGCAGAGAACCGAAGGTATCTCCACGTCAGATATCATCACCAGGATTGTCCGGGACTACGACGTGTATGCCCGGCGCAACCTCCAGCGGGGATACACGGCCAAAGAGCTGAATGTTAGCTTTATAAGTGTAAGTACTGATCTGCATTTGCTTCTGAAACACTCTCCTAGGACCCTGAATGTACAGTAAAGCTTAAGAAAAAGTATCTTCCTCCTGCTGCTTTGAAAAGAGCTGGAAAGATCTCAATTTAAAAGAAACTGTTAAGCTGAGGGTAGTTTTAATTGCTCCTATTAATTAGCAGCTTAATTTCCATCTTACACTTTCACGCTCTTAACAAAGCTGCTGCTCCCCCTTCCTCCTAGAGCTGTAGGAGACAACAACACACTAGGAAGGAGCCCAGCCCCCACCACGGGCTGCTCAGCCACTCACCCAACACATGATTTCTTTCTTTAATCTTATTCTGAGAAGGCAGCATAGAGAGCAAGGATTTTGAAATCCAAACTTTCTCTACAATGTGATAGGATTAAAAAAACACCAAACCAAAAAACCCCTAACAAAACCAACCACAGAGCAGTGAGGTTACTAGGGAAAGCAAAAATAGATTTCAAAAGACAAGGAAGTACATTAGGAACTTGGTCCATAAGTGATGCTGAATAGCTCAGAAGCCACAACAGGTAGGGTGGGTGACATTTGAAAGGATGGCTCAGATTATTCATCTTCCATACACATACCCCTTACCCTCCAGTGAGAAGTAATCACTTTACAGAAACGAGAGTTTACCTTCCTTCATTTGCTGTTTCAAGTCTTAATTTAAGGCCTCAAGATAACCCACATAACTGAAATCTCCCTTGTGACTGAGCTGGCTCACAGAATGACTTCCCACCTCCTTCCCTGGAGCTGGGAAAACCCCTTGTGAACAACTGAATTGTGTCATTTCATGAGAGTTTTGTTTACCTGTTTCTTATTTTGTAGTCTGGCAGATAAATCACAGATAGCTGGGCATAAATATTTATTTCACTGAGCTTTTTTTTAAGGTTTTGTACTCCGCTAAAAAATCTTGCCTGTAAGTGCTGCACCCAGAAGGGTCACTATTGCAAATATCCATTAAAATAAGGCATGCTGGGTGCCTTGGAGGGTCTCGAATTTATCCTTTAGCAGCTGTGAGGTTAAGATACTGTTGCAGAAAGTGTGCTTTCCCCAGTCTCAGACACTGACATATCCTGAAGACCCTCCTGGCATCTGATTCTTTAGCTTACAGTAATTTAAATGCAGAAATACTAGTTTGCACCAAAGACTTTTTCTGTTTTAAAATTAACGCCCCAGGATTTCACCAAGGCAGAAGAGCACTGGTTTCCTCATTAAAGGAAGGGCTGATCACCTCATAGGTGCAGAGTGAGTTCCGTTTCTCTGGGCCTCGAGGATTTTGTTTGTGCTTGTGACCTGCAAAGACAGTTGTAGTGATTTGTGAGCTAGAATAAACCCCACTTCAGCATTAAACAGTGCTTGTTTTAACAGTAAATTGAAGTACCCCTTAAGTGAAGTTAAAAGGGAATTTAAAGGTGATAGTGATCTGTGCTTCTGGAGAGACCATCACACCTTTGAGGGCACAGCCTTGGTGAGCTACATGGCCCGTATGTTTGTGGAGCACAGAAGCATTTCAAGACAAAAGCCCTTTAACTCTGCAGTGTTCCAGAAGCTTGGACAGATGAGAACTCTCTAATACTATCTTTTCTGTCCCTCTCGTTTTCTGTATGATGTAGCAATAAGGAGTTTGCTCTCTTCTCTATGCAGTTTGCTGGCCTACACACATCTGTGTTACAGCCAGAAGCTCCTGTATTAGCCAGGCTTGGAGGTGAAGAGAATTTTCCTTCTGCTCTGCAGGAATCCAGCTAAAGAGATACTTCAGGCCAGGTTGACATCCAGGCTGGCAAGTCAGCTGTGTTTGCTGGGAAACCCAGGGAGATTTGCCTTCTGCCCACTGCTAAGCTTGAGCTGTTAGTTTCTGACTTTACAAGACTCCTAGAATTTTCCAAGTGCATTCAGTGTGAAAATCAAGCAAGATTCATGTAGTGGATTAAATACAGTAATAACAGAAGTCTTTTCAATATGTACCTTCTGCACTTTGTTCTACAAATTAAACTTGCATTTGCAAAAATATAGGAGGAGTGGTTAATGGGAACAGTTAACCAAGGCTGTAATGTATTATGATACATTAATGCAATTTTTTATCTTCTTCTCAACTGTCAGTGGCTAATTATTTCCAAGGTTTTTATTAAACTCTGACCACACTTTTAAAACAGGAGAAGAAATACCGCTTTCAAAACCACGTGGACAAAATGAAAGAAAAAGTCAAGAATGTGGAGGAAAAATCAAAAGAATTTGTTTACAAGGTGGAAGAGAAGAGCCATGACCTCATTCAGAAATGGGAAGAAAAGTCCAGGGAATTTATTGGCAACTTTTTAGAGCTGTTTGGACCAGATGGAGCTTGGGTAGGTATCGTGCCACCTCAGGAAGTCTGAGTGATTTTTATTTCTCCTCTGTAACACAGCTCAAGAGCAGATGCTGTTATTGCAGTCTGTGTTTCAAAAGCCAGCAAGGTAGGATAATGCCAAACCTGGTTGCTGAAGCCATTGATGCATCTCAGTACTGCAACAGAAGGATTTGCTGCTTCTGACTGTTGCTTCTTTGGGTTTTCTGTATTTTGTGAAGGTGTGGTGCTGAACAGGATACTGCATTCAGTAGAGCTGCATTAACAGCAACACATGAGCAAACAGACTAATGCAGTCTGTTGGCCCTGCTAGCATTAAATGCAACCACACCAACATCAGAGATACACACTGGAGGTAATGAGGGAAACAGGACCACTGAAGAGGTTTTCAGTAGTTCTGTGTACCCAGCAGTAGAAGATGACAGTTTTCTAACTTCAGAAATTACTGACAGAAAGTTCTGAGACATGATTTTATATGCCAGGTGTCCAGGCTCATCTAATTGTTAACAGGGAAGGCTCAAGTGGAACTAAAGCACTTGCAAAGCTCTTGCTGCATTATGGCTTTGCAGAGCCATCATGTGCCAAGATCCCCAAGTGCCTGGGAAAGGCCACTGAGGGTCTGCAACAGCATCTTCCTGGGGAGAAACCCCAGGATCTTAACTGCTCAAACCAAAATCACACACTGAGCAGTGAGTTGGTGACACTTCAGAGGCCCAGAAAGAGTTCTGGCCCTCATCTGAAGTCTGAAGTCTGATAGCTTGCCAAAGCTTGAGAAGCTTTGCTTTCTTCTAGGACTTCCCTTTGCAATATTGAAACTGGTAATGAAGCTTAATTTGAATGTAGAATTTATTATTTGTTTGAACCTTCTTAGACCTTCCTGTTGAGAGTCAGTCCGTTTCCAGCGAGCTCTCTGCTCAGCTGTGTTGGGTGAAAGCCCAGGCCCAGCCAGACCCTGCAGTGCAGGCACTGTCTCAGATGTGCTGCTCCAGCTGCAAACTCTGAGTGAAAAGGGCACCTTCCCTTGAAAGGACCTAACACTTTTTGTTTGTAAACAAACCCTTAGAAAGAGTCACAGACCACTTGTGAATTAAGTAGCCCTTATCACTGCTGTGTCACAGCTGAGGGCCACCAAAGCACACAGTCCCTGCCTGTCACTGGAGTTCCCACCTTTGGACTGAGGTGACTTGCTGTGTTGATTGCCACTCGGTTGAGTTCTGAAGGCTTCAGAACAGGGACTGTATATCTTAGAGCTACTTCTGTCCCATGCCAAGGCAGGTGGTCACTGAATAACAGCCCCAGCCACATAAACATGTAGCTTATTTAACAGTTTGTTCATTGACAGTGTCCTATTTCTTGGGGAGGGCAAGAAGGGAACTCTTCTGATGAAATGCCCAGGTTTACTTGCATCGCCCACATCCATGTGAAGCTTCCCCCGTAGGTTATTGCCCATAGAGCTTGGTGGGTGTTGCCCAGGTTGGGATGGTTCTGTGGCCATAGGGGCTGAATAAATAAAACTAATGCTAACTGAGCACAGGAAATCCACAGGAGGAGAGATAAGTTTGGCTGTGCAGAGAGAGGAGAATTTTAAATCCTTGATACCATTCCCTGGCTCTACTCACTCAACACTGCACACTAATGGCATTTTTAAGAACCTTTGCTGATAAAACATTTTACCAAATTCAGTCAGGGAAAAGCTGATCTGCAAATGTCTTTTAAGATCTCCAGTTTCCTGAGTTAGTATTTGACCAGAGCAGGACATCTGGTGCAGTAACAGGGACCTTTGTTAAGGAGGAGTGAAATCTTGTCACAGTGTTGTAGGAAAAGCATCAGTGAC
The DNA here is from genome assembly GCA_035041345.1 of Poliocrania exsul. Lineage (NCBI taxonomy): Eukaryota > Metazoa > Chordata > Aves > Passeriformes > Thamnophilidae > Poliocrania > Poliocrania exsul. The sequence continues at coordinate 106,820,072 of JAWWLZ010000001.1, read as the reverse complement.
AGGAAGCTGAGAGGTGGTGTGGCTTTTTTAAAATCAGTTTGAGCCTTGGCAAAAGGAAAGACTTCTAAAATAATAACTTACTATTAGTGTCAAAACTGTTATTAACATTAATTTGCCTTATCACTGTTAGTTAGATGTTGCTTTTAATGATGACATTAAAAGTACAGAAATCATTATGGGCATGCTGGATTTCTAGATCAGTAATTTGCATGCCATTAATATGCTATTATTATTTCACGATTAATTATTATAATATGCTTTATACTAGCATCAATTTTCTGAAAGTAAGGTCCACATAACCCACAAAAAATGCCTGTTGGTGAAAAAGGTCAAAATGTCAGTTTTCAAATGTCAGTATGTTTATAGTTCATTGGCAATTTTGGCCACCTGTGCAATCCCCTGTATGTGCATTTTCTGCAAGAGAGTCACAGAGGAGTCAGAAATTATGATTAATGTGGCATGAAACTTGAATCTGCTGTGTGAGAGGCCCAGCAGACAGCCCAGGATACAGGGCCTAAAGGCAGAGATACCTGTGCTCCAGGGGAGTGGAAAGCAGCAGGGTCCATTCCGCCTCCTCTCAGACTTGCACAAGCAGGCACCAACTGAGGTCAGCAGAGAGAGACAGCAAAGCTCACAGGGCAGGGGGTCTGTGCCAATCTCCCTCAGAAATGTCCCTTCAGATGAGGTGTCCCTTCCAGGCCAGCCTCCCTCTCCTCAGTGCACAGAGGAAGGTGGGGGTGTTGCATGTGGAGTGGCTGCAGCACTTCAGACATCAGCAGGGGCTCAGATAAGACTTACAGATTAGTGCTAGAACCCAGGGATGGTGTTCAGGCCACACCATGTGTCTGCAGCTGGACCTAAACATGGCCTTGGTATAATCAGCCAGCTCAAAAGCAGAAGTCCTCTGTAACACCAGCTGGCACTTGCTTTGTAAAGCAGAGGAGTACAAAGATACAGACAGTAAAATTCAGAAATAGGCAAAATATTTTTTCCCAGAAGCAAGTTTGCCAAAGGCAAGCCCTAAACTGATTTGATATACCTGAACTTGCTTGAATCAAGGCTTTGAAATTATTTTCCCACCTCTGGTAAAGGTCCAGAGCACATCCAGAGCCTTGTCTAACCCTCCAGCACTTCTGGGAAGCAATTAACACTTGTTCCACTTCAACACCCAGCAGGCCAAGGAGCACCTTGGCTGTAAAGGGCAGGACTTACTGACCCTGCTAAGGCACAGCTGGAGGGAAAGAGGCGTTCTGCAGGCAGCAGGTGAATTACACTGCAGCAGTTGTGGGTTTAGCCAGCAACCTGATGGTTCCAGCACTAATGCAGGAGGCAATACTGACGGTGTGACTGCACCAGCTTGTTCAAGCAGCTCTTTTTGTTGGGGGTTATTTTCTGTGAGAGGGTGAAACATTAAATCAACACAACAGAACCTCAAAAATTTGTGTGATCTATTGAGAAATTTTGCACCCCTACCACGGAATTGCAAACAGGCTCTGGGGCTTTGCCAGCCCTGGTGACATCCTCACAGCTCTCAGCCACAGAAATCCTCCCCCCTCTGAACGTTTCCTGGCACCATTTATCAGGAGCAAGCACCATCTGCTAGCTATTTTGGACATAGCTGTAGTGCTGGGGTAGGTCACACACTGTGGGCATTGGTCACTGTGGCTCCAGGCAGGAACTGTTCCTGCTGCTCCACACGGCAGCAACATCCAGGCTCTAACCAGGCTCTAAGTCAATAAAGGCCAGTGTGATAAAGATGTAAATTCAGAGAGGGAGCAACAGTTAAGTTCAGTATGTGTGTTCAATTTTTAACATCTGGGATTGGTAAACACCAGGAACCTGAGGGGAAAATCAGCATTAGCCTTTCCGCTGGCAGGGAATATCACCCTTCTAAGAGGGGGAGGAAGAGCAAGATGGGAAGGCCCAGGCTCCTTGGCTGGGAGGAGGGTCAGCACAGAGCAGAGTTACTGCAGGGAGAAGGGCAGGAGGAACAAGGTGAAAACTTGGCTGAGATCAAGTCTGAAGCTGCCCAAACAGGCAGACACAGCATATGTTTTGCATGAATATTTTCCTCTCAGACCTGAATGGCAACTTAACTTTGTCCGGGCTGGATCTTCCTTTCCAGCCGAGCATTGCCTGCGACCTGACTGCCAGTACTCCAGCCAAGGCTGAGACTTCTTGCTCCCCATCCCCAGGAGGAGCAACAAGGTACTGAGATTTGGCATTTTCCACCTGACTCCTGCAGCAGCTGCACAGCACATGCCACATCTTCTGTAACCCAGCCTGGCAGGCTGACACAAGGCCATGTAGCTGCTATAACAAGTAGAGGCATTTGCCTTAGTGTAGCAGATTGCTCAACTGCAGAGGTGGTCTCTTCCACCCCACCAGCTCTGGCAGGCCTTCTCCAGCTTTGCAAGGCAAAAATGACAATAAAGCTTTAAGCAGAACATAGAGCCTGCACGTGTTTCTCTTTTCACACAGACACCCAAATTCTGGCATTCCCACCCCCAGTTCATGGGTTTGGGCGGTGCCTGCTCCAGGTAGCTGGGGAGGCAGGTGCCAGCATTTGGCAGGCACTGGGCTGTTTTCCTTGAGAAGGCAAGGAGGAATAAAGGCTGGGAGAGACAGGAAGCTCAGGAGGAGAAGGGTGGTCTCTCTAATAGTCTTGGGAACTAGGAATGTTGGGTGTTCAGGCAGAAAACTGACTTTTAAGAGTGTGACCAAGATATACAAAAAACACAAAGGGAGTCCTCGCAGCTGGTTCAGGACATTTCACACAGTGTTCTCACACTGGAGGTGTTCCAGCTGAGGTAAAAACTTGCATGTAAAAGTGCAGGTTATTATGAGCACAGTAGAAGCAGCAGACCAGCCTTGCTCCAGGGCTCTGGCTCCCTGCTCTCTCCCAGGTGAGACACTCAGTGCAGCCCTTGCCTGCCCACAGCCATCCCTTCCCCCTCTGTGCAGTACTCAGAGAGCATCTTTTCACTTTCCTTTTGCAGAAGCAGATGTTCCAGGAACGAAGTGGCCGAATGCTCCAGGCTTTTTCTCCGCGGCAGAGCCCAAACAGCAGTCCCACACGAGGCCGCTCTCCTTCCCGTTCTCCATCTCCGCCCTGGGTCATCAATAAGTCCTCCCCTCCCTCTTCTCCAAAAGCTGCCTCTGCCTCCCTCAGCAGCATGAGCGAGGGAGACGAGGATGAAAAATAAAATACGTATTTTTTTAACCATGAGACAGAAGAACAAGCTATGAACTGAACCACTGGATGGGGAGAAGCGTGAGGAACACCAGGGGTATCTCTGACAGCAGGGATCATGCTCTGGGAGATGATGAAAACGAACTGGAGCACAGCAAGGGAGATCTCAGGAAGAGCTTATCCCATCCCCACTCCCTGGTGGGTCTGGAGGCCCAGCCAGCAGCTCCTGCCAGGCACAGCACCAGGGACTGAGAAAAACACACCTGTGTGCCAGGTCCTGTCCCTGTCTTGCTGCTCCAGGCCAGGCCGGTGTGAGCTCTGCACCGAGGGGGGCTGGCAGGAGAGCCCTGCTGGCTCCTGATCCAGACCCAGCACACAGGCAAGTGTCAGCTGCAACCTACGGATGGAGAAAATGCACTTGTACCAGACCCTGCTGACCTGGAGCTCTTCTGGCACATGAAGAAATGGCATTGCTGCAGCAAATACACTGAGAAACAAGGAATAAAGTTCTACTTTTTTTCTTTTCCAATAACATCTGCCCCAGAGCCCAAACTATACCTCTGAAATGGAGAGCTCTTCAGGCGAGTTGGAGGAAAATCCACTTAATATAGTCAGTGCTGCTTGTTGACCAAGCCTCTGTATGGGATGTATGTAAAGAGTCAGGCTTTTTGCTTTGTCAGATTGCTCTCCATGTTCTTAGTGCCTGAACAGCTGCCTGATCACTTCTGGTTTGCTCCCTGGCTTTGCACTTTGAAGGGAAAAAATGTAAATGAAAAGACAGCCCTAGCTGGAATGTGGTGGTTTAGGAGATAGATAGTTTGAAGATGGTTGTCATTTTGACTGGTCAATTCTAAAAAACACAACATGGGATCCCAAGGCCTTGGGATGTGGCCTTCTAGGAAATCCTGCTGCTCCCAGCTCTATTATCAGCAGATGAACGAGCAAACAGTGCTGCTGTTGTCACATGGTACTCAGCCAGTTCAACAAACTTCTCATCAGATTCTCAACAAGGTGTGTTCACACACACTGCCTCTGCAGAGGGACCTGGGACCATTCTTCTGTCCTAACATGGAGAAAAAGTTGGAAAAAAGGAAGCCTTTTAAAGAGGATTAGACACAAGGATTTTCTCTCTTCATCCATGACACCTGTCCAGCCCCCAGCAGAAACACAGGGAGAGTGCACAGGTGAAGCTTTCCCCTTCCCTTGATCTCCTTCCAGCTGGGCAAAGCCA
>JAWWLZ010000001.1:106777133-106815548 GCA_035041345.1 Poliocrania exsul | reverse complement strand
CCTTTAACTCTGTCCCAGATACTTTTCTGGGCAGGTAAATTACAGACCTTGGTACCAGGCACTCAGCTCATTCCCTACAACTTTCATCCCTCCCCTACTACGGGGGAATTGATTTTTCCTTGGGAACATTCTGCCAGACACTTCTCAGATGACCACAAGACCAAGTACACAGCATCTTATGCCACACTTTGTCCTCTGGAGACAAGCTAGTTCCTTCTTCACAGAGCTGCAAAAAGAGATGAGCAGGAGATAGGGTGGAAGTGCCAAGGGAGAGCCACAGCTACTGCAGCTGCCCCCAGCTGTGCACCCAATGGGACGATGCAATTAAGACCTTTCTCAGCCTTAGGCAACCTGTTAGCATAATTTCATACTTGGGATGCACTTGTTAAGTTTTCCTGATTCTTTGCAAGTCTTAAGTCTTCCCATCACAAACCACTCCTCCACCACAGGAACTGTCTGCGCTCTTTTGGTGCTGTTGATACGATGAGCCATGTCCAAATGCAATGGAGGTGGGCAGGGATTTGTTGTTCTTGGTTTTTACCATTTCTTTTTTGTTCATTTTAGTTTCATAGCACTTAAGTTCAGCAGCCCTTGCTCAGTGGTTTGAGTGGGGACAGCACCACGACTTGTAAATGGGAACTGGAGAAAAACTCACCAGTGACCTGTTCTTAACAAGCTTTCTCAGAGTCACAGGTGGGTACCCAGCAACAAAGCCATATACTGTACCAGGTGTCCATTTGCATTTAGGATATCAATAATGCTGAAGCCTTTCCCTGCTGGTACATTCATGTGCTGTCTCCAGCAAACCAGAACCTCTTCGTCTCTAGACATGGGGAGGAGGACAGTTTTGCACTTCTGAGTCATGGTTGGGGTTTATTTTTCACAAGTGTTGCTTTAATTCAGTCCTATTTATCAGCCAAGCTCCACATGAAAAATAAACAGTGTATGACAGACATAGCTGCCTCTCCCTGTTATTTTAAGCACCTTTGGACACATAACAACCACCAGCATAAAGCCCACTGATGGCACAGTGCCTGTTTTTCCCATCCTTGGTACCACAGGGCTTTACACCCCCATGAACGCCACTATAGCAGCTCTGTCAGCCTGCCCAAAATGCTGCTGCTGCTCTCCACATGGACAAGATCACCTCTCCTTCCCTTCAACCCACATTTTTCTGGCTGCAAGGTAAAGGTGGGGAAACACTGTCCCAGCTAGAGAGGTGCAGCCTTAGACACCAACAAATCTGAGACATCCCTCACCCTCTGCCCCAGCACAGTGGAATCAGAAGCCACTACTTTAGTTCTTCTAAATGGAAGAAAGAGATGGTGCTTTTGCAGCCATTCTGGTTTGGCTGCTGAAAACTCCCCAGCAACAGATGCTGCCATGGGTGCCAAATGATGTGTGGGTGTGCCAGATTTATGGAAAACTGCAGCAGCAAACATGAGCCACAGGGACAAATCCTGACACTGGCCTTCAGACTTGACTTCCTCCAGCTGAGTCAGTGTGACACATGAATATTCCTGCTTTGCTCTTTCCCTTTTGTCCTTTGTGTAAGAAGGACGTTACTACTGCAGCAGCTGTAAAGATCATTTACTGAACAGTCCTGTCTCAGGCAGGGAAAAGCACAGGCCTTCCCACCTGAGATATTTTTAATTACAGAAGAAGCAAATTTCAAAGTCCTTGAGCACAGCAGAGAAGCTATTTAATAGAGTCTTCACCAAAATGCTGCCAGGTAATACAGCCTTTATGGATTTAGCCTTTATGTTTTGAGCTGTCTTGGCATCACTTGGGAGTTACATGAGCAGCAGCCCTGTGAGTGAGCTCAGACTGTTCAGCCTGGCCCAGAGGAGATCCTTCTTTTGGTTCATGGCAAAACCCCAAGGCAGCCCCTGAATCAACCCTAGGCCTATCAGCTCAGCAGGAAGGAAAGGTCTGACAGTACATTAAATGTGCTGGTGAAAGCATAACAAACCACCACAGGAAGAGAGTCCTGTGTAATATCATGTCATTAAGCAGCAGTTTCACTTGAGTCTGGTTCAGAAGAGCCCTGACCTCTTCATAAACAGAGCTGAAGATAAGTCAGAAAATGAAGCCAGAGTTTTGCCTCTTGGGAGGAGACCCTTTCAAAGCAGCAGACTTATCTTAAGAACTCCTGACCTGATTTTTGAAGAGAATTTTTTTCCTCTCAAAATATGTCTGTCCAGTAGTGCAAACATGCAGGTAATTTTCTGCCCTTTCCAAAGGGAAGGCCCTTTCCTGGTATGTAAAAGAAAGGACAGCATTAGCATTTCTAATCAAAAGGGAAATCAGGGTCACTGCTTCACAGCTCTGCCTGAGGGAGAGGAGACAGATACAGAATGAAATAAAAATAACAAAGCCTTTGGATATGCACTTTCACTGTGCTAATCCAGGAATGTAGGACTGAGACTCCAGCAACAACTGAGGCTCTTCCCATAACAATGTCACAATGAGTTCCTCTACTAAAAGCCTTGAATTCCCCAACCCAGCAAGTTGTTCTGGCCCATTCTTTCACACTTGGTATCTCCATCCATTTTTTAGACACTCCAACAGCATCAATCCCTGCTTCAATGAGGAACAGGGAACTGCAAGTTCTGAAGCCAAGTGAGGCAGTTCTGCCTTTCACACAAACACAAATGCCTGCTTTGTGTACTGGAGAATGGCAAAATATACTGTGAAGACAAACAAATACAAGGAGGAAATTACGCCTTTGAAAGGATCACCTCCTTTAACCCTTCCCAAAGGCAGTTTCGCTCTATGAAAATAGAGATGTCCCCCTAGAGGATTAAAAAGTTACAGGGCTTGATCCTCCTTTTCTCTGGTAATACTTCATTGTCTGTGCTACACATGAAATAAATTACCTCTGTGGAGTCATCACGATTTTGACTTGAAATATTTTCCTCTCATCGTTTTGGTAGCTCAGATTTCCATTTACGTTTTGGTTTTGGACACAAGTCTTACCTCCATAGGCAGGGGAATTCCTTCTGTTGCCCAGCAGACTACATTAAATAATCCCTCACCCCTGCCTGATTGTCTAAAAGGCCTCTCACAAATGAGTGCATTTATTCCATAAAAACTAAACATTTTAAATATTTACACTGTTCACATGCAAAGAAAAAATAAATAAGGCATATCCTGTATAAGAGATTCTCCCAAAAATAGATGGTTCCAAATAAAACATAATCCAAACATCAAAAATCTTGGGTGGTTGGTTTAAATTTCCTTTTTCCTCCTAAAGAGGACCTTTTCTTCAAACTATCCCACAGCACATACTTATATCACAGCGACACACTGGACATGGAGAATGAAAACACCAGCACACTCACAGTATCTTTAAAGAAAGAAAAAAATAATGTCATCAGGTCAAGCACCCCTTGTCTGACACTTTTCAACTTCCAGTTTCTGAGATTTCAAGTCAATATGTTAAGAACAGATAAACAAACTACACAGGAGCTAATTAAAATACAGCCATTATGCAAGGAGTGGTGGTACCACCACACCATCAGCAGAACTGACTCCAGCCAATGACCTGAGTGAAATTACACCCACAGAGATGTGCCCAAGAGGATCACCTTGCATGCTTCACCCAACTGTTACCGAGAACCCAAAAGTTAGAGATTAATTATATACTTGAGCACTGACAGTTGTGTATCAAGCCCCCTGATGAAACACTTCCATGTGCCCTTACAAATCTAGAAACCCCAGTTCACTTGCTGTAACACACGGTGTTCAGCAAGCCGGTGGCATTGTCTGCTGTTGCGTGCACAGAGCAACAGCAAGACTAAATGTATTTAAAAACCAGCACAAAGCATAACTGCAACCTCCTCCTCCATCACAAACAGCCATTTGTGAAATACTTTGTAAAGTGGTGACCATTATAAGGCACAGGACTCAGATGTTTTTCGCAGCACGTAACCCAACAGGCAATTGTCAAGTACTGCATCACACGGACCATGGACACCCACTCACCAAAATGGACACCATACCTGGAAATCCAGAAGGAAAGAGTATTATTTCCCTGGGAGAATATTGTTGTCCTGTTCCAGAGCATGGAGAGCTCAGCACTCAGAAACACCAGCCCTTAGTCCACAAACATCCAGAGACATGGAAACTACGACACAGCCGTGGCTCACACACAAAGCCACTCCCCTTGACCTGAACGCAGACCTGACCATGCCTCAAGTGCTGGTCCTCCGCTGTCCCCAGGACTCTGTACCAAGTATTGCCATGTCTATAAAGAGATTTACAGAAGGATAAAGAGCAAAGAGAAACCGGTGAGGGAGACACTGGACAGGACAGCTCACATGGCACAATGTGCAAACTGGCATCGATTTCCAAAATGGCAAGAACGCGTTAATAACACTGGCCTTGGAAAGCTTCCCAACACCAACAGTCAACATGTGACTTGACAACTGGCAGAACTGAAGCTTTCTTCTAAAATGGTCTTTGAAAACAGGTACCTGGATGTTAATTTCCAGAAAAGAATCCAGAGTGGCAGATAAAAAATGTCTTAGAATGTTCAAATCACTGCTCCAGCAGCACACAAGCAGAAGCAAAGGGACATCGTGGCTGCCTTTGGACTAGGGGACACAGGAGGGGAATAGCTTGGGCCAAAGCCATACAACAAATTATCCAAGTCACTAGGACAGAGGAGGACTTTCAGATGGCTGTCACAGGATTTCCAAACAGCTGATGCTGTTGGACAGCACACAGCACACATTATTTACTACACTCCATTTTCATCCTAGAGGAGATAGCACAAAAGCTTGGAGTAAAACCAGCCTCCAAGTTAGATGCTGAATATAAACTGATCTGACATTACTAAGAAGTTTAATTTTTCCCATCAAGCATGCCTGACATGTTTTGTATGTCTGACTTCATTTAAACACTGTCTGCTGCAAGACTTCTCTTTCCACTGAAAGTAACAAATTGAAGTACTGAGTCTACAGCCATCTAAAAAAGGCACAAATTGTATAACAAAAACCTCATCCCTTATTACAAATTGTTATCATATACAAGCCTGTGTTCTAAAGCCATAAATCTTCATTATTCTGCTGCTGCTGCAACAACTACTTGCTTTATTTTCTACCAACAGCTACTGACAAATATTATGCAGTACACGCTGACAGATTTTGCAATTTTGAACTACTTAATTAACCACTCAGCTCCTGTGAATACCCAGGCAAATGGTGAGCAGCGAGAAAGTACAACACACAGATCTCTTCTCATTTGAAGTTTTAAAATAAATTCTTCATCTGTAAGAAAATTGTCTCAGTTCTAGCAAAATTCTGGCCATCTGGAGCCTCATTTATTACTTAATAAGAAAGTTAATGAGCCAAGCGAGGTTGGTCCCCAGGCATTTTCCTGCTCTGGAATTGCTTGGTAAGAAACTTTGGGGTTTTTTTCATGTTCTTGAGTAACTTAAGAAGCTGTATGGAGGGCTGAAGAAATTTCAAGGTAGAAGCCTTGAGTGTTAGGTTTATAACAGCTATTGCAGCTGTCAAGAATAATCCAAGAAGCTTTAGCTTTAGGGAGATTTATACAGCAGAAAAAAGAACCCAAACCCCAAAGGTGCTCATATGCTAAAATTACTCTGAGCTCCCAAGTGCAGCTGAGTCTGCCCCTCTCTGGGCATGTGAGAAGTTGACCTTTGGCTGCCAAATCACAAACTAAGCTCCATATTGTGTCAAACCAAATCAGTCCCTTAAAAGTTTCATCATGTAGTTTTTGTGTATTTTTATTTGTCAACCATGGAAAGAAAAAAGGAAAATAAAGAGTATACACAAGTCAAGTACTAGAAAATTTCAGTAAGTTGCAGAAGATTCTAAAATAAATTTAAAACATGTCCAAGTAATCTAATGAAAAATTACCTTCTCACTCCTCCACTACAGGTTTAGTTGATGAAAATGATGTCACCTCAGAGGAAGCACCACGAGACCACTTTCCCTCTGGGTTGGAGGTGCAACACAGGCCAGTTCACCACTAAGAGCTCTTCCTGTAACTGACCTTGGGAACAAAATTACTGATTTCCACCCACATCAGAAGCTCATCAAAACTCAGTGCAGGTTTAGCACTGAAACAGTCAGTCCCTGCTGCAGAGCCAGAGGCATGGAGGGCTTGGGAACACTCCTGTCTCTGCCAGATGGGATCTACAGAGGGTGTGGATTTCAAAGGACTCTGTCTGCCACCTCTTGGCAGTATTCAATTCAAAGGAAAAATAAAGCAATTAATACTAGTGGGATAACATCAGAATTATCACAACCTCGTCAATCCTACTGATATTACATGAAAACCCCTCCAGATTTAAGAAGAAAACAAGTTCTCTATGCCAATTTCTGAGGACTTTTAAGGACACATAATACTGCAATTAAAGCACATGAACTTTAAATTTTCTCATTTATTTTTAATTAGAAAGCCACTTCAGTTACACAAATCTTCATTGTTTCAAATTAATGTCAACAGCCTGAGTCCTGATCCTGAGAACAGATTCATCTAAGCAGGATTCCTCTCATACACTCTTTACTTGTGCAAGTATTTGCAAGATTCAGCCCTGAAGTCACTACAAAGTTTATATAGCCATGTTCCTCATTTGTGACCAAAGTCCCCTCTGAACTCAGTAACACATCGTTCTGTCATGTGCCATCATGTTCTCTGAACTTCTGCAAAAACACACACATATGTTAATTCATAGACAGGCAAGTATGTCAGGAGGAAGCAAAGAGCAGCTACTGGAAACCGTGGCATCCACTTGGCAACCAAGGAAACAAGCAAGGAATGGGAACACTGCACAATCAGACATGGTTATCCTCCAGATAAATACTAACAATAAACATTTAGGCTGTTTTCTACAAAACTGTTTTCATGAATCATGACCACTTCTGCAGCACTTCACACATAAGGGTCTAGAAGTGTCTATTAAAGGTGAAGGGGGAGGAAATGCCTTCCTTGTCACTGAGGTCAGGATTTCACCCCAAGTACTACATTTGGGGGCAGGTGATCAGGAGATGGCACTACCCTGTGTGATCACTCCTGCTCACTTTCTGGAGAAAGTGAAGAGCTGTGTCAAAGCAAATGCCACTGAGGACAAAGAAAAGAATGCTGCCCAGCTGCAGCAGCAAGTGTAGCTTTATACAGCCAAAAAGTAGCCTGAGTCTTTCAAGAACTCTACAATTAATATCCATATTCTTTAAGCCAATGGACCTGCCCTAAACACTTCCCAAGAGGTAGCACAAACTGCAGCAGGACAAAGACTTTCTCTGTTCTGTCCTAGGTCATCACAGTCAAGTACAGAGGTGAAGATCATGCACTTGAGTTGTAAAAGAAGCATTTCAGTATCTTCTGAATATTTCTCATCAAATGTTGACACTGAAAGGACCCCTTGTTGCCTCAAAACACAGCCTAGAAAAGCAGGGAGCACAAATACGTACATGATTTGGAGAGACTGCCATATCTGGTAATATTAAACTAGGCAGGGGATTAATAAAATTACATTCAAGACACATACAACAGAAAAACGTACAATGGACAAAAAAGTTAAACTGTTTGTTACATTGTGACATACAGAAATTGTTCATAAATTCTCAGGAAACATCTCTTGTTCAGTTTGTTAATCACTAAACACAACAGATAGGGAACATTTTCACTGAAAACATTTTTGTTATTTCTGTGTCCTGTAACTCAAGACAAGCAGGTTGCAGTAACATCAGCAGGCCATACATATGAAATTCATAAAAAGGAACTATACTTCTATATGATCAGAAAGTTCAGAACTAACAACCTCAAAATATTAAAATGTTCTAAGAGATTCCAATCAAAGGTAGAAGTAACTGAGAAAAGATCAGTATCTATAGCTAGACCAGCTGTATCAGACCCCCACACACATACTCAATTTTCAGGCATAGCCATTGAAAAGCCCTGTCCTGACCAAAAATGTGCTGCTGCTGTTTCTACGACAGTTTTTAGACTAACAACCCCTATGCAGAAACACGGCATGAGGACAGAGTGCAGAACAGTTTACGGCACTCCTGGGATCTCCACTAAAGCACAGGCTGCCCAGACAAGGTTGGCGAGGAGAAAAGTTGCTTCTTGCTCTTATTCACCGTAATGCCCACAAACAGACCTTGGGAAATGGAAAGAAAATACACTCCTTGTGCTCTCCCTTCCTGCTCTGAGGTGTTTGTACATGCTCAGGGTTCTTGGCAATGGGTGCCATTTCAGGGGAGTTCAGTTTTCAAGCACTAGAGCACTTCAGTCCTGAAAAGCCAGCCAGCTGTTTTTGTGGATCAAGAAGTGACATCACTAATACATCACAACATCCTCCACGGTACCCTCAGCTTTCATTCTGAGTTTCCATGGTTTACACTGACTTCACAAAAACAAGTTCAGTGTGCCTGCATCCTTCCTTTCCTTTCTGTCCCTTCTCCTTTTCGTGTATACGGAAACAGTCCAAAAGGTCCAGGTCAGGATTTACTATTTCAAAGTACAATTTCTAACAAAAGCTGAAACTCAAGTTTCTTACACAAACTATCTTATTCCTTGGAATGTTTTAGTTAATGTTCTAGGAAAAACTGACCACACACAACTGGAAAAATATGAGTTTCATCACCAATTTCTATCTTAAGCAAGCTTCCCTCTGCCATTACTAGAAAACAAACACAACTTGAAATAATTTAAAAACCACTAAGAAGTTGGGAGTGAGGGCAGACTAAATTTTAGTAGGTGTGACTTCCAGCTGGTGTTTCAGTCAAACCATTACCCTGATTTCACCCCAGCAGCGTGGCTGTTATCACTTAAATAGCAATTTGCCTTCTCTGCAGCAGTGCCTGCAGCCCTGGGAAATTATTGCTCTGGAGGCCACACTGTCACACCCTCTCCGTGCCCTGTCAGGGGCCCCAGGCCAGGGTCAGATGAGTGTGATCTGGGACAGGATGGCTCCATCAGCTCCCTGTGGGCAGCAGGGGCAGCACTGCCCAGGCACAGGAGCGGCATCAGCCCAGACAAGGACCTGGTGCTCCCGTGTGCCTGATCCACACAGTGCCAGGACACCCACGGGACCTCACGCCCTGGGAATCGCCCACTGCTCACACAGAAATCCTGGAACTATAGGTAAGACTTGGGGGGTGCAAGGCAAGGGCTTCCAGCTCTCCAGAAACAGGGCTGCATGGAGTTTATTGCTCAAAGCACTTTATAATCCTTCAATTAAGTGCAAAGTACTATCATTAAGTTGAACTAAGATTTTTTTTTTAAATATCTAGGAATTTCTCAGCATTTCCCTGTTTACCTAATAAATCAGTTTTTTATAAAAATAAATATTGGGAGGACAAAAGGGACAGTTCCCCCACAATTTTAGTAAACAAGTTTCATTTTTTCCATGCTAAAATCTCTAATATCTTTTCAAAAAATATCAAAACACCTATGAGAAATGGAGGGTGCATCAGAGCTGCTCACAACTTACCTACAGTACTGCCATGGCTAGGCTATCAGCAGAACTTCTAAATTTCACAGGGTGTTTTTGAAAGGCCGTAATATCAGAAACAGCACTTGGCAAAGACTTTGTGAAGAACAGTTTTCTAATAGTCAGCAATAACCCTTACAATAAATGTAAGGGGAAATTACTTGGATTTTTTTCCTCTTTGATTTTTTTTTACCTTAAGTCAGATACTGGCCATATTTTGTCCCCCCCATTTCTACAGTATTTCCAGTTTCATGTATTTAGACCAATGACACTTTCCAAAAGCTGGTGTACAACATCTTTATATACACTACAAATTCAGAATACCAGACTATAGTCAGACATTGAACGTATAAATAACTTTGCAAACTATTTACAGGTTTTAAACTAATCAGATTTCAAACAACCAACACTCTTAAGGCAAATTTGTTTGTATGACTGGCTGTCTCGAGACCTTTCAGCATTTCTCTCCCCTCCCCAGTTCCCCTAAAACAACAGGCAAATAGAAATTGAATTAACCCCTGCCCCTGAATTGACAGAATGTCTTATACAGAGAGATGATCTAACTGCTCAGGAGCTTTCCTCAAAACAGGGAAAAATGTATAGAAATGCATTTCTGTTTGTGTGTCAAGAAAATCATTAAGGTGCATACCAAGAAGTGGAAGTCCTAATGTCTTATAACAACATAAGTTTTGTATGCACTTGACAAATGGATTTGGGAATTTGGGGAAAGCATCAGTTTAAAGCTGCACAACCCGTTCTAGAACTATGGATTTATGAGCTCATGAGATACAAGATCTGAGGAGCTCAAAGGGATTTTCTCTTACAGGTGACACTGTGCAATATAAGACGCCGCAAACAGTGGATTTCCAAAGCATAGGTTTAACTACATTAAAATTTTTCTCTTTTACCATATTGCTGTGCAAGATACTATTCACCATTTTAAGGGATTCTGCACATCTTGCCAATCCTTATACTGGATAAGAACTGGCAACTTCCAATAGTATCTTTTTGTTACATCATATTCCTAAGTGCAGTCACAGTGCAGTCCCTGTTGGCAATGCATGACTGAAGCAACCAAGCATACTCTGGTGAAGTAGACAGGACTCACACACCAAACGTGCTCAGTGCCTTCCTTTAAGTCCCAATCATCACTTTGTTCTTAGTATTTTTCAATGCCCTGATTAGCTCTTGGTTTGGAAGTAATTAGCTACTGTGGTTTGAAGGATTTTGGAACAAAGCAGAGACTTTATACTGAATGCAGAGGTCACCTCCAACAGAGACAAAGGTGGCAAATTATCGATTAGCTTTATATTTAGAGGCATCCCTTGGTTCACTGCTGGGATTGCTCCAGTCATCTGCTTCTGGTGTGGTCTTGTAGTGTCGCCATGCTGACTTATTAAAAACGGGAAGTCTTTCAAATGATTCACTTGAAAGGGCCTATGGAAAAACAAAAGCAATGGTTAGAGATCATTAGAGACACAAGAGCAAGGTGATACTCTGGGGAGTTGTACAGCTACAACTTCCCTATGGAACAAGTGCTGCAATTATCACAGTGTTACATGTCACAACACTATTTTGAAAATAGCTGTGACTAATAGCTCTAGTCATAGTCAAAGTACTAGTCAAAATTAAAAGAAAATAATACCATTTAAAAATGGCATTTAAAAAAACCTCTTCCTTCCAGAAAGTGGTGCCTACAGAGACAGCAAGAAAAGATTTTTGGTCAAAAGCATTTTAGGGAGATTTGTCCAGTGACACAGAGCAGACTCCACTGAGCTGCTCTCCTGAAACATTTCCCTTCCCCAACAAACCCGGGCTCTGCCAGCCCAGTGATCTGTGAGGGCTGATCCATGTCATGCCTTGTGCCTCTGACAAGGGCCATACCTTTCTCCTCCACACACAGGCAGAGGATCAAACCCATCAGAAGCAGAGGTTAACACAGGACTCCACAATTCCCTTGCTGCAAACAGCAAGGCACAGTGACAGTGCTGTCAATGACCCACACATGAGATATATCCCATATTCTTTTAAATTCCCTGATGAAATTCAAGCAGTCAGTTTCAACCTTTAGCTCCTGAGCAGCCTGGGCTCTCCCAAAAAATGACAACAGGATCAATTTGTTCTGTTGCATCCAGAACTGCACAGAATAAAACATGTACTAGTCAGGAGTTGGTCAATAGTCTTCTCAGTTCTATTGTGGCCAGAACTTAAAATGAAAAAGCTTTAAACAAAATTATGTCTCATCACACGTTCTCAGAAAATTCACCACTTATGATGAATTAACAAAATGTAATGATCCAACACAGGGGGCTGAGGAAAAAAAAAGAAATCCAAATCAAACTAACTGGTATTAGTGCCAGGTTAATACACAGAACTTTGGGGTTTAGGATTCTGTGTAACTGATTTAGATAAAAGTGTCAAAGATAGCAAAAACAAATCTGAAAACATGCTGAGGAATGAAAAGAGCCTGCTATAAACAATCTGCACTCCTTTAGTAGTTTATAAAAGAGTCAAATTCTTACCTTCAAATAAATTACAGCATCTGAGCCAACGCCTTCCATTGAGTAGAGCTTAAGGTCACCCTGAAAGTACCTTGCATACAGACGAGAGATTGGCAAACCGTAGCCAAACCCAGCCTACAAAAACAGAAAACAAAACGAAAAGCAGGAGGAGAAGTTACAAAAATGTATCAGATCACCACATTAATTTATAAAAGAGGATAACTAAATACTAGATTTGTATGAAGTTCTTTTTCAAGCTTTATTACTCAGTCTACAGTATAAGTCAGTACTCAGCCTTTTGAGCAATCTCCTTTATCCCCATGCATACTTAAACTCTTTAGTTTAAGTACAGAAAAGTGAAAAATACCCAAGTCCTTTGTTAGAACTCCCTTGTCCATCTTGCCTTTTCTCAAGGAGGCAGGAAGGTGTAGCACCGTGCTGCCTCCAGCCACCACAGCAAACTGGGATGCTCTGCAGCTTCCTCAGCGTGATCACCACTGCAATAGCACTCCATTCTTTCTTTGGTAAAAATCAGAGTTTTGACAGCATGTTTTTTTCTGGGATTACTTTTCTCAAACGTCTCAGCTGTTAGAAAGCCAGAGATGACTCCGTTTCCTTCATCCAGGTCACACTATGAAGTGATCCCTGAGGCCACAGTGCCACAGAGATCAGCAGAGTCCTGTGAGGACTCACAGAGCAAGGCAAGGCAAACAACTCTTGCTGCTTAACAAAGGATGAGGACTCCACAGCACTGAATGATCCTCTGAGGGCTGAGGCCCAGTACAGTCCACGTGCTTTGCAAAGCATAACAGACTTGACAGGTACAAATTTTAGATTTTAAATTTACAAAACTAACATTCATAACCAGAGCTGCAACAAGGTCAACTCTTGGCACCTTTTCTAACCCCCTTCTGTCAGAAAAGTTATTAAAAAACCCTAAGCCTCTCTCACTGCAGCCAGGGAGAAAGGTTTGCTCTACACATCAACTCTTTCAGATACTGGGTATGCACAGAGAACCACAGTGGGTGGTTATTCACCCAACCCTGATTCTTTCAGGATTATCCAGACCAAGAAAGGAAATATTCCAGATACACAAACATTTGAAAAGAGGGATATACAAAGCAATGGAGTAATACAAATGGTGGATTACAAGAAGAATTAGACATCAGAAGTTTTCAGAAAACCAATAAAGTCATTCCATACAATATTTCTCTAAAAGCAACCTGACAGGTAAGTGAGAATCATGCACTGAATCTTAAAAACAAAGCCCCCAGATGGTACAAAGAAGGTGGCCATGAAGCATCATGCACAGCTAATATGGGGTATCGCCTTACAGGAAATCCCTTGAGGGAAAGGTGAGCATTTAAGAACTTTTACTACAGTATTCATGATAAATTGTCTTGTCATCTGCTATCTCTACAATATATTTTGGTCTCTTTGCCTTTTTTTTTACAGAAGTCTAAATTTAGTATTAAACTGATTTAAGTTGTTCACTCAGTTTTGAGCAAAACTGAGAAATAGAAGTGCCAAAGGTACACTTTTCACACTGCTTGTCATAGTCATCAGTGTCCATTTCCAGAGTTAGAACAGTTGCTTAGCTGCACTTTTCCAAACATTATGTTTTTAATTTCTCAAACACTCTCATTAGAGACATATGTATCACTTTCAAACACCCAGTTTTAAAACTATATATTTCTTTCTTAACCTCTAAAAAATTATTTGACTGGCTAAGAAAGAACTAAAAAAAATGCCAAGAGCTGCCTTTCATCTTTTCTGAAGACTGAACAATAAATGCATTACAGAAATTACAAAGCACAGCAACCAAAAGGCAAACTGTGGACAGTACACACCCCCAGGACCAGCTCACATCAAGGGCAGTATCAAACAATACTGAAAAAACATTACATGTTCCTCACTCCAGAATTACCCCTCCCTAAAACCCATGCCCAGCTTCTGTTTGTCTCATGATCTTTTACACTCTCTGCTAACCCACATAATTATTCCAAACAGCCCTCCTGCAAAAGTTTCCTGCCATTCTCTTCTGTGCGTTGCCTTTAGGGTATTTCCCAAATAGGATGACTTACAAGAAATATGAAGACAAGAGATCCCAGATAAATATCTTATTAAATCAAAACCTTGCTAAGGGTCTATTTTGCAAAAGACAATTAACAAAAAGTGATTACTACATAGGCCCATGCTTGACCTAGAGGACAGAATAGTCCAGGATGGCACATCTGCCTTGAGAAAGAAAAGCATCTTAGAGCAAATTTAAATATCAGAGTATGCATTATACAAATAGGCTGTGATTAAATCTCTGTGTTAGTAGCATCTACAGGTTTAAATTAAACTAATTGAAGCCACGTTTCTGCCATTATAAACAAATGCTGTCAAAGAGAGCAGCTATAAATTCTCTAATAAAACCAACCATCATTAACCATGACCATGTGTTTCTAAGGTGTGCTCTGTATGTTCAGCAGTAAAGATGAACACAAGACCTGCCAGGACCTGAATGCTGCCATGGCAACAAGGTTTCTCAGTAGTTTTTAAACAACATTTGCAATGGCAGTGAGAGAGAATTTTCCCCAATCAACAGAAAGATACCTCTCTCCCACTGCCCAAGTCCATGAATGTTTCATTTCTAGGCAGGGGATCATATAACAAGGGGAAGGAGTGTTAGCACAGGAAAATACGTCTCTTTACACTGCATTTCACATCAGTTTAGAATATTGTCCAAGTCAAGAATGACACAGGCACACACCTACTGACCTTCTGGAGCACCATGACTCTTAAATGATTTGGTCTTTGGCAGTAAGGAATAGATAAACTCCTTCTGGATGGACTTCAAAGAGGATTTACCTCTTTGAAAGGAATGGAACGTTACTGCTGAAGGATTTTTATTTCTATACTGACACACAAAGTATAGCATCATTGTTTTTATAACTGGGTCTGGGCCATAATACATAACATGTCAAACTTCACTGCTAAGCCCTTGTTCACCCTAATGGAAAGACATGCCACAGAGTTTGTGAGTTCTTTCTTTCTACACACACGTAAATAACAGAGCGAACAACTCTTCTCACATTCAGTCACGTACAGACATGGGTCACACTCAGAGGGCAAAGGCTGCAGGTTCACAAGAGAGAGGGGTCCTTTGTAGGTCTGACTACAGCAGCATACAGACTGGAAAGGAAAACAAGGCCTGAAAATGGGACACAGTAGAAGAATACCAAGTGTAAATGGCACAGAATCAGAGTAAGCAGCCTTGAAGATGAGAAATAAACACAGGAATGCACTGCTGAAAGATGCATTGAAAAAAAAAGAAAGAAAAAAAAGAATAGTGTCAATCCTCAAAATGAACACATTTTACAATCAAGAGCTACAAAGGAAGAGACAATTTAATAGCGAACACAACTGGTAATCAAGATATAAGTTTATCATGAGAACAAGTTCCAGGAAATCCTTGTAGGCTGATACAGTAAATTGCTGATCAGAAGTGAGAGAGAACAAAGGCAGATTATGCATCAGGAGAGATTCTACCATTTGTGACAAAGAAAAAAAGCTTTTATTTGAATTAAGGCCTGTTCCCCATCACCCATCACATTTAAGAAGATTACCTATGAAAAAGCAAAAGTCTGAAACGTTACTCAGATATGTTGTAGAGGCAGGAACTGTGAAGGATTAGTGCCAAGTCAGTGCAGAAACAGAACTGGGTTTCACACCTACCACAGTGGCAAATGCTGCTGAAAACTGCAATACACTCACGTGCCACAATGGTACAAACTGTGGGCCAAGACATCACCATAAGGACTTTTTGCTCATAATCTAAAAGGAAATTTAATATCTCTGAGTACCTCTGAACTGATTTTACCCTCAGTTTACTGCTAATTATATCCAAAATAGTCACATGGACAGGACAAGAGGAAACAGCCTTAAGGAAGGTTCAGGTTGGGCATCAGGAAGAATTTCTTCATGGAAGGGGTTGTCAGGCATTGGAACTGGCTGACCAGGAAAGTGGTGGAATCATCATCCCCGGAAGTGTTCAGAAAACAACTGGACATGGCCCTTAGTGCTGTGGTTTAACTCACACGGTGGTGTTTGGTCCAAGGTTGGACTCAGTCCTGGGAGGTCTTTTCCAACCCCAGTGATTCCATGGTTCCATACTCTGTGCCACAGATTGTTACCTGCCTGAAGGCACTTCAAGCACAGACGTCACAGCAGGAAAAAAACCCCAAAACTTAAGAATGTGCTAGATGTGAATGCTCCTAAGCAGTGAAAGGAAATTCCTCAAAGAAACAACTTCTCAACATGCTTAAAGATACAAGATTGCAGCAGAGGCAACAGAGGATGAAGATGAGAAAAGGCAAGAACACAGAATCTGTATTAACCCACTTACTGAAAGCCAATCAAACTGAACAGTAGCTATATGATTTTTATCACAATGACCCAATATGTAATGTAATAAAGCAATTTAGAAATATTATGTTAATTTTAATAATAGTTTTTTAAAATAATATTTGCTAAAAGAATCTACACATTCAACAGTGAAATAATTCCCTGCCTAGAAGAAACTACAGGGAGATTTTTTTGTTTGAAATCTGGCCCTGACACATCTCAGAAGGGAATGTCACAAGAGATACTTCCAACTAACAGAAATATGGCAGAAGTGTTCACATCACATGCAGGTTCGGAAATATTTTTCAAATGTGTTTTTACAGTCCATAACTGGCATACAAATTATTTTCAAGTTTCAATATAAGCCTGTGCACTGCCAGGAGGTGTTTCCCAAGTGCTGTAATTCTGACCTTTTCAATACATTTATCACAGGAAACAGATAAACAGTAATCTGCACACCAAAGAGGAGCTCATTAGGTTATCCACCTTCTCAGTAATGAAGCACTAAAGAACCTTCCCATTAACCTGTGAAAATACTCTGGCATACTTGTTTCCAAGAATGCAATCTCAAGACAAAGAAAAGAAATTTTCTATCCCACAGACTACATGATAACAAAACCCACTTTCTCTTGTTTTACCTGCACAGACTTGTTAATGATAAACAAATTCTTCAATGGAAAACCTGATACAGTAGATTGAGGTGAAGGGAAATATAAAACCAAAGCAGTGCAGAGGGACATTTAAATACAAACTGCAATTGCTTACCAAAGGCACAGCTCTCGAGGGCTCCAAACTAGGCCTGGGTGCTGTTGAGTACATGTAGTTAAACAATCTGTCTATTTTTCTGAGAGGAACACCTCCACCTTGGTCACTTATCTAAGGAATGAAAATTTAAGAGTTTTAAACATTATGTTCTGGAAAAATCCCCAAAAAACCTCAAGCAGCATTATCTAAATTACTTTAGAAATATTAAAGAAGCATCCAGGGATTCTGGGGCAAAGGAGGCTGGGGGTGACCTTGTTACTCTCTACAGCTTCCTGAGGAGGGGAAGTGGAGAGGGAGGTGCTGATCTCACCTCCCTGGGACCCAGTGACAGGATGTGTGGGAACAGCTCAAAGCTGCATCACCAGGAGAGGTTTAGACCAGAGATTAGGAAGCATTTCTTTACCAAGAGAGTGGTGAAACACTGGAACAGCTTCCTGGAGAGGTGGCAGATGCCCCACGCCTGTCAGTCACCAAGAGGGATTTGGACAATGCTCTTAATAACATGCTTTAACTTCTGGTCAGCCCTGAAGTGGTCAGGCTGTTGGACAAGATGGTCCTTATAGGTCCTTCCCAACTAAAAATATTCTGTTCTAATGCATGTGAATCAAGTGGTACAGTAACTAACTTGCCTTTTTGAATTACAAGCCATACTACTCTAAAACCAGCAGGTTTGTAAACTGCATATTATTTTTAGTCATTTACCTTAATAGATAGATCTTCTTTCCCCAAAGTGACTAAGGTTTTGATCGATGGATAGGCTTCTTTCTTACCTTCATGCCATTCCACTGTAGCTCTCATTGAATTCTGAAGATAAAAGAAAAAAAAACAGTCTCTGATTCCAACTTTACCAGGTAACGTGTCCTACAACTGTATACAGGACACAAAAGGCTGTATTTAACACAAATTCAAGAAGTGCTATCAAGTCAATGAATTGCCCAATTAACTTTTTACATGACAACTCATTTTACATAACTTTTATCTATTTGATACCTCAGAGAACAGAAAGCAAGATTGTTTTGTTCTGTGTTAAATCAAGTAATTATATCCAAAGGATTCTTCATCACATATTTTAAGTTTCCATTGCCAGTCCCTCACAGATTCCTTACAGCTACAACTTACTGGTTTCTCCTTGTTTCATGACTTGTACCAGAATACACATAGATGTAGTTTACAAATTCTCACCTGTTCTGCCCTAAACTATTGTTACAAATGGCAAAATAGGGGAAGAATTAAATGAACACACTTGACAAATGTCAGAAATCAACCCCAAAACCCCAGTATTTTGAAAAAGTTTCTGACCAAATGCATATTTCTCCCTCAGTTTTTAGTGTTCAACTGCACCACCTACAGACCCCTGCCACCTTCTTTCAAACCACAGAACAGCTCTCACAAGTTCCAAATATTCAGAAAACACAAATAAAACCGAAATAAAGCATATCATTTGCACTATTCAAAGGCATGTGGGCTGTTTTCACAGTAAGGACACTGATCCTAACCAGTCCTCAAAGATGCAATAACAGAGCAAGCTCATGAAAACTGCAAGTTCATGAATATTTTGTCACTGCAAAAACAGACCATCATGAGTGTTTTCTGTTAATCAGCTTCAAAGGCACAAAAAGAGAAATGGGAAAACAGACATTTTTTTCAGTACGTAAGGGTATAGGAGAGGATCATAAGTCTGGCTTTTAAACAAGTGAAGAGTGTTTGAAACTTAAGAATAAACTTAAAGGAAAACTAAAATAACACTTAAGAGCTGTAACTGAAAGGAATCTCAATTTTGACAGTTCACAAAACCCTTCCAAATGTTAACAAGCACAACCTACCTTGAATAATTCAAATAACATATGAAACAAATGAGAAGGTACATAGACCACTTGAATAGGCTTGTTTGGAGCTTTAGCTAAAAAAAAAAAAACAAACCAAAAACAGAAATGTAAATTTACTTTTTTTTCCCCCCAAACAGTATTTTGTAGCACTGCTTTTCACAGAAATAACACACAATTCTTCTGCTGAAGTTTGGAAACATCTTAGTCTTATGTTTGGCAGATGTCCAAAATCTGGGAGAGGATCACTGAAGAAAATTAATATTTTAGCTTAAAAAATGAGCTGCCTTTTGTCAGTAGAAATGATGATCAAAAAGTACTCAATGCACTGACAAGGCCTGTCTTGTCAAGTTTCACATCACCCAATTTTCATCTTTATAATCAATTTGAAGCAGACCTTCATGTCAGAGGTCTATGATAGGCCTTAAAGCACAGACTAATTAAAAACATTTCTAATTTTGCCACCCTACACAGAGCTGCTCACCACTGGTGCAGGGAATGCCAGTGGAATTCATCACTTCATAAGGATACTTCAGAATGAAACCAGTTTCAGCTCCACTGGGAGATTAGTTCGAAAGCAGACACATTTCCTTCCCAGCTCTGAGGATTCTTAACCATTCTATTTTCTTTAAAGTGACAGTGAATTCAGCAGATCAAACTCTGCATTCAGCATAAAAAAGTGCATATTGTGATGATAGACTACAACTCAGGTGCCCAAGCAGACAAATGAAAAGTATCTGCACACAGGACTGCAGAGTTCAAATTGTAACTTACAGTTAATTAACAAAACTAAAATCACTGATTCTAGAAATGCATTCATTGACATCTGTTTCACAATTACCATTGAACTCTTCAACTTCCAGATCAGGTGCCACTGTGTAGTACTGCTCACATAACATCTTGGCTGTTTCATAGGCATCTACAAAGTAACAGAACAAACACTCATTTATCAAAATCTTGTAGAAATGACCAGCAGTGTTCATCCTCTCTGTGAGACTACAAGCAGAACACTCATTTTGGGAACTAGTTTACAAGAAGCATGAAGCTGGTATCCATCTAATCCCTTTTTCTCTGTAGGCTCATAGCCCATTTATCAAGAAAGGGCAAGATCTGTTTCACCTCTACAAACAAAAGCACAGTCCTGGAGACAAGCCACTCTTCATCTTTGTTCAGGGCTAGAAAACCAGAAGGGTATAATCTTAGGCTGGCCATAAAATCTACTTATTTGTTATTTCCTGATCACAATTTAATGCTTGTTCTTTCCACCTCAAATAGAAAAGGATGAAATTGCAACCATAAATAGTTTTTCCAAATACAATACCATTTATAATACTGTATTTTCAAGGCCTTTTGGGGGAAAAGTTGGAATCTAAGATTCTTCATTCTTTCTTGCTGAACCAAAAGGAATCCCCCTGAAGATACCCCCCCCCATAGTCCAAATCAGAGTTTATGTATTGTTGAAATACAGCAGGAAAGTTTAAGTCACCTTTTACTACTTCGTAGTGTCCCCCAAGGCCTGCAGGGAGAGGACCAGAGGAAATGGCCTTAAACTGAGAGGTGATTTGGCATTAGAAAACAATAAAAATGCACTGTTGGGGTGGTCAGACACTGCAATAGGTGGCCCAGGGAGATGGTGGGACCACCACCCCCTGGAGGTTTTTAAGAGACATCTGGATCTGGTGCTGTGTGATGGTTTAGTGATTTAGGGGATTCCACAGGTAATGCCGAGTTGATGGCTGGAGTGGATGATCCTGAAGGTCCTTCCAACCTTTAGGATTCTACGATTCCGTAATTCTGGTCCCAGTATCATTTAACTTAACCCATCAATGACTTGGATGAAGGGGCAGATGCCTCCTCACAGGCTGCTGATGACACAAGGCTGGGAGGAGTGGCCAATAGCCCAGAGCGCTGTGCAGCCCTTCAGAAGGACCCTGACAGGGGCCCTTGTTTTGTTAGTGTTGTGTAAGATACATTTTAGCTACTTGCTTGAAAACTGGACTGAGCACCTTCAGACACTGTGATCTCCTCTGTCCAAGGCAGCAGCCATGAATTTGATAATCAAAAGTTATAGAAATATTGCTATTAGAAGGAAAATCTAAATAAACAACATGACTAACATACACAATGCTGAGGCCAAAGTGGAGTAAGGTCAATCAAAAGAAAAGAAAGTTGCTGGAAAAGGCCACCTTAGGAGCCAAAAAGAGGTAGAAAAAGTTAGGAGAGAAAACAAAAGCTAGAAAAAAGCTAGAAAAGTGAGCTATCATGGAGGTCAAAGTCTGACATAAGAAAGGTTTCTCTCACTTCACCAAAGGCTGAGAGAAAGTGAAGGGGAGAAACACATTCCTCCCCTCTCTACAGCTGCACAAACAGCAGCAAAAGACAGAGCATGGAATCCTCCCCGACAGCAAAACCTGCATTTGTAAACAGATACACCCAGAGCGTGAACCCTGGAGGCAGCCAGCCCTGCCTCATGCCTGCTCACTAACACTCCTGAAGCACAGCAACACTCACAGCACGAGGCAAACAGGATCTCCAACGTGACTGTGCCAGATCACACTCAGGTAAAACACCCGTGTCTTTCATGTAAGAGAGGAACAGGCTGAGGTAGGATCAGAGGCACAGAGTGAGGGGGAGTTTCACTGGAGCATCTGTGCACCCAAGGACACTCTGCTGAAAGATCTGGCTGAACAAACCGGAAATCACTCTCAGTTTCTGTAGTTCCAGTATCAGATACAAAAGCACTCCATGAGAACCTGCTTCTAAGTATTTCAGAAAAACACCTTAACAAAACACTTACATACTGATATTTTAAAGGACAAATTAAAGCTATTAAAAATCAAGTTGTTTTCTTAGTTCATTAACATACCAAAAGTTCCTCTGTTCTCAATAATCAAAACATTACAAAGTCTCAATAAGCCTCTGGCTTTACTGTGAGCAACTTCAGAACTTCCATTTCTTCTTTTTTTTTGTTTTGTTAAATGAATTTAAATCACCTTCAGTCTCTTATATCTCAGTAACATATTTCTGAATATTTTAAGTTGGGGGGGTGGGGTTCAGTCAACAAAAATGTGAACTTGCTCTTACCTTGAACCACCTCTGCCACGTTACAATTAGGGTCAATACTTCCAATATGCTTGGGATGAGCAGGATTAATATCTCCACCAAAAAGAAGAGCTAAAAGAAAAAAGCAATGGCAATAAATTGTCTATTAAACTTGAGGCAGCCACAAAAGTTTAAATTTGATGGTATCTGAGACTTACTGGGGAGTGCATCATTTTGTAGAAAGATACTCCAGCAAATTGCCAGAACCCTTGTTTAAGACAACTCCTCACCTAACTCCTCCTCTTCCCTGCACCCTTTTTTTTTTTTTTTTTTAGTTTTTCTAGCTAAGACTAGTTAAAACACAATTAGTGATGGAGGAGAGTTAAGGTGAAAACCTACATTTCAAAGCAGACCAACAAAAATTAGATAAAATTAAAATGTAAACCACTTCATACTATCATGTCAGAACAGAAGCACTCACAACAATGAAAATATTACAGTAATAGGGGCTGAGGTAAGACATTATTAAAAGCCTTTTACACTCACCTAAGCTGCAATTTCACAGCTGGCACAGAGGTCTCACTCACTCGACTTTCTGCCTGGCTCTCAGCAACATGATCCCCACTCCCTCTTTGCACGAGGGTCTGGCCCTCACCAGACCCTTCTCTGAGAGTTTATCTCTCAAAGAAAGAGGAATGTTTTACACTTTATTTCAGGAGTGATTTTCTGCTGTTTTAGCAAGTTAGTGAGCTCTGACATGAAGCAGGTACAGCATGAGGTGAGCAAGAGATTAGCCCTGAAAGCTTTTCCTGTCCTGGCCATGGTGAGCTCACCCACTGCCCACGGCAGAGCACACGTAAGGAACAGCCTGTCAGTAACAGGGGACACAAGTGCCAACTACAGCAAGACTTGTCTTCTGACTTCCAACTGCCTTTTCCTTCAGTGCTTCAAGATTAGTATTTCCTATTCTGGACAGATCACTAACACTGTTAACGGAGATATTACACCAGGTTAACTAAACTTTAAGCACCTACAAGTGGGTTTAAGCTTCAATCAGTTAAATAAAAGGGTACACAGGAAAAGCAAGTCCAGTTCAATGAAGTGAGTGTAGTATTTTAGAATTAGTGCAAACTATGCTAGCACTCAGCCCAGGAATTAGGGCTGTTAGGACAGTATTTTTACTTTATTGTGGGAACTCTTCTATGAGAGCCTTTTAACTTTGTTTTATGTCTGCCCAGCTACAAGTAAATAAAAGGCTGCCCATTTATCTCATTTTGTATGCTTTGCCATATTCAAGTTCCCTGTGCACACACAGCAAGGCATTTGTTAGTCACATAAAAGGTTACTGGAAAGACACAACTTGTAGTCAAACACCTTACACTGAACACTCCGGTGTCCACAGTATCTGTAGCCCACAACAATTGCTAAGAGCTCATAAAAGCAGAACACTGAGCAGAGAACGAAGCTCTAGAGCTAAAAGGCACAAGACACACTAAAAGAGATCACAAGACTGTCCTTAACTTTACACAGATCACTTTCTGCAAGGTTGCACATACTGGTTAATAAGAGCTGTGCAAGTAACTCCTTTCACTCTGAAATATGAATATAAAAAGTAAATTTATTAGTAACAACAAATGAAACAGAATGTAATGACAAAGGATGACTAATTCCAGCACTTATCCATAAATAGGAAATAGGAAGGGATGACAAGGGACATAATTTAAAACTTAAATCAGAAATACTCAACCTCTTTAGAAGGCAAGAAAACTCTAGATAGCTTGTTAGGAAAAAACCAACAATAAAAATACATATATTGTATAACCTATTCAAAATTTATGGCATCTTTGCACTTCATTAGGACATAAATATCAACTCTACAAACTATGTTCAAAGATTTGCGAGCAGAAAGATACAGCTACTCTACTACTATCTCAAATACTCCATGTATACACACAAGCCACTTCTGCCAACGAGACTAAAAAGCAACAGTCACACTGAGACAGACTGACAGTTCTAGAAGTGTGGTTTGGGTTCATTTCTGGTCACTCCAAAGTACCAAATCAACCAGCTGCCAGTACATCTTTTACCATAATTCACACAGAATATTAAGAAGTAGTCATGAGTAAGGAAAAAACCAAAACAAAGCTATAGCTTCAGGTTTACAAGCAATAACTAATTTTCAAATAAGAGGAAAGCCATTACTTACTGTGCTGGTTAATAAGCATACGGAAAGAGATGCGGTTGGTGTAGAATCTATCTAGAAAATACTGGATGTTACTGCTAACAAATGGATCAAAGCCATATTTTTCCTTGTATTCAATCACCCCTTGCGCCATGGTTGGAACCACATCATTGTGTCTGTTCCTGACTTTAATTAAAACATCTAAAAAGCTAGAGAAAAGAAAATTAGAAAGAGATTGTTAAAAGTACAGTTAAATTCAACCACTTATTTTTTTTTAACTCAACCACAGCATAACCATTTTATCAGTTTACCATCCCTCCAAGCCAACAAAAAAAATTATCAGAGGGAAAAACAAAAATATGACAGTACCTAAACAAGCCTATTTAAAGAGAGGCATTTGGGCGACTTCTCACTCACAAGATCTGTGAAGCATTTAGGGTCTCAAATTAAGTTACTCCTCCCACACAAACATTCCTTTAAATTAAATCTCTCTTATCATTAATGGGACAGCAAAAGATCCTCTTTTACTGCAACTATATTCCCTATGGTACCTGTCATTCCCTGCAACTTCTAACATAGCTGGGAGATTGGAAAGGAAACTCAGGAAAAACAACCTGAGAAAAATCAGTTTCTTCTTCCCAACCCCTCAATCGTGCAGCGAACGTGGAATGCACTTCCTTCACAGGGTATCCCTTCTGGGAAGTGAATCAGGACTGTGACTGCTGCTCAGTTTCCTCTCACACCGCTGGATGGCAGCGTGGACACAACCGAGCTCCGACCGGCTCGGCAACTTTCAGGGTAACAGTTCCACTGCTTTTAACAAACACTTTCTTTGAAACAGCTTGGGTTTTTTTTTCTTTCTCCTCCCAGGGCAGCTCAACACTTGTGATATTCAAAGTGCTCATCCTTATTTTTCCCCCACATCCAAACACACATATACTCACATATCAGTTATTAACAGCTTTCTAAAGCCGACACATGGAACATCAGTGCTACTCAACTCTGCTACATTCTCTAATATTAAATTAACAGCAATGATTACATGATGCTCTTTAAAAAAGTACACAAGGTGAAATGCAGCTTTCCCAAGAAAGCACAGCTGGCAGACTCGTTCACCTATGCCTGTATCTGCAATTCTACAGATCCTTTTTCAAAAAAACATCACCAGCAAAACATTCTTTGTAGATTTATGGTGAACACTGAAAAGGAATGTGTTAATTATTTTTATCAGAAGCAAAATATACACCAGAAGTAAAATACACACCAGAAAAGAATCACAGAAATCATTGGAAGGTCATCTAGTCCTACTCCCCTGAGAATGACCAGGGGAAAGAACAAAGACCACCAAAAGTAAAAACAACCATTAGTGACCACTTTCTTCCCTTTCAGCACCACTGAGCCAAGACAATCATCCGACAGTACAACACACCATTCTTAACAAGTGATACACTTTGAAAATTATTTCTCCCACTCTGCACTTCCAGCCGGACAGGAATGTAGTTTCATTTTTAAGTTTTTTCATTCTCCTCAGTGTAACCACCAGGTTTTGCCTACATGTCAACAAACAGTTCAGTTGCTTTCCAACACTATTCTATTGCCTAGAGAAGGGGAAGCTTTAACTGCCTAACTCCCAAATCTAAATACTATCACAGTACAGAATGACTCTTCTCTTACTAAAAATCTTGCTGACTGCGCAACTTAAAATATTTTAATGCTTTCCATGTATATTAAATCTTGATTCTGTGTGATCTGTTACCACTGAGAGCTGATGTTACAGACTCTGCTGCTTCTGTTTCCGAGCAACAGGCCAGTGGCCAAGGGCAGAGCTGAAAGGGACACTTAGTCAGGTCTGAAAGACAACTGACAACACTCTCTATTTGCTCTGCTATTTGTTTTTAAATACCTCCACTATCCACAATATATACACATGAGGGTGAATTGTTCAGTGGTATCCCACTACCAAAGTGCTTGACTGCACAGAGCACACCAAAGGGCAAAGGACTAGGAGATTTATCTGCCACAGACCAGCAAAATCACAGCTGAACCTCAGTCAGCATATCAATGAATGAAAAGGGAATTCCTCATTATTGCAGTTATGTGGCAAACCTGCCATTCCATCCTCACAGACAACTGAGTTCATTCCTGTGTTTCCATCAAGCAGATGCTTTAAAGGACCCAACACAAGAAGCAAGCAAGGCAGAAATCAAAACACTCTTCCTTAATCTCAGCACTCATGCCATACAATCCCTCTATCCCCCACAGCCCTGAAAGACACAAAGCTTTTACTGTACTCTGTGGGAGACCATATCAACAAATTTTTAAAATGTTCATGGGATAAACTGGGAATACTCCAGAATAGCTCCAAAAATTTTATTTACTAATTACTTTTTTTTTGCAATTCTCTGTATTTTATTTTCAAAACCCATGATGAGTAAGTAATGCAGTTGGTTTGACAAATGAGAAATTATTAATAGGAAGCTATTTTAGTCAAGTTTTTAGTCAAGTAAGTTTCAGTGGCTTCTGTATTAACAGAAGAATATTTAAGGCACTACCACAGCTGTGAAATAAATGAAGTCTAGAGATTTCTGCAAAGACAATTAATGCATGTCACAACATGAGTTATTATTTAACTTTCTAATGACTGTATATATTATTCTATTTTGATCTATCATAGTGCAGGAAAAGAAGCACGAGAAAGACAAAGGGAATTTTTGCTGTGTCTCTTATGGATAGTATTATCTGAAATGAAAAACAAGAAAGTGATGAGTAAAAATCCTTTAAAATGTAACACACATGCAATGGGGTTTATTTTGTTTTTTGACTGGCTGCCCTTTCTTAAGGCAGTGCCAGCTGGCAGCTGAGCATCACCAGAAAGAGGTGAAAGTTCACTCAAAGATTACTGTAGTAGGAAATGTATCTGCTCTGAAAAGCAAAACTAACTGAGGTAGCACCTCACATTATGTAAAAGCAACAAAATGTCACCTCCCTAATGGTATGTACTCCAGTGTTTACTTAGCTCAGATTGCTTACTGAATCCCTATTTTTACAGCGGTGCTGCAGAAAGGAAAGTTACTTGTTTACCAAGTGTGCTGTGCGTGTTATCTCTGACAGACTGGCAGCTCCTGACTCAGCGGCTCCAGCCCCGGGACACTCCCCACACCCTCCCATGGGAGCCACAAAGGGAAACCAGCAAACAAACCAGGCTGGAGAGGCTGGAGTGGGTGCTCTTTGAAAGCACATGTAAACAGCATGTTTTAACAAACCCTTCACATTTTGAAAAACAGCCTCCACCTCTGTGTGTTTAAACAGTTGCATACTCACATCTTGGGAAATTTCCAACACTTCTACCAGCTGACACCCCTCAGGAGTGGACACCGTATCTTGGCACTCCTGCTATCACACTGTTAGACAGAACTGTGGAAAAACTTCCACCTGACCCCTCCACAGCTCGAAAACAAGGTATCTGTGCTATCAAAAATGCAAAAGTACCCTGCCATCTGGCACGTGCCACACTGGCAGTGACAGCAACGTGGTGATGTCGCAGTGAGTCTCCATAAGCTCTGCTGACCAACAGAATGTGACAGAAACAGCTCTGAACCTCTTAATCACAGGGATGGTGAGACAAAAAAATCCCTTCAAAGCATTTTGTCCAACATTAACAGAGAGGTAACCTATGAACATGCATCTGCCCTCCAATTCATACACTAAGAGCAGAGGTAAGTTGGGCCATTGAAAAACATCAACTTGAGTTGTCTCTGAGCTCACTCCTGTAACTGCTCACCCTCTCCCTGCATGGGCACTGCTGCCTGTGCTGGACACACACCCAAACAGTTTAGGGACACAGGGCTAAATGGGGGCTATTTTCCCACTGGATTAATTTAATTCACTTCACTGCATTGCTTCATAGACAGCCATGCCAGTACATGGATAACATCTGTAATGCTGTAATACTAATAGAGAAAATGGTATCCTTGGAAAGAGAGCCCAAATTCTGAGAATACCAGAGCAGACTCCCTAGACAAACAGAGATAGAACACAAATAGTCAGGGAACAGTTTTATGTTCAACTGATAAAGGCATTGCAACATTTTAGAGAGTATTATTTGAGGAACTACTGTTAAACACTAACACAGCACATCTGTGGATACCCAAAGATCATTGTAGCTCCCCTTCTCTCCTGTGCTACTGTTACCCTGATCAGTCCTAATAGGAACTAAGTCCACCTCAGCTGACAAAAAGACCACCGAGGCACTCTTTCATTTCCAAAACCAAGTGCTCTCCTAGTCTTCATGTTTTCTGAGTGCTAGAGGTGGACACCACATTCAGCTCCAAACAAAAGCTGCTGGGGTGTTCCAGGAACAGAAGTACCTCCATCCAGGCAAGACTCACAACCTGTGATACTAATTAAGCCAAAGGAAGAGGAGATGGGGACCATCACAGAATGCCAAAGCCATTGGATACCACACAGGACTCACAAGGATGGGCATTTGATGACCAAAGGATGCAAGGCTGTGTCTTCTGTAATGCAAGCTATATGACACATAACACTACTATGTAAAATGCACTTTCCTACAGTGTGTCCCCTGAAGGAACAGCTGAGAGCAACCAGCAGGTGAAGCTGCTCCAGCCCCTCTTTACAGGCTACTACACACAAGGTACTCAGAGACACCACAGATACTGCCCAGACAAGAAAGCCTTTGTTTCAAAGGCTTATAAACTTCCAGGGTTTTTTTAAGCAAATCAACCTGGTTGAAGAAAAGAACTATTCCTATTTATGCATCCCTAAAAACACTACCACAAAGTCCCAATCCTGTATTAAATGGTACACACAATTAAAAAAGAACAGAAAACTTTTACCTAAACTTTAATGAACTCAGAGATGAGTTCTTTCCCTACTGAAAAGAAGCTCATTAAGTACTTGTGCTTCTGATACTTTCTGCCCATAACACATAAGTAAGGATAGGGCTGGGTAACAGAAACATGAAATACTGACACAGGAGTTGAGAAATCTGCCAGATTTACCTGTGGGTAATTACAAGATAAATACGGACATAGTTAAGAGTGTTTTTGAAAGACACAGTTTGCAAAGATCATTTTAAAATTGCTAATTATGGCTCAATAACCAATTAAAGGGCACAGCCTTCAGGAAGTTTAGAACAGATGACATGCCAAGAGCAGGAATCTGGCTTTATGAAGCCTACCCAATACTGTCAAAAAGAATAAATCTGCTCTTTAATCAGATAACGCATTTTTCACCTCTTCACAGGCCAAATTCAGTATAAAAGATGACTCTTACTGTCAAAGTCCCAAGCTGGACTTCACCCCAATAGGTAGCAATAAATTCCAAGCATCCTTATTGCATGTACTTAATTACACAGAACACAATAATGGCAAGATTTCAAAGCTTTTAAGAAACATTTATACTGAATGAGCAAATATTTGGTTCATTATGAAATATTTGTTCTATCATACTAATATACAGCACTGCAAACAATACTTCCAGTTGCCATGAAACAATATCAAGAATGCCATATACGTATGGCAGAGTCAGATAATTCATGAGATAATCATGAAAATACTCTAAAAATAGATCTCCAAGAGAACTACTCATCAACCTTTGTAAACATGTATGTATTGGGATCTACCTTGATCTGCTCAAGTCCAAAGAAAGCCGAAATTCAGTTACCAACGCGCAGAACACCTCAGATGGTTCCAGGAGGTACAGAACCACCCTGCCTCCACCTGCACATCCAGGACATCACAGGATTAATGGATCTGTGTGACACCTGCAGGCTGGCCTAGGACAGCTTATGCCACTTCAAAGGACAACAGACACCTCACTTTGGGTACCTTAATCCCACTCAAAGGAAACCTTACTGATAAACCAGCCACAAACATAAACTTTTATATCCACAGCCTGCAAGTACAAAACCACCAAATGTAAGAGCTAGAAGCAGGCAAAAAGTTCATCTACTTTATCCACTACAGAAGTAGCACACCAAGAACACCACTGAAAGCTACTCATCAGCCTTTAGTCTGTTTCCCACTGATATTACAGTTTTTACTTTTTCTCCTCTGCACAATCTCAACTTTAACAAAAATTAGCCATTTTTTAGTTAGTGCAACCAATGATCCTTCATTACAGTGACTTTTTTTTTGGCACACAATTTCCATGCCTCCACTTCAATCTCTTTTTTTGCCATTCTAAACAAATGACTTCAATATTACTCAGAGGTGGAACCATCCAAATCTCTATTTCTTGCTCCTTTCCCAGCAATACTGTCCATGACTGTTTCAATTTTTTAACAGGCAGTTCCCAGAACTGAAGACTCTCACTGAGAAAATGGTTACTCCCCCTTGTTCACTAGAACTACGAATCACTCAGTCAGTGTATAATCCTTAAGGTCCTTGTGCAGCTCTGCCATGCAGGTAACCTGGCACTGAGTGCCTGAGCAGCTCCTGCAGGTATCAACTGATACACAAAAAATAAAGTGTAAAGTTCTCAGGTAACAGGTCTACAACCAAAGAGTGTAACATCTGAAATGCACCACCTACTAAACCCCTTATTTAACCTAATGTCACATTGCAGACAGTAAGTCTGAAGCCAACTAAAGGCAAAACACCATTTCTGCATAGCACAGGCCACACCTTGTGCAAAAAGTGCTGCTTGATCAGGTGAGACTTCAGAGCTTAAAAAGAAATTCAAGTTTTAAAGACAAGCCACCCTAAGAAAACTAATTAATGCAACAAAAAACCTGTAAGAAGTAATACCCTGAAACAAAGCTGGCTGCTCTGTTGTACAGGGTAACCTCAGACCTTAGAGCTGGGCCTGTGTGTGTTTTACTTGTTTTGTTTTCAAGGCTCTGATGCACATGTTGCACCTGTTGAACGAAATTGTGTGTGGGATTCTTTTCTGTTTCATGCATACACATTTCAAGGAAACATCATAATGGCAATTTTAACATAATTTTGTTGATACAGAGAATTGGCTAAGCTTTCATTTCTTCCCAAGTAATGTTACTCAAGGAGGGAGGTGAACACCACTAATTGAAGTCCATTAAAAATGCCTTTAGATAAAAACAATGACTGACACACAATGATTTCAAACTGGGGGGGAAACAAAATCAAACTATTAATGTGTTAATGTACATTATACATACACTTACATTCCTACATTCTCCTCCAGATTACAATTTTGGCTTTTGCCACACAAATTCTACCTTACAAATATGGTAATTGTTATCCTATAGTACAAAACCACCTGGTATTTGAGACATTTGAGATTATTTTAAATGGACTGTCATAAGAAAACAAAGTACTCACTCATCCAGAACATGAGGATCCTCAGGACTTTTATTTTCATACTCTAAAAGCTCAAGGAAACTCTGCATGTACCTGAAATAATCAAAAATGAGAAAGAAATAGTTAAAATACTTAACCTAAAATACTTTTGAATTTTTTTAATTTTAAGACTAGGTCACCTAAGACAACAGAAGCACAATACACAGCAAAGGCTAAAATTAAGTGGGATGCAGCAAAAAAGAGAGAGAAAGCAACTACAATATATTATATTGAGTAAAAAAGTGTTAGTTATAACCTTACAGTCCACAATTCAGAAGAACTGTGATATAAATCAAGCTGAGGATAACAGGAGCAAAACCTCTCCACAAGAAGGTCTGTAATTTCAGATACTTGGTTTGTCCCTGGGTCTTGACTCTTCTGCTCATCCACTCTGGACAGATGTTTGTTTCTTCCCATGCTCCTTGAGAGCAATCCAACCTTCCTTCCCAAGTAAAGCTCAAGGGAGCACTCCCCAAAATCCTCACTAACAGGACTGCACCCAGCTGGTCCTCCCACAGCTCTCCAGGAGAGCACACCCACCCCATCCACAGGCTCCCACATCCCCTCACGCTGTACCCCCTCAGGCCCTGTGACACAACCCTCAGTTTCACAAAAACGCCTCTTACACAACACAGCTCCTTCCAGTGCACACAGTTGGCTCTCAGGAGATTTACTGAGGGTTAAAGCCACAGGGCTACCACAGAGGACCCAAGAAGATTTAAGGCAAAGAGCACTCAGTGTGGACACATCAGCCTGCTCTGCAGGACTCCAGCCCAACACCAGTTTAAATGCTGCCACCTCACATCACTGAGGCTCAGGACTGGATACCACTCCCTGGAGTAGCTGCACTGAGCAGTACAGATGTAGATTTAAAGACTGCAGAATTGGGACCTATTTCTTAAAGTAACTCACACAAGGTATCAATCATACATGAAAGGTAGATTTCAGCCCTATCCAAAGGAGCTGTCATTCCACTCCCTTTTGCCCTCCCTTTGCTCCTGGTTAAGCACTGCCACTTACACTGCAGTATCAGTGCTGATCAGATGTGCCTGTCAACAGCTGTAACTCC
Source organism: Poliocrania exsul (assembly GCA_035041345.1). NCBI lineage: Eukaryota > Metazoa > Chordata > Aves > Passeriformes > Thamnophilidae > Poliocrania > Poliocrania exsul. The sequence continues at coordinate 106,782,962 of JAWWLZ010000001.1, read as the reverse complement.
CTGCAATGGTGAAACACATTGATAAAAAACCAAACCTTTCTCACACACGTAAACAACTTATTAAAAGATCTAAAGAGCTAAAGCTACAGCACAAGAGGAAAAAGATAACCAAAGAGCCTCCATGAGGAAAAATAAAACAAGTGACCAAGCACTGACCAAGCCTTTCCCTTTCAGTAGCAGCAACCCAGTAGATCAGCTCAGCTCAACAGAACGGCCTATGCATAAGCTCTTTTGGTGGCAGTTCTATGTTAAGACCAGCTTAATCAGGCTGTGAAACTTCATCCTACACCTTCAAGCTACAGCAAAGCTTAAGACAGCCCTGCTTTTACATGACTCTCTCCAGAACCACCTGCTGCTTACTCCACTCACATTTCAAGTTGCAACCACAGGTCACTGCGACATTCCCCAGGGAGAGTGACATTCCTCACAGAGACTGAGGCTGTTGTCAACATGGTCAGCACAGTAATGCCAGCTCCTGTCCCTCAGCCTGTTTGTGCCCTCCTACAACCATCACAAATGATTGCAAAAATCTCCCAGATGTCACTTACAAGTTAGGCAACTAGCTGATACCAGTACTGCTTGTTTTAAAACATGTTCCTTTATGCTGCTGAGAGATGGCACCAGTTTACAGCCACCATCACACACTCTGAACTCAGCTCAGCTGCTTCACATGCAATAATTAACAAATAAGGATCATCCTTACTCCAAAGAGGTAAATGTTCTTCAGTCCTCCTCTGTCATCATGTAATATCATCAAAGTCCTGTTTCTGAAGGGCACCATCACACTTGAGACAGAAGTGGGTTTTACTACAGACCTCCTGCCAGAAATCCCCCACATCAGCAACCCTAGGCTGACACCATGGATAAAACATGAATGCTGCTGGTACTGCAGGCAGCTCATACCTGATTTTTGTGCTGTGTTGACTGGATTGGTTGCCTGCCATTACTGGTATGTTCCACTGAGGCTCATACTCCCTGTTAGATTACTGGGACTTTGGTCCTACGCCTGCAGTCCCTGGAATAACCAGCCATTACTCTGCTGTGCTGCAGGATCAGCATTACCAGGGAGTCAGGCAGGGGCAAGCCAAGGGTTTCTCCCACCTATTGCAAGAAGTAATTGTGCAGAAAACAGCCTTCAGTCAGAAAAAGACTAAAGCAGGTCTCAAGCACAAAAAGCTGCCAAACAAGGTCACCAGCCTTCAGTGCCAGCAGCAGCCAAACACCTTCTGAGGTTGTTACGCTGCAGGCTCAACAGAGCACCACTAAGAAACTGAGTTTCTGAGACAAAGGAGAATTACACAAACTAAATGTTCTAAGGAAATCTATCAATGTGTTGAAGTAATTGCTCTTTAATCTTTGTGGTGATGGAGAAACAATGGAAAGAGGCAATGCTTTTCCTTTAGTGTGACCAACAATACTTGGATGTCTCTCTCCAATTCTAAAGTAAATGGACACCACTTTAGAAGTCAAGCTCATTAGCAAAAGCATCCAGCAAGTTAGAGGGACCAGCTCAGAGAAAAGGTCACTTCAAATCGAAGTTACTCAAATTTCTTCCATGCCCTTGACTAAACAAAGCTAGAAAAACTTAACTTTATGTCAAACAAATCTAACTCACTGCCCAATACATCACCCAGTCTGGGTGACTGTAGTACCCTGTGCATTATTTCAAGTCTCTGAACAGAAACTCAGAGCTGCAAATACTGTACATCTCTTAAGCGTGTGTGATTTCCAGTTTGTACACCAAATTCAGCCCCCACAAACACTCCCTCCCAAACATCTCAGAAATAATTAAGCAAAAATATGTTTAAAAGGAAACCCATGACTCTGACTAGCTATAAGTAATTCACAACGTTGTCTTAATTACTACCAGCACTACACTCTGCCACAAGGTGAGCAGTCAACAACACAGTTCATTCCTGCAATAATGTGTGTGAAAAAGGTCATTGCCCTTTCATAAAACCCATCTATTTCCTTGCATTTTCTTTTTATTTGAATTGTGGGTGCAGATGGGGATAAATGGAGGTGGTAACTATGGGATTTATCAAACAATGAAAAGCAAGACCTTGTGATGTTTAAATATAATTCACACACAATCACCAGACAGAAAGAATAAAGGAGAAAAGTACCAGAGTAATGTATGAATTGCCGTATCATTAGTAAATAGATACAAGACAGACATCTACAAAAAAAAAATCCCAGCATATATGAAACAAAGAGAATGTCAGTTATGTTGTGCTATCTTTGGTGAGTCATCAAAAGCAGAAATCAAAGCCTATGCCCTTCAAATCTATTGTCTCTCTGGTGTTTAATTTTTGATCACAATACACTACAATTCACTGGGTGATCTCTTTGGTTTCAAGCACCCTTTGGCCTTGTTCTTTTGTTTATTACTGCCAGGTAGATTGTATTGCTCTTGGTCTGCCAAATGCAGTAATTCCAGATTGGCACAATTCATACATGAAAGAACTGTAAATGCCCAGAATGTCAACTTCGGATTTTCCTTTATTTTGTAATTCATGCAAGATGCTTTTGCTTTTTCCCCCGGTGTACTTCACTAAGATTTTCCTTTAGAACCACTCTAATACCAAAGCACTAAAAAGATAAAACAAATCTCCATGGTAACACAATCTTGTTAATATAGTCTCAGTGTAGAAAAACCTAAAAAAACCCAATTATTAATCCCCCAACTGTACTGATTGCTCTAATGGGTCTTTCTCAAGAGATAAATGGAAATTTATGGCAGCATCTAAGAAAAGTACCTACAGAAAAATAAATTTGGCCAAGGCTAAATAAAATGTGAATTTTACATATGACTGAGTAACACCTGGTGCAAACCTCACATTTACTTTAGATATTTTACAAGTTCTGATCATATCCATTCTAAGGTTTTATTTTAAGTATTTTCCCTCATCACATCACATTAGTGACCGTATCTTTTATTATATAATTGTGGCACATGTTCAATGTCCTACCTGCAATGAATTTTAGCCAGAGTGCCCTCTCAAAGCTGCCCTAAAAAAGGCCCACTTCTCTGGAACTAGGAAGGTGCCCATTAATTTTGAAAAACTGACAAGGTGCTGATTGTTGATTTTCTGCTACTTGGAATGATCACATTCAGAGCCAGGACATACTAACTGTGGGTTTTTTCCTGATTCAGAGCTGGTGGATTCCCCATCCCTGGAGGTTTTTAAACTGAGATTGGATGTAGCACTGAGTGCCATGATCTAGTAAATGGACTGGAGTGGACCAAGGGTTGGACTTGATGATCTCGGAGGTCTTTTCCAACCAAATCAATTCTATGATTCTCTCCCTTGCTACTCCATACAGAAGATACACAAATTTACCAGCTCAAACTGGGACAGAGCTCGTGCTTTATCTTTGCACAGAGTGAAACTCAAGCCTGTCATTTCTGGGCTGTTCACAGTTCCCTCTCTGGGTAATGCCAGGTCTACTCAGGAAAATGTAACTGAGCAGCACAGAGGAAGGACAGTGGCCTTGCCTCGGGGAGGAGGGAAAACACAACTCACAGTGCCCCTTCGCTGAGAGAAGTCAAGGAATCAGGTGCACAGTCTGTCAAGGCAGGGAGGCACAGTCTGGAGCACAGGCACAGCCAGCAAAGCGCCTGAGCACAGCCACGGAGAGGGATGGATGGGTGGGGAACAGAGGGAACAGGGCTGGCCGGCAGCAGGGAGCAAGTTCTCAGAAGGGACAAATGAAGTTGCTCCCCAAGGGAACTACAAGGGGCGAGACAATTCACGCAATCCTGAATGTTTCATGTCTGGATGGAGAGGATTGATGGGGAAGGGCGAGACAATTCACGCAATCCAGAATGTTTCATGTCTGGATGGAGAGGATTGATGGGAAGGATCCATGCTGTACTGCAGGCAGGCTTAGCTTTTATTCCACCAAAACTTCCACTGAAATGAAGTTCCATCTCTTTACAGAGCCACTTTAATTTAAGTCTAATAAAACCCACTTTAAAGATTAGAACCTATTTGTATTATTTCTTTGGCGTGCTATTAAGAAATAGATTGGGAACTCAAACTGCAAAGCTTCAGCTTCTTTAGAGTCTCACCAAAAAGCACATAAAAAGATTTCAGGTGCAAAGTGGTGGCATAAAGAAATAATAAATATGCTCGTGACTACATAAATTACTGAAAATTAGCAAGTAAGCATATTAAAGTGAATACATTAAATGTCCTTGCTCACCTGTGGCAAAGGTGTATCATATTTTTGTTTGCATATTAATAAACTGCCAAGTATCCTCAGCCTATGGCATAGCAAAAACAAAGGATCATGAAATCTGATCGGAAAAAAAAGACTTTCATGATATATTTTTGAAGTGCATCAAGACAAGTTTTTTGCATTTTACAAGTTCACAAAACAGCTGAACAGATAAATTTTAATTTACTGCATGAAATTCAGGAATGTCTAAGCTTTAGGGTAAGAATTTATAAATGTTTCAAAACCTGCCAGCAGCTCAAGGTCACTGACACTGAAGTTAATACAACTGGTGAGCTTCTACAAAGACCAAAATGAAACTTAGAAGCAGAATTGGCCAAGGTTCATCATTTGGACTTACAAACTACAGGTAAATGTTTAATAAAGCAATTCAAAACCTCTGAACAGAAAAAGAAGAATTATGCTCTTTAAAGTCCACACCTATAACCAGGAAAAAAAAAGCTACAATTACTTTGTTAATTCTGACACAAGATCACAAAAATATTCTTACATCATCTTGGTGAAGATACTCCTTTCCACAAAAATTGGTAGTTAATTACTAGAATTAGAAGAACATTATGGAAAACATTTTATTTCAAGCTTCCATCTCTGGGTCATATATTTTAGCCTGTTTAATTAACTGCTGGTCTGCAGCTGTGATAGTGCAAATCACATTATCATAGAACAACTGATACTGCTTTTCCATTTGTGGGTTTTTTTCCTTTTTTTATCAGTAGTATCTATTGTGGCTATAAAAGGCATCCCATGAGATCTCAAATCTCTTCAGCAAAAATTCTGAAGGGGCATCCACTCAGCTCCTTTGCCTGAAGTGACCCACATGTTTGGCTCTGCACCAGCAGGGCAGCAGCTCATGCCACAACACAGATATTTGGAGTAGAACAATTATGCTGTGGAGTCACTACAGAAAAATTATTTCCTTTTCCTCACTCACCTCTCTGTCAACTTTTCTCTAAAGAAGCCTCACAAGTCATCCAGATTAGAAACACCCAGAAGGCCCACACATTACCCACTCTTTTCCATCTGGCATAAAAACTGCCGGTGACACCAGGAAGATGATCCAAGGCTTCAAAGCTTGCAAGCTGCCACAACCACAAAGTGGCTCCACACCATTTACACTTATTTGAAGCACTTAATTGCTGTGTTTTAAGAGGTTATCAAGACAGATAGTATTACCTTTCATAGACAAACACAATACCACATATCCTAATTGATATTTTCTAAGTCTGAAGCTTGTTAAATATGAAACCCAACCCAGCAGTCAATACACAGTCAGCATGGAAGCTCCTGGCTCAAGGGCTATGACTGAATTTAACACAAGCCTACATTTTAGTAGGGGCAGTCCTGTGGTGTAAAGGAGAGCACTCTGGACTCTGAGTCCCAAGGACCTGAGTTCCAGTCTCAGTGGGGACCGTCCCCTGGCAGTTCAAGCCTCCCTGCCATCCCATCCCCTCAGATCTTGGATGCTCAGCAGGGTCAGCCCCGGTCTGTACCAGGTGCTGTGACAGTCCCGAGGACTTCACTGTCACTGTCCAAGCTCGCTCGGCCGTGGCAGATGGACCTTGGGACTTAAACGGTGGGGCCAGTTCT
>JAWWLZ010000001.1:106753358-106770880 GCA_035041345.1 Poliocrania exsul | reverse complement strand
TTGGACTTGATGATCTCAGAGGTCTCTTCCAACCCAACTGATTCTATGATTCATACTCATGGCCTCCTCTCTGCCACTTTCAAATATTCAGGTCAAAACTGGCACCAGACTGTGATGCCAATCTTGAGACTCTTGTTTGAGAGTAAGTCCATGTTATGGACTGACAACAGACACAGCCTTAAACACAGCGAAAATGAGAAGATACATTAGTCAAAAAAGGATCTAGGCAGTGATTTCCTGGACTTTACATCACACTAAGGTCAGCAAAGAATATTCTAAGGACAACCTTCCTTATAACAGCCTTACACATGACAGAAACAAGCCAGGGTTTGTAATAATACAGTGGGAACGGTCCCAGTACAAACACTCCTCCATTTGGAACAATCATCATCCATGAGAGTGAATATCTCTACATGATGATGGATTTGTGTGAAGTATGATACAGGTGAAGAATGATTTAACTGCCCTTGCTCAAATTTAAGTTGAAAATATAGTTAAACTTATTTTAGTAAGAGTAATACATTAAAAACTCATTTTAAAAGTTCATCCTCAAGCTGACATTTAATATTAAATATTAAATCAATTTTCTTAGATGTGAAAAAGTGTTAAGACATTTCCACCAAAAACCAAATCATGCCGATTATTCAATTAGACAGGTAACAGAGGGAAGAAAAAACTAAGGAAAACATCTGAATAAAACATGATCCAGGACCTTTGTGGGAACACAGATCACAAAAGCAGGCTTGAATGCACGAGGTCTTCTAAATGTAATACCACAGAAGGAAAATCAAAAAGTGCAATGTTTTGGGGTTATACATCAATATTATCCCTGGTAGACCTTCCATCCAAAGGAAACTCAGGAAACAGAGTTCTACTTTCAGACAGTTTTCTCTACTGCTCTTTTCTCCTCTCTGGGATTCAACTCTTCTCGGAACGTTTACTCATCTCCTCTGTTTTTCTCTTTCACCCTTTACCCCACAGTGCTAAGAAACAAAAAAATGAATCAGACAACCCTTGAAGAGCTGGACTCAAAGAAAACTGTCTTTGTGTGTCCTGCAAGAAGAGGCACAAACAATGTAGAGGTTATTCACACACAAGCAGCAGACCTGATTCAATCATGGCAAATTCTACAAACCGCCAGGTCCAAACTGTGCTGTCCAAGACTCAGATTACAAAAGGATTAGTTCCATACAGAAGGCTGTACACAAATGTCCATTTTGCTGCAGAAGAGGGCACAAACTCAGCATGAGACCACGAACTCTGGTTCCAATACTCTCAGTTCAGCTGCCAGATTCCCACATTCATGAATACCCATCTGAGAACAGACTACAGCAACAGCCCTTCCCAAGTGATGATCAAAGTCACCCACTTCGGAAACCTGATATGGTTGTCACATCTCCAGCAGTTACTGGACTGCCAAGGTCACATCATGAAAGCATCAGTAGTTTCTGAACACTGACAGTTATCTGTCAGAGGAGACAGGAAAGCAAGAAACTAAGTGCTCTTTTTAGTCTCTTCCCTGCATGCTGAGGTTTTAGATACTGTTTTACCTTTAGACTCAAAACTAGCCAAGTCCCACTTTCTGTGCATCAGAGACAAGGGACTCAATTCAGAATCCATAAAAACAGGATCAGAAACCTTTCATAGTGAAACTGCTACTCCTGCTTCCAGAGAGAGCAAAAGGCAGACAGACAGGAAGGCAGGAGAGGGACCATCTCTACTTTCTTCTCTTGAGCTCCCAGAACACTTCACAGCTCCTGTACAGGCAAACCAAAACAAGGGAAGCAGCGAGATGCAGAAATCCTCAAAAGCAAACTCAAAGATCTGTGGCATCAGAGCAGAGTGAGCAAAGGCTGAAATGAGTAACTTGCTGCTGAAGCTGGGAAAACAAAAGTTAAGAAGGATTGTTGATTCCAATGACTACACACCATTTTCAGGATCAGGAGCTATTTATTAAAAGACAAACAAGCTGTCCTTGCACCGTCCCAATAAATGTGGCTACAAAACAAAACCCAGCAAAACAACACCAGCTCCAAAAGCATTCCTATCCCCCAACAGAAACAATGACACTTTCAGCATACTCGCCAGGTATTTATCTCACCAACCACCAAAAATGTCAGTCCCACAAAAACCATACAAGGGTTTGTTTACCTGGTACAAGACAGGGCTTTGTAAAACCCAATGAAGATGATAAAGCAGAGGGAAAAAGAACACACAGAACCTCACTGGAGATGTTGACTCGTGCTGACCCTCACTCTTTACCACAGGGTGCATCTAAGAAATCTGTGTTTTGAAACTGGACCCACCACACTGTGCTACAGAACCACGGCCAGTCCAGCTGTTCCGACACAGGTATCCTGCAGATGGACAAACTGAAGGATCTATCCCACACTAACCTCAGGTACGAAGGCTCATTTGAGACATCTCAGAACTAAAGCTCCAGCCCAAGTTCCATCACTGCTCATAAGGCGACTTCTGCAAACCCTTGCAATTGTCTCACACAAGTGCCCTGCTTTAAGGGCATGGTTTCATTTCATGTATGACTGGCATATTAAGAGATTGATTCTGTGTCAGTAAGGAAATTGGAGAAACTGTGAAGTTTCAAAAAATGAAACTTGAAGAGTTATGGAAAAAAGTTTAGATTTTACTGAACTATAATAAACGTATCACTTTTATGAAGTCTGAACAATTAAGTTCTGTTAAACAACTACTGCCAGAAAAGAAGTTAAAGCCAGAAAAAGCCAGAAGAACTTAAGTCTGCAAGTAAACTTTCCCACATCCCATTTCCCTTCTTCAGGCCAATTCCCATAACTAGTTGGGCCCTTGCAGACTAAGACAAAGCACAGAGAGGTGCTCGAGTCTCTTCCATCCACATGATTTATGTTCATGGATGAAAACCTGGTTGTTAACACTGTCCAACCACTGATTTCCACATTTCCACTCTGTGCCCTTTCACTGCTAAGTGCAACCCAAACTGGCAAACTCACACACCATTCAGCTTGCTGGTTGAACTTTCCTACAGCACATGGATGGATCTAGAGCTGAAGTACTGAAACGGTTGAGCTTAATAAATCTTTTCCAATTTATGTGATTTAAGTAACACCAGATTCAAGCACTCTTTGACTGCCAGAGCTACTGCAACACTTACCTTCTACTCCAGAGCTAAATCTCAGTATGCCATTCACTCATGAGAATATATTAGTGTGTATTCTGTTGTCTAAATGAGCAGAACAAATCCCACTCATAGTCAAGGTCTAGACTTTTGAATTTTGTAAGTTCAAAAATAAGAACAATTACTCTTGAATTTGCATACAGAAAAAACCCTTTATCTCTACTTATTTCCAAAATCATTGCAAAAGTGAGCCAGTTTATGCCATATGTGTATTAATTACTCTGCCCATATTAAAGACCACCATTGGCATCGAGATAAGTCAGTTCACGTTTCCATGTAAATGCAGGTAAAGAACAAAATATCTGCAAGCTGTCCTTGGCACAGCTGGACAGCTCAGCATGGACTGAATTGTTACATTTATTATGGCATTAGCTACACCTAATTTCATAATAAATAATGCAATAATAATAATAATGCAATAAGTTACAATATATAACTTGTGAACTCCAGCAAGGCTGTTCCAAGTAAACTGTTCTCCAAATGACACCAACTGTGCCAGAAAGCAGCTTAACTTCCTGCTGAACTGAAACAGATAAACAGAGGGAATTAACAGATGCACAACACACTGCAGATCTATCAGAGCCTTTGTCAAACTCCAACCATTAAATTCAACTCTTGAAGCCACAGCCTTCCTGTCATGGAAAAGACTCACGGGAAGACGTCTCTGTCCCTCTCAAGGGGAATGGATAATCAGATCACCACTTGCCAAAGCTGTAAACCAGCACCACATATTAACACATAGAACAATCCTAATTAAAATAAAACAATGAATTTTTAAAATAAGCTTCCCTGATCTAAAACTAACGTTTAGCTGCTTATCGCTTGGGTCTAATGAAATAATTTTTTGAGTATTTTAATGCATTTGCCAAAAGACAACACAGTAATCAGAAATATCTATCAAGTCTAATGCAGAGGCACTCAACCTGTATTATTTTTAGACACAGAGGCCCAAGGCTGTCTTTCCTTTGAGTGATTTGGGAGAAGTCTGAAAATCAGATGAATCATTTTGGCAGCAAAACCATCTCACCCAATTGTGGGCACTGCCCACAGCAAATGACAGACAAAGATGGCCCAGATCAGGTTCTTGAGCTATTGGTGCAACACAAAGACTCTCTCCTTAACCAGGCACAAGCAGCTTCTAAAACAACCAACCAACCAAAAGAAAAAAAGGTTTTTCAGATTGCACCAGCTCCTCTTGCACCAACAGTCCTGAGTGCAGAGCAGGGAACAGTCTGAGAGCAGGGAGGATCAGCCCTGGCCTTCACTGCAAAGGGCTCTGAGGCTCCAGCAGGAGAGCCTGGAAAAAAACAAATGTCATGTCTTGTTCTGGTGAAAATCAAAACTTTAAAACAAATTTAAGACTATTTTTTTTTTTTAATGTAGATGAGGCTTAAAGCATCAAGCCAAAGATGCTTTATTCGTCTTTGGTTGCTCTGATCAGATTCTGTTACAATAAACTGACCAGAAAAGACTGAATTTTGCTTCCTGGAGGTTATAATCACCTTTTCCTCCCATAAAGGGTAAAAATTTAATTTCACATGGAAGGTTAAAATTAGATATTCCAAATTTTTAACATTCTCCCTAAGCTCTCACAGCTTTGACAACTTCCCTTCCTAACCTTTATGAAAAACTTCCATAATTCCCACTAACTGTTCCAGAAAAATACAAATCCCTGCTTTATCCTTTAGTTCCTGTCAACCTGCCAATGAGAAGCTATTCCAAATCTCCAGCATAAATAAAATCAATGTTTATGAGCAAAGACTCACACAGTTAAAACCAATTACATAAAAACACTGCAAATACCACATGCTCCACCTTCCCCTCAGTCTCAGCGAGGTGAAATGTGTCAGACTGTTAAACATCTTGTCACCAAATGCTTTTGATGATTAACAAACCACATTACAAAAAACATCAGAGGATTCCTCTATGCTATTGCTAGTTACCAAAGTTTGAATGTATTTATCTAGTATATAAAAATCTTCTGGAAAAACACAAAAAAAGGACTAAAACAAATAAACAGTAGTTAAAATGCAAACTACTTTTTAGCAAAAAGTCATTTTTTAACTTTTTAACCTTGTCTCTATTCAGTCTTAAGCCTAATTCTGAAAAACATCAACTACAATTTGCACAAGACCACTATTTTAAGGAATGAAATCAGTGAAAGTATTCATAATCCTGTGTCACATTTTACATGGACTACAAACTAATGTTATAGTTTTAATATAGACAAACAAAGTAGGAATATCCTCTTCCTTGGCCAAGAAAATAACTTAAAAAGAGGACAGAAACATGTAAGAGAATGTCACATTTACATAGGAAGGTTCAAAGGAAAAAGGGGCAGTAAAATAGTCACTTTTAACACACCAAGCATTAGAAAAAGGAGAACTATCTCAGAGTCACAGTTCAGTGCTCTAATCCATGATTTCAACCTTGTATTCCAAGAAGAAAAATTACATCTAACTGACTCCAGAAAAACACACAAAAAACTTAAACATATTTTCCAAGGGATAGCAGCAGCCTATAAAATACTTCAGCAATTTGGGGGAAAAGGTGGCTTTATATTAAGGACAACTGGCAACAAGAAAAGCTGTTCTAATACAGTAACTATGCAAATAGATATAACAATTCCTAAATCTATGCCTATGTCGTGGGCCTATTTGTTTAAACCCATAACAGCCTAATTCTAGGAAGAACAGTTTGGGCTATGGGGGACTGGAGACAGCACTCACCTGACACGAAACATCCCTGTGAAGATCAGTGACTGCCAGTGAAAATTGGAGTGTATCTGAAGTGTCTTCATAAACCCCTGCACTGGTCTGGCTGGGTCAGCTTTCCTTCGAACTGCACCTACGAACAACTGCAGCTCCTTTTAGCGAGACAGCTGGAACAGCTGCAAGTGCCAGTAATGACAGTGATAGTTCTCAGGTTTTAGGGGGAATTGCACCTACAGAATTTGGTAAAATAACCACACCAACTTCAAAAGTGAAGGGGGAAAATGACAGTTTCGGACATGTAAGAAATTCCTGTAGTACTGCAAATGATTTGTTGAACAACATGCCAGCCAAAGGACCTCCTGTAGCTACAAACTCATTTCAGTCATCTGTGAAAGGAATTTCTTCTGTGAAAGTGTTACCAGAGCATCAAGATGCCATCTTTGGTCCTTCGGAGTTAGTAAATTAACAGGAAATTAAACAGGAACAAGATGTTTATGCACTTTTGCCTGATGAACAGCAGGGAGCTTTTCTGAAATGTGTGACACCAAACAAGCCTGTAGTTCATAAACCAATTTTTTTTCAGGATAATGCTCTTTACCAAGATTGTCACCCTGTTTTGGCTGTGGCTGAACAGCAGCCACACAGCACGAAGGCTCTCCCTCTTCCTCCTGCTCTCAGCCCCTACCAGAAAGTAGGTCTGGGGTAAAAGGCTGAAAGGGGACAGCGCCAGGGGAGCTGACCCAAGCTGGACAAAGGGATGTTCCACATTACATGTTATCATTGCCAGCAATAACAAACCAGCTGGCTCTGCCTCCTAGGACAACCATTACACTGAGACATCACTCTGCTTGTCGGGGGTGTGACTGTCTGCTTTTGCATCACTTGTTCCTCTTCCTCTTTTCTTCACTGTAAAACTGTCTTGCTCTCAGCCCATGAGTTCCCATTTTCACCCTTGCCATGCCCATGGGGGATGGGAGAAGCAGAGTAGGCCCCGGGTGGGTGCTCAGCTGGAAGGGCCAAGAACCAGAAGATGGAACATCTACTCCATAGACATCTCACCTTGAAGTTATTCCATGGTTCTGTGTGTTGTTTTGGTTTGGGGGGAGGTTTCATTATGAATTTCATATGGGACTGTGCCAAAACTTCATAAAAAGCCAGGCAGAGCACCCCATGCTACTGCCTTAGCAAATATCAAATTAACTTGGAAATCAGACCGGCCCAACACAATTTATTGTCCCTTTACCACCTTATTTTCTCCTGGTGCTTATCCATGTGTTAGTTCATTATTAGCTCCATTACATTTTCAGCTACTTCAGCCAATCTGACACATCTCTAATGTCCTCCTCTTCCATTCCATTTCTCTGAAAGACAAGCAGTGTTATTTTCCCACTTCCAGAGCCCTGGAGCCACCACCAGGCCACTCACATTTGCAGAGGAAAGTGTTCAGCTACTGACAAAACACAGAACTGACTGACTTCTACTGAACCCCCCAAGCCAAGAGCACCTAGACATTATTTCACCTCACCTAAAATTTGGGTCAAGGGAGAATTGTGATTTCCTTTACATTCCTGGATACAATTCATCTTTTTCTGAAGACTGAAGGAAAGCTGAATTCCACAGTCTATCGTTATGTACTTACTTTAACCAAGCATTCAGCATTCTCCCCAGTTACTATAAATTATCTCAACATCTTTTTATCTGCTTTTCCATCCCATGACTTCTCATTTTAACTGTTATTTGTACTGCAACTTGAAACAGATGTCTTTGCTTCCAGCTTTCATACAGTTTTTGTTTAATCAACAGTATTTCTGGAATTCCTCACACAGTTCTATCCTTTGTCAGCACCAGAATTGCTCCTTCCAATACTGACAGATCATCTTGTACTCCCCATATCTCAGGAGACACCCCATCTACCTGTTTTCTTAGCTTGTAGAAGTTATGCTACTTTACAATCCCTGCTGTCATTGCTTCCACTCTGGAAAGGAAGGAATGCTATCAAATTCATGTTCATTTTCATCAAAATTTAATTAAGTTTCAGATTTTCAAGCACCTTCTTATCAGTGTAAAGCAGGCCCTTCAACAATTGCTACCAGCTGCTGAAAGAAAAATGTGTCCCAAACATTTTTAGATCTTCAAGAACTACAAATCCTATCTCTTCATCCTTCCAGAAAAAAGTTTCCCAGGTGCCCAATTTCTGTCAACTTCTGTGTTACTTCTCCTACTTCCTAAAAAGCAGCAAAGAGAACCACTGGCATTGTTTACCTCTTCATGCCTTCCTGTCCTTTCTTTCACCAAAGACATCCCACTGCTTTAATGCCTTATCAGCTTCAGGGCAAAACCCAAACGAGCATGAGCACGTTGGTGTGTGTGGAGTGTGCAGAGTAACATCAACTCATTCCCAGCGCCTCAGGGCAGGGGCTGAGCCAGCTCCTCTGGCCAGGCTAGAGACAACACAGACTGAGAAATATCCTGCTGTTTGGGGAAACAATTCCATAAGCTGGAGGATGCTCACTTGCAGACTACAAGCCTATGCTTACAGACAAGACTGGCCAGCCAAACCACTACCAGAGGCAGAGTTTTCAATGCTTAACCTTCATAAGGAAAAAAATAAAAATACTACCCTGGTGCTCCAGTCCAATCTTCTACAACAATTTATGGAATTTGTACTAAAACTACACTAAAAAACTGAATTCAGAATACACAGAATATAAAGTCTCAATCACACACAGAAATTAAGTGTTCATTTATTGAATAAACAGCCTGCAAAAGTGGCTGATACAGATAATTCTGTAAATGAAAAGCACCACGTTCTAATATTACACAGCACTCCCACACAAAAATACCTCTATCACATCACAGTTCAATCGTGACTGATGAACAAAGTTATCCAACCACAGTGACTCTCCCAGACCTTCAAACAATCAATATTAGGCTTTACAAAACCCTTCAGCATTATATATAGTATTGGATCATCAGTGCCTGCCAGCGACTGGCAGAGTTGTAAATAGGAACAGGTTATAAATAACAACAGTTGCATCAAAAAGGTTTCCAGCTTGCCTGCTGTGCTACAGCCTATGCAAAGAAAACACTTTTTAATGTTACAACATGTAAACTTTATCCATGCCCAAATGTCAGGAATGAAGGACTGAACATGGAAAAGTGATAACCCCAAAATAATTCAGGAATAAAAGCAGACAGACAATCCAGGTTGCACATTAAGCTGCCACTGTGGCCAAAGAGGAGCCTTTCAAGGTAAAAGCTAAACAGCAGTAAAATGATTCTATTCCAATGTTTGGCAAAACTCCTAAAGGGATTCTGTTTAAAGCTCTAGCAGACATGTTAAATGAACAACACTGAAAATTCTGGAAAAGCCACAAAAGATAATTCCATGGCATTTTCATAAGGCTTGAAATAGCTCATTTCATGTTTTTAGCTTTACAAAAAAAAATAAATACTCCAACACAATGTGCAAATATCTCATAGTGAAAAAATTCCAGACATCAAAGGATCACAACCTACCAACAAAGGCTGTAATGAAACTGCTAGATGGAAGCTGAAGCCAGTCAGATGAAAATAAGACAGTAATGTCTGACTGGCATTCACCTTTCTGCTCCGATTCAGTGGTTACTGTACCAATGGTTAACATTCGTGTTAAGAGGAAATTTTTTTCAAGATGCATTTAAATCAAGCGTAAGATTTTAAGGTCAATGCACAGATAGCAGTAGAAAAAAACAGCTGCAGACAAGAAATGGCAGGCAATTATTTAATAGTATCTTTTAGCCCCAAAATTCGGTGGAGAGACTGCAATGTTCTGTTAAAAAAAACAATAAAAACATTCCAGTATTTTTCTGTGTAAAAAAATCATCCGGTCATCTTCCATAAGAAGATTAATAATTATATTTGGAGACATAAGGCTGGTTTTGATCTCCACTTTCTTACCCCCACATCTTGTTGTTCAAATCGTACCTGCCAGCCACCTTTCCAATGGCACATTTTCAGCTCGGTGTCTCTGCCAACAAGGACACGGGAAGCACAAACACTCCTGCAGGAACCTGATCACCCACAACTGTCAACAATCCACAGCCATGCCAACAAATGGTTTGCTCTGTATCAGTCTGGGAAGAGGCCTACAACTTTCCTCAAGACAGCCAAGTTTAATAGGTACCTTTTACTACATAAATTAAATATTTCATATAAAAAGTTGTATTTAGAAATGGGAAATATCCATTGATCATCTTTTCCTCCAGATACACCCCGGGGCACAACAGTTCCCAAACCCAAATGCACTTACTGGGATTACACATTGCATGCTCAGCTGTTCCCAGTACAGTAGAATTACCAAATTACAACCTTTGGGATATTTTTCCATGCCGCTCACTGCAGCAGTTGCCACAAATATTTTGATTATAACCTACAAAATCAGGATCTCCTAAGCCACATTTCACAACAAGCATTCACTATGATCACTTTTATCTTCAGCATATGCATGTCCTTTTTATCCAAATTCATCAGTGACTATGTGGTACATGAACACTAACATAAGAAACGTGCAAAGAGCCAACATAAAGCAAAGTTTAACCCCATAAGTAAAAAATTAATCCAAAACATTTGGTTTGAAAAATTAAACAAAAAGAGACTAGAATATAGCTAAGTACAACTGGACATGACAGCTTTTAGTAGCAAACAAGCTCCAAATGCACCACGTATGTGTTTCTAACGAAACAAACCTCAGACTCACAAAAGTCTCAGGCCAGCTGAGCAGCAGCAGTGAGAGGATGACCCGAGTACAGCACATTGGCCCACAGTCACAGCACAGCACGAGCACAGCTTCAAATAACTCTTCCAAATGACACCATCAAAGGATTGCACAATTTATAGTCCGCTCATGCCTTTATTTGTGCTTAATTATATGTAACCTTTGCAGTGCAGGCATTCATTCCCAAAACATTTGTCAGTGGCTCCCCTGAGGTGCCCAGGCAGCTCAGCTGTGCCCAGCGTGCCAGCTGGGTCAGGGTTCAGCACCAGCGAGCGCTGGGGGATGGTCACAGCCCGCCCTCAGCAACACGGGCAGTGCAGCCCCACGAGCTGAGTGTGCCCTTCTGAAAGGCTGGGACACTCCTGGAAAAGAAACTCTGCCTTCCTCAAACTAACCTGTCTGAGGGGTTATTACTTTCCCCAGGCACACACGACCCACTGGGTATCCATGTGGTTGCTAATTAAGATTACAGGGTATTTTGGATTAACCTGTCACCCTCAAGGCCCACTGTACACACTGAAGCAAACCCAAATTGAGATGCTCTATCAAGATGGATCTCCAGCACAGGCATCTCTTTTCTCTAACAGTCCAGCCCCCAAAATGAACAAAGATCCATGTACCTGAACATTAGATGACATCTCTACTTAAAAGTTCATATCAGAAAAGATGTTTTAGTAAATATATCCATCTGGGTCGTTAAGGAATGCCTGCACTTGGAATCTATCCAAACTTCCAAAAGAACTCCCCAGTTTGGAAGCACACAGCTGAGACGAGTTGGTTGGTTTGGGGCTTTTTCCAGACCAGAATAATTAAAGCCCTGGATGAACCTGGAGTGACAGGATAACATTAAACAAGGTCAAAACTTGTTTATATTGACACACAGTTACAGAAGGTCATTCTTTTGCAAAGCAACAAGATTGCACAAGAATCTTGGGAAATATACTTTGTAACAAAAGAAATGGCCTGAACATTAAAAATAAAAAATGTACACACAGCGAAAAATGAAAGCAGCTGCCTAATCTGAGTGCCCAGACTTTCTGACACGGAGCCTGCAGCACAGTAACCTCTGACACAGTTGGGCAGAGACAAAGGGACCTGCAGGCTCGACAGAAAGTGCATCACAGCCCAGCACGTGGGCACAAACTGGGCCCAGCTACAAAACCGAGGGAAAGTCACTGCTTTAACTGTGGCTTTCTGTCACCTTAAACAGCCAAACTGTCTTTTATAGTGGTTTAATTGGCAGAATAAAGCTCCCTGAGAAAGCTGAAGATAAACATCATTAATTTATATCACTGGAAAGGAATAGAGACCCTACAGTCCCACTGTGCACACAACTGTGTTCCATACAACCCACCTGGTTATTTAGCAATAAAAAACCCCCATGCTGTACCTCTCCATACATTGCCAACTGTCTCTGAAGATGAAGACCCTTCAGCTCACAAAAGTTTCTTTTCCCCTGCTCACCAGAATTTTACAAAGATACAAATTTATACACCAACTTAGTCTAAACCAACATAACCAATACAAACGAAAGACAAAGAACAGATTGCAGTTTCATTATTGTCAGAACTTAAGTCAAAAAACTTTCTTCAAGTAAATCCAAATCACAGTACAAGCAAATTCCATACAAGAAATGTACATCAGACAAAATCAGACTGCCATGAGAGGGCTATTCACACATTTCCTTTGGGCTTACTCTTCTTCAACATTTGTTGAAAATTCAGTCGTTTTTGTAAAACAAGCACTACATTCATGTGGCTGAACTGAAAATACCATTTCTTTTTAAGTGAGACATTAGGTAGCCTCTGTAAGCTGACCACAAAACATTAAACAAGACAGAGTGTCTTCTTCTCACCAAACACTCAGGCTGGGGAAATACAACTGAACTGCACCTGGAGTATCACGGTCCTCACACCTGGTAAATTTGTGCTCTTGAACACTTGTGTCCTGTGCTACCAGCAAAGGCTTTTTTGGCTAATTCAGGTTAAAGCAACACAGCTCCTGACACAGTGCACACTGTCCAGGCCTTCCACACCTCAAGTGGTAAAACTCTTGCACCACATGTGATGCCAATTTTTCCTTTAGGCCTCTGAAGTCTCCAACAGAATGTGAAATTACCCAAAGCAGAAAATACCCAGGATCACTTAAGTTCAGTAATTACACTGTTTTTAATCTCTTTGCTTGAACTGTTTTAAACTTCCTACTTGAGTTTTCCCAAGTAAATACAAGCACTAAAGAGAAAGTAAGTGGAGATGTTAAGTGGCCTGTAAGGCTTATTAAGATCAAGCTGATAGGTTTAGCAAGGTTGATACAACACAAAACTACTAATTTTAGAAACTCCTGGTGACCTTCAAAGACTAAACCACAGACATTCTTTTCTTTAGAGGTTTTAAATGTCAATGACTGGAGACCTTCCCTTCAGTCTTAAGACATGAATACACATAAACATATAGTCTGCACACACACAAGATTCCAGGGACAACAGGCTGGAGCTCATCCAAAGAATAAGGCTGGCCAGGCCATAACATACCATTCTCACTCTGGTTCTTTCCACTAACACACACCAGGCTTAAAACCACAAAATAAAACTACTTTTTCCTGGAGAATCATGAGACATTTTTCAAACCATAAAGTAATACAGATACTACAATGCTGAAATAAACATAGCATTATTGGAAGACTGCCACAGAAGAGATGTCTAAAGGCAGACAGTAATGCAGGGGCAACACAGAACTGTAGAAATCCTTGCCAAAAAGCAAAGTTTTGTCAGAACAACTAAGTCATTAAAGCAAGTTATGGAATTTTTGCACCCCTCTAATCACAACTGAGATGCCCCACAAACATCAGTACTTCCCAGCAACAATTTACAAACTTTCAAATAGGCAACGGTGACACAATTTGTCAGGGATAAAACAAGAGTAAGTTTTAGGCCATTGCTCTTGACAGGACAGACAGACACAGCCAAAGAAGCACAAATGCCAGAGCAGAAGCCAATCAGCACAGGAAGGGGTGGGAAAGTGAGAACAAACTCAGGTGAGTGGAGCTCAGAGAAAGCAAGCAGGGCTTTAGTCAGGTTCTCCTTTAAATGGAGACATAGTGCAATCTGGGTTTTTGGTTGTTTTCTTTTAAACAGTACAGACCCCTGTTTCACTGAGATGTTGTATCAGGCCCAGCACTGGCTTTTTGTACTTAGAGCATTCTTTCACTAATACCATGGCCATAATTGTGCAATTGTTTCCACTTTTAATCACCCTCTGGCTGAACACCACAGGCTCATTTTTGTCCTTTAGTACCTTCAGTACCTTTAGTGTAACCATGAAATGAAGGAACGCTCTGTTAAGCTTCATGGCCTTTATGTTTACTCTATTAGCAATATTCATAAGATAATAAAATCTCAACAACTCTTGTATCAGGGAGCAGGAACCAAACAACCTCTGATACAGGTATGAGTTTATCGCTATCTAGATGAAAACATGTTTTTAACAGCAACACAAGCCACTCCTGGGTTTCATTCCAATGCTTCTACAAAGAAAAATGCTATTTATTCTTCAATTGTTATTGTACCTACAATACTATTATTACCTGTTCTGAAAAGAAACAGCAACCTTTCCTGAGGCATTTCTGAATTTTGCACAAACAGGTCTCCCACACAAGTACTGCCAGAGTTCATGGGTGAGGTTTAAGTCGATCTCTGCACGGCAGCTTAAAATTTTCCCACCCAAGACCAGTAACTCAGCGAGTGAAGGAGACGGCAAGCTCACAGAACGAGTGGCCAGAAAGCCTTATTTTGACGCCGAGAGTACCCGTGTCGGGCAATACGGCAGGGCAGGAGCGGCACGGCCGCCTCTCCCACCTCCTGGCACCGGGCGAGCTCCTTGGCCGCCGGATCCGACCCCGCGCTCGGCCGGGACTCAGCGCGGGGCCCGCCGGGCCGGGCCCGACCGCGCTGCCGGTAAGGGCTGGGGGGAGCCGGGGGGGCAGGAGAGCCGAGAGAACCGGGGGCCAGGCAGAGGGGCCGAGGCCGGGGCAGCCCGGGGGTGGGGGGTGGGGGGCAGGGGGAGCCCCGGGAGGGGGGCAGGGGGAGCCCCGGGAGGGGGGCAGGGGGAGCCCGGGGACAGGGGGAGCCGAGGCCTACGCGCCGGCCGCCGGTCCCCGGCAGATCCGCGGTGACACCTCCCACCCCCCTCACCCCGGCGCTCACCGAAGTCGAGGAACTGCTTGATGGAGAGGGGCGAGGGGGAGAAGCGCGAGTAGTACTCGATCTGCTTGGGGATGGGGCTCTTGAGCAGCGCCCCGCACAGCCGCATGGCGCGGCCCGCCCGGCTCCGATCCCCGCTCCGATCCCGGGGCCGCCGATCCCGAGCCCGTCGCGCTCCCGGCCCGGCCCGGCCCGGCGGGAGGGGCAGCGCCGCGGCCGCTTCGCGCATGCGCACGCCGGCGTGGGGCGGGGCGGGGCGCGCTCTGCCCGTCCGTGGGATCCGGGAATGGCCGGATCGATCAGCTTGGAAAACATCGGCCAGGTCACCGAGTGCCCCCCGCCACCAACCCCCCCGTGGCGCTCAGTGCCGCGTCCCGTCTTCGCTTAAACACCTACAGGGACGGCGACGCCGCCACCCTCCGTGTTGTCCGCAGAGGTCGGATTGGTCACCCGGAGCGCAACAAGAAGCCGATAATTAACACGCTCGAGAGGGACGTGGTTATTTATTTCAGAGTTGTGCAAACCTACGTGCTCAGTGCTGTTCCGCACGTCAACCACGCCAACCATCAAAACTTTACACAGTTTACCAAACAAAGGGATTAGTGCTCATTGGCTACAAGTTACATCGTTGGCTTATTAATTAGTAGTCTATCTCCTATTGGTTAATGATTCTCGTGCTTCTCATGCTAATTAGTCTGTATGTTTAGTCTGTTTCCTCTTGGGTCCGGTGTTTTGCTGGTTGGTGGTCAGCGAGTTGTCGGTCCTGATCTCCACCTGGCAGAAACCTTTTACCCACTTGGAGCTGATTTCAGCACAAATGCTGAGTTGGCTGTATTAGTTTCTTCCTTACCTTGTGGGCTCTGCCAGGTGTGCTTGTGGCCAACAAGTTCTGCGTTCTTTGTGTCCAGCATCAGTGGGTACCTGTGATAGTTTGACCCAGACTATCACAGTACCCTTCTCCCCAAGCTTTGTTAACCTCCCCCTGGGTCTGAGGTCACTGAACTATGTCAAGCCCTAACAAGGCAACTCTAGAAACACATAATTTGTTTTCCTACCAGCTGGACATCACTTAGAGCTTGTTATCTGCTCCCTGTTTCATGGATTAAATCTCCCTTCTCATGTATTGGGCTTAAAAGTGTACACAGATCAAACAACAAAGAACACCCTTTCTTTAGAAAATGTTACATAGTGCACATTTTGCAACACCTGGGCAGTCTATTCCAATGTCTAATCACCCTTTCTGTGGAAAAAATTCCTTCTAATGTCCAACCTAACACTCCTTGGCACAGATTGAGACTGTCCTCCTGTGCCTGGGAGAAGAGCCCAATTCCCACCTGGCTACAAGCCCCTTTCAGGTTTTGGATGGACCAGTTGATATGTCTCAGCTGGTCCATAAATGGTGCCCACACAGCTGCAGTTCAGGCTCTGGTATCCAGCGGGTGGTGTGGTGGATGAGGCTGGCAGGACAGAGGCCACCTGCATGTTTTGTGACAAAGCAGGTGCTCAGCAATAATGAGGTCTCATGGTGGAAGCTCCACCAGAACCCCACCAAGGGGCCTGGGTGAACCTCTCACAGCCCTGTGCTCCCTGTGAGGACAGTCCAGCTCCAGTGTCTGCAAAGTCTCAACTCTTGACAATACTTAAAATTTCCTGAAAAGTCCATTTTTATCTGAGAAAGCATCTGATTACAATTAAAATAAATTTGGATGGTTGGAGTCAAAAGTGAAGCCAGGTATTTGACAGCCAAAGTGTGTCAGTGAATTCAGTCACTGTTTTTTGCTATGGTGTGGTTTGGATACATTTAGGACAAATAACTGACCACAAAATCCTTTTTTTTTCTCTAGTAAATTCAATGTAAACTTCAGCCATTACAAGGTAGTATTACTCTAATTTAATAACTCTAAAAAAACCCAATACTCTTTAGTTACTGAAAGTCTCTCTCCATCCTTCCTGATGTGATCATTCTCACAGAATTTGACACTGAGAAATACTGACCTAATAACTGGGAAACGTTTTAAAATCGCTTCAATTGCAGGTTGTAGGAATGACTGTTTTGAGGAGGCATGGCATGCAATCAAGGCTGGCAAAATGAAACATCTCCTGTCATTCTGAAGCTTTTTTGGCAGATAAAAAGTGTTTTAAAACTTCGTTATGGACTCATCAGGATTTGATTGTAATTTATTTATAGCATAACTCTGAAATGAATTGTAGAATTATCTGACAGAACATACTTTTTTTGTTAGAGACAGAACAACTTTTCCCAGGTTAAGATGAAATTAGTAACTTCAAGGGATGCTATATTGTAAAAATTGATTTGATGTATCTTTCACATTTTGAAGTAATCCTATTGTGATTTCAGCTTCAAACAGCAGCAAGGCAACAGGTAAATATTGAGTTGTCTTTCTAAACATAAAACATTTTTTGCAACATAAACAGTGTCACAGCAACTTTTTGGGGGAATATCTTAAACCTGTATTGACCAATGCATGTGAAAATTGGAATTGTTTTTGTCTATACTGATACAGGCTAAAACCATAGTATATCATAGAATCACAGAATCAATTGGGTTGGAAAAGACCTAAGAGATCATCAAGTCCAGCCCTCAGTCCAACTCCAGTCCCTTTACCAGATCATGGCACTCAGTGCCACATCCAATCTCAGTTTAAAAACCTCCAGGGATGG
>JAWWLZ010000001.1:106714687-106732854 GCA_035041345.1 Poliocrania exsul | reverse complement strand
GTTCAATCCCCTATGTGGGCCATTGACTTAAGAGTTGGACTCGATGATCCTTGTGGGTCCCTTCCAACTCAGAATAGCCTGTGATAATCTGTTGTCTTTTTTTTTTCCCATTGGTCTCTCTTTGGAAACAAATGTTGCATAGAAAGTAGTTTCTCTAGCTTTCTTGGGTCTGCAGGCATGAGCCTACACCCTTGTACCTCCTCCCTGAGGAGTACTTGGGTTTTTTCTCTCTTGAGCAGGGAAAATGAGGCAGGGGCAAGTGTGAGGGTGCAGGAGCAGACAGGACAGTTGGAGGGTGGGATGTAGGGATACAAAGCTCTGAAACACATTCTTTAGATATTAAGTCATGAGGCCTTTGCTGCTGAAACATGAGAAACACAAAGGCACGACAAGCTTCCTACTGCAAGGAGGTCTGCTGGGGGAACCTCTTCAAAGTTCCAGCACTGCCCATGGTGCAGCCACCAGGAGCCCACACCATGGTCTTCTGGAGCAGGAGGGTTTCAATCAGTGTTGCTTTAAAAATAATAGCTTGAAGGGCAGATGGAAATGAAGAGCACTGAGCAGCTCCTGCAGCATTAGAAGGTGCTGGAGTTCATTCTGCCACCTCATGTGTGGGTTGTTCATGCTACATTCCCCCACATGACACTCCAGGACACCTCATGGTCAGTGTTCACCTTCCTGCCTGCATCTTTAGCACATGGACACCCAAAATGTGACTCATCTTTTTCCATGTCCTCATGAATTATTTCTGAATGCCTGAAGCCTCTTAACCCTCAATCACACACCTCTGTGTATGTTTATCTTTGTTTAATGTTGTTAATCACAAATGACACTGATAAAGTCACCTTTACCCTTCCTCACACAATCCCAAGCAAATTATGGTGTAAAGGTTACGCACTCACTTTAACACTCATCACTTTACAACAGCTGTGTCAGTGAGTTGCGAAATTTATCTTCAAGCTTTTGTTAACTGTTTTCAAATTCTTCAATCACAAACACGTCATTGAAAGTGAATTTTTTTCACTGACCTGAAAGGGATCGTTATCAGAGCTGAGACTGGAGGAATTTCCGGCTTTCAGTTTTTGTTTTTCCATACTCAGACTGAATAAGGTCCAGCTTGGAGGTGGTGATTTACAATGTTTTGATTTCAAGAGAGGCTGAATGAAGGCATTGCAGTGGAGGCCACCTGTTGCCTCTGTCC
The DNA here is from genome assembly GCA_035041345.1 of Poliocrania exsul. Classification (NCBI taxonomy): domain Eukaryota; kingdom Metazoa; phylum Chordata; class Aves; order Passeriformes; family Thamnophilidae; genus Poliocrania; species Poliocrania exsul. Next base: position 106,731,653 of record JAWWLZ010000001.1, on the reverse strand, counting down.
ATTAGCTCCCAGGCACCTACCTAGAAACCCACCTTGATTAGGCAGGATACAGCTCTTGGTCTGAGCCAGATGAGGGCAAGAAATTCTTAATTTAAAAAAAAAAAAAAAGACATTTGTAGCAATAAGACCCACACATTCTGCTGCATTCACATAATCTGTAACTCAGGAAAGCTCTTAGCCATGTATTTAAGAAAATGTATGTCCAAATTTGCTCTGAAAAGGCTTCTGTGTAAGTGATGTTTGGAGTGAGATGCCCATGACTGTACATCGTAAAAAGATTTGCTGCCAATTCTGGCATCTGCTTGTCAATCACCACAGTACATTCCATTGCTGAGGTGTGTTAGGTGAAGGTCACAACAAGAATTGTGTAACTACCCAAAACCATGACAGCTAGCAATACCTGTGCCTAAATCAGGCCCACACTGATGCTTATAAGCCATATTTACCAGGTACTCAGAGACATGACAGATACCAGACCAACAGCAATGAATGAAAGCAAGTTCTAGCCAGGTGGGGGTTGGTCTCTTCTCCCAGGCACTCAGCCACAGGACAAGGGAGCACAGGCTCAAGCTCTGCCAGGGGAAATTTAAGTTGGAGATCAGAAAAAAATTCTTTCCAGAGAGAGTAGTCAGGCATTGGAATGGCCTGCCCAGAGAGGGGGTGGATTCCCCATTCCTGGAGGTTTTTAAACTGAGATTGGCCGTGGCACTGAGTGCCATGATCTGGTAAATGGACTGGAGATGGATCAAGGGTTGGACTTGATGATCTGGGAGGCCTTTTTCAACCCAATCAATTCTATGATTCTATGATTCTATGATTCTATGAGTGAAGACTTGCTGGGCCCCAGCACTGCCTTCTGTGCACCTACAGACACCACTTCTCCACACACTCCATCTGCTTTCAAATGCACTCTTCATGTTACAGCACATGGATCTGCTTTTCCATGCCACAAATGCCACCCATCAAGGCATGTCTCTTGCAGAACAGCTACAGAAAACACAGACATGCCTTACCAACTCAAAATATTTTATTTTCCAATTTCAAAGCTGATTGAACTCCCAGCCAACTGTTCCCAATGCTGCTGTTAAATTCAGTATTGCTCTGCAAGCCTGTGTATGTAACTGTGGTCTAGACAACACTGATATGAAGCAACGTTAGAATATTCCAATAGCCATAATGTTAAAATACATTAAGAAGATTTCTCACATTAAGAATATGTTAGCTGATCCCAGTTAATTCTAATGCACACACTCTAATGCAGAGGGAAAATTTTCACATAAATTATTTTTCAAGGGAAAGCATGCAGATTCTCTCAAATTAATGCAGTTCAAAAATCTGTATTAATTTCCCAGACTGCTTCTGCTTAGAAGAAAAGGTTAAATACAAAAATTGCTTCAACCACTTCAAAACAAAAATAATTCAAGTTTTCTACTATAATGGAATCCTTCAATTGTTAAAGAAAATATTAATTCTGACCTCAATCAGAAAGAAGAAAAGAGTTTGTTTAATGCAGTCCCACTTTCTACTGCCAGATGGTTCACTAGTTGTTTTCAGCATATTTCATTTCCCACTAATTCTCAAACTGAATAGAATTTTTTAACTCAATGTAAGCCAAAAATAAAGCCCCACTATCTGTTGGACTGGGTCCATGAGAGGGCCACAAAAATGATCACAGGACTGGAGTCCCTCACCCTATGAAGACAGGCTGAGGGAGATGGGACTGTTCAGCCTGAAGAAGAGAGGGCTCTGAGGAGACCTTATTGTGGCCTTCCAGTACCTAAAGGGAACTATGAGTAAGACTGGGACAGACTTTTTAGCAGGACCTGCTGCAATAGGACAAAGAACAATGGGTTTAAATTACAAGAGTGTAGACTTAGAATAGACATAAGAACGAAATTTTTTGCAATGAGAGTGATAAAACACTGGAATGGGTGGCCCAGAGAGGTAGTTTCCATCCCTGGAAACATTCAGGGTCAGGTTGGATGGAGCTCTGAGCAACCTGATCTAGTTGAAGATGCCCCTGCTCATTGCAGGGGGATTGGACTACATGACCTTTAAAGATCCCTTCCAACACACAGTATACTATGATTCCACCTGCCTAGCTTGGCTCTGACAAGCTGTATTTGTTACAATATATGTAAAAGATGTTATTAAAATCTTTCACAACATTTTCCCAACCTACATATGGAACCAGCATTCTTGCTGCATGGATTGGGTATTTCCCTCTAGGGATCGGACTGCGTGAGGATGGACAAGGGCTCATGTGCAGTGCTGCACCTCCTGTCCCAACAAACAGAATATCCAAATGCATACTGAACACACCATCATTTTATAAATTATAGTGAGCTAAACCAATGCAATTGGGTTCATCCAAAAATATCAGGATCATTTGCAAAAAGTAATAAAAGGTTTATGCCGAACACAGCAATGGTTGTAAATTGGAAAGGTCCTGTAACACTTCAAGTCCTACTGGATGCTGGAGGGTCAGATTTGGGGTGAAGAAGATGGGGAGGTAAGAATTTTTTTGGAGTAGATTCCATAGAATCATGAAATTGTTTAGGTTGGAAAGGATTTATAAGATCATCAAGTCCAACAGTTAACCCAGCATTGCCAAGTCCACCACTAAACCATGTCCCCAGGTGCCATGTCTACATATCTTATAAATACCTCCAGGAATGTTGACTCCACTGCTTCCCTGTGCAGCCTATTCCAATGCTTGACAACCCTTCCTAGGAAGAAATTTTTCCTAATATTCAACTTAAACATCTCCTGACACAGCTTGGTGCCATTTCCTCTCATCCTACTCCTTGTCATTTGAGAGAAGAGACCGACTCCCACCTCACTACAACCTCCTTTCACAGGTAGCTGTAGGAGTGATAAGGCCACTCCTGAACCTCTTCTCCAGGCTAAGCACTCCCAGCTCCCTTAGCCACTCCTCAGAGTTGTGCTCCAGACCCTTCACCAGTTTTGTTTCCCTTCTCTGGACATGCTCCAGCACCTCAATGCCCTTACAGTGAGGGGCCCAGACCTGGACACAGCACTCCAGGTGTGGCCTCAGCAGTACAGGGGGACAGTCACTGGTCCTGCTGGCCACAACATTCCTCACACAGGCCAGGATGCCATTGGCCATCTTGGCCACCCGGGCACACTGACAGCTCATGTTCAGATGGCTGTCAACCAGCACCCCCAACATTCCTTTCAATCATTCTCATCCTCACAGACACTTTTAGCACAAGGATCCTGAGGATCATAATTCCCATTTTCCAAGCAGAGAACCAAAGCACCATGTAACATCACAGACCAGTGACAGAAGATATCCCAGATTCTTACTTCTACTTTCTTCTTCCAGACCAGTGACAGAGAACCTGCCATTCCAAGGAGAACACCTGTCAGTGATATATTTGCAAACAGTAATTGTGTATTTACCAACCTTGGAGCTGAATTGCCAAGGAATGTAAAAAGTCTTGCCCTAAAAAGATCATCATTTCTGTAGGTAGAGAGCCCACACAGGTTTGGGGATTTCAGAACAAACACATGCAACTGTATTTACTGATCAGAATTAGCTGTGGTGAACTCATGATAATCTCTTGTAATGGAGAAAGGATGGAAAAATGTTGTGTTGGACATTTGACAGCAATCCAGGGTGAAATTATATTTTAAAAAGTAAAAACAGATGAACAAGAATGACTCTGGATTAACTCTAAATTATACCCATTCTAATAGCTAAAAAACAAAAATAAAATAAAATCACATTGTGAGACAGTTTGGCACCATCAAGTGCTCAGTAACAGCATAAAAGTACATGGTATAAAATCTTACTAAATTACATGGTATGAAAACACTCACACCATGTGTACATCTGTGGAGAATCAACAGGATTAATTTTCCACTGCTGGTCCTTTCATTTCTGCAGCTCACAGGCATTTATGTCAGAAGTTGTTCTGGCATGGACAGTGGCTATTTGCAGTGCAAGAATGCACAAATTCCTGAGCTGAGCTTCCAGCTCCTGCCGAACAGGAGGGCTTCTAAAACTTTGGCAATCCATCTTCAACAACTGCACCATTCAGGATAATCTTAGGAGTCTGCTTCTTGTCCCCAGCTTCTTCATCCATAAACTCTGGAGGCTCCAGGTCATGGTATTTTCTCCTGTAGAACACCCTTGAGATTACAGTTATCAGAAACATCTCCATGATGAGGAGCTGCTGGGCTATATCTAAAAAGAAAAAAAAAAAAAAAGGCAAAGAAAAGCCCCCAGAAGGCCAAAAGGGAGAGATTACAGTCAGACTCAAAATGAATACCTGGCTCACTGATGTTCACCTGTGCAAAGGGAACAAACTTTACCATACTGTCCCCATAACAGTGTCTCTCACACTCAGCAATAACACCAGTTACAGAATTCCAGTATTGCCCATCAATTAGCATGCAATAAATTATGCATCCAAAACACAAGAGAATTAACAGCAATTATGCATGTTGATTTCTTTTCCTCTCATTTGTGATTCCAGCTCTTCTCATTAACAAGTTTTTCTGCACGACTATCACAGCTATAAAACTTTTGTCCTTGTTTTTTAAGTAAAAACTGAGATTCCCCAAAAGCTCATGATCCCAGGAAAGAAGTACTTTGAGAAAACACCAGATATTGCAGTTAGCAACTCTGGACTGGCACCTTCATAAGTTAATGAAGAACATTCTTCCCAAAAAAACTTACATGACCCTCTTGCCGTAGAGGAGAGTGGTGGAGCACAGGGAATGACTCTCTGTGTGGCCAACACATTGATAATGGCAGTCTGCAGGTGGTTGAGAATGACAATAAACTGCACCAGAAAGAGAAAACAAATGCCTCAGCTACCAGAAAAGGTTTTATAGTCCACACAACAATTCTGCTTTCATAACAGAACCTCTTTTGCCTCATTCAAGCTTTCTTGCTCTCCCCCTCCTCCCATCTGCCAGCAGGCTGCCTGCCATTATGCAGAATTCACCTTAAGGTCAGGATGATATCGCTCTGATTATGAATATTAAATTAAACCTCAATTTGAAAAGTGCTTCTTAGCCCTTCACTGAGGAGGGACAATATACACAGACCTCCCAAATGGGATTTCAAATAATACTGAGTTCTGAATAACAGGTAAAAATGTTTTGAAAACTGCTTGTTAATTTGACCTATGAGCTTATGATGTCCCTTAACAGAGGAAGGACTCAAAGAACGTTTTTCCTGTTGTCTCCTCTTTTTGCCACAGCAGGGAGACATCACAATCCCCACGTTTTATGGGACTGGTTTCTTTCCAGAAGGTATGAAGAACTCTTTGCAGTTTGAGTTTAGCAGCCATCATTCATGCATCATTATGTGCTATTCCTTGAGCGAGGCCTTTTCCACCGCGGAGATATCAAAGTATCTCTGTGGCTGCCTTAGGATAAACCGTCACATTAACAGAGTTTACCACCCTAAGCCTGAATTCACCCTAACACAGCTTTGCAGGTGTGACCACCTGTTATAAGTGCTTAATAAATTACTTAACAGAGACTTGAGTGCACCAGCCTTTCTGTAAGTCCTGTTCAAGAAGGATGCACATCCAAGGATTCTGCTGCACTCTTTTCAGGGTGATGTGGAAGAGGGTGTCCTTGTTCCTGTGCTTTTTCAATCTAACATATCTGGCTGTACTCCTTTCTATTTAATGATTCCCAGACAGTATTTTCATTATTATCTAACTATGAAGTGCAGAACGGACAAGAAAATACTGTTAAAATGAATATTGTGGCCTGCTGAAACAGTTCAAACAACAGCCACCCACACAATGCAACATATCCTCTCCTAATTTTTAGAGAAACACACTAGCACTTTAATGTTGCATTTTGGGATGCTACATCTACAAAGCTTCCTTCAAGCGCCACAGAAGGTGCTGTTGTGATTTCAGTGGTATAAACAGATTTTCCGTGGCTTTCACATCTCCAGCACTCCTGAGAGACTAGAGGTAAATTGGCTCAGGATGAAACTGAACAGTAGCCAAGAAAAGTGCTTCAAAGGGATACAGTTTTAATCAGGTAAAAATATGCCCTTGCACAGTGTATTTAATGAGAGAAAATATTGTAACTTTTCAACAAAGGACCAAGAACTAGAGAGACAGTGAGACAGTATTGCATCAGCAGTTAAAAGAAATTCTTACCAGAAATACTAAACTTCTCACCTGATAAAGAGCAAACTTTGGGATAATGTTCTTACAGGTAAGGAGAATCCTAACGTTTCGAAACATGATTCCAACTGCCCACAGAGCAATAAGGGTGAGGACACCCATGAAGCAGCTAATCCACAGCGCAGGTCCCTTGGGAGATAACTGAGAAGCAAATAAAAAATTAGTACCTTATAGAACTTTATTTTGCATTTTACTATTTCCAGTAAGAAGCTGTGAACTGGATGATCCAGATGTTCCAATGCTTGTTTTTGTCTCCATAAAAGCTGGTGGCATCAGCAGCTGCTGGACTTTGCATGGGGGAAACTGCACAGAACCAACTGGAGTGCTGGCTCATGCTCTCACCCATCAGGCACCAACATGGAAATCTGTTCAGCCTGGGAAGGTACCCAGAGACACAATCCCTCGATCTGACCTCAGCAGCACCTGGCAATGCTCAGCAGCTCATGAGAGCATATTCAGCATGACATCTCAGATGGGTCATTTATTTTATACCATGAAACAACAAAAAAGTATTAATTTTGATCCCATTTGTGTAAGAGGTGCAAAATTATTATCAGTTACAGACTTCATTATCTTGCAAGTTACACAGGACAAAGCAGAAGTACAGTACTATCTTGCCTACTTTGCACAGATATGAAAATCACCATGATTTGCAGAAAAACATAAATTAGGCTTCCTGTTTACACATACACTATTTTCTTAAGGCTGTACCTTGCAAAACACAGGGCAGATACATCTCACAGGGCAATGTGCAGTCCTGCTATTCTGCCCATACAAACTGGGAAATGTATTGGAGTATTATCTGATGCCAAACACACCATGATGCCTTGTTTCTTTCCAAGAAAAGCCTGGAAATTTAGAGTCTGGGAGAAGGCAGAAATTATATGCTTCAGGGTCACAATAGAATACTCACTTTGAAGTGCTCTCAGATTTCACAGTTCAGTTGTAGGCTGACAGTAACAACAACTCTAAAACCTATGGATTTTATGGAATACTTCCGATGAGAATTTTTACTTACATTGTAAAGGACGTAATTGCCATTACTCCAAAGCACTATTGATAAAAATATGAGCACGGGTCGAAAGACAGCAAACTGAAAGGTTCCCACCTTCAGCCAGAAGAGGGTTTGCCTGGCCAGAAAATAAAAATAAAAAAAATCAGATAGGCCAAGACCTTATTAGCAACCTTAATAACATTTCTGGATACTGTCAACTGCAAAACTTTTCCACTTCTTTAGCATGTGGCTGAAATCTAGAGAGGAACAGCTTCAAGATTAGAAAATCTTTCCAAGAATTTTCCAGTGTTTATTTAATAAAGTCTCTACAAAAATAGTACTTTTCCTGCTCTGCAGCAAGTACATTCTAAGCAAAGCTGGGCAAAACGTGATGTCTTTCTCTGCCCTGAAGCTCACAGGGAGCCAGTAGCAGCATGACCGGTTTCTGAACAGTAATGCCATTTGCTCTTGCCTTGTTGCATTACTGTTTCAGTTCTCTGATGAAATTGGGCAATTCAGCCTTCCTGTTCAGACACTTCCTAGTCCTGTGGTAGATCAAGAAAGGGAATCATACAGACCTCGGTGAGAGGACTGGTAGTTTTTCACTGTGTCATGAATAGTGCCATGTAAGCATCCGGTTTTGCTCCTCTGTAGTCTAACAGATGAAAGGAACTGTCTTTCATTTGGCAAACTGCACAAGGCCAACAGGACAGCTCAGGATTTCCTCACTTCTGTCAGTATAAGCTGGGTCCAGAACACAGCCCATACACAGTAATAACCTGAACAGGCAGCATCAAAGGCCAGCAGGAAAGGGGCAGATGAACTTGCTAACAGAGGTAATGAAAGCTGACTGATCTGAAATCTCCTTCAGTCCCCACAGGACAAGCTGCAGCTGCTACAGCTGGCTCATGTTTTAGTCTGCTCCTGTGTAGTATTTCCCAGACTGTCAGTGTTATCATCACTGTAGCTCCTTGAGCCCTTGAGACTGCCATGAGAGATGCCTCAGCAGACAACAATTTAGCTGCCATTTGTATGCTACAGGATATAGCCATGAACCAGGAATTACAGGACTTGCTCAGTGAATACAGCTTATAACCACAGGATTATGAACAGCACAAACCATGTGGAAAGACCTGCAATGAGCCAGCCATTTAGTCCATGCCTTTTAAAAGATTTATTGTTTCCAATGGGCTTTAAAGAATAATAAATATGACAAATACTAAAGTCATTGCAACACCACAAGTTGTTTCCCTTGTCAATGTGGGTCTGTCTTTATTGGCCATCAGATTTCTTCTGCCACATCTCTCCCCACTGCACTGCTTGTCACCTTGCCTTGTCAGCACCTTATTTTTCCCAAGACTGCTTGATGGTATCCTTTTCTAAAAGAACAAATCCCTCCCTTGGAGCAGCTCCCTGTTCACCCCTAAGATACCTATCAGAGGAACATGAGACAGACTTTTCTCTGGTATAACTTGCTCATATTTAAACAACAACAACAACAACAACAACAAAGACACCCTGTAATGGGAAGAGGCTGGAAGTTAGAAGAAGAGAGCAGATGGGTTTCCCAATACTACAGACACCAGAGAAGCAATAAAGCCCTCTGCAGATCAAAATGTCTTTTTTTCTTAAACAGACAGCTGTCCTTCCTTCCAGCAGGAGTAAACACTTCTAGGTCCTGAAATGAGTCCATATTAGCAACACCCTCCTGCACAAGCTGTCACTGGACTGACCAACCAGGTAAGGCATAGCAGAGGATCCTCTCCCAAGCTCCCAGTTACCACAACCAGAGAGTGACAGACATAGGAATCAAAACAAATAAAGGAACAATTTTTAGTTGGTTTACTACCTCTTGTTCTTGGTGCCCCCTCCATGTAAATATTTACTAATATTTTACTCCATTAAAATAAAATGATGTAAACAAGCATATAATTCTAATTCCAAATGAGGATGTTCAAGGAAGAATTATTACAGTAAAAAAGAAGATTTTTTTAACATGCATCAGAAACCACCATGCTGTGTTCTGTTTAATGCTTTCCTTTAACAAATCATAAAGTCCCCAAGGTCCCTCTGACATGAAAGTCCACACTCTCATAGAATAGTCTGTCTTATATGTTCAGTCCTTCAGATTTTGCTTATAACAAGAGAAACAGTCGCCAGTAGGAAAGCCCTGGGAAATACATGAGGCTTCCAGGCTGTGATATAGTGTGTAAAAGACAGGGTGAAATGAGACAGAGGAGGAGCCCCATCAGGCAAGGTTTATGTTACAGCATATTGGCTTCTGCAGGTGCATCTGTCTACCCTTATCCCACTGCTTGAAGATGCTTTAATACTAAGCTCAGTAGAAGAAAACATTTGCTTTTGCCTCACCAGACACTGTCATTTCATTGAGATCAAAGCTTGCCAGAAATCACATCTACCTTTTGTTGTAAAAATTATTTTAACCTGAAGTAGTTTAAAAATCAAAATCAGAATGAAACATTTCAATTTTATCAAAGTGAAAGAAATTTTCTATCATGACAGTCTTCATTTGACAATTCTGCTTGTGAAAAATACCCAATTTGAAGACATTTCTTCCCTTTTGGAATGCAAAGAAACTGAAATCTCAGTTATTTGGTTTTCTAGAGTAGGAATTCCAACTCCCACAACCCCCTGAACTATAGAAACAGAATTAATTAGTGGTAGTGTACAGCCTCAAAGTGATGATGCTGTTTAAAAGAGACAGCCTGAGACTGACTTTCGGGAAGTGGAGGAGGCCCTTTGCTGTAAGCTGGCGTTGCCAAGTTGGCTGAATTCCCACAGTCGTCTTCAAGCTGGGAAATCTTAAAGGGCAACTCACCTAGTGATGGGCACACGAGGGAGGCAAAGGCAGCAGCAGCAGCAGGGGCCGGTGCTGATGATGAAGCGACCATTTTCAAAACGCCTGAGGAGCAGCTTTTGACCTCCGCACTCTTTAATCATCATCAGCAGGAACTTGTGGATAACTATGGCAAAAAATCTAGGAGAGGAAGAGAATTCCAGCTTGAACTTGCCTGTGTGTCTCTCGTATGCCTGCACAGGCCAGTGCTGCCTTCTGTACAGGGTTTTTATTTTTACAGCTTATGCTTTGCAATCAACAAAAGTTCTAGCACTATCTGTAAAAGAAACCTCCCACTTTCCTTCAACTTAGAATCAAATCCATCGATTGGGTTGGAAAAGACCTCCGAGATCATCAAGTCCAACCCTTGGTCAACCTCCAGGAGGACAAGAACAGCCCTAACCTCACTGAAAGAGGAATAACCGAAGCACAGAGCAGCAGTGGAATTTCCCAAAGCCACACTGGCAGCTGGTGGAAGAGTCAGTGTTAAAGCGCAAGCTTTTCTAGCCCAAGACATTATGGCTTTATTTTTTCCATAAGTTTTCTAGTCCTGACTGGTCCAAACTTTTTAGAACAAGTCCTCTTCCTCCTCAAACACAGCTTCCAATCAACAAACATGGCTGGGTTCATATTTACAGCTGTCATCGAATGTGCTGGCCCAGTCAGGGTGTGGTTCCACTGCAGAGAACCTGATCCAGCCTCACCTCTGCCTCCTTCCTCACTTGCACATTCACAACCCTGCCCAGGAACTGATTAATAGAAACGCAACAAAAGAGGTCCTCCTCTGCTGCACAGCCTGCACCTTCGGCAAGGGAGGAGGGGGAATTCAAACACACTTGAAGTACCATGGGACTGGATCCTTGGAAGTTTCTGGCAATCTGCACTACCTGCACAGACTGTTGCATGTTAATAGTGTTCCCTGCTCCAGTGTTTTCCCTCCACTTTCACTCAACTCTTCTAGTAAATGCAGCGTGACCTGGAGTAAGACACCTCATGAAAGTCTGTGATACTGTCTTGCAGTGTGTTCCAAAGTCATCCAGACATGTGGACTGGTCAAGGCCATAGCGTCCCCCGACCTGGTTCTGCTCACTAGGGCTGTGCTGTTGCACCTACAAATCAGGAACCACATTTCTCCCATCTTCACTGTGCATGCCAGAGCTGTTATGCTTGTACAGAAAGTGCTTTTATCAGGACAACTGTGGAACATTTTTACACTGATGTACTCATCGGAGGTTCACTTGCCACCATTAATAATAGACCTCCATGGCTTATCATTAGTGAAAGTGCAGGGAGTGAGTCGTAGGTCAGACTCTCATTCCACATGACATGCAGAGAGAGGAAAGACAGAGTATTGCTTCAAAGTGACTGTCAATCCAAAGGATCAACTACATGCAAGTCACAGGTCCTTCCTGCTGATGTTCCCACACCAGGGGACTGCAGCACTGGGAACTGTTTCAGCATTTTCCACCTCCCAGAAAGGAACTACCAAGAGATTTCAACTCAAATAAAAAATTACTAAATTGTTAAATTAACGAAATTACTGTGTTACCAAGAGCAGCAGACCTTTAAAGGGAAGAAATGCAGGGTTTGGGCAACACTGAGAAACAAGCAGAATACTCACATTGCTGCTGTGAAATCTGTAAACATTGTTGAGCGAGGAATCCACATGCCAATGCATGAAGTAGTAGAGATCACCTACAGAGAAAGCAAGGAGGGTTGTACAAAGGGCAGAGATAAAGCAGGTTCATGTGGATTTTCGGAGAAACCCTGTTTTCAACATTCAATTTTATCTCATTCCCATACTAACTTACTGGAGCTGCAGCATTAATCCAAATTATAATTGATCTTTTGGAGGAGGGGATTTTCCTATAGATGTAGACTGCCTCCTCTATAAACACCAGAATGGCAATTAGTGTCATCAGAGTCAAGGTGGCAAAGAGAAATCTTCCTGGTAGGTCGAGGCCTGCAGAGAGAGAAAAGAAAACTGACAGTTCTGATTTATTTTGTAAGCATTTCAAACATTAATGTGAGACACCGTCTCTGAGGGGTTTCTTTGCCCTATTCCTACAAAGACTTACACTCATCCTTAGTTACACAGGCAGACTATTGACTCCACAGAGCAATTCAAATACTTAAGTTCATGACTAAATCTTTCCAGGATCTACAGAGGGCATATAGGAAGAATACACTTTCATGTTCTCAAAGCATTATGCAATAGTCCCCTTCAGAAAGGTGGAGTTACAGGACAAATGTCCTTAGATGAATGTAAATATGTATCAGCATACAAGAGACACATAATACATAATATAAATAAATAGAGTAAATACATATTCTGGGAACTTTTCCAGGCAGGCTACAAGCAAACACGTTCACTCAGTATTAGTTCTTTGATTCCATTGTCTGTCAACAGGTGTGTTACATGTAACTTCCTCAGGCAGGTAAATTTACTAGAGGTTTGGTGAAAATTTTATGGCACAAAAACAATGTAAGAAAAAGCCCTTGTTATACCAAGACTGAGATAAAATTTGATATCCTCACTAAAATCTTTTTTTAATTCTCCCTTCATGCTGGGTATGGGTATCAACATTCACCCACATGTGATGAGTTTTAGGTCTTCATTGACACTGGGTATGGATATCAACTTTTACCCACGGCTGTTGTTTGAGGTGCATTTTTTCCCAAGGAAGGTGTTTCCAGAGACAGAAGAAAGTGCTGCAGTGAAGTCATGCTTAATTTAGGGGAAGTTCATGCTCATCACTGGTATTAAGTCCTCCTGGGGCTGCAGCCTATCTGAAGGCAAAGGAAAGTCTCTGTCGCAGCCTCTTTAACTTAGCTTGCTTCAAAAACCCCTGGCACTTCCAGATGTGGCTGCAGGCGGAGCAATGCACGTCTCAGTGGACATCCCCACACCTCGGACCTCACCGGAGGGAGCCTGAGACTCGGCACAGCTCTATGTGCCGGTTCAGCGCTCATGGTGCCCGGCGCCCACCCTGTCCCCTGACACCCCACCCCCTGTCCCCTCGCCCTGCCCCGAAACCAGGGGCAGCTCTGCCCCTGGCAGGAGGAGCATCGACTGGGCCGGGCGCCTGCCAGCTCCCCTCCGCCCGGGGATTTCCTCGCCGGGGAAGAACGGCGGCGTGGCAGGCAGGGACAGCGGCAGGGAAAGGGGCACTGGCAGGGGCAGGGATAGGGAGACAGGGATGGGACAGGGGCAGGGATAGGGACAGGGGCGGGAACAGGGGCAGGGACGGGAACAGGGGCAGGGACGGGAACAGGGGCAGGGACGGGAACAGGGGCAGGGAAAGGGGTATGGGGCAGGGATGGAGACAGGAGCACGGCCAGGGCAGGGTACGGGGAGGGATGGGGACAGGGGCACGGCCAGGGCAGGGTACGGAGAGGGATGGGGACAGGGGCACGGCCAGGGCAGGGCAGGGCCAGCCCCCGCCAGCCCCCGCGGGTGGGTGCCGAGGGCACGGGCGGGCAGGGGCCGCTCACGGGTGTCTGTCTGGGCACCCCTTCTCCTCACGCCTCCGCACTCACTCCGGAGAAGCTCCTCGGCGTAGGGCGGTTGGCTGGCACGGCAGGACGGGTGCAGGGTCGCGTTGGCCTCGCCGTCCATGGCGGCGCCGGGGTCGGTGCTGTCCGTGCCCCACGCCGGTCCCTGGGCGTGCGGGAGCGGCGATGCTCGGTGCGGTCCCCGGCCCGGTTAATGATTGTCCCGGAGCAGGGCGGGCGCCGCAGGGACCGGCCCCCGCTGCCTCCTGGCGCCCGGCGGGGCGGGCAGTGCTGGGGCGACGCGGCCACCCCGCTCCCGCTCCCGCCCCGCCTGCGAGGGGACACGGCCCCGCTGGGGATGCTGGCTGGGTCCATCCAGCCCGCCCCCCGGCCCCATCCTCGCAGCCCCAGGCTGTCAGGGCCCTGGAGCCGGGTCCGGCAGTCGAGGCGGGACGGGGATCGGCCCGGGAGGGGGCTGGATCCACAGAGCCGGGACCGCCCTCGCGCCAGCCCCGGGGCACTGGCGGAAAGCGGCTCAGACGTTCGGAGGACTTCACAGATTAGCTCGGTTAAAATTTGGTTGTAATAATGCCAAGGTCATGGGTTCAATCCCCTATGTGGGCCATTGACTTAAGAGTTGGACTCGATGATCCTTGTAGGTCCCTTCCAACTCAGAGTAGTCTTGTGATACTTTGCTACAAGCCCTTCACAAAGATCTTCCCCATCATCTTGCCTAAAACAAGGTGAGAAGTTGAAGGAGAGCACACTGAGGATTTCTTTACTTTTCCACGTTTCCCCTGCTGGAAGGGTCCTTTATGCAGCCTGCGCCTTTTCAGGCTGTTTCCAGGAAAAGGGAATGAGTGATGAAATGATGGAGTTTGGTGACCCACGGAGTTGTTCTGTCTAGTTGAACTGAAAGTTGGCTGCAAGTAGCAGCAGTGGATGGATGGTTACAGACCAGGTGACAAAGACACACTGTGACAGCAAACGCCAAGTGGTGTTCAGTGGAAGGAGGACAGCCCTAACTATCTATGCAGTGATGAGCAATTGCCACTCTGGAAAAAGGTCTTGGGGGCACAGTGGATAGTCCTCAGAGATGACAGCCGAAGTATCAGCGTGGAACAAAATGCAAAGGACTGTGAGGAATTAGTGGATAAAGAAGGGAAGACAAACCAGCAAAAAAAAACACATGAAGGCCTCCCTCCACCATGGTGGTATTCCAGAAAGTTGAACAAAAGTGGAGAAGTGGGGAATTTAGGGATTGTGGGACATTTTCAGGCACCATGAGCCCTTGTGGTAAAGGCTGCCATCTAGCAGTTTTCCCAGAATTCCCAAAGGTTTTATGGGAAGGACAGGCTGGACACTGAAATACTGACAACAAGAACACAGGGATGCAGAAGAGAACTGAGCTGCTGACTGTCTAAACCCAGCAGGTACTCAACTAAGAGAAAGATCCCTTCCAGAGTGGTAGGATTTGGTAGCAAGACAGATGAGGCTCCTGACAGCCTGTTCTGTTACCATCAAGAGAGCTTGGTTGCAGATCAAAGTCATTTATTTTGAGTCCCCCTTGGCATTGCTGTCATTGTTTCCACTGCATTGAGAGCTGAAGAGGAGAGCTGAAGAGGGATGCATCAGTAACTGGCCTTTAGAATGTGATGTCTGCTCAATTTTCAGTCTGCCCAGAGCATCCTCCATCCACATCTGCTGCTGCCCAGCTGCAGAAAGATACGGGCAAAATTCTGGAAACACCATTCCAGCTTATTTCCTATTTCAAAATCTGTGTACTTATCCTGGAGAAACAGTTTCCAGTAGAGGAAGAAAAAACCTTAATAGACCATGCATTTTCTACCCAGTTTACTTGATTTTTTTTAATCAAACTATTTGCAGTTGACCACATAATCCAAAATGTGACCATAAGCTCGTTAGGATTGCTACCATGAAAAGATGGCCTAAGGCTTTTGGAGGTTCTTCCTGAGCAGACACAACAGGATTCCCATCTGCTGCTATTTTGGTTGCAAGCTCCTTGTACTCCCTGAAAGCTAAAAATAAAAATCCCTTATCTGTGAATCCTTTTTTTTTTTTTTAATAACACAGATTTGGCAAGGCTTTTGTTAAAGAAGTTCACACACTGAGTACAAGAATGACAAAACTCATGGCTATTTTACTGTATTTCAAAGAAACCCAGTGTCTGCTTTGACTTAAGAATTCCTTGAAGAACCCACACAATAACAGCTTTGGATTTGATGATCATATTTAAGCAATTCAGTAATATCAGTTTGGAACAAATACTGCAGCACACACTGGACATGGCAACCGAGGGTTTCCTGTCTCAAACATATAGAAAATTAACAGGTTGACGTTTAGAGGTTAAGGATTGATTCTCACCTGTTGTAGAAATCCATCCATCTCTTTTCTTCTGCTGGAGTCTCTTGCACAGAATAGAGTCTAAAAAGAAAGCCACAGACCTACTAAGATTCCTTTTTGTTAGAATCAGCATTGGCCACCTTTGGGTCAAACACTGGATCCACTTCCTTGAAAGCTGCCCTGCACCTGGTCGAAGCATGCCTCACCTCTTCATCACGTTCTAGGCTATGTCTTGGCAATTATATGTGCCTGGCAGTGCTTAAAATGAGTAAATCAAACTGAAGAATGTGCCACAATCCCTCAGTTACCACAGCTGGAGGTCTGCTGTTCTGTGCACACTTTCTTAGCCCAGACCCTTCAGCAGTGCCCTCTCTGTGCTGGATTCTGAGCCAAATGCTGGGTCCCTACACCAACAGCAAATCCTTTAAATCCCCAGGAGCTTAAGTATGTTTTGCTCCCAGCTTCACTATCCTAAATTTTTGTTTAACCTTTTAGTTCAATATATTATATTTTCCACAAACACCACCCGTCTTCTGCAGCAGAAAAGGAATTATAAATGGATCACTTATCCATTTAGATGCACCAAGAGATTTTCACAGTTCCTCAGAATAAAACCCACCTGTGAATGCAATTCCCTGCCTCTGTTGACCAGGGTCTTTTGAGTACTTTGTGGATCAGCCCCTTCTAGACACTGCAGAGCTCAGATTTCTTTCTTCTCAAGAAATGTGCCCCTTTGCTTCTACTAGTGTGCTCATCCTTTAAAGGGCACTGTGAGTGTTTATCTTTCTTCCATTTTCATGATAACTCTCATTTTCACCTGCCTCCCTTCAGGGGCACCTGGGCCCTCTGAGCTTTGTGGAGCAGGATGCCTATTGTGGTCATTGCCCCATGGTGTGCAGCCTGTCGTGGTTTCCCCCTGAAGGAGGAGCACTGGCCTTCAGAAGGTGACACAGCCCCTATACCCCATGTTGGTGTGTTAAGCCTATAAGGAGAAATTCTGATGTCAGCCCTGGTTCAGAATCTGAACAGCAGGACATCCTGCAGGTTATCTCGCAGGACAAACTCAAA
>JAWWLZ010000001.1:106692744-106705033 GCA_035041345.1 Poliocrania exsul | reverse complement strand
TCCTATTCCTTTGCATATTATTTTTGTAAAACCCAGCCATAAATCAGTCTGGCACTGCATTTTTCTCTTTGCAGTGAAGTGGTAAAATGTGGAGTGCTCTGTGGCCAGAAATGTAATTGTGTGGACATAAATATCACATCTACAGCTGTCCTAGGGATACTTATCTCAAGATCTGTCTCTGTGTCCTTTGTAGCAATAACTGAAGTAACTGAGAATGGGACATGGGGAGCTTAAAAGTCATGACTTGTTTATTCCCAACAGATATAATACACTTCAGAAAAACCATAGTGGTCATAACATAAGGGACATTTTCAGGTATTGGAGAGGTTTTAAAGCTGTTAAAATAAAACACAAACAATTAAAGCTGTTTGAGTGTTTTTAAACTTCCTGTTTGAGGCACAGACACTGAAGATTGCAGAGATGTTATTCTGTCTGATGTCTAGTGAAAGGCCATGCTGTCAGGCTGCCTCTTCTGTAGGAATAAAGAAGATAAACACAAGATGAGCAAACATTTTTGTGATGCTGTGATTTATAATATTCATGCTATATAATTCAGTTAGGATGTTAAACCCTTTTTACATGCAAAATAGCAGCACAGTCTCCCTCTTGCAGCAAAAAGATTTTTATTTGATAGCAAAAACCCCCACAACAACAACAACAACAACAAACCAAAACCAAGCTAGATGTGTAGGGTAGAGTTGAGCCCGGAGGTGTTTGGTAAAGGAGGACCAGCCTGTGCCCAGTGCTGAAGGGTCAGACCTAGAAAGAAGGTGATGATGAGGCAGAGCAGATGGGGAAGGAGTTGTTGGCTGGACAGCCTGACATGGGCACTGCAGCCACTGCACAAACATTTTCTTTTTGCAGCTAGTTGAAAAACTGGATGTGATTTTTACAGGTGAGCTGTAAAAATCCTGTACACAGGAGAGTCTTTTCCCACAGAACAATATGGTTTGTAAATTAATTCAGAGCCATGGATAAAAGGAATGTGAAAAACGCAAGGTGCATGGTCCATGGTATGTTTCTGAAAGATAAGCAGCATAGCTCGAGACAAAGAACCAGACGGATGCCTGGTAAAGTGATTTCTTCTTACAAACTGTCTGGAGGAAAGCAAGACTGTAAATCAGAGTCCTTTAGGAACATGATGAATATCTTTCCATGTGTAACTGCTGAGAAATTATGAGTTTGCTTACACAGCACTGCCCCTGTTTATTGTGAAGAGGTTTCCAAAGGCTACTGGACTCCTTTGGCACATCACTCCTTCAAGGGTCTTACAATCACACTGGAAATTGTCACACAGCATGGGGGGGGGGGGGGGGACCCAAGCCATACATCAGGTATTATTCTTCACTAGAAAACTATACTGTAGTTTAAATTATCTAGGTGCTTCTGACCCCGTATTTAAAATGTATTTGCACTGACACCTTGAGAAAAGAGTTTCGTTATTTAATTGCACTGTCAGTGCCAGTGCTTTCAGCTAAAACCATTTGGAGTTAGACCTTTTAATAGAAAGTGACAATTTAAATTGCTGCAATAGCAGCATAAATGGTGCTTAAAGTCATTACTAACTTGACGCTGCAGTTGGCTCCAGACCAGTTTATTAATGCAAAAGAAAGATGGAGAGAGTAGGAGAGGAGGAAATTAAGTGATGAATCATTAATTCCTTTGGTACTCGCTGTAGCCACAGTAGCTGTGATGAACGAATTTTGCTGCATGATGGAACAATGTATAATCCCATCCTCGCTTTGCCTTAACCAACATCCCTCGCGAGGGAATCGGAGACATGGGTTTGAGTTTGCTTTTCCCCGGTATGGTGTCCGCTGCCACGGCCCGTCGGGTGGGCATCTTGGTTTTGCACCGCCCAGCGGGGCTCGGCAGGGCACCAGGCACAGAGTCCGAGCGAGAGGTTTGGGGTCAGGTCCCGCTCCCTCGGTTTCCTCCCGGGGCCAAGGCAGCGGTGCCTGCGGGGCCGGGCGGCCCCTCTGCGGGGAGGTCTCTCCGCTCGGTGAGATGCCCCCGGAGAAAATTCGTGATTCCCCTGGGAAACAGCTTTGCTGAGCGGGTCCCCCAAGATACGGGAGGAAAGCGAGTTTAACAACAACCCTCGCGACGAGACCCCCACCCACCGCGGGGCTCGGGGGCACTCCCGAGGCTCGGGTGTTCCATTGCCGTGGGGCTCGAGGGCTCCCTGCCTGCGGAGCTCGGAGTGTCCCGGCCCGTGGGGCTCGGAGGCGCTCCCGGGGCTCGGGATGTCCCTTCCCGCGGGGTTCGGGGGGTCCCGGGGCTCGGGGGGTCCCTGCCCGAGGGGCTCGGGGGGTCCCTGCCCGCGGCGCTCGGGAGGTCCCGGGGCTCTGGAGGTCCCGGGGCTCAGGAGGTCCCTGCCCGCGGGGCTAGGGGGAGGGGGGCGGCCCCGGCCCGGTCCGGCACCGCCACCTGCCGACGGGGCCCGACCCCTCCGCCGTCCGCCCGCCCCGGGACTGCCTCGGGCGGGCAGGAGCACCACCAGTTTTCTGAGCGCACATCAGCTGGGAAAGCTGCACAGCCTTCCTCTCGCTTGCAGACGTCCCTCAGCACCTCCCCCCAAAGCTCTCAAGTGTCCGCTTGGTGTTCAAACCCGCTCCTCACAGCCGGGAGCATCGTGCGCTGCTGGAGCCTCCTCTGTGGTGACGGAGGGGGAAAGCCGTGCACTCCTGAACTGGCCCTCGTTTGGTCAGATTGCAGCGCTTATTTAGATCTTGTCCAGGCCAACTGCAAACCAAAAGGAAATCCCGTTGTTCCTGTCCCTGGAACTGGGCAGCCCCAAGAGGGAACGGGACTCCTGCAGGTTCCTAATACTGGTTCCACTGACAGGATCACTGGTTTAAGACTCACAAGCCTCTTAGTGCTAATGAGCTAAGCACCAGCATGTCTGATGAGGCTTTGGATTCAAGAATTTATTTACTCCCTGCTGCGATGGGAGAGAAACCCCAGCTGCAGGGAAGCAGCACGCTTGGCCAGGGCATGCCAGCACAGGGCTCACCATGGGGCTCAGTGGCTGAGATGGTATTCCCAGCACTGCCAGCATGATCTTGCACCCCAGGAAGGATCCTGGCCATCCAAACCATACAAAACCCATCAGTACAACTAAAGGATGGGCATGAAGCCTTCAGTATTGATCCTCTTTCTCTGCAAGTCCTCTTCTAGTGATCTAGCCTGCTGGTTAATGTAGGCAGAGCTTTTGGGACTAATTACACGTTGCCTGCCATTTGCATTGCAGCTCATTGTACACTCTTCCAAAAATTAAAGATAAATCAATAGAAAGGAGGGGAAATGTTATTGTTAGGCACTTGGAGCTGAACTCTAAGTGGCTCCTCTGTAATCTGGAATCACTTTCAAGTTTCAGAGTCAAGATCAAGTTAGTTTAGTTTTAAGTAAGATCTGTGACACACTGAGCAGTCATCAAGTGCCAAATATTTCTGCTTTTCAAGCATTGATGTATTTCACAGATGGGTGTATGTTCTGGGGGACATTACTTTTCCTGCTTGTATTTATTTGAATACAGATGGTAAATCAAGTACTTTCTCTCCCTTAGAAGCTGGGGATGGTCCTGCAAGTACAGGGGATTTCTCTTTGTTGGGAATGGGTCCTCTACATCAGGAGAGACAGGGCTACCCTTGCTCTGCAGGGACCATGAGATGGTATTGCCACCCTGGCTCCTTGGGGTTCTTTTTGCAAAACGTTTGTTGTACTACAGGAAAATCTGTTGCATGGCAATATAGGGCTTTTTTCCTGCATCCATGTTAGGCTTATTGTGAAAATGCTCAACTGTGCAGTGAAGTGACAGCTTTGGGTACTGCTGCAAAGGAGCTCAGTGTGTCTGACAAGTGTTGGCATTGCTCCTACTGCCCCCAAAGAATTCACACTGCCCCTTGCCAGAGGCTTCCTAGCAAAACTACTGCACTAAAGGCCTAAGAAGTAAGGAAACTGAAGTACTCCCTTAGTAGGGACATGATATATAGGCAAAATGGTCTTAATGATACCATAATTACATTTAAAAATAAAGGCAATAGATAAAGTATATATTAATTTTCTCAGTTTCAAGAGCTTCCTTATTCTCAGTGCTTTGCTTCTGCAAGTCATTTGATCAGCTGTAACATCCAAGCTCCTGTACCTGTGAGTGCATGTTACTTATGATTCATCCTTTCAAATTGATACAATCCTGGCATTCCTCATGCCAGTGCAAGACAAAAATCAAGTCCCTGTTCCCTCCTTTTTTTGCATGTTACAAAAAGTCCTTTCATCTGTATTTGTTTCAAAGGGCTCTGGGCACACCACCAGGCACAGGTTCCCCCCAGGGCCTGCAGTAGCACCTGGTAATGCCAAGACAGTCACAGGTAGCTTTTGGTGCCTGTATGTGAGCTAGTAAACCGAGATCAAGACATCTAAATGGGACATGGGACAAGGCAGGACTTTTGGACCCTGTCTGCCACTGTACTTGTAAGTTGTTCTTTGAGCTTCTAGACAACCTGACAGACTTTGGTTTTAAAATCTTAAAATTAGTACTTTGTGTAGCTTTCTGTTTCCTAAGGCAGGAGCATCTCTGTGATCTTTGTTGGAAATGCTCTTGTCAGGGCTGGTGTTCTCTGGTGACCTGTTTTGGGCTTTGATTACAGAATGTAAGTTTTCAATCAAAAACCTGATTTCAAGCATCTGGCTACTCAAAATAGACTTGCTCAGGCTCCTCAGCCCCCATGGGGGCCAGACAGACATCCCCCAGCCAAGACAGACACTACCACAATGGGAGTCATCTGTCTGAAGCTGTTGACACCCGACTCTTGGCTCCATAGTGGAGCTGGTTGAACTGAACCTCAAACAATTAAACTGCAGCAGAAAACAAGGCAAAGGCAGAGCAGGGTGAGCAGAGCAGGCGTGGTGGTATGTGAGGCTCGTCTTGGGGGGCTGTGCTGTCACATCAGGGACAGCTCAGCACACAGCTCTGCACTACCAAGGTGTTGTCTGTGTAGTCCTGTAACTATAACATAGGTTATGTTTGCTGTTTTTAACTCTCTTCCTGTTCCCTTCAGGTTCTTTACTTGATCCTAATAGCAGCAATTATTTATCCTGATTTTACCCAGGCTTGTGCTGGGATGACCCTCAAAGTTTTGCCTTTAATGGAATGCTAACATTTTTTCCAGATTTGTGTAGTTTCCACGGGATTCCAGTAAATATTGTGAAAGTCTGTGTGGTACATGGCCCCTGAAACACCTGTGTTTGTAGTAAAGTGCTCATCTCCTATAGAAATCAATAGTATCCTTGATTGCCACAGGTCTGTAAAAAAACATTCCCATCCTTAGCTACTTGAGAAAAAGAAGTATCAATGCTTGCCTTTTCTGTATCAGCATCTCAAGAAAACCAAATCAACCCACCCTCTCTTCAAACTTCTCACAAACAGAATGAAAGTTTTTTAGTGTGTCTGACTTTTGTGTGTCTTGACAACTACTTCTTTACTCCTGACCCCTCTGCTTTCTCACTGGTGCCAGTCAGCCCCTCCTTGGTCAGTTTTCTACCTGTCATAATTGTTAATGTACTAGTTGTGTTTCCTATTAATGATGTATTATTTAGTTACTACCTTTAACAAGTCAGAGAACTGCAGTGAGCTGTTAGCCAGCTGCTTCTTTCCTCAGTTAGTGACACAACTTTTGGCTTGCAATGGAGGCTGTCAAAGAACTCCTGGGTTGGCATCCAGGCTTTGGGTGCCTTTGCTACTGTGCCCCAGTGAGGGGGAAATCACCCCTGTGCGCTGCAGACACCTAAGCAAGTGGATCAACCTTCAGCAGAGCCTGGCAGCAAAGCAGTGAGGCTTCCACAGCTAAGGAAACCCAGGAAGAGGGGGACATCCTAGAGGAGAGTGGGATTTACTAACCTGCAGGAGCTACACCTGGTAACTGCTCCTGGCTCTTCCTCACAGCAGCTGGGACTGGGTGTATTTATTCTCCAGTGCCATGAATGTCTCTAGTGCTCAATGTGCAGTTCCAAGATGAGTGGTTGAGGAACATTAGGTAGATGGAGAAAATAAGAAAACAAAACAAATCAAAGGCAGATGGCTGGCTACGTGGTGTGACAGCTTGTTACTGTGAGGAGTTGTCCAATGCCAGTCCAGCTGCACAATGAGCCAAGATGAGGAATGAGTCAGCTTTTCCTAAAAGGTATTCAGTGAGAGTGAACTAATTGGACTAATATCCTGAAGGTATCTGGGCCAGCAGACATGCCACTACCTCCCTTCTCAGGCAGGTATTGATAAGTGAGCAGTGACATCCAACAGCATTTCTGCCACGGGGTTTGTGCAGGCGGTGAGTGGGTTGGTGTTGCGTCACAAGTGCTGCTAAAGTGGGATGGCCCCTACCAGGGAACTATTACTGAAGTAGTTCCCATGTGCCCAGTTTAACTTAAGTGGGCTGAAGCATTCACAGAGCAGTGAGGAAACAGCTGTAAGCCCTCTCCACTCCTGCTGCTGGCCAGTGCCAGCCCTGCCAGGGAGCAGCAGGTGGAGAGCCTGGATCCGGCAGTGAGGATGGGCAGAGGGCCAGCCCAGGCACTTGTTCCTGCCAGAGCAGCACCACACTCACCCATCCCAGCAGGAAGGGAAGGGAGCAGGACTCCTGCTGGGGCTCACACATCAGATGAGGCACAGGGGGAACATAATTCATTCAGTTCCAACAACAGCAGTTCCCCTCCCTCGCCTCGAGGTCTGGCAGGGTGTTTTGGGACAGTGCAGTAACACTTAGGTAACCACCTCGCTGAAAAACATGTGAAGGCATTATCAGCCATTTAACAAGCACCAATGCTTTAATAGCAAAACAGGCATTAGAATGGATTTCGAAGACCTGCTGGCCCTTTCACTGTTGCAGCTTTAAGGTAAAGGTTTCAACTGCAGGAGGGACCGAACTGCCCATATCCCAGTCCTACACTAACTGAGCTGAGGGAGCAGGGGAGCAAGTTAAAGTGCAGCAGAGCTGCAGGTGGCAGATTGTCCCTCAGAACAAGGCTCTGTCTCAGAACTGGCATCAAATAGACTAAACGTTCATTAAAAGGAAAATATTTTGAATTTTATTTTTTCACGTTATTATCAAGTACACAATTACAATAATGTCACACATCCCTATATGGTTCTATGTATTTTGTTTTTTTCTTTTGTCTTTTTTACAAAGTGTACAGAGGGAAGGACGTATACAATATTTAACAGGGTATTTTCTACAGAACAATAATTTATATTATGTCCTTGTAAAAATCTGTACCTTTTTTAAACATTAAACTGAAACATCCATTTTATAGCATTTGCTAAGCAAATTATTTAAGAATTAAAACTAGCCTGTAACTAATGTCAGTACATTAACAATAACTATAATTTCATTTTCTCTTTATACAGACAAATACATTTTACAAAATCCACTTGACCAAACCCTTAATTATTTTAAAAAAAAGTTTCAACATTGTGCTTTAAAAAAAAAAAAGTGTGTATGATTCCAGGCTATGTAAGAGAAAGAAAATGCATAAAATTGTGTTCTTTGTCTTTCAGCTTATTTAAAAAATTAAAGTTCAAAATGGCTAAATCCTCAGCAATACCATGGGAATTATGCAGATTTTGTACACTTTCCAGGTTTCCAGTTAGAAAACGCTTGAACGTAAGAAGGGGAAAAAAATAGTCACAGGCGGGTACTTTGCAAGAAGCGAATGGGCAATCTCTGCTGGGTGTTACTGCATCTGACTTGGCATCAGCAGGAACGGAGAGCTACGGCCATGTGGGAAATCCACCGGCTTTGGTGGGGATTCCAGGGAAGGCACAGTGCAGCACAGCCAGGTATTACAGCTACAAGGGCACGGCCTGGCAGTAGCAATATTATACAGGAGCACACTGGGCAGGTCTGGGGACACCGACAAGCAGGCATCGAAAGAAAAAACATCACATGACACAGACAGTGACATGGCATTGGACTGTCCTGGACTGCACGGTACAGACAAGTATTTCAGCTCACAGTGAAACAGGAGGGGCAGGGCTCGGCAACAGAACAAAACACAAAATGCTCAGAAGATGCACATCCGAAAGGAAACCTTTGTCCCTCTGTCACCCCAAACTTGAAAGCATCACTAAAATGCCTGTTTGATTTCAACTGGAAGTTCACCTGCCTAGAAACAAGAACTAACACTGGGCCAGGCGCTGAACCCTTTCCATTGGTGAACTGTTGGTTACAAATCTATCCTAATCTGCCAGGCAGCCGGGACTGAACTCTGCAATCCATCGTCAAACAGTGGCTGGGGTGGGAATTGGAGCACGGGGAGCAGGGCCAGGTCCTAAAATCTGGCATGTAAGCAAATAGTTTGGGTATTTTGCTCCACAGTTGTTGTTAAGGTACATGACTTCGTGCTTGGTACATTTATACAGCAATTAGCAAATGATATGGTGCCACTTTGTAATAGTCTTCAGGTGGCAAAATTGCATATAATTGTAATATTCTCCCAGCTGTTTATAAACAGATTAAAAGAACTGGGTTAATTCTGGATACTGTACTAATTAATGAACAGCAGCTGAACACAGCTACTAATGGCTCAGGAAAAACATTCAATTTAGTAACAGAACTGCTTCTATCCTAAGTTACTTTTCTTATTAAGGATATCTACCTTACAACATCTCTACTCCTTATGAATGCATCTGCTCTGCTCCATTCCCCTCTTAAGCCCTCACTGTAAATATCTGCTTTCCAAAATCGAGGCACCTCTCGGTCTTAAATTTTATTCTAAAACAACTCACAATGAAAATGTGACTTGAACCACAAACTGTTCTTTCAAAGAAATACCAACATACATAAAAGTATAAAGTTTGAGGTACATTTATCAGCACATACAGACAGTTGTGATCTAGTATTAACTCTTCAAATGGAACAAGAGTATTTTACGTTTCCAACATTAAGACAGAAATAAAGCGAAAAAACCCCATTTGTAACACACAAAGCCTTTCAAAGGCAAAGAAGCACAGAACAATAAATGTATTATTTGAGCATACTTTTAAATTGCCCAGGAAAGACAAAAACCGCCCCAAACCATTTTAAGTATTTGTCTCTCTGAAACCAGAATTAAAACAAATAGTTTTCTGTAACAAAGTGAGATTTGTAACTCCTCAAATGGAAAATAGTTAACCTGCCATGAAGTCTGTATAGTTAAAACAAGACAACCAGGTGGGCCCAAGTGCCTTTACCATCAACATGACAATTCCCCATTTTATACACACCTCTGACAATTTTATCGAAATTTCATCTTTTAAAAAGTCATGACAAAACTGCATTAACATGGACACTGTGAGTATCAACGAGGTGAGTTTACATAAATATACCTAAATAAACTATTACGGTTGAAAAATTCAGTAAGAGACAAGGTTTACTTTATTAAATGCAACTTTATTGTTGCCATCTTTTCTTCATTTATTAAACAAACTGAATAGAATTCAGAACACGCTATTGAACAAAAGGTACAAAAGTCAACTAGAAGCAATAATCCTATTTTTATACAGCAACAAATCAAATGCACAGTATTTTTTTTTGTTGGTTTTTTTTTTGGGTGTGATCGCAGGTGATTGGCTTTAAAATAAGCTAACTGCCTGAAGGGTAAATTTCCTTTATAATTCCAGCCACAAGTCTGTGAAAGGGACTTTAAGGCAGCCCAACATCTTTATGATGTCGCATAATGTGCTGGTTCTTCTCTGAAGGCCTTCGGAAACCCTTCTTGCAGTACTCACACCGGTGAGGGTAGTCTTTTGTGTGAATGGAAATAACATGCCGCTTGAAGCCCGAGGCGTCTGTAGTGCTATACTCACAGTACTCACACTGATACACTTTCCTGCCACTGTGTGTTTTCATGTGTTTTTTCAGCTCGTTCTGCTGCCTAAAGCCCTTTCTACACCTCTTGCACCTGAAAGGAAGATCCTTTGTGTGAACTGAGAGTATGTGGCGACTCAGAATGAATGGATCTGCGATCTTAAAGTCACAATGTCTGCATTGGTGCAATTTTTTACCCTTGTGAGCCGCCACGTGTTTTTTCAGTTCCGAAGGCCTGTGAAAGCCTTTATCACACATATCACACTTATGAGGATAGTCTTTTGTGTGCACTGAAATTATGTGTCGTTTCAGATCACTCGAGTTTGAGCTCTTATGGTCACAATGCAAACACTGGTGTGTTTTACTTTCTGGATGCATAAGTGTATGCTGCTGTAGCTCTTTGGTATCTGAAAAAGTCTGGAAACAAATATCACACTTGAGTGGCGTTTCCTTACTGTGTTTAGTCTTTACGTGGGTTTTCAGGTTGGAGGAGTCGGCGGAGCGGTACTCGCAGTACTGGCACTGGTAGGGTTTCTCTCCGGTGTGGATCCGCATGTGCTTCTTCAGCTCCGACGGGTGGCGAAACCCTTTGCCACACTCCACGCAAATGTGAGGAAAGTTCTTGCTGTGGACAGCCAAGAGGTGATGACTCAGTAATCCTTGCTCTGCTGTCTCATAATCACAGAATTTGCACTTGTGCATTTTATTAACTCCTTTGTCCCTGTGCACCATCTTGTGAGTAAATAAAGTTCCTGCATGAGAGAAGGTTTTCCCGCACTCATCGTATTCAATAAGCTTTTCTGTTTTGTTGGTCAGCTTATGACTCTCCAAGTGGTTATGTAAACTTATTTTTTTATTCGTAGTGTAATCACAGTCTGTGCATCTGTATTTCTTCTTAGTAAGAAGGTGCTCCGGGTGGTTTTTCATGTGCCTTTTCAAGAAACCTCTGGATTTAAATTTCTTTCCACAAATCATGCAGGGGTAGACTGTCAATGGATGACCATCAGGGCCAATGATTATTGCTGAAAAACAACAACAAAACCCTTCATCAGTATTATACAACAATATTGCACTTCAGTAAGTGTCAAACTGCAATGTTAACAATACAGGAAACTGTTGAACGAGACTGAACACAAACACTTTACTATACAATAAACAAACCAGGTAGAAGAAACTGAAGGAATTGACACTTTCATTAATTTTGTTACTAGGAGAAAGGAAATGCTGTTTTTTTGATGGAGACAACCAAAACATCAACCCAGCTGTTTTCCACCTCAAATTATTCTATTTTAAAGAATTTCTACTAAGTTGATACATTAAATACATGCAGAAACCAACAATGATGCAAAGAACAGCAGCCACCTTGTTAAACTGAGGAGTATTACCTAGTGAGCGTAACAGGTGATCTTCTTTGACTCTCCCCAAATCTGTAGGTAAAGTTTAATCTGGCAGTTTAATCACCTACTGCTGACTACAATTCACATTTCCCCAAACCAACACCTCCTTCTTGTGCCATCTGTCACAGTTACAATCTAAAGAGGTATCAGGCAGGAATCACTGAGAACATGTTTCATATAAAGATACTGACAAGCTTTGGAACTTACTTGCACTCACCCATGAGCCTGATTTGTTTACCCTGAATTTGTCTAGGCATGTCTAAAAAGCTTTGTTTTCCAAAAATGTTTTAGAAGATGAGATGAACAGGTAGTTCAAAATAGAAAAAGCCAACTTTAATTTGCCCAGTTTACTGACTCAGTGCTAAATAGAGCACCTACAGTTAAGTCACAATTTGGAAAGAAACTTTTAGTAACATTTAAGTCAAGGCTACT
This sequence comes from Poliocrania exsul, assembly GCA_035041345.1. Lineage (NCBI taxonomy): Eukaryota > Metazoa > Chordata > Aves > Passeriformes > Thamnophilidae > Poliocrania > Poliocrania exsul. The sequence continues at coordinate 106,693,362 of JAWWLZ010000001.1, read as the reverse complement.
AAAGAAAACAGTTGTGTGCTTTTTCAACTTTATCAAATCAAATACATCATTCTGATCATAACACAGTAAAAGCAGAAACCAAATAATGCCAAAGAGCACTTCTGTTCTTACACATGCAAGGAAAAATATAGGCACAGCCATCAAGGCAATTTATTTCACAATTGAAACAGAAAAGGATAGAGAAGTTACACTACCCAACATTATATACGATGTTCAGACTTTCCAGTTACCAACTGAGCTGAATAATGAAGTGCGTTGTTCCATGTATTTTCAATAAAGACAAAAAGAGTTTTAAAAAAACACTATTACAGAACACCATTTATCTAATATCACCTCTAGAAAAAGTTATATTAAGCATTAAAGTTAAGTGTATAGGTTTTAAACCTCTTGGCATGATACTGATTTTTTCCTATGTCAGAGGTGGGTATCCTTTCATAGAATCATAGAATTGATTGGGTTGGAAAAGACCTCCCAGATCATCAAGTCCAACCCTTGGTCCGACTCCAGTCCCTTTACCAGATCATGGCACTCAGTGCCACAGCCAATTTCAGTTTAAAAACCTCCAGGGATGGGGAATCCACCCCCTCTCTGGGCAGGCCATTCCAATGCCTGATTACT
>JAWWLZ010000001.1:106673505-106692644 GCA_035041345.1 Poliocrania exsul | reverse complement strand
TTGTCCTATTGCTGAGTGCCTGGGAGAAGAGACCAACCCCCACCTGGCTAGAACTTCCCTTCAGGTAGTTATAGACATAATTCAAACCAGGTAAATAATTTTTTAAAAATAAAATATGCACTCATTTATAATGTAAAAGTATTGTCAACCAAGTTATTCCCCAAATCACTGTTTTTACATGGCATTTCACATGATATCAGCAAAGTGCATCTGTTTCCAGTGTCGAGAGAAATGAGGGTACAGCAGCCACCAGATACTCACCTGTCTGATACTGCCTGGACTCAGGTCTCCTCTTTTTCTTTGGTTTTTGCTTGGCCAGCCTCCCAAGTCCAGATGACTCATCTATGTGCAAAAGAGCACTTGCAGTGCCGTTCCGGCTTTCAATGCCATCGTTATTGTTACCTACCAAGGTAAGTTAGAAAGTTACCATCTCTAAAGGTAATCCCAGCACCAACTCCACAATGGTAACAACAGAAATGATAAACTATTATTTGGACACTTAATCAAACCATAATAATGTACAGCACAAACTCCAAAAATGTGTCAGTATGTAACTGACAATTATGTTTGCTATTATGAGCCTGGAAGCATTGGCTTCATTTAACCTGATTTTACAGGAGTACACAATTTACAGGACTTAATGGTTTTCCATTACATATAAAATTCTCCTTTTAAATGCAGCATTTTTTGCATGTCTTTGTTGCTGATCATACCCAAAATGTTTAACATGAGTAAAGAATAGCATGTCATAGTATTTATTGTGCCTGTTCTTTTAACTTCTCAGTCCTGAAATACATTTGTGTGTGAGCTCCCATTCACTTCTGGATGTCTGAATTCACCTGACTGAACACCAAGTTTCTGAACTGGAACTGCACTCACAGAATCCTTCTGAACAGCAGCACACAAAGTACACCACTTACTATTTGTGCACCTGATGCTTTAGCACTTACAAATTCTTTCTACTGTGAACAAAGAGCATGCTCAGTGCTGGGTAACAGAAAGAAGGAAACAATCTTTGCCTCAAAAGAACTTTGTTAATACACAGATGGTATCACTGTATGTAAAACAAACAGGAAAACTACAAGTAAATACATCTGTATGTTTGAGTAAGTATTTATTGGCAATATGCCTAACATTGGTGATTTAAGGGCATAAGTAAATTTTAATAATAAATTTCATGGTTAAATATTTACTTGAACAAGCGAAAGGCAACAGTTCCTACTGAAAGCAAAGCACATAAATAAGACATGAAGACTGAAGCAGAGGAAAGTGCAAGATGCTCAATAGCTGTTCCTTTTGTAGGGTGCCGAGAATTAATGTTCATGATTAATGTAAGGAGACAGAGCCAGGCACAGGCATGTGCAGGCCTGAAGGTTCTGATCTGTGCTAAGTGTTGAGCAGCAAATGTGGCACCCTAAGAATGCTGAAAGCAAAAATCCATTTCACATATTACATGTAGAAAGTACAGTTTGCAACAGATGCCTGAAGAGCCCTTCCAGATTTAACACAGAGCAGGCCCCAAATACTTTCTAATACTGAATAAAATTGCAAAAACTTGCTGGAATATAAAGCAGAGTAAGACCAAGCTTTGCTACAATAAAACAGTTAGCATTTTAAGATGCCATTGCTATCAACTTGTAAACCCTCTAAGTGATGGAGTTCCAAGAAATGTAAATGACAAACCTCTGCTGTTTTCTTGCCTTCATGCTTCATTTCTCCCCATCACAACCCTTTCTTACCCTGCATGGTAGGTTGCTTACTACTGACAACACAACCACTCCACTGTTTCCCACATTATTAAATTCTCTGTTCAATTCCATCACTGTTCTTAATACACTCTGCTCAATTTTTTCCTCCTTCTCCAAAATAACTGAATGTTCAGGCTACAGCTGTTGGTTCAAGTTCACTCCATTTCCTTTCTGATTCCCAGTCAACCTGGCTTCTCACATTTCCTCTCCATTGAAACCATGCTCAACTATAGCCTAAGATAAGGCTTTGGGTACACAACCATCCATCTCCTAAAGAACTTTTAACACACTCCATGGAATCTTGCCCTTCCTGACTTATGTCCAAGATTCCAGCCCCCACTGCACTCTCAGCACTCTTCTGCCATTTAAATGTTCTGCTGGTACCATCCCCACAATCCACATCATGCACACATGGAAGTTTTGTTCTTGACCCCACTACTTCTTTTGCTTTGTTTGAAAGGAGAAAGGGGCAATACAGAAACATTTCTAAGATGAAATTCTGTTTTTAAGCATACAGAAGTTTTGGAAACCACTTGGTGCTAATACACCAACAATCAAGGAAAATGGTTCTGCATGCTGGAAACACTTTCAAGGTTGTGCTCTAATTTGTCTCCCTCCAATTTGTTTTTGATAACCAATTCATTATTTCCATAAGTGAAATCACATATTTATATGATCCTTCTAGAAAGCACTCAAGTTAGAAGTCAGTGTTGCTTTTCATAGTTACACTCAATCTTCTATATTCCCATTTGCCTTTTTTTTCCTGCAAATAAAAATATTCAGTTCTACTCCCAAGCCAGCTCTTACTGTGTCCTAGAGCTGTGAGGGACATGTGTACTTGAGATGCAATTTTTCAGCTCGAAGCTCATGTACTTCCCCTTTCACATCATGAAAATATGAACGAAAATGCCTGTTAAAATACAAGCAAGAAGCAGCCTGCCTTACAGCTTCTCTCCTCTTCTGTTTTTTAGGCTCATTATGCCAAGAAACCATTTTTAAACTAAAACTTTAAAAACAAAAACAAAAGCACAAACACTCTACACTGCCCTCCAAAAACCAACTCCTGTCACTTTGCTACAGACAGTGTCACCAGAAGGATTCTTTGAGTGTCACCCACCATAAGCTGCTGCCCAAGCGATGGGCATGAAAGTTTTGATCTCGGTGTCATCAATTTGCTGTTCATGGGCTGCTGCAGCGTCCTCCTCTCCTACGATCACTTCCATATAAACCTCATCAGCTATTTCTGCAACATCTGAGAGAAAAAGAAGTCAAGAAAAAATTAATAGGAACACTGCACTGCTCCAAGTGAAAATCCCTGCTCCCAAAGGAAAGCCACCTACTTACTTAAGTCTTCGTCTTCATGCTGAGAATCATTTACAGTCATGTAAACCATTTTCTCCCTTGGAATACGAATGCTGCTGTTCTGATCGAGCAATCCAACTGCGTGGTCGTTCTCTGGCTCGCTCTCCACAATGTCTACTGTGCCCCCTAATTAGGAAGACCAGAGCAAAACATTTTAATTACACTTTGTTCAAAATCTATGCTAAACCACAAAAAACTGAAAGATTGTCACTCTTTAATATCAGACCTACAGGTCTTTACAGACAACTTGAGAGAAACCACAGTCTCATCATGCACATTTTCAAATGTCAGGTTGGAGTATTCTAAAACAAGTGTATTTTACCTAAATCGTCTTCTCCAGGATCTGCTTTGAATATATAGACCTTGATGACTTCTGGACAAATGCCATCCACTTTACAAGAGCCACTTTCTGACTCTGCTTCCATGGTAATTTCAGCAGAACCTTCATGTTCTATCTTACCAGCATCATCCACTACAAAAACAAGTTATTAAAATTACCCAGTCATATGCAGATATATATGAAAGACTTTATTAATTTATTACTCAAATGTGGAAGCAGTTTAAATACAAAAAGTGATAACCTACCCATAAATATTTTTTCATATCCTTGAAAACAGTGACAGTGAACACAAAAATAAATTCAAGCTGTTATCTTCTAATTAAGGGGGAAGTGCAAGAAAGCTGCAGTGACACAACCAGAAGCAGAGCAACACACCAGGCAATGCTAGTAAGTAACTGTGATCTGCAGCAAGATGACAGTCAGAAGAAAGTGCACATCAGTACTTACTCTGCAGCATAATTTCACTTATTCTCAGTTTTAATTGCCTTCTCCTTCACAACCATTAATTAATGCTATTAATTTTCCTTTTCAAAAGCATTATCTGTTGCTCAGCCCTGTCTCCAATGCAAGTGGCATTGGTGCTGTCTGTCAGACCTGGTCCCAGCAAAGCCATGTTACTGATGCCTCTTCACCTGCCTGGAGAGGAAACCTGAATGGAAACCACAGGTAGAAACCCCTCCACTTTTCTCATCCCCTCAGGAGCCGAGGGATGAAGCAGCACCAAAGCCCTGCCCTGACACTGCAGTGCTGGGGAACCTGCGCATGGTGCCCGTGCTGGCAGGACTTGGACCTTCTGCTGCAGCCCCAACACTGAATCTCTGCCCTCCTGCTCTCCGGAGGGCACTGACTCCACGCTCCAGCCTGAACTGTCATGACTTGCCTGGGCCTCCCACACAAACATGGCTAAGGGCAGATTTACCATGAACGTGGCTCTGATTACTGAGACACAGGCACGAATGTGAGCACAACCCCCACCTTAACGTTACCAACAGCAGATTTTCAAGAAAAAAAACACTAAATATTCATTCACAAAAATCAACTCCAGCATCTCAAGACCTTTAGAGAATCTCCTAATTTTCAGAAGTCCCAGAAGTTTCTTGAGTGTTGAGATTATTAAAGTATTTTTAATGTGACTGCATACTTTGATAATTTGTGGCTTTGTTCTTCATGAAGTCACTCCTGACGGCTCCCTCAGAGCCAGGTGTAACTTCAGCTCACAACATACTAATGCCAGTCTAAGAACTGTCCTATCAATGCTGTAGAATTTCTAACTTCTATGCCTAGGCCATACCAAATACTAACTATGCTTACTTAACTAGTGTTCATTAAACTACCCTCATAAATAAATCATAGTTTACTACTCCGCAACTGCAACTCTTAAAATTTACTTTAATACATACTTTAAAAAACAAAGATCAAAATGTCATTATTATTATTATTTTCCTGCCATGAAGTCAATAAATTAGCCTTTAAATCAGACAAACTAGGACATGTGCTGTCTCATGTATCAAACACAGCCTATTTAAGTACAATTTCTCAATCAGGCATCTTTGATTACAAAAAATATGTGTTAAATTAAAAAATCATAAAGCACTAACACAAATTAGTCTCTCTCTGCACCCACAGAGCAGCAGAAGAAAACATTAAATACTCCAATGGCAAGTTCATGATCAATGGCCATCACACCGAATGTTTCAAGCAGATGTTTAAAAAATGACTTTGTGTCATGGGACAACAAAACATCTTGTAGCTGAAACCCCAAAGCATTTATGAAGTAAAAACCTTAAGATGTTCTTTTGAATCCCATTAACAGTGTGGCCCCACAGTTTGCATACTCAGTTACTGAGAGACTTCCACGACCTCTTCGTCATATCCATGAAATACCAAAGTCACTGGAACTCTGACAAAAAGGAAACCTTTGTTCCTACACTGTGTTTGTGTTGCTCTCCCCTAACTCGGCCGGTTCCAGGGTCAGGCACGGGCACCTGGAAGGCACCTGGAAGGCTTTCAGAGCGGTGTAACTGATGTTACACCACTGGAGCCAAGAGGGAACTCTGGCACCCAGATCAGCTGATGCTGGAACATATTCACAAGGAAGGAGAATTATGGCTGGAGCAATCAGAGAGAAAAGAAACCTTTGCAGACCATGTGAAACAGGCTGGTTCCTTTCAACCAAACCAGAGCTGTTTTATTTCCACACATACATGGAAGTATCCACTGATAAAACTTCAGATTCTATTCTAGATCTGAAAAATATGCCTGATTTATGCTTTGAAATAAATTCTCCAAGGTTCAAAGTAATCTTTTAAAGAACATGATAAAATTTTTACACAATTTAGAGTTTGTTTATCCCTGATTTCCCTCTATATTCAACAGTGTTTTAAAAATGTAACAAGTGGTTTAAATATTTTTTAACAGAGCCATTAAACTGTAAGGAAATTGATGTGTAGGAGGTATGAGGCCAACTTTTCTCACACAAGCAGAAAAAAATCGCTATTGACAGGTGGTAATAACAAGTCCCTGAAGGACTTGTAGAAGTACTAATATTTGCAGTATAGCAGTAAACAGGTAACAGGGAGAAAAGTAGGGTGGAAAGAAAAAGGTAGGAAAAAAGATAAAAATCAAAGGAAGAGACAAACAAGGTGAAAGAGAACTGGTATCTATTACAGGAAATACCATTTCCAAGGTATATTGTCCTGTGGTTACACAAGCATTTATCTATACTGATTCACTGATGCTCTGGCAGCATTTATGAAATTTGGTTTCTATTTCACACTTTCTCCATGTTTCTGCATTCTGCACGTACCTCAGTGTCACAATCAGAGAAAATGATATCCATAAATACATGACTGAAGATGTTTGAAGTTGGAATTCTGATGGCGTTGGAATTTCTCATTCAAATTCAGAGCCCACCACGGGATCCCACAAATCCCATGCATGGCTGATACACTCCCATATTGCTCCTCTTTGACATGATCCAAAAAAAGTGCCAAAAGTACTTAAAAGTAGTAGTTAAGCTTCCAAGAGACCACTTCCTCTCAAGGAGAGCCACTGGGCATTACTTAACTAACCACAAGTCACATGCTGGAAACAAGTCCAGGCTGCCACCATCCCAGTGCTGTCACACCTCGGGCCTCCATTTTATCTGAACACTAAACTTCAAATGTTGGTTTTCACCCTTCTCTACCAGCTGGCAGCTTTACTTCAGTAAACAAGGAGATCCAGACTACTTTTCAGAGTTATAAAAAATAAAAATTACTAGACACAACATTATTAAATGTGAACTGCAAGAATGTAGTCTGTGGTTAGTTTGCCAACATTCTTCACAAACTGCACTGATTAGAACTGTGAGCTGCAAGAACAATTAAATAAATAAGTAAGAGCTTCTCCACTGCTTCAATAATTGCTTCCTTATAAAGATTATGCTGGAATTGTTATTAACAGCACAAACAGGTGAGAAAGGTGTCACACAACATGAAAGATGTGGCATATTTAAAGCCTGTCCAGGTAGCACTCACATTACAAGGAAATCAACAAAAAGAGACCAACAGATGGAAAAAAGAAATAAAGAAATAAAAGATACAGGCAACATTAACAACAGATTCTTTGTTTAGTATGTGGTCCACCATGATGACAGCATTTGTCTCCTAGAAAATATTACATTTAATAACAGAATCATATAATAAACTAAAACATCCCAGGAAAAATTACCTCCTTTACCCTTCTATTAAGATATGTCCAATGGCATTTTTGGGACAGGAACAAGCTCCTATGCATTAATAATAAAAAACATATTTAAAACCCCAGTCTTCCCATACAGGCCAATTTTTCCATAGAGAAGCAAAACTGCCAGGCCAAGCTGCTGCATTTGCTTGAATGGTACATCTTTTGTTTCACCATGACACACACACATTTCCCAAAAAGTTTGGTTTAGGTTTTTTGTATCAAATATCTGATGGATTGGCAGTTACAGGTTTTGTACCCCTGCAGTGTTTTACTCTTAGCTAAAAAATGCAAATATAACTGCCCTAATTTTTAATGGATTCCATAACTATTTACATTTATTCTTTCCTATCATTTCTCCTCTACGTGGGATTAATGAGGACAACAGGATTGTAAAAGATAAGCACTTAAGCACAAAGAAACCTTCCACCTTTTTCAAGTACACAAGGCTCATTGCTAAAAAACCACACTGAAACAATTCTCACAATCAATCAAAGACAAAGTCTCTCTACACCAGTTTAATAGATCTTAAAAATGTACCAATGGGGCAATTAGACAAGAATCATCTATTTTGTCAGCATTTATGTTGCCAAACGGTTCTGTGTATCATGGGATACCTGCCTGCTTACAAAATGAACAACCCTATCAAGGCATTCTTAATGAAAAGGGCTATTACTAACTATTCTTTTCCAGAATAAATGAAAAGCACTCTGAATTCCCCTTTCTTCAGTTACCTGTGACAGAAACATTTTTACTTCTACTTCACCTGACAGCAGACAATTCATAGCCCACTGAAGAAGTTATTTTTACTGTCCAGTTACTTCTGGAACAGCAAAGTAGGTTTTTTTAATCTGTGAGGAAACAGAAATCTGCTCTATTTTGATGTTAATCCATTGCCCTTGCACATGAGCAGCAGGATATTCTGTGTCTGAAGGTCCTGTCAGGTTAGTGACCTATCAGAGGAGGAATTCCTGAGCTCCAAACCAGGATCTAACAGTTGTCCTCCTCATCCTGCTCTGCCCAGCACACAAACCACACTGAGCACTGAGGGGTCACCCAGCCCAAGGCAATTCCCACTTCCATCCCCTCTGACGGTGATCCCTGAGCAGCCCCAGCTGCAACAACTGTTGGTGCCATTCCAGCGGCCAGACAGAAGCACAGAAGGAAGTTCCACCTTAGAGAAAGAAAAATGTGATTTCCTGTATCTTTAAGAATCTCCAGGGAACAAGAGCAAGGTACTTATTTATGCTAAAAAAGGAAATGAAAAGCATCTTGTTTTCTAGACTACAAATCTACTTGATGGCCCTGATGAGGTGTGAACTTCACAGCTTTGTTCATCAGATCCTCTGTTTTCAACTTAAACATCCAACTCTGACAAAAAAAGAGAGGTTACACCTAGGCCTATGAAAATATGCAACCATTCTCTCCCTGTGAGTTACCCTGGGTTTGTGATGAGAAGTGTTAATTCAGATACAACGTGTCTAACTCAGAGAAAAGGAAGGATATGGAGGAATTCACCTGACACAGCTCCCGTATTTGCAAGTATTTAACTTCTTTAAAATGCAGCTTAATCTCTGTGAGGCTGTTCCTGTCCCACCACTCTTCACTCTCTCTGGACTCCCCCTCGTCAAACCTTTGTGCCTCACTAATTTTACTGCAACACGAGTATATCAGGGTACAACTTTCCATCTTATGGAGTAAGTGAATGCCAGAGGATGTGTCTGTCTTTGCCAAACGGAATAAAATCAGACAAACAAAAACTCAATTTCCATGTTATGTCCAGATGTGAGGCACTGCCTTCCCTGGTTAGTAAATGCAGGATGTTGGGTTTGTTCTGACCAACACTAGCTGATCTCACTGCTACTGTTTCACTTATGGAGAAATGATTTTCCAAGCTGCCAAATAATTAGTACCAGTGTGAGTCACTGCACAGTTTATACTTTCCTGACCCATCTCATGAACTGGCTGGTTATGGAACATGTGAAAGAAAAAAAAATAATTTATCAAACCTTATTGAATCTTTTTCAAGCTACTAATTAGTAGGAGTTTGCATTCTTTGTGGAATGAATTCCTGATTCTGGTCTGCTCTGAGTGCCCTAAATCTACCACAGAACAAAAATTAATCTTGAGGGCAAAGACAAAGTATCCAAGAAAAAAAGAAAGTACATCAAAAGGTAACTGATGACATAAAGCTGTGCCAAGATAACTTATCTTGGAAATGGAAAAAAGCAAAGGCATATCAATGCCAAAGCTAAATTAAATCTCAATGGGAAAAGAAATATTAAAATACTGAGCTTATTGAAGCAAAGTCACAGAATGAACCCCACAGGGACTGCACTCTTTGAAAAGGCAAATCAGTCTGAAACCAAGAAACAAGGTAGAAATGCAATATTAAAAAAATACAGTCATTTCAAATCAGGTGTTTCCAGAATAAAGCTAAGAAAATTATCTTAAGAAAGTCTATGTAGACTCAGTTCATTATGAACAAAAATGGAAATGCTTAAAGAGAGGCACAAGATTGGAAGAAGAGAGCAAAAAGATTTTGCCAATAGCTTCCACTAAGTAATACACACTGAGAAAGCTCCAACAGAAAGAACACAAAGTGTTCCCCTGCTTTCCATGTGCCTGTCTAAAAGGAGACAGACAGAGGCATTCTGACAAACACCACCCAGCTCCCAGATCTGGGAAGCAGCAACACTTGGCTGCTGTCATGGCAGACAAGATTACACTCCAACATCTGCCCCTGCAGTTCAGGGAGGTTTGCCAGAATCAAACACCAATCTACAGGTTAAGATGAAAAAAATCCCAAACAAGGCTGTGATGTCACTATCTTTTAAAAACATTACGTTCAGCTGAAGAACTGAGAGGGGGAACAGAGCAGTGAACGCATCCACTGCCGATGAAAAAAAAAATCAAATGTTTTCCATACAACAAAGAGACTACTTGGCAAGACAGCCTTTAGTTGGTGGAAAAGCACTAGACTCTGCCTTCACAACCAGAAGAACTCGTTGTGCAGGCTTTAAACACAGTAGGTGGTAGTAGGGAACTTCCCTTTAAAATGAACTGCAGAACATACTTTAAATTTTAAACACAAATAGAAAGGATGCATGTTTTGTAGCATAACAATTGTTTTACATGCTGGCTTATTTAAGGTTGTGCATGTAAACAAAGTACATTGCAGGCTATGAAGAGGCATTTAATAATAAATAAAGTACGAAACTGCAGAGATACAGGACTGAAAATGGAGAGTGCTCCAGCACAACCAAACAGTAAATTCCTGTGTTTCCCTGCCAGTCAGCACCTGTTGACAACTGGCACATCTAAGAAGACTTCCCAGCTGGGCTGGGATCACCCACTGCAGCCTCTACCACAACATTCTGTCCTTGTTCAGCCACTGATGAACAGGACACACATCAACCCATCCCCCTCACTTGCACTGACACAGATGCCCTTTGCCAAGTGCTCCCATGAGGGCTCTGGAGGAGGAACCTGCACAGGAAGGGAGGGCCGGGACAGGAGCAACAGCACCTTAAAGGGCTCCATTCAGGGATAAGGAACAGGTAAGGATCACCACCAGTCTGGCCTCAGTTATCCATAGGTGGATTATGCAGTTTGTTGTCCAACAATACTGCAGATGCAGAAACGTTTGAGCTGCTTTTCATCTGATCTAACTCGGGTCCAGCATCACAAAGTCCTGTCTGTCCCACACTAGGCAGGGTGCACTGATGGGTTTGGATCACACCATCTCAGAGAGCAGCACCCTCCACCTGTTTCACCTCAGCATAATCCTGCAGTTTAATTCTACAAGAGTTTACATTATCCATATTTTGCATTATCCCATTTGTTTTCCCAGATAATAGAGAATTAACTGTACCTCATATAAACTCAAAACATGGCTGCACAAGGTTACTCAAGGAACTCAAGAGGTGATAAATTAAGAAATGCAGTGATCCTAGGTAAGGAGAAGCAACATTAAAATCCATAAGTACAGAATAGTAAATCAAAACAAGTTATTACACATTTCAAAAACGTGTCCAAAAGTAAAGGAGGAAAAAAGGGGAAATAAAGAAAAAAAAAGAAAAAAGGTGACTGAAGCAGAGCACAAAGTATACCTTGTCAATGGAGTCATTTAATGCTAGACAAAATTGAAGTGCCTGAGATGGCAATTACACAAACCAGCCTAACAAGGCTCTTCTCTTCCTACAATAAATGTGTTCAGCAGTGACACTGATGTTCCTGGGTGCTGCACTGAGTAATCACCATAATAAGTAACATACTTAGAGTAAGCTCTAGTTCACACAAATGGGTATTCTCAGTAGCAAAAGGATTGATGATATGCTTTGTCTTTCTCCATCCTCTGTTTAAGTCTTTTGAAATACGATTCAAATGGATTGTGCCACTAAGGGAGACTGAGATATTCACAGTTGCTTCTGAGCTGTGAGCAGCAATAGCTACTCTTTCTGCCAGCTGCAAACCTCTGTCCTTTGCTTAATCAAGGGAAGAAAACACAACAGCAAAGAAACCCCATTGCTGTCTGTATCTAACAACAAATGGGGTGCAAGCAGTGGGGACTTAGCAAAAAAGCAAGATAAAGATAACAAATTGTCTGGACTACCAAAAATCAGGGTTTTCACTCTTTCTTTTCCATGAAATATTTTGTTTACTTAATGTCTTGGCAATCATCTTAGTTACATCCATTTTCAAATACTGTCACATTGCTTTTCTTTCAGTTTTTACTAAGCATATGGCATTTACTTTACTGGGATTCTCACCCTTTTGTTCATATGCTATCAATTGCTAGAGAGAGAATTTATAATCAGACAAGCATTTGCCAGTTCTCCATTGGCTTCACCAGAACTTTTAGCTGGTATATATTCCTAAAAGTCTCCCCATCTGAGTACATTTGTGAGATACCATTTCAATAAAAGATACAGAAAATCTGGTTTGGGAACTCTTCAGCCCTCCCTCAGATACTTCAAGCACCATCCAAGCCCACATCATAAAAACTTTGATGGCTTTATCAAACACTTACAGGAAATCATAAGGTAATCATCACAGTTGCCCTTTTCATCTTGATGTTCCACAGGGATTCCATTGGCATCGATCACTGCCTCTGACGCACAATCTGCCACCAAGACCTCCTCAGAAACAACATCTGTTCCCAGAGTATCAGTGACAATATCTGCTTCTTCAACGTTATCATGAACTACGTGTTCTACATGTCCCACCTCAGGCACATGCATTGACTCACTGGTCAGCACATGTTCTGGTATAGACATTGTTTCTGCTGTTATGTCAGAGGCTAAAACATCATCTGGGACAGTGCAATGAGCCAAAGAAACCTCCTCAGCTACGTCTGTGTCCAGCACTTGTTCAGGAATAATGACAGTTTCAGACACATCTGGCTCCTCCATGATATCTGGGCACTGAACATCCTCGATAACAACATCCTCAATGACATCCTGGATTACTACAGAGTCTGGATCATCGGGAACAAAATTATGCACAGTTATGTCTGAGTCGACTACATCTGAAACAAACACTGTTTCCTGTACTTCCACAACAATCTGATCTCCATCCATATGTGCTGCATCAGCTCCTGAAAAACATAATTAAAACAGCAGTTAAATGGTAAAACTGTCTCAGATGAGGAGGTTAATAATTGAAATTACTTCTGTTTCCCTTCAACTTTTACACTACACTGCAATTTAGTAAAACAGGCATGCTGTCATGTGAGCAATTAAGACAGCCAGATCAGAGGATAAGGAGAGTAAAATGTAGCTGCCAACACAGCTAAGATGATCATGGTCTTCTCTCCTGAAGAGATTTGCAATTTTTAGACTCTCCCCCAATACCCAAACAACTATTACTTGACCAAAAGAACAGTAGCTCATTCATATTGCTCTGAGTAATAAAAACAGCTATACAAAAGCATTGATGCAGCACAGCACTTTTATGCAAAGGCAAAATAAACAACAGCCAATTGCATCCAATGCGAACACTCAGATTATCTACGTATTATCTCCCAACAGACCTGTTGGATCAAAAAATGCATTTGGCTCATGTGGCTGCAATTCAAGCCCATCTTCATCCATGGCCTTTAACTCTCATCAGTCACAGTGTCTGTGGAAGGTAAAGAAGAAAAGTTACTGGTTATTCCACATGCATTACACAAAAAAAGTTTCCTCTGCCCGTGTGCTGAAATGCTGAAACTTTGGGTGCATGAAAGTTAAGATACAGCATCCCATGGCTTCCAGAGGGGTCAGATTTCACTCAGGGAAATCTTTGGGATTCCAGCCATACTACTCTAGAACACCAAACACCCAGGGTCTGAACAAGAGGAATGTGTGGTCCAACACTCTGTGCCCGTTTCTCAAACCCCCACAGCTCCAGAAACACAGAAATAGCTCATAAAGGAATGTGAAAATATTTCCTTATCATCTTATTAAAAAAAAAATAAATTAAGACAAAACCTAGACAAGTTCATGCTCAAGCCCTTATTGGATGGTGGGAAACAGCACTGGCAAATCAATAAGGCTTAAAATAAGGTAAATTAAACACAGAGAGCTCATAATCTGAAATGCACATCGGTTTGGATTCCTCCCATGCTCACACTTGGGAGGAATCCACTCTAATGTCATTTCAGGAATTGAAATCATTACTGTAAACTCCTCCAGACCATAACATTGTATGTTTTCAAACTCAGGTCTGTGACTATTTTGAAAACTCTTGCCTCAAGACTAAGTACCTATTGGCAGTTGTATTCAAAAACATCACCAATTCTCAAAAATTTCCAAATGTCATGTTCTACCAAATTTTTTGAACAGAATGCAACATTTCTTCAATGCACAATAACTTGTGATTTCGATCTTCTTAACAAAAGAACCAAACCAGACCACAGAGTTAAAATACTTACTAAAATGTGAAACTGCAATTTAGATTTTGCTGCTCACAGATGTGCATTAAAATCAGGCAAACCCAGTTAGGCAAAATGCATTGTAACATAAACTTGTATTACTCCCTCACAGTACTGAGTCCAACCAGTTTCCCAAGAGCAGAACCAGCAAGAGCCAACAGAATGTTACTGTTTCTGCACAAATGCAAGACGTGGTTTTCCTTTCTCCAAACATTTTTCACCGTGACAGGCAGAAACTGACCCATTTCTGTGATGCTTTCACAAAAGACAGAGTAAACATTAAGATTCTACACAAGGTTTCCATAAGAACTGTAACTTCCAAGTTACATCAACTAACATTTACATTCATTCTGTATTGGAAAACTGCCATACAGGAGAAAAAATTAACTAGTCCAAAACACAAATGTAAACTCATAATCTACAGCAAGTGTTTTCTAAACTTTCCCATTTCCTAGATCATCTTTTATCAACTCTTCACTCTCCCTGGG
The DNA here is from genome assembly GCA_035041345.1 of Poliocrania exsul. Lineage (NCBI taxonomy): Eukaryota > Metazoa > Chordata > Aves > Passeriformes > Thamnophilidae > Poliocrania > Poliocrania exsul. Next base: position 106,678,067 of record JAWWLZ010000001.1, on the reverse strand, counting down.
GACACTGTATGGTCTCTGTGCAGTCACACAGGCCTTGTCCCTCACACAAGCTGAGAAACACAGCCAGACATTGAACTGGAGGAGAAGCAGTGGCAGATTAATAATTTTCCAATGGGTCCTGTATTTGTGTGATGCTCAGCTGGAAGGTCTCTGTATTTTAAAGACAGCTGTGCTAACAAATTGTTGTGGTATCCAGCTGGACATAAATCACCTCCCAATTATTCCAACTGCCAAGCACTTGTGTCAGAAGCGCCCACTATTAACAGGAGCAGCTCTTCACAAAGATACTTTTTTTTCAGGATCAAGAGCAAAAGACAAGTGCTGCTCAGTCTCAGATGCAAGAAATTGCTGGACTGATGGCAATCAACCTCTGCCATGCCACAGAACCCAGAAGAGAACAACAAGGTTCCATGCAGTCATTTAAGCAAGAACTATACTCAAATTGGTCTCCTTCCACCTATTCATTACACACCCACCCGGCCAGTCTGCTACAAATGCCCTTCCTTTTCATCTTGTTGTATTTTCTGTCTTGTCTTCACTGTTTAGTTTATTCTTTTCTGTTGCTTCTTCTCCAACTTCTCATGGCCCTGCACCTCTATTATGTTCATTACCTGCTCAATTCACCCCTCCACCTTCCAACTAAAGCACATTGCCATCACTCACACAAACCTTTCCTACTCATCAATTTGTAGCCAAGATTGTATCAGCAATTCAGAGATTTTTTTGTTTGTAGGAGGCAGAGTGGACTCAGGGTCAGCCAAAATAAACTGCCTCTCTCCTCAGGCAACACACACATAAGAGGATGGAACTCTGTCCGGCTCTCTGGGAAAAGTCAAGGTGCCCTTTGTGCCTGTGCTTTTTAGGATTTTATTATCACACACTTCAGCCTCGGATCAGCTGCACCTCAACCAGCCTGAACAGTCAGTTCACCGCTGGCTACTGGGAGAACTGGCATTTGTTTCTCTGCTTCCTGCTTTCACCACCCACCTGACCATCACTCCACCACAAACTCCTACTTCTTATGATTCATGCACGTACTTTCTCTGTTCCGTCCTCTCCCAGGACTCCTCTCTGTCTCTGTCTCCTCCATTGTCCTTCTGTCTGTACTCTTCACCAAGGAGACATGCAGGTTTCCATCACCAAACATGCCCACTGACTCCACCCCCTCCCTGCCACTCTCGCTGCTGACAGGGATGCTCAGGACGGTCCAGTTTCACCAGCACTGACAGCCCAGCAGGCCCTTCACCCCCACACTGTCAGTCTGGGTCCTCCTCTGTGCCAGCCGGGTGTGCCCACCCACAGTGGCACAACGTGCTCCAAACAAAGGCTCGGCCTCCACACAAACCCAAGATGCTTCCTGGGCACGTGGGATTTCAACTCTGAGACCTAAACAGGCCACATACGTTGGCTTTGGTGCTTGTTCCAAAGAAGAAAAGCCCTGAATGCTTCCACTCAATGAGTCTCTCACTAAGTAAAGTGTCTCAAATGTGCTTTTGCACCCAAACAACAGATTAACATACACAAACTCTTACTTTGTGCAGGACCATAAAGACTTCAAAAGTGCTCCACAAGGGCACAGGTCCCACATCCACAGAAATTTGCTGTGGGAGGAGGACCAGAAGAGGATGCAGGTACTTGAAACAGGAATTAACTGAACTATCTACAGTAATAAAGATGCCCAAATCAAAATCTGCAGTCCAAAAAGGCATCAAGTAATTTGTCCATGGCTGAGGTAAAAAAAAAATTACAAAAAAATTCCTGAAATCACTTCAGAGTTTGAGCATTCTAACCAGGAGATGAAAAAATACTGTTTCTTCCTGCTTGCTCTTCTTGTGACCAAAGGGCGAGCACAGGGGCACAAGATGCATCACACAAAGGAAGGAACATCACACAGGGCACCAGTGGCACCTGTGACACAAGAAACACCAGGGCTGCTTCCTGCAGGCACCACGGCCAAGAACAGCCTCAAATTCCTGGGAAAGCACCCTGAGCTCTGCAGTACCATAAAGCTAAGAAGCAATTCCAGCAATTCATTTTCCTGCAAGATTTCAAGAAGGATGGAAACTTCTCTCAGTTCTTTCACAACATTCTATCTGACACCTCAGGAGCAGATTCTGGCATTGAAGCCAAAAGAATCAATTTTTCAGTTCGGTTTGAGAACCCAAACTCTCAAAGTAAAGGGTGCCCAGCCATGTCCCCAGCAATGAGTCCTTCTCAAATATGTGGGTCTTTCTTCAAATCTCAGTAATTCTGGAAATGCTCTTCTACCACTATGGCAAAAAAAGCCAGGACATCCAGGATCAGGTCTTACACCTCTAAAAAGAACTAAACAGCTACATCTTTTACTTGGCTTGGGTCTATGCCAGCTTCACGTTGACTAAGAATTAATACAACCCTGAAATACAGTTAATTCTGTCCATAAAGTTAGTTTTTATACATTGATTTTTACCTATTTACTCAGAGATTTGGCTGGTTTTGGCTTTATGAAAGTCAAGGCAACATTTTCAAATGGAAGGACAAATGGAAAATTATACACTAATGGCAGAAATGTTATTAATATATTAGCAATAAAACAACCTTCCAAAATAAAAATGATCAAGAGAACAATCAGAGAAGCAATGCAGAGAGTGCACTCACTGCTCCTGCCAAACTAGGGATGCCTGATCCAACAGACCTACCAAGGTACTGAAGATGAAATAAGAAGAATTAGACGAGCTGTCAGCTTTTAAAGAGGGAGCAACTTTAAAAATAGAGTTCTTTAGAAGAAAGAGCCTGAATATTCCACAGAAACTGTCAGTTTCTCTGCTCTCACTGAAAAATAAAAAGGAAAACGAGAAAAAAGGAAAAAGGGAAAAAAGGAAAAAGAGAAAAAAGGAAAACGAGAAAAAAGAAGCTTCAGAAAAGCAATCCTTATAAAAAAAGAAGTATGTAAGATAATCCTTTGCCTACTCTTTATTTGCAGTAAGGTCACAAACCAAATATCCACGCAGCAAAACTCTGACCCTTCTTCCCAGAGAAATCAGGGCATAAACAGCGAAATTCCCCATGTGCAAGCGCTGGCCCCTGCCCACGCTGGGATGACTTAGTGTACAGCCATAACTGCTCCCGTCGTGCCTTGCTGTGTCCCATTAAAACCTGCGGCACGCCTGGCATGTCCCCAGCGGGTCAGAGCGCCGGGACTCGGGGGCAGCTCCGGGCTCGCTCCGGGCTCGGCGGCAGCGCCAGAGCCCCCCTGGGGGACCCACCGGGGGCAGCTCCGGGCACACACCCGCCAAAGGGGAAAAAATGTAACTGCTACAGCGCCTGGGTCCTGTCTTGGAACTCATAGAGTTGATTGGGTTGGAAAAGACCTCCGAGATCATCAAGTCCAACCCTCGGTCCAACTCCAGTCCCTTTACCAGATCATGGCACTCAGTGCCACGGCCAATCTCACTTTAAAAACCTCCAGGGACGGTGAATCCACCCCCTCTCTGGGCAGCCCACTCCAATGCCTGATTACTCTCTCTGAAAAGTATAACCCCCCCTTACTATTAGGTGTATAATGGAAGAATAAAAACGATGTTACAAATGTGACAGTGTGGTCATTCAGCTGTTTATTTCTTGACGCGTCTGCCTCAGTGTTGGCAGGAGTTACCAGTGCTGTTTTCACTGCAATTCCGCTTAAAAACCCCAAAACAATCCAAAAACGAACTCCAATCTTTTTGCTCTTTGTTGCAGTTCAGTGGTGGGGCATTTGCAGAAACCGCTTAAAGAAATGGATTTTATCCAGATTTCAAAGGGACGCTGGCCGTCAGACGACAGTAATTCTTCTAAAGGAAATAAGCTAATTCTTAATGAATTCTAAATTACGGGAATAACCGACCCCAGACGCACCTTTGAACCAGCACCACGGGGGGCCCCAAGGGGACTGGGGGGCTGCTGGCGGGCCGGGCGGGCGGAGGAAGCTGAGGGCGAGCCCCGGCGCTGCCCGAGCCCCGAACGGGAGGAGAGGAAGGAGATGGCGGGGCAGGAGGACCCGTGGGCAGACCGGGCGCAGGGCCGCGGCTCGCCCCGCCGTGCCTGGCAGTGTGGCGGCGGGAGGCGGGGAGGGTGTGGAGGCTGCGGGCGGTCCCTGCGGCGCCCCGAGGCTCCCCCGCCCCGCCCGGCCCGGCCCAGCCCGGCCCGGCCCGCGCTGTGCGAGCGATTAATTCAAGATGGCGCCGGCGCCCTCCACTCACCCCCCCCCCGCGCGCCGCCATTTGGTCTCCTCCTCCAGACACCTCCGAACCCCCCCGGCCGGGCCCGCGGCCCCGCACCGGCCCCGCTCGCCCCCCGCCCGGGCCCGCAGCCACCCACCTCCGCTCCGCGCTCCTCAGGCCGCCCCCCGCGCCGCCCCGGGCCGCGCCGGGAGTGCGGGACCCGCCTGCGCGGAGCCCGCGGCCCGCTCCTGTGGCGGAGCCCTGGCGCGGCCTAGCTGCGGCCTCCTCGCGGCCTGCGCCGCGGCCTGCGCGGGCAGGGGGAGGCCTGGGCCGGCCGGGCGGCGGGGCCCGGCCCGCGGCTCTTACCGTGCGGGTGGCGGGCGG
>JAWWLZ010000001.1:106655321-106669402 GCA_035041345.1 Poliocrania exsul | reverse complement strand
TGTCTTGTTACATCCCTCTCCAGGTGTTGGCAACATGCACAGCAAACACCAATGTGCCGAGTAACACTCCCAGATTCCATGAGCTGTAGCTCCTCTGTTGCCAAGTCTGAGATTGTAAGAGGCTCAGTTGAGGGTTGTCAGCTTTGTGGTGCCTGGTTTGAAGGTCTTTAGGTAGAGATCTGTTTGCTGCTTGATCTGAAATGAAATACTTTATAATGCAGTTACATGATCTTGCTCCAGTAGCCAGTTTTCAGCCTTGATGAACCCACCAGCTGGAGATGAGGGGTCATTTTGAGTGGAATCAAGGCTACTGCACTGCACAGTAAACATACTGAGCCTGCTGAAGTGATCTTTTCATGTTTTCCCTGTGCAGCCACAGTTAGGACGGGAAATTAGAGTCTGGATAGGAAAGAAAGTGATGGGTTGTTGTTTTAATTTCTCCCAGGGTAGTCCCCTGTTAATATATTCTTGTGGAAATTCTCAAACAGTTTTTTTTGTATTTCAGTTTCTATTTGAAACTTGTCTATAAAAATGAAATACTGCCATCTTATCCAAGGATATAATGTCTTCCATAAATTCTCTTTTAGTTGTTAATAATATTGCACATGCATCAATATTTGCCTGCAGTCATTGGATTAAAAAGGAAGAAGTAAGGAGGATTAACAAGATTGCTCCTAACAGTGGTAAAAATGTTTACTTCATGACTGTAGTAGCTGCTGGCTTTCATGCATGGTGTATTTGGGACAGTTACACTGAAAAGGAATCCTTCTAAAAATAGTCCCACAGTGAAGGAAGTATGAGAGATAAACAGTCATTCCATTCTGTTGATAGTTTACTGCAGGTCCAGATAACCCTGAAGTCTTAAAGTTGAGCATAACAGGAAAAGCTGTCAGACCAAAGTCTGTCAGACCTCATTAAGCTGTTTCTGGATATTAATCAGTAGGAAATGCCTAGTGAGAAGTAAAGCTGTAGGGAAAATGTAGAGTGGTTCACACCTCAAAGTCCACTCCTGTTGGCCTTGTCCAGCAGAGGGAGTGGCTGGTTCATTTACAACAATAAATGTAAATCTCAGAAGGCTTGAACCATTTCAGAAAGGGTGATATTGGCCAGTTTCCATTTGTCTGGGCAGTTCAGGTACTAATAAGCCAGCCCATCATGTTAAAGTCAGCCCTCATCAAAATAATGGAAAGGCAAATGTGGGATTTCTTTGATAACAAATAAAAGGGTAGGAATATAACCAGTATGAATAAATGTGGCTTTAAGAAAAAAATGATCTTGGCAAACACACCAAACTGCATTACTAGAATAGGTGAGAAGCTTCAGCACAATTGTGTGGATGGAGCAGACTTTGGTAATGTGCTTCACATACACACACACCAAATCTCCCTTGGTTTCAGTATCAAATGGCTTAAAAGCTGATGGACTGGCAGTTCTAAAGAAGTAACACTGCAGAAATAACCAAACAGTTGGATTGTTTGCAGAGGTGGAACCTTGGTTACAGCCCAACAGTTCCATCATGGTCTAGAAGTCATAACAGTATTGGGACTGATTTTATCTGGGGCTGTGACAGAGTTGCTGTAGTGAGTATGTGATGAGGAGAAGACAATAATGCAGAACTGCCACACAGACTGGATTACTTTGTAAATTGAACCATTTAGATAAATTGTCTCTTAATGTGTCCAAATGCAAAATTATGTGTCAAGGATTAATGAATGCAAGTCATGTACCTGGAAGATACTCCTGAATCCTTGAAAGCAGGGACTTGAGAAAAGATCAAAGGGTTGCAATCACAAAATACCTCAAAAAGAGCCCAGTGTACACAGGGGACAAAAAGGGCTAGTGCTGTTTGGGGATGCTCACAGTGGAGTAGACAGTAGAAATAAGGTGAGTTTGTTTCTGCTGGGTCCTGTTTTTTAAGGAGATGGAAAACTGGAGAGACCATAAACTATAAAAGAATTCCAAGGCTTAAAAACTCTATAACTGTTTAATACCAACAAGAACAAAAAAATAGACATGAGTCATACAGTGCTTTCCTGGTAATGGGGATTCACTTTAGTCTAGAGAAGGATGTAACTGGATAGCTGGAGTTTAAACAGGATGGTTTCTATTAAAAAAACTGACTTCCTCAGTGGTAAATTGTGATCATCCATAAGCAAAACATAAGAGGCAGGATGAGTTCTCCTCCCCTCAGTGTCTTCAGCCAGTTTTGCCCAAGTTCTTTTGTTCACAAAGGAGTGAGTGAAATTCAGTGGCTTATGCCATAGAGAGGTTCATATTGGGCCTTCTGTGGCAATTCTCCCTGGCCTTTTAGAAGTGGAAGGAGGTAGAGGTATCTAGAAGAATATAATGTCTTGAAGTCCTATTTTTTAGTATTCTGGTGTTTTCTATTTAAGAATAGTTTCATATAATCTTTTGCTCTGTCAAGACATGCCCAGGTCTCGTTGCTGTGTAATAGACAGTAGATTTTCCTGGCCCTTTTGTAGTCTCTGTAGGGCTCTTCAGAACTTCTCAAGAATTGTCCAGACAGCAATTTATAAGTTGAACTAATGTAATTATCTGTACAAAACTGTGGAGACACTGAGTGCTGCAGAGTCCTCTAGTGTCTATGCTGGGGTGCTTGCTCTCAGCCAGCAGGGCACTGTTTCTCCCCTTTTGCCATTCTCAGATATTACAGAACTGATTATTTCCAAATATTGCCAAGCCTTTTACTGTCAGACTGACACCCTGTTCCTGTTCTTGCTGACTGGTGTATGAAGGGGTCTTTATATGGCCACCACAAGAGAATATTGCCACCAGATTGCCATCACTAATCCTTCATTATTTCTCAGTAACCACTTGGTCCTTCGCCAAAAATGTCCCACACTAAATGGTATCAAAAGGTTTCCATGCAGGACCTGGAAACGTCCAGTGGAGAATGGGCTGTGACTCATAGAAGGAAATTCTTGGATCCCAGCCTCTGTACCTAAAATGAGTCTGACAAGGAGGTTCTTTAACTCCTCTCACTTGGGGCAAAAGTCATGGTGAGAAAACAGTTGCTGGAACCTCCCAAAGCAGTGCTAATTATTGCTCTGTGGCAGAGGCACATGGCCATGCATGAAATCTCAGTGGCTGAAGCAGAACCCCTTGAAAGTCCCTACAGGAGAGTGATGATGGCTGGTGTTGTCTGGAATCAACAGTATGAGCCATTAAGTCATGTTATGGCCAAGGAAACAACATCATGAAATTTAGTGAAATCACACAGTAGGGACAGTTGTAGTCAGACAAAAAGGACGTGAGGTGCCCCAAGGTGTTAAGCAATGTTACATGGAATTGGGGCTTGGCATTCACGTTGGACAAAGGAATGAGAAGTGTATACGATTAATCTTTCTTGTGGGTAGCTGATCACAAGCCTGTAGAACTGCCCAGGTGTTGCTAGGTGTAAGTGATCCACAGGCACCAAGGGGCATGTGCTGTTTAACCTTTTGTTCCTCCAAAGGCAAGGTTCATGGAATCACAGAATTATTTGGGTTGGAAGGGACCTTAACGATCATCTCGTTCCACCCCACCTGCCATGGGCAGGGACACCTTCCACTAGACCAGGTTGTTTGGCATTATTGGTGGCAGGCTGCCCACAGGTAGACTCCCTGTTCTCCATCACTCTCTGTTAGTGATCTGTCTCTTTAAGGACAGGATAAAATCAGCACTGGACTCCAGGACAGTCACCTGCCATATGCCCTGCCTTCTGCAACCAGCAGTCCTGGGCTTGCTACAAGAGCTGCTCCCACAGGCAGCGTCCTCACCACGGAGCTCGGGCACCAGCTGACTCCTGCAGCTTGGTGTGTACCCTGTCACTGTCCTTGGGTGGCTGTGAAAGGGCTTTGACTCATCCATCTGCACCCTTCCAATCACTGCTGGTCATCAGGATGCTCCCTGGGAGACCTGGAGAGGGAACTGGCTTGGGGTGGGGAGAAGCTTCATACAGTTTCTGGGAAACATGGCTTGGAAGGGCACTGCAAAGGGCCGCCCCACTGCCTGGGTTTGGGGAGCATCTGGCCTGATGTGTGTCAGACATGGCTAGGTCAGAGATGAGCACATTACAGCCCACGCTGACATGTGAGCACAAAGCCACCAACAGCCCCTGGAGCTTAGGGCTGAAAGTGCCATACCCACTTGTCTCCAAATCTAGGACAAATTGTGATGCTGAACTGCTCTGCATGCAGGCAGGAAAAATGGCTTGGGAGCCAAAGCCTTGAGTGCAAAGGAATATAAATGAAGCCATAAGGAATACTTTGTTTTGACAAGAAAACTTGTAACAAAGTAAGCAATGAAACAGATTGACCTGAACAATCATGTATTAGTACACAAAATTCTTTTGAAGAAATTGCCATTAAAAATGCTTATTAAATAAACCAAAAGTCTTTCAAAGAAGGCTTTTATGGCATTATAATTTTCCCAGGTCTCAACATAGACATTACTGAGATCTTTGTAATGCTGAAAAATAAGGTATTAGAGGAAAATCTGTGAAAGAAGTGTAGCAACATGTTCATTTAGAGAAATTTCATCATAAAAAGGTTGAGATATTCAATAGCACAGGAGTAAGAAATAGTGAACAAAGGAATGGGATAGGCTGAACAATGAAACATGATCTAAGAATCTTATTTGTTGCTTGGGTCTGAAAAATTTATTTGGATTTAGACCTAATGGTTCCTGTTTATAAAGAAAGAGTATTTTAAAAATGCGTTTGGATATACCAGGCTGATGACCAACGGATTTGCTTTTTATTCACATATTATCATGTATCTTAGAGAACTGTGCCCAGAGTAAAAAAAAAACAAACCTGGTTGTTGGGACACAGAAGAGGAATGCAGAGCTCTTGTGTTTGCTCTGCCTGTGCTGTGCTACACAGGATAGTTGTAGAGAAAGATCAGAGGAGGGTCCGGATATTCACAGTCTTTGCCTTTTCTCTTTTGGTTATACAAAGTCAGGAGGTTTGAACTGACCTATTAGGCTTAAATTAGCAAAAATGGTGTAAGACCAATATGAAATTTCTACAGCTGTTTATCTCTTGGATAACCTCTAATTAAAATACTAGCAATGTGCAGTGTAGTGTCACTCCCTTTGAAGCTATTGGACATTTTGCTTTATACAGGTCTGTAGCTGCTTGTATGTTTGCCAGCTTTCCTAAGTCTGAAACTTTCCCTAAGGAGTGTTGGCCTGGAATGGAATTTTTTTGAAGATTCCAGACACAGTTTTTTCAGCTGCCACAAATCAAAATGCAGATTATTTGCCTTTGTAGAGAAAAAAGGGAAAGGAATGGATGAGAAGGGGATAAAGGGGAAAGGAGAAAGGGAAAGGGGGAAAGGAAAGGAAAGGAAAGGAGAAAGGAAAGGGGAAAGGAAAAGAGAAAGGAAAGGAAAGGAAAGGGGAAAGAGGAAAGGGGAAAGAAAGGAAGGGGAAAGGAAAGAGAAAGGAAAGGGAAGGAAAAGGAGAGGAAAAAAATGAAAAAAAAGGTTTTTTTTAATTGAAAAGCTAAATAAAAGTTTAAAACAGATCTTATATTTAAACAGCACGGTGGTCTTTGTGTTGAGACAGTCTCTTGCATCCTTTGGAGAACTGATAAGTTACTTGTCTGCATTAAAATCTTGGAAATATCTTAGTTTACAAATAGTAGACTTCTTAATACTTAGTTGTTAGAGTTTCATAGGCAATTTTATTTCTAGTGCTTCCTTATTAAGTCCTGTGCAAGCTTAAAGGAATTTTTAAATTAGTAGAAAGGTTAATTATTTATTCTACAAATCCAAATAAAGTCCTCTTAAGTTTAAATATCATTTGTGGGGAAGAATGTGGAACAAAATCCCAAATCCATGATTTACTCTGTAGTTCTGTAAGTTCACATTTCATGTGCCTTGTTTGTCCATGAATCAAAGAAATGGCCTCCAGAGCTGTTGATGAGTCCATGTAATAAAGGTAAAAGGAGTAGTAAATGTTCAACCTGATACATTGTTGGAACTCGGCAGTGACAGATCTTGAAAAACAAAGGGTAGAGAAGATCCAAAGCATTAAAAGGTATTTCTATTTTCTTTTCTTGGCTGATGGAGTCGTAGATGACCCTGAGGGTTATCTGCTTTGGTGACTATATAAGCATTGTGTTTTGACATAGCACTGTGGCAGCCTCTCCCTATTTCTCTAGTAAACCGTTCAGCGAGAGAGCAGGATATTACAAAACAAACCACTGCATTGAGGGACCAACCTTCTTTTCCAGGAGAATTTAATAGGACAACACCAATTTTTAGGGTTGTATTTGTGAGTTCAAAGCTCTGTTATTTGGTCTCTTTCCAGCAAAATCTTCTGTAACTGCATTAACTGTGCCCTGAGTGAGCCACAAGGATGCTTTGAAACCAACCCACAGGTGAAAGTTCCTGCATTAAACTGAAAACTGAGTTCCCTGGGCACAGGTATGAGCCAATGTCTTTGCTTATCTTTATGTACAAATAAATGTGATATAGGATTGGACCTATGGGACTTGAATTAATAATGGAACAAAAGTAGGAAGCAAAGTAAATAAAATTTAAATTCCTAAAAGTGAAGGGTTTTCTGAAGAAGGCCCTCATCTCTCCGTGTCCTCACCTGATTGCTGTGTGGAGTCTGTACTGAAATGTATAGGAGCTGGTGATCTGCTACTACCTGGAGTAGCTTTTCAACAGTCCATAAGCTGCCAGGTTGCTCTGGTATGGACCAAGAGTCCATTTTTCTGTGATTTTACATGTCAAAAGAGACACCTTCCCCATAGGCTCTAAATGCTTTCAAAGACAAATGTCAGTTTTAACTGCAGAAGTAAATTCCCAGCATGAACATACAGATTGGTAGAAAAGCAAGTGTGAAGTAGCAGGTAATACAAAGGAAGAATTAAGCTTTCAGGAAAACAGACATAAATTAAGATCACAGTTTCCAAAACACTTAAAGCACAAGCTCACCTTTAAGTGCATTATGGTCCCCCTAGTGTTGACAGGACAATTTGTGTGCCCAAAGCACACAGGTACGTGGTTTGCAGGGCTGTACCAGCGTTTGCTGGCTCAGCGTGTTGGACACGTTAACAGACAACGAGACAAGAAGCCAAAACCATATGGAGAATGTGAATGCTTGTGGTTGCTGTGGAAGGACTAATTACACACCCACACCCACTCTTTTTGGTGAGAAGCATGGCTCCATGTCAGATTTATAAAGGATGAACTTGTGTACAATTGCTGCCAAAGCAATAAATGAGACCCAAGTTAAAGAAACAAAAATACTTGTTCCTAAACTTTTTGTTATCATCAGTATTTTGGCTGTAGCCCAGAAAAAGTACAAAAAATTTTTCTGTATGCCCAGTGTGAGTCACCAAGGTGAAAAAAGCTGCTTTAATGAAAATGTGCAAAAGCTGTAGATTAATTCTGTTGTGTGGTAGTAAGGATGACATTGCAAATAAAATATTTTGAGATATAGAATGGATTACATCATCAAATAGGTGATTAAGCAAAACCAGGAAGAAAAATGAGTTAGAGAACCTTAAGGCACATTTGCAGCAGAAAACACTTCTGCAGGTCTTCATTGTAAACTAAATAAACTGAAATAACAAAGAAGGGTGCAATGTTTGGCAGGGGAAGAAGCTTTCTAAATAACATAATGAACCCAGTCTAGGATGTTGAATTTCTTCACAAATGCCCACACAGGGGCAGTGAAGGAGAGCTGGGGCGCCAATTTATTTGAATCCTTAGGATTGTGTAACACAGGACTTAATTACATGAATCTTACGGGGTTTGTTTCAAATGTACTGAAATATTTAAAAAGTATACCAGGCTTTAGAAAGCAACTGCTTGAACTGGCATTTTATAAATGCATATCCTGCAATTTCTTAATGACTCCTCCTCAACAGAGGTAAATACCATAAATATTAACTTCAACTAAAATATTTCAGCAGTTTTCATCCGTGCTTGAGCATGGTGTTCTAGTTCCTTCTTTTATAAAAGCTTCAGAAAAGACATTGAACTATATATATTTGTTTAAATATTTGAGGCAATTCCTTCACGATGCCTGTTCCTTGGCAACAGAATTCTCTTGCATTCGTCCTTCATTACATACTGCCCATGTAAGGAGACTTGTTTTGTTTGGGTTCTAATCCTTTCAGGATGAGAAAGGAGGGGACTTATTTATATACTTGTATCACTTACATACATGTTTTGACTGTCACAGCTGATAGGTTATTCACCAGATACCCAAATCTCTTGAAGAATGTTTATTTTGCCTGGGTTTAGTCTGGAAGGGTGTGAAACATGCACTTCTACTACGCCAGTGGGATGGACTGGAGATGTACAGAACATCAGATGAGTATGTACCGAGGTAGCCTTACAGAAACAAAAGCAGCAACATGAAGCCAGGGCACTGTAGGAAGTTTATGGTAAGTGAACATCAGCCATTAATCCAGCAGTGCCAAAAGAATTGTGGCAATGGAAGAACTGATGCATGAGGAGTGGGGTTCACAGGGTCTGGTGTCCTCAGCAAAAGGCACTGAATATGTCATGGATGCACCAGGGCCATCACAGGGCCAGGAGGCTGCAGGGGCTGGGAACCAGCAGTCAGTGCTCTTGGTGGGGTTGGTGGGGCTGTTAAGGATGGGTGGCTGTTTGAAACTTCATAAATGTTTACCCCCAGCAAGAAGGCACTCAGAAGGGTAGGGGCAGAGCTGGGACTTTATACTGGTGGGAGCACTGATGGGAAACCAGCCTGGGAACAGGACCGGGCAGAACTTTCAACCTTTCCTGCAGGCAGTCTGGAGGCTCATCAACATGACAGCATGGAAAAACAGCAGGAACTCTCTTTTGCAGTGAGCTAGATGGAAGCACTTTTGAAAGTGCTGAAAAACAAATGCATTAAAAACAGTTTAAAATTATTTTAAATCTTGTAAGTACTCAGCAAAGATGTTAATGGAAAGTTCAGCCCTTCACCTCTTCAGAACAAAATCTGAGATGTGGCTGGAAATGGCGTTTCCCAAATACACAGAAGTTGCAGAAATAATTACTGATACAGCACTCTTAACTTTGTACCATTGCACAAAGGTATCTACTTGTTTGTGTTAAAGCAGCACGATGTATTCATCATGCTGCCTTCTTCAACACAAGTAATGCATGGTAGAAACAAGGTGGTTAAAGCAGCAATATCTTTTTGCCTTTATAGGCAATTTTCCCCAGATCCTCTCTTTTGAAAGTACACAATGCAACACTTTTTGTTGAGTCTAAATCTACACATCCTTTTGAGATTTTTTCTGGGTGTTCTACAGCTGTTTCTTCAGAGAATGAACCTCAGCAAGCATCATGCAGAAGGATGAGCTCTGTTTAGTTTCTGCTGCGCCATTCACTGATCTTTTTCTGGTGCGTAGTGTTATTTATATGGAACACTGTAAGTAATGTATGTATTAATGCCTTAGAGAAAACTTCAGTATGACATTAATAAAACCAAAGAATAAAAGCAAACCTGGTAGGAGTTGTTAACTTGCACTGGTCTGCTGGGTTTCTTATATACCAGAAGTCTTTTGTGAAATATTTATTGAGGTGATACTCTTTCCTCCCCATAGTGAAGGGGTACCACTGTTCTGACAGATCAGGGGCAGAGGGGCAATTCCCTCTGTGCAGGCGTTGGTGCCACCCAAGGTGCCCTGTTCTATACAGCTACTGCTCCAGAATGTGCCAAGTGCAACAGCTGCTGCTGCCCTGCCTGCCCAGCCCATTGGAAATGCAACTGCACACCCACCTTCAGGGAGCTCAATCTGACCTATGAAGGGTAAAAATAAAATCACTCTGAAACAAATAACTGGTAAAGTGAGAGACCTCACTGTTCATCTCTTACTATTTTCATCCTGGGCAAGAAAATTCAAACCATTTTCAGCTTCCTTAGTTGTACATGGTATCACTTTCACTTGTCATTCAGCTGCATCTCAGCATCACAATTCAGTGACTGCAGAGTGGGCGGTACAGCCACATCAGCAAGTGATACATTTACACATACCCTGTTCCTACTTGGCTCTCCAGGGCTGCAGAGTCATGTGCTTTGTGTTCATCCAAGTCTCAAAATCCCATTACTCGTCCTATTACTCTTTATTCATGCCAGCAGTCACAGCTTTCTTTTTTTTTTTTTTTACATTTCTTAGAGGAAATGTAACATTTTGATGGCAAAAGAGTAACTGCACCTGACCTGCCCCCAACCTTGGTGGGACAGGATACACAGCACAGTGTTTATGACACCTCAGACTGTATCTACACATGCCCCAAACCACCCTCCTCCTCTTGGAAAGGATCAGGAACAGGCTTTGGGGTCAGACACTGTTCCACAAGCACATCCCTCTTGGGGGGCAGTGCAGTGTGTGGCACAGTGTGAATGCACAAATAACAGCTTTAAGTGACCCCAAGAAGGAAGCAGAACAGTCCAGAGCAGGAGGAATTGCCTTGGGATTGGGCTGCAGCTGCACAAGAGCCTGGCCCAGCCTCGAGGTGCCACTGTGAAAGGCTCGTGCACAACTGGGTCAGCAGCAGAACTTGTGTTATGGCACTTGTATTCTTTAAATTGCAGATCAAGAGTTTAAGGGCCAATCTCCTGAGTATCTGAATGCCTAAAAATGTCTACAGCTGACTCTTGCTTTTCAAATAGAGATGCACTATACCAAAATTAATGTATTTACTCACAACACCATGCGAGGTAGAAGTACTTTACAAATGGAGAAACCAAGTACAGGAATGTAGACAGAGTAAGGGAACACAAAGTACAGTGCAAAATCAGGAACAAAATCTAAGCTTTTCATTGCAGTCCACTTTGGTAAGTGAAGTGGTATTTACCTTTAGAAAGCCCTTTAAGATACTGAATACAAGCAAACAAAAGCTTTGAAAACAAACACAGTACTTTGTATAAAAATATGGAAAGTAGCATGACTTGCTAAATAGTATATAAAATAGCTAGAACTATGAATATTAGTACAAATGAAGTGAAATCTAAATAGATTGAAGTATTAGCACCCTACAGTAAGTTGATTACATTCTTTTCTCCTGAGGAGTGTGATTCAGGCCAGCTGACCCAAAGTGGTTTTACACCTTTTTTTCCTCATCTTATTCAGAATTCCACTACCACTACCACACCTCCACCACAAACCATTCCCTTCTACAGCCTGTTCCAGATATTTTATATTTGCTCATCATCATTTTGCAGGAAGTTTCCTCCTGTATAAAGAGCTTCCAGGTCACTGACAGTGTTCCATGACAACAAATAGTTACATGTCACATTAATCACATTCTTTTCATAAATCCATACCAAAACAGGCCAAAACCAGTACTGCCAGTTCAGATCCAGTTTACTTGCAGTTTTTCTTTCGCTGTTTAAAAAAACATGTTGTAATATCAGAAATGACAAATTTAATCAGTCAACATTGCTGTCCTAATTACCAAGTGTAATACTGTAGAGTCCTAAAATCAGAACCCTAGAAACAAGGGAAGAAAGTTTTGTGCTGTGAACAGCAGTCTGAACAAAACAAGGTGTTGTGCAGAAAAGGTACTAGTCCTCCAAGAAGTATTTGTTTTTTTGCTTTTAATTCTTGTACTGGTTGAACATCACTGCAGTCTTTTGTTACTCAGAAAAACTGTATGAATTAATGAAAATAAGTGATATTTTATTTCCATACCAGATTTATGGTTTTTTGTGTGTTACACTGGGGCTGGTTTGACTGATATTAAACAGATATGTCTGAAACACAAAATAACATAAATTAGACATGCCATGAGACATGTACAATTAATTTCTACTAAAATGTGGATAATTAAACCCACTTCTACACCAATTCTTTTACACTTTTAATGGTGATAGTGACTAGTATTTTAGTAAGAGGGTAAAATTCAATAAAATGTATGAGGTCAGCCATACAACTCAAAATTACTGTTTGCACAGCTTCCAATTCCACTGTGAAAATACACCCCTCCAAAATAGAAATAGGCACTTCATCCTTAAAAATGAAGCACTCTTTTGTTCTTCAGTCATCATCGACAGTTGGCTTGATTGTCACTCCTCTTCTGATCTGACCCCAACCAATCAAACTGCAAAAAGGAAAACAGTTTCTATTAATTTTAATAGTAGTCAGAAATATCCTGGGTAAGTCAACATTCTTCTCTCGTTCTTATGCCTTCAGTTCTTACATTTTGCATTTTCTCCACTTGTCTCCCACCCAAAACATCCTATAGGACCCAAGACTGGTTAGTGGAAACACAGAATAGAAAAGGGTGAGGAACAGAGGAGATTTGTAACCAGCTAAGGATGTGCCCTTGAATGGTAAGATGAAGATCTGAAAATGTTGTAACTTGTGTGGTCTTGGTGGACTGTAAGTCTGTTCACAGCCTGATCTGTTTCACCTATGTCTGAAGTTCTGCATTACTTCAAACAGAAATAAAGTGAAAATTCAGACAAGACGAACAGTAATAGGACAAACAGCTGTAACTCCCAATGAACATGTAACCTGTGACTGTAACTCAACTCTCAGGTAAGTTCTACTATTTATACTCAGTAAAATTAAGGCCTTTTTTAATAGGCCACTCTTGCCTCGGAAAAATATGACTGTAAAAGAAATTCAGAATATATCCATTTCCACAGTCAGCAGGCAGTCCAACTGCCTTCAGGACCTGTCCAGTTTCTGGAGAGGAGATACACTGAAACCACACGTGCATCTCAACTGAACCTGCTAAGCAGTAGAGCCTGCTCGGGACACCAGCAAAGGAACTGAGTGTATTATCTCAGCACTTCCCCTTTTTAGTACCATATCCATAGGTCATAACTTGTCCACCTTTGAAAATTCACTGACCCTTGAAATCACTAGTGTATCCCATCTGCTGTTTAACCTCTCTCTCTGCCTCTATACATTTACTTTCCATTTTATACCTCCTTTTTGCCTCTTGCTTTTTCACTTTCTTCCATTTTTTCAATACTCCATTGCTTCAGGCTGCAAGTTCCTTTCCACAGTACCAACTGTGTATTATCTTCCCAGTTTGCCTTCTTTCCTTTTCTGAACCTTCAGTTTTCTTACACTTCCCCTTGTCTTTTTAATACAGCATAGAAGCCAACCTTTCACAACTATCTTTACAGCAAACTGCCACTACTTGCCCACCCTGTAATCCAGAGACAGGTGGGCTTTGGAGCCAAATTTGGCCATGTTTTTCAACTGGGAAATAATCTACAGAAGCAACAAAAGACATTAAAATTTGCACAGGCTGCCAGTCTATAGCTCAAGAAAAAAGCCATAATTTCCAATATAGTTTCTCCTCTTCCTTCTGCTTTACCTGATTTAATTTGGGTTCTGCCTTTTTTTTTTTTTCTTTTGCCTTGCCTTGGTTTTTGTTTTGGGGGTTTTTTTAAGGGAAAAATCTCTTCCCTAATTTGTCATTTTGCTCTGAGATAGGAAGCACTAAATCCCTGTCTACAATTTCTTGTTAACTGAAAAAGGAACATGCATCCATGGATATTTAAAGCTTGGTTCCTTTTTCTTGTAAAAATGGCTATGCTCTCTTATACTACAAGGCCTATGCAGAGCAAACAAATCTAAATATCCTTATGTTCTTATTCATGGAGTTTTATGAAACATGTAACAGGTACAGTATGTGAAATCATCTACAACAGAGTCTGGCACTCTGATTAAAATGAATCATCAACCAACTCTGTTCCTAATTTTCAGCCTCCAGATGCTTCTGTGCAGACATTTTATATTTGTCACTTCAGTGGGCCAATCCAGTTGATAATTTCCTTCTCTGCTCATAGTACATAATATGCCTGAACATCCCTCCTCCATGGCCCTGCTGGTGCTTCCAGGTTGCACCAGAAATGACACACAACTCCAGGGGCAAAACAGCAGTGACTGAGGGGTGTACAAAGACAGGCTTTGGCTCAGCACTATCAGGACTTCTGAGGCGGTCCCGTGGTGTAAAAAGGAGAGCACTCTGGACTCTGAATCCCAAGGACCTGAGTCTGAGTCTCAGTGGGACCGTCCCCTGGCAGTTCAAGCCTCCCTGCCATCCCATCCTGTCACATCTCAGATGCTCAGCAGG
>JAWWLZ010000001.1:106632862-106645007 GCA_035041345.1 Poliocrania exsul | reverse complement strand
TGAGTGCCATGATCTGGTAAAGGGACTGGAGTTGGACCAAGGGTTGGACTTGATGATCTCGGAGGTCTTTTCCAACCAAATCGATTCTGTGATTCTGTGAAACACATCTGTGTAACAATGTAACCTCACTCATTCTGTCCTCAAGTATTTCATGAATAAAATGTTCACGTTCAATACAAACTAAGTCTTGAACACTTTAAGACACACAACTAAATTTTTATTTCTTGTATACCGAACTTCAAAGGACTCCCTTGCAAGGGGAACGTGACCTGCAGGTGGCACCCTGTGGCCGGGCGAGGATCCTGTCAGCATGATGCAATTCCTGCCACCAGGAGAAATCCTCCCGGTGCACAGAATTGTGCAGCATGGATGGTTTTTTCTCAAGACCTGTATAAGGCTACGCTCAGCAATGAGCTTCAGTCAGCCAAGCACTCGGGGCCGACTGAAAAAGTACAGGAGAGGCCCTAAAGGTAATCGCTGCTGACTTCCCACACAGTCCTATCCGTGCCTTCTCCGACTGGGAGATGCCACGGTCAACAATGAGATGAAATAAAGAACTTTCCGAGATAACCAACATGCTCACTGTAAAACAAAGGGAATTCCTGTGCTCAAACCCGAGACCATCGAACATTGTTTCTGTGAAGGCAAATAAGCTGTTCCAGTTTCCTGAACACCAGGGAGGCAGCAACAGGATTTTCCAGTAGTTCTGTCAGCACAGGAATGTAACGAGTGAGACAGAACAGGTGAGACATTTAACAGCAAGATCCTGGCAGGCTGGACTCGACAGTCTCAGAGATCTTTTCCAACCCAACTGATACTGTGATTCTATGAACTGATTTTCTTGGTAGGTCTTAACAATCAAGAAAATGTTCTTGGCAAAGCAGTCTCGATAGGGCTGGCAGCGAAACCCTCGAGCCTGCTGGGGACACACAGCGCCAGTTTATGATTCTGCTTCGGAGAGGGAAGAGCCTTTAGTTCCACGAAACAGCCCAGCCCTTACAAGGGGAAAGCGCACCCACCACTGAGCCCGAAAGCTCCGCTGACACAGCGGGACGCCGCGACTCGCCCTTCCCCGTGCGCTCCCCGGCCCGGCCCGGCCCCGCCGCGCTGCCCCTCGGCCTCCCGCGCCCCCTCAGCGCGGCCCGGCCGGCGGGAGGCTCGGGGCTGCTCGGCCCGCACCCCGCACGGCTCCGTCCGCTCATCCATCCACTCATCCAGCCGCCCGCCCGCCCCCACAGGCACAGCCGACGGGGCGCCCCGGCGGTCGCGGCGGCCGCGGGTCTCACCAGCGTGCCCAGGTCCTGCCTGCTGAGGTGCGGCTGCCCCAGAGTCACTCCCGCCTCGTCCCCCGCCATCTTGGCCCGAGCAGGAAGTGAGGAGGCCACGCGGTCGCCTGACCGCCGGCTCCGCTCGGCGCGGCCGCCGCCGGCGCGCAGCCCCCGGCACCCTGCGGACCCCGGCGGGGACCGCCGGCCCGGGGACGGACACGGGGCTCGGGAACCGGCCGCGATCGGCGCCGCGGGGACAGCGCTGGGCCTGCCGCGGGGTGGTGGCGGCTCAGGCGCGCTGCGGGGCAGCCCTGGAAAAGGACCCGCTGTGGCCCTCGCGCCGGGTGATGCAACCGGGGCCTGCGGCGGGGCCTGAGCCGCGTGCGGCGGCGCGCGGGGCGGGAGCGCGCGTGCACGAGCGGCGGGTAACGGGGGCGCGCGCGGGCCGGGCACGGGCACGCGCAGCTCGGCCTCGGCCGCGTGCGGGAGCGCGCGGGGACCGGCACACCCCGGGGTCCCGGGACAGGCTGCGGCTCCCCCGCCGTCCGGCCGGTGCAGCGCGTACGGGGAACACGGCGTGGGGCGGGACCGGGACCGGGACCGACCCCGGTGCGGTGACGGGCGCCCCGCGGGCGGGAGCGGGCCCCGTGCCCGTGGGAGGTGCGGGTTTGTGCAGGCGGTGCGGGTGGGAGGGACGGCAGCGGTGCGGGGGTGCGGGGCGGGGCGGGCTCGTGTGTGGACTCGTATGCGAGCGGTGCGGGTTCGTGGGGGGCGGTGCAGAAAGACACGTGGGGACAAACACGCAGCGCCTGAGTGTGCGGAATGTGCGTGTGGAACGCGGGGCTGAGCTGCTCGAACAGGGCCGTGCCGCTGTCCTTGTACTGCAATCTCTGTCAGCCCGGTAAGGGTTTTTAAACTGCAACCCTTTTTCTTGTTACTGTCTTTTCTAGACCCGGTGCTCATTATTATGTGTGGATATGAGAGTCTGCCCCAAGACACGGACAGCCTGAATGTTTTGAATGAAACAGGTAAAAATCACACCAAATGTGTACTGTTTTCAGAGTTGGGTGTGACATAAATGCTCTAAAAATTGAATAAAATCCCAAACCAGTGACAAGAGCCAGTTTAGAGGTTCAACAGAGATTAAAGGTCAAGTTCCCAACTCCTCCCTGTGGGAAATTGTATTGACTTCTTCTTCATGGGAACTGCTTTAACACATAGAGGATGTGGCTAATTGTATTTTCTCTGTGATCAGAGAAACAGGTTTCAGTGCAAGTAACCAGTCATGTCAAATGTGTGTCATTGTGCCAGCAACAGTGACTTTGTCTGCTGGAATATGTGTTGCTTCTCAGACTTTGCCTGGGCAACTGCTTGGGTCAAAAAACCAACAGGTTTGGAGTAGACAACCACGTGATGGAAATGTGATGAAGGAAATCCGTGTGAAACTGGTGTGCCTGGTTTAACAGTGCTTGTAACCTCCCACTTTTGCAAATACTACCATTTCCATCCTTTCCTGGCACAGGAGTTAGGAATGAATTCCACTGGGTATACCTGGAGCAAACACATTTCTTGTTCTGAAGAGATGGATAGGAACACATTGTAAGAAACCTTACAGCATCTGTAACAGTGTTGCCAGTGACAGAATGGACTTTGTCTTGCTACCCAATCCTGCTGCACATTGGTCTGGAAAATACATTTTCACGTCTAATCTTTCATCAGGCCACACTGTGTTTTCCATTTTGTGTGAAATATCTCCCTTCTGAGGAAAACAACTGAGATACACAAAGTGTAGTGGGAACATGATGCAATACTTGGTTGTAGTTGCCTCGACGTCCAGGCATGTATAATCACTCTTTTATGAAAATGAACTGAAAATACTAGACTCTCTAGTTGCTTGGCTGTTTAAATTATGCAGTAGTGCAGTGCAATGTAAAATTATGGAAACAGTTTTGTCACATTTGCAACTGCCTTTAGAAAGGATTTAATCCTTGCCAAACACCCTGTGAGGAACATGAAAAAAATACACAAGCTGTTGCTTCTATTTTAACAATGAGATTGTACATTTTACATATTCTGAGGTAGTCTTGTTGCTTTAATTCACTTATTTGGAAATATTTTTAATATAAAGAAAACCCAGAAAAGTCTAGACTGCAAATGTCTAATCACAGAATCACAAAATGGTTTGGGTTGGAAGAGACTTAAAGATGTTCCAGTTCCAATCCCCCTGCCATGGGCAGGGACACCTTCCACTAGAGCAGGTTGCTCAAAGCCCTATCCAGCCTGGCCTTGGACACTGCCAGGGATGGGGCATCCACACCTTCTCTGGGCAACCTGTTCCAGAGCCTCACCACCCTCACAGTAAAGAATTTCTTCCCAATATCTAATCTAAACCTGCCCTCTTTCCATTTAAAGCCATTCCCCCTTGTCCTGTCACTACATGCCCCTGTGAAAAGGCCATTTCCCTCAAGGCACTGGAAACTGCTGTAACGTTGCCCCAGAGCCTTCTCTCCTCCAGGCTCTCTTCTCTTCTTGCCTTCTCCAACCCCAAGTAAAGTAGGTAAGAATGTATCTAGGAGCTGACATTATGTCAATCAATGTGTATTATACCGATATATATGAATTAAATAAAGTTTTAAATTATTCAAATTGAATGGTAACTAGTGTATTAATATAATTCAAAAACCTGTGTCCATAATTTTATTCATTGTGTTGGTCTCATTTAAGCCAGTGGTAACTACTTAGTAACTGACATTGTACAGATGCCTAAATCTGAGGGGTCAGCCCCAATATCTGTGTAAATTAATATTAGCTAAGATAATATTGATACCACTGGTCATTGTCAGGGGCCTAAATTTAATTTTGTTTAGGAGACTAGAATTGAGGCATTATTAGCATATTTTGAATTTTCAGTACAAGCAAATTGTCCAATGTGAAGAAGAAGCGAATTTTTTTTTGGTGCTTTTAAATGTTGAGTTGTTTTAATTATCAAAGCTATTGTGGTTGTTCCAGTTTTCTTTTTTTGTGGCTAGGTTTGAGGTCCTCTTCTGTGGCAGTGTGTAGGAGAGACCCGAAGATCACTTTACACCTCAGCTTGCCACAAACATCAGACAACAAAATGACAGTCAGGTAAAACCTAAACAGTCTTGCTTAGCTTTCTCCAGCCTCGCTGACCTATGAAGGTCAAAAGTCAGAGGAGGGCAGGATGCATGAAGTTTTGTTTGTATCATTTCTGTGTGTGAGAAACTTGGGTTCCTACCCCAGTTTTTCTTTGTTGAAGCATTAGGTATGTGTGGGTACATGGTTGGTGCAGCAGGAGACATACCCTGTGATAAAAGAGTATGTCTTTCCTTTAGACTTAGGTAGCAGGAACAGTTGCTGTCTTGGCAGTCTGTAAAGGCCAGTTTTTTCACCCTAAATGAACAGATAACAGGTTTTAAAACAGGGACTGGGGAGATGGGGTAACATGAAGTAGTAAGTTTGCCAAGCAGAGAGAGGTCAGACCATAGGGACGAAGGAGTGAATGGGAGCAGGTTGATTGTAGCCAGGGGGAGCAGGAGGAGAGCGGTTAACAGTGGGAATAGCAGCGGGAAGTCTTTGTGAAGCACTGCATGGTGTGGCTGGTTCATCGTGTGAAGGTGTGAAAGACGTTCAGCTTGGGGGTGGCAGCTGTAGAGGGGGTACTCTCTTGTTTTATAGATCCAGAATGGGGAGGGGGTGGTAATGTGAGACTGAAAATAGGCTGCGGAGGGGATGGAAACAGCAATAAACAGGGAGAGGATGGCAGCCTGTGGCTTGCTATTTAAAGTGAGTGACATAGAAGGTGACACGGAGGTACGTAAAGGTAGCAAATGGATTGGGGCTGGCAGTGGCAAACCAAAGGACCACGTAGTTTAGTTAAACCTCTTACGATAAAGTCAGAGTTTGCCGGACAAAGGCAAGGGAACGATGTTTGTGCTATGGCAAGACCTTGCTCATCCATTCCCCGCAGGGCTGCGGTTCCCCAGGGCTTTGTGCAGGTGCTTTGATGCTCTGCTGAGCGCCTGTGGTTGTGTCCCGGGTCCCACACCGGCTGGCAAGGCAGCCTGTGGCGAGCTGAGATCAGCCAGTGGCGAGCGAGGAGTGGGATCAGCTCACAGCACTGACGGCTGGCCGGTGTCCGGGGAGGAGCTCAGCCAGCACCGAGCAGGGCTGCTGTGGCCCGGGGCAGCTGCCCGGGACAACCGGGAGCTGCGGCAGCCTCGGGGAAAGGGGCCCGGCCGGGAGGCAGAGGGGTGCGAGAGAACAGCGTGACCACCGCGGCCCTCCGAACGCACAGATGGTGCTTCCCGGTGCCGCTTCCCCGGCCATGCACAGCCCCCGCTGCGCTCCGGTAAGCGGCTCCTCAGCTCGGGGCTCCGGCGTCTGGATGGCCCTGCAGGGGCGGGGGGGGCGGTGTCGGTGTCAGTGCCCGGCGGGGGCAGTGCCCGGTGTGGGTGCCGGTGCCCGTGCCTGGCGCTGGCAGTGCCCGGTGTGGGTGCCGGTGGCAGTGCCCGGCGGGGGTCGTGCCCGGGGGTGGCAGTGCCCGGTGTGGGTGGCTGTGGCAGTCCCATGCCCGGTGGTGGCAGAGCCGGTGCCGGTGGCTGTGGCAGTCCCATGCCCGGTGCCCGGCGGGGGCGGTGCCGGTGGCTGTGGCAGTCCCATGCCCGGTGCCCGGCGGGGGCGGTGCCGGTGGCTGTGGCAGTCCTATGCCCGGTGCCCGGCTGGGGCGGTGCCGGTGCCGGTGGCTGTGGCAGTCCCATGCCCGGTGTCCGCGGCCCCGGGCGCGCCCCCGCCCGCAGGTGCGGCGGAAGTGACGGCCGGCGCGGCGCTCTGGGCGAACATGGCGCCCGCGGCCGCGCGGGGCAGCGCGGAAGGTAAACAAGCGTGAGGGGACCCGGGGCAGAGGCCGGGCCGGCCGGGCTGCGAGCGCCGGTGCCCGGGCGGGGGGCGGCTCCCACCTCCCCCCGAGCGCGGCCCGCCGGGAGGAGGGAGCGCAGGATCCCCCCTTCCTCCGCCTCCTCCTCCTCCTCCTCCCGGCTTCGCCTCAGCCGTTGCCCCTCTCCGCAGCCCCCGGCGCCTCCCTCCGCCGCCCCGGCTGTATGGTACACGGAGCCAGGGCCCCTCTCCGCCGCTCCAGCGGGAGGAGCCGCGTCCTCAGCGCCGCCGCTGCCGAGAGGTGGGTGAGGGATCCCCCGGGCCCTGCGAGGGCGGCCCGGGCGCCGTCCCGGCCTCAGGGGCTGCTCCCGGAGCTCGGGGCGGGGACCGGGTGTCCTCCCGGGGCTGGGGGCAGGGCCCGGTGGCCGCGGGGGCGGGTGGGGCCGGCGGGGATCGGGCACGGCCGCCCCGAGCGCCTGGCGGGGCCGCCCCTGCTGGGGGCTCGGCCTGCGGCCCTGCTCACGGCGCTGCGGGGCTGAGCGGGCGGGAGGGAGCGGTGCATCCGAGTCCCTGCCCCGAAAATGGCCATTCCTCCCGCAGCGTCGCTGATCGCGGAAAAAGTGTCCGTGACCTGAGCGAGCAGAGCTACCCGGGATTGGTGTTAGAGATTTGACCTATTTGGTTAATATTGGAATGACACCTAAAAATTTAAAGTTCTTCTTTTTTGTTGTTTGGGGTTGTTTCCCCCTGTGCTTTAAAAGAATTGGGGAATTATGAAGCTATTAGTGGATAAAAAGAACTACTAAAGTTCTGGCTTCCCATGGACTTCTTTGTTTTGTATACTGGTCCCTAAGATGATAATCCAGCTCCAGTGGGTCACGAATGGTGACCCCCATTGCCTGAGCTCACATTCAGATCCCCTGAGCCACCACCATGCACCGATATAATTAATGTATTTTCCCTTCCAACACCTAGCAAATGTGTTTAATTCCTACCACATGCCCTATAAATTCTCCCACTGACACTCATCTCCTTTCACTTTCCTTAATTATACCCTATTGCTGGTTTGTATCTACACGTGTGTTGGTTTGCCTTTCAGCACGCAGAGCAGAACAGAACCACTGAGCTCACACTGGAGACATCGTCCCTTTCTCATTCATGTAGCTGACAATTTGGGGGATATGTGCAGAAATTAAATATGAGATTGCTGTCATTCTGAAAAATAAGGTTTGCATTTGGCAGTGAGGTCAAAAGCTGTGTGTCTTGAACAAAGGCCACAATTAATCTCTGACAGTCATTTCTTCAGAAGATGCTAGGAGTGTTAACTAATTTAGCAATAAAGATACAGATAACAACAAAAAGATAAATATAAGGAGCAGTTCAGCAATTTTAATTTAGATTAAAAATATTTTTACTAATTTTTTAATGAATACTTATAGCTCATTGCCTTCTTATTATGCTAAAAATTTATGTGATAAGTCAAAAAGTGTAGGATTAATTTTTGGTTACTGAGAAATGCTTAACTTACATTTTTCTGTATAAAATACACTGATTTTCTTGATAAATATCTTCACAATGAGAAAATTGATCTTTTTTAATATATTTTTCTAACATTTGTAAAAACTAATCATTCTCTAAGCCACAAGTATATACATTTATATCTATAAAAGAATGTTGTCACTCAGGATAATGCAGTCCTGTCCACTTTGAGAACAGTGGCTAATCCATAGTTTTCAACAGTAACTTTTAGGTATTGGTTTTCCCCTTTGAAGACAATTCTCATTTACAGGGATGGATCAAATATTTTTTTACTGGGCACTGTTCTGGTCTCAGTAAATGTAATTGGAAGAGCACTGAGCTGAGCTTGCTGTGTTTGGGAGCAGGTTTTCCTGTGCAGGTGTAGTGATGGGAAGGCCTTTTAGCCAGATGGTTAAAGCTGTCTTGGTGTCTGGGAAGTGCAACTACAACATCTGCATCATGGACTAAGCCAAGGGGAAGCTCATGTACCTCTCATTAATGTTAACTCTTGAGAGGAGCTGAGTTCAGATCAGTTAGGTGAAGTTAAACTGGTCAGGTAACAACAGCTGATGCTTTTGTCTGGCAGTTTTAAAATGCTTATCAAGCATGTGCTTTGATCAGAATCCTTTTGATAGTCATCCTAAAGCTTGGGTCAGGGGCTGGGCTGGGAAGCTGCTCTTGTTCTCTGGTGGCTCCTCTTGCGAAATAGGAAGTTTCTAACATACAATTGACTGATATTCATCTAAATGGAACACAGGTGAAAACTATACAACACTGTTTTAAAACAAAGTGATTTTATGTGTGTGTGCTTATAGAACATGGGTAATTTCTTCTATGCAGGAAGGCTAAATTGGATTATAGCTTTTATCTGTATGGTAGATATAACTTAGAGATACATGTTTTTAGGAACAGAGGGTAGTATGAGCTGAGAAACTGTGCATGTCAGAGCACCACCACGTCTGCTTGAGTTCGATCTTTCTCAAAAAGAAAATGGAACAAACCACCCTCTTCAGTGCTGTACTCCCTTCAGACAGCTGAGCCTTACTCAGCAGCGTTCTGGCATACTTAGTGAGAAGAATAACCATACTGAGCTGAGACACAGTCCATGCTGAGTCTGGGTAGGTTGGGGTGTGACTAGTTCTGATAATGCTTCTGGCATAACCACAGTGACCTCAGAGACCACTGGTGTGACAAAGGGAACTGATGCAGGTGGCTGAGGGGTTGTAAGAGGAGCTCTCTCAGTCAGGTGCAGGCCCATAAGAAGCTGAGTGTGGGCAGCTTTCAGGAGGGGCCAGGGTTTAGTATCGGTTGTTCTGGCACAGTTACTGGTTCCTCTTACTGTCAGTGATCCAACTCCTCACTGCTCATTTCTGAAGGAATCCAGTGCTTTTGGAATTCTCAGCATGGATTGTATGAAGTCTTCAGCATGAACATATCAATGTGTTTAAGATAAATTGTCTCCCAAACTTTGTGTATCAATTATAAAGGATTTTAGATAAAATACATGGAAACTGAGTGTTTCTTCATTCCCTACATTTGCAATGAAACGTTTCAATATCCATTGGTTATTGAACTACTCCATTTTGATGTCACCTCTTCTTGTGCTGTTAGTGGAGAATTACAATGGAAAATGATGGCTTGGACAAGGTTTAATGGCTTTAGTGTTAAACCATGTAAACACAAAGGTTGAATTTGGAGAATAAATTGTTTATACTGTGTAAAAGTATGTTGATGCAGTCACTGCATTCTTACTCAGTGCCGTGCACTGCATTCCAAGGCCCCAGCATCAGCCATGTGAGTGTTTGCTTGTGTGTGCAAATGCCTGTTGTATTGTATTCTCACGTGTGGGTATAACATTTTACTAGGAGAAACATCTTATTTGTGCAGAAAACTGATTTAACAAAGTTAGAGTCAAATAATTCTGCTCTAAACATCTTTGCTCTGCACCTCACCAAATAAAGCTTTAAAATATGCATTTCAATGCTTGCATTTGATAGATGGTAGGAATGGGATAGATGGAACAGATTATTGGATTTTAAGCTCTGTTTTAGTACTTTGTGTAACCACAGCATGATTCTGTATGTCTGGTGAAATACCTTTTGGTGTAACTCATCAATTATAGTGTTTTATTATGTGCAAAATTGTTGTTCGTCTGTGTTCATGTAAGTGGTTACTCAGGACATGTGTGTGGTAGGCAGAATGAACAAATACTTCATACTCAGTAAACAAAGGAACTTGCTGGTTCTGTCTCAGCACCTCAAATGAGTTATTAAGGAACAGCAGTAAAGAAAAGCAGAAATCTGCCTTTGCTGGTGTGCTGGACTTGGTATTGTCAATACTTGCCTAGAACAATACATTTCTGTCTCTAGAAAGTGATATAAGCTGACATATGACATCAAGACACATTTGGAGAGCACTTTTTCAGGAAATCCTGCTTTTGGATAGATTTTAAATCCAATAGGGCACGAGTCAGAAGTGGGTATTCCATAACTTCCTTCTGAGTAGCCAGTGCATTTGGACTGCATTTCTTCTGCTTGTGACTCAGAGCCTCAGACACCCTGAGGAAAGAAGGTTCTCCTTGTTTAGCAAGAAAAAGCAGTCTGGAACAGGGTTTCCAGACTTTCATTACAGCTGCAGAATAAAGATGAGAAATCAGCGTTCCAAGTAAGTGGTTTTACAGTCACAGCCCAGCAGACTCTAATGCATTGTGTGCTAAAAGAGGAAGAGATGTCAGGAGCAGCTAATAAGGTTAAACGTGCTTCTCTTTTGGGTTTTCAGCAGCCTTTGCTTCCTGTGCTGCATTCCCTGCTCAGCTCTGTGTGCACACAATGCCCAACATCAGCAGAGATCACCCACCCCCCTTGCTGTTTGTACATGGGAGTTTTTCTGTTCCTGTTTCCTGCAGCCCACTGTGGGCTCCATGTCTGCCTCAGGACTGAGTGTGCTGCTGTCATTGGTGTGTGTGAAGGAAATCTAAGTGAATTCTGCATTTTTATTGAAAATACAAAGGAAAAATCGTTATGTATTGTCCTCTGGGAAGTAACTGCAGCATTTGAATAGTGCATAGAATTACATCAAAGATTGCAAGTGTGTGTGGGAGGAATGGCATAGCTATGCTTTAGAAAAATTACTTCATCTGAGAGTATTTTGTATTGCTTTTTTTAATATTTGAACTACAACATTGGTATTTGCTTTTGATGGAGGATATTACCTTTAGAAATGAAGATTGTTACCCATTAAGCATAATATGCATTTAACTGCACAGTGTCTCAGTTTCTGTACTATTTTAACCCCTTTGTGTATTTGCACTGGCCAATGCATTTTTTGTTTTCAAGAAAAATTCATCTCTGATGTTGTATATGGCTTTATGCCAAATAATGGTATTTATTCATTTTAAGGCAGAAAGGCAAGCAGTCCTTTGCTTTTCACTCATAAAATTCTGAAGCTTCTTTAGATAGTGTAGAGAGAACTCTTACTGGCTTTGTGACTACTTAAATAATCCATTAAATGCTGTTTGAGATTTGGGAGGAAAATGTTTTGATGCTGAAAACTAGATTTACTGGAAGGAATATGAGTAGGGATATGAGAAGAAGGATTATGTGGCTTAAGCCCCCATACTTTTAAAACATTTAGAAATAATAATTTCACAGTGTGTACCACTTTGTTACTTACCATTGCAGATATTTGTGGCTGACTTATTTTTAAATATCTTACGGAACAGCCAGTTTTAGGGAGATTTAAAATTGTAACCCTAAAAGGTATTCCATAAATGCAGGTGGTTTTTATTTTTTAACATTTCAGTAGTTCCTGCCACCTTATTTTTTCATAGATTTAAAATTTGAAGGATATTCGCTTGTATATGATTCTTTGTGTGTGTGTGTCTTATTTCTCTTTAATCAGAATTAAAAGTATGTTCACCAAAAAACCCCCACATTGGTGCAGTCTCTGTGTGAAAGCACCGTGATCACCCAACCACAGAGAGCTGGGGCTGTAAGTGACCTCTGCAGGTCATTGTGCCACCTGCAGGGCTGGAGCCACTTACCCAGGACTCTCTCACGACTCTCTGTGGTGATTTTTTGTTTTTTTTTTTTTTAATGTTTCGACAATTATTTTTTTGTTTTGATCCTTTAAAGGAACTCAGGAGGTTCTCCTCTGGATTTAGTGCATCTACCATTGGTCTCTGCTTAACTTCACTTGCCAACTTTTCCTTTTTGCTTCTTTGAGGGTGGTGGAAGAGGTCTGTCTTTTAGGGCCATCCTGTTTAAAAGTTAATTTCTCTCCTTTATTTGTGGAGTACCTGTAATGTACTTTGGGTGTTGTGTTCAGTTCTGGGCCCCTCAGTTCAGGAAAGAGATTGAGGGGCTGGAGTGGGTCCAGAGAAGAGCAACGAGGCTGGTGAAGGGACTGGAGCACAAGTGCTGTGGGGAGAGGCTGAGGGAGCTGGGGTTGTTTAGCCTGGAGAAGAG
>JAWWLZ010000001.1:106611921-106623528 GCA_035041345.1 Poliocrania exsul | reverse complement strand
AAGCTTTGAAAGTGCTGTGAAGCATTTATGTATTTTTATCAATTCAGAGTTGATGTACTCTTCCAGAATGCACATTTGTGTTATTTCAGGGTTCATGTCATGATGGTTAGTGCACATTTCCATCTGTTTTGCAGAAACTTGTGAGTGCTTTGCTTGAGTCTGTTGGTAATTAGGGGCACGTTCCTTCTAGAGCTGCTTCATTTGAACTTATCAGGAGAATTGATCTGTTGGTAAATGTGTGGGTATGGGTTGATCAGCTGCTTGTTGCTACTTACAGGTAGTGGAAAGCCTCTTTTTGAGTGCAGAGAGCTTTCCTTCTGTGTGTTTTGTGTGTCAGAAATTCTCACAGAAGGCTTGTTGAGGGCCATGTTCTTTCATCCACTGAAACTAAAGGACATGCACAACTTGCTAACCACCTAAATTTTAATGCTTCTCTTTTTTAATTGTACACGCAAACAATGAAAAATACTGTAAAATTATTTGGAAGTGTAGATGGAGGCTTTTCCTTACTATTTGCTGAGCAGGACTTTTAAATAATTCTGGACTATTTCATATAGTGTGTGACTGTGAAAGTGGGCAAAATTCCCTACATTTGCTTAGTTTTTATTTGCATAAAGCGAGTGTGAGCAGTCTGTGCTTCCCTATAGGCATATCCTGGCATTCACCCTTTGAGCTCAGGAGAGGTACCAATCCTGTGTGGCAGAGCCTGTGCTGGTGGAACGTGGAAGGCTGAAAACTGATGGTTTTCCTCAACAGTTGAGTTTAGGAATCACACAGAACCACAGACTGTTCTGAGTTGGAAGGGACCCACAAGGATCATCGAGCCCAGCTCTTAAGTCAATGGCCCACACAGGGGATTGAACCCATGACCTTGGCATTATTGCAACCAAGTTTTAACCAACTGAGCTAATCTCAGAATGTTCCAACTACCTTTTCTTACCAGCATTTAGGGAGTCAATCACTCTTGTTTTGTGGGATGTTTTTTCTGCATACTGTAAGAATTGCTTGGGTATTTCCATGCTCATCTCTCCAAACCTGTGCTTGTAGAAGCTTCCCCATGGACCTCAGTCTGGGAGGGGTGTTAATAACTGGGAGCTGCATTTGCTTCTTGATGTTTGTTTTTTTTTTTAAGGTAGGAGGTTGAGGCTTTGCTTTGATGTCAGTGCCTTTGTCAAGATACACAATAGCAAACTACTAATAGATTGATTCCCTGGTCTTGAGAGTCTGTCTCTGGAAGGAGAGAGACTCATTGTTTCCTTTTGCCTGCTCCCATGGGGTGAGATTCAGGCTCTGTGAAGCAGTGGAGTGGTGAGGGTATATAAGGCTTATTTTAATTCCAGTCTCTGGCTGGCATTTGGATTTCTAGATCTAATGACAGAGTTGTAAATGTTGAGGGGGAAAGAAAAAACCACTTTCCATCTCTGCCAGGCTTTGCTGGCAGGCTTCACATTGTAAGCATGTTGATCCTGATGTCTTCCATAATCATCCAAGAAAACTTGAACTGCATATAGGTGGAACAAAGGTAATTTATATTTAGGTGGAACAAGGACAATTTTTATTTCATTCTGAAGATGGTGGCTCCAATTTGGGAATGCATGAAGTAACCCTGCTGTTTTAGAATGTGAAAGTTCCCTTTAAGGAGAAAGTAACCCATCCAGGATTCTTTGTTATTTTAACTTCCTTTTTCATTTTTTGTAACTTTTAAGGCTTTCTGTATATTACCATTTTTCTGGGCTGTGATTCTCCCTGCCAACAGATTTTCTATAATTTATGTTCAATCTTTTCAGTCAGGCAAGGTATGTGGTTTATTCTAACAAATGCCACATGAGGAGATCTGTCTGTTTATGATACATACTTTATTTGCAATGAGAAAATAGATCTCTTATTCCCAGAAGAGTTGGATTTACTGTGGGTATTCTACAAGCACTGTGCCTGAGTAAACCTTTTTACTCCATAATCACCCCTGGTAAAGACAATAGAAAGGAGCTGGATGTTGCTGCAAGAATGACATGTACATCTGCATCCACCCTTTTTATCAAACTCAGGTTGAACTTGTCACAATGAGGTGGGGGAAAGAAAAAGTGTAAATAAAAACATCAAATCACTGTAACTCTTGAGCTGTACTTTGCTTTACAATGGTAGGTTGGCACTCGGGTTTTTTGAAACCTGGTGTGTCAAACGATCCCAATATCTGTGCAAATTATGCCCAATAATAACAGTTCAAGAGACTTTTAAAAGATGCTTATCTGACAGCAGAATATCTTAATTGTTACACAAAGAGGAGAAATGATTAGTAG
Source organism: Poliocrania exsul (assembly GCA_035041345.1). Classification (NCBI taxonomy): domain Eukaryota; kingdom Metazoa; phylum Chordata; class Aves; order Passeriformes; family Thamnophilidae; genus Poliocrania; species Poliocrania exsul. Next base: position 106,621,231 of record JAWWLZ010000001.1, on the reverse strand, counting down.
AAAACTAACAGAAATTTTCTAGAACAAGCAACCACTTTATTCACAAGGTATAAAGAACATTAATTTCTAAATTGCTTTCCATATACATCAAAATTTATAACCACCATCCTTGAGGTAAGTGGTGGTACAGGCTTTTTTTCCTTGGGACAGGGAATAGGAGGAGATATGGAATAACAGATACTTAAAAATATTGGGTTCTGGTGTAATCTTGTGGTGACTTGACCTTTCAGAGTGGCTTCACATTTTTTCAGAGCGTTGCTTCTTATTTTGGAGCTGGTGGGAACTAAAGGCACTTAGGCTGTTTGAAAGCAATCCAGGTTTATGTGAAGAAAACTGGAATTTAGGATCAAATCTGATTGAGAATTTGTGGATTTGGCACCACCCAGCAGGTTTTTATTCATTTCAGAAGTGTGATTCAGAATGCTGTGTTAGACCACACTGTACAGGGAGAGTGAAGCCCCTGAAGAGAATCCCATGGTGAGCTGAGGACTGCCTGGAGCTGGATTAGTTAAAATGTTCAAGACAGGGATGTGTTTTGGATGGTCTCAGGACCAATTTGAGGAACTTAATTGGCTTAGATAGTAGGGAAATTCTTATCATCATCTTCCCCACCCACAACTCCAGTAATACTGAGCAGGGATAGCTCTGTTAAAATTGAGATGTCACTTCACTCCTTCCTGCTGATTCAAAGGTTGTAACTCTCAGCTGGGAACTGGAGGTTCAAATCTACCTCTGTAATTGGCCAAAGAAATGCACAACCAAAGGGTTATGGGCTGAGATGTTTCCTTCTTGTGTTAAAGACATTTGTTAACATATGGAGTCTCCCAGAATGGAAACATAAAGGGTGGCCATCATGAGGAGTGCTGGGTGCAGACATGAGTTCTGAAGGAAGGGGGTTGAGCACCTTCCCTTCCCAGCCCACCCCAATTGAATGGCCATGTGAGCAGAGCCCAGCATTTGGGAATACCTGCCTAGGCTTGGCTGAGAGATTTCAATAAAAATAGGCATGTAATGGGTGTACAGGGTGTCTTTCCCAGGAAAATAGTGCATTTTTAATTTAGGGGCTTCATGGATAAAGCAGAAGATGAACAGAGGCTTTTTTGGGGAAAAGGAATAATGATTTTTAGGCCTGGGGATTTCAGTTGTGCCTAATTCCAGCATAAATTCTGCATGTGATTATTCTGCTGAAAATGTTAGTCACTGCTGTTAATCACGAAATTGCCTTCTGGATTTTTTGATAACAATACACCAGTTTAAGCCTTCATGCACAAATGCCATTGCTGTCAAGAGTGTATGCATGAAACAAAGTAAAATAATCTTCTGATGATATATAGTCATTTAGGTTTTCTGGATTGTTTCTCTCGGTCAGAATTTTAATACCTTTTAAATGTATTCATAGGTAAAAACATCAGAGTTTTATCGATACTCCCGGCAGCTGCGACATGAGGTTGACCAAGCCATGAATTACTTTCATAGCGTTCACCAACAGCCTCTGATGGAAATGAAATCGAACAAAATTCGTTCTGCCAAACCCCAGACTGCAGTATTTAGAGGAATGATAGGACACAGTATGGTAAACAGTAAAATTCTTCTCTTGCACAAACCAAGGGTCTGGTGGGAATTAGAGGGCCCTCAAGTCCCTTTACGACCAGACTGCCTTGCCATTGTAAATAACTTTGTGTTCTTGCTAGGTGGGGAAGAACTGGGGCCAGATGGTGAGTTTCATGCATCATCCAAAGTGTTTAGGTATGACCCCAGACAGAACACCTGGTTACGAATGGCAGACATGTCTGTGCCACGCTCTGAGTTTGCTGTTGGAGTTATTGGCAGGTATGTTTATGCAGTGGCCGGGAGGACCAGGGACGAGACGTTCTACTCCACTGAACGGTACGACATTACCGAGGATAAATGGGAATTTGTGGATCCCTATCCAGTCAATAAGTACGGACATGAAGGGACGGTGCTTGGTAACAAGCTGTATATCACTGGTGGAATTACATCATCTTCAACCTCTAAGCAAGTGTGTGTGTTTGATCCCAGTAAAGAAGGGACAGTAGAGCAGCGAACAAGGAGAACTCAAGTAGTCACAAACTGTTGGGAGAACAAGTGCAAAATGAACTATGCAAGATGCTTTCACAAAATGATTTCTTACAATGGTAAGCTTTATGTCTTTGGTGGTGTCTGTGTGATCCTGAGGGCCTCCTTTGAATCCCAAGGATGTCCTTCCACAGAGGTTTATGACCCTGATACTGATCAATGGACTATATTGGCTTCCATGCCCATTGGTAGGAGCGGTCATGGTGTGGCTGTTCTGGACAAGCAGATAATGGTTCTCGGAGGCCTTTGTTACAATGGTCATTACAGTGATTCAATTCTCACCTTTGATCCAGAGGAAAACAAATGGAAAGAAGACGAATATCCAAGGATGCCATGCAAGCTGGATGGCTTACAAGTCTGCAGCCTGCACTTTCCTGAGTATGTTTTGGAGCATGTGAGACGTTGCAGCTGAAACTGAGTGAATGACCCCAGGAAATACAAAAAGCTGTACCTGATTTGTTAAAAAATACAAACCAGTTAAATTCTTTCAGAGACATTTCCTTGTGTGTAAGAACAACTGCTAAATGCTCAAGAGAGACAGGATGTACAGGGAGTGTACTTACCAAGTTTATTAGAAAGCCAGTAGTTGGTCTGACCTTCTAAAAGCTTTGTTGTTGTTTTTTGTTCTTTTTTTAAACATAACTGTAAGTATGAAAAAAATAAATTTTTTGAGTGTGCTTTTTTTGGTAACATTTTATGTCCATATATTTTCCTTGTTTTTAATGGCCATTATACCACTATGGTTTTGAAATAAGTTGAGTTTGACAAAATATTTGTGAAAGGAAGAGAAGAAAGACTTTATTTGCAATTTTATTGAGCATCAAAATGAACTTCTGTACTAGGGTACAACCAGGTATAAAATAACAAAACCAACCCCTTTCTGTGTTTTATGTTGTTTTTAGATGCTTTTCCCATTAACTGCAAAGTATTCTTAAATCCACCAGGTGTTTTTGTTTTCCCTTATTTACGTTGGAGAAGAATTTTAACCCCTTTGCATGACCTTTTTCCTGGTTTTGTACAGTAGTACCAGTAAGTCTGCCAAACTGCAAACTAAACATTTTCTACTAAATTGAAAAGAAAGCATTTTTATATTCAAAACACTATTTCTATGCTGCCTTCTGTTGTCTGCGTTGTGTTTGTTGGTGAGTAAAAAAGTATACATACATGTGCATACACTGTAAAAACTGTATATAAATGCATCTTTTTATGTGCAGTTACAATATTATATTTTAACGAGTGCACAGATTCAGCCATATCTGTTGAATTTAAGGTATTCTTTAATAAGCTAAATAATTCAAAGTTCTTAAGTAACCAGAGGCCTCCTTTGGTATCAAAGTATCTTTAGTATGTACTGATTGATTCAGTAACTTTAAACTCTATATCATTGCTACATAATGAACCATTTGTTATTTTATAAATTATTTTTAAAAAGTAAACTCATCTTACCTGAGTTTCCTTTCGGTTTCAATGTGCTGCCCAGTTTTCTTTTTTCCTGAAAATGGGAAATGTCAGTGAGCAAATGCTCAGCACTGCTGTGGCCCACAGTTATTTTTGGAACCAGATACTGGATATGCTACAGTTGGTTCTCAGTATCCTGCTTGTGCTCACTTTTCAATATGAGTACTTGTATTGAAGTGGTATAATCTTTTTATTATTATTATTATTTTAATTATTAACTGTTAAGAACTACTGTGTTTTGCAATTGTTGAATTAGGTGATTGGATGGTTGGTATAATTTCTGTTTCTTTTATAAAAAACCTACCCAGCTATGGCTACTGACCTTGGAGTGCCTGAATTGAGAGATGTGGTCCAGGAGGGCTTTGAATAACTCCATTGAGTTTTACTTACAAGTGTAACTGACAGCAGATTGGTGGGAATTACCTGCCAAGACATAAATGATAACAGTAATTGCATTTTGATTATCTTTATGGATGAGAAATTAGCCACTTGTAGAACCTAAAGAAGAGATTGGAGAAGTTGAAGGCTCACAGTTCAGATGCTGGAACGTGCAGCTGCATATTCTGTAAAATCTTACTCTGCTGTGTTTCACTTCAAGCAATAGACTTTACTTTATATGCAGCAATGCAAAACCACTTTGTTCAGCATCTTCCAGTCAGAAATCACTGTAGAAAAGGAATGTACAGTACTCAGGGAGTTCAAAAGAATGCACTTACAAAGGGACCAAAATCACCCTAAATTTTCTATGTTAAAAATAACAACTATTGTCTAAATGAAGTTTGAAATAATAGAAGTAAAAAGCAACGTGTAAAACTTGTGTTTTGATATTTTTGTAGTAATTATGTTCTGGGTTGAAGTGTATTTGGAGCTATATGGCAAGTCAGCAGATTTTAAATTTTTTTTTATTATTACAAATGATTTATTGATTGAATATTTTCTTTTCATATGTTTTAAAAGAAAGAGATAATGCATGCCATACTAGCTGTAGTGGTAAGTTATTTATACCAGAAGTGACTGGACCAAATATGGATATTTAGCCTTCTGATGCAGGATAATTTGCAGTTAAATTAATCTTTTTTAATAAGAATTCAGTTCACTGAATTAGAAATCTAATTTACTTTCTTGATAGCTTAACTTAAAGCCAGTGTGGCTTAAACCTCGGTTCCACTGTGAGAACTGGGTGTGCATCACCCTGCGTGGGTACAGAGAGAAACTGACTGCAGTAGGTGCTGGCTCTGTGCTGACTCTGCATAGTTCATGGAATATTGAGGCACAAGAGGAAAAAACAAGGGGGTTAAAACATTTTTTATTTATTATTATTCTGTTTGTCACCAGCTCATTTCCCAGGAAGTTAAGGGGGCAGCAAAAACTAATCCTGTGTGAGAAGGCACGTTCCGAATAGTACAGAGCACTTCACTTTTCCCAAGGGCCAGAGTAGGGAATGGGTCTGCATGGCTGGTGTTCAGGATTCAGATATCTTAAAGAGACATGGACAAGACTTGATTAAAACTAACAGTAAGGATGGGGTTGTCTTAATTTATATTTTGGAGTCTGCATTTAAGCACCTTCTAAAGTTTTGTGTGCTAAACAACTGCCACTAAAAGGCTTTGGTGAGTACTGACACTTGAAACATGAAGAACCAGATCGGTTTTGGTGCTCTGCTGTTACGTTTGTTTCTGTCTTCAGGTGCCCAATTCTGAAAGACCTTGTTCAGGATTGTAACAGTAATTGTTCTGTGAAATTTTAATTGAACTGTTGGCTTCATCTTCCTTGAAACTTGTGTCTCCATTGAGAGGCTGGGTGTAACTTTTCCAGCTTTAGGAATGACTGGAATTTGCTGGGGTTTAGGATGTGTAGGGGTATGTGAGAATGTTTTGTCAATTTACATTTCTACCGTGCTTTTGTTGTTTCAGACATGGAATACAAAATCAGTTTACTTTCTCTTTTATACTGCAATGGAACTTTCAAGGCTGTTATTTTTTTTTACTTTATATATCAGAGGGAATTTTTTTCTAATTGAAAGTTTATATTTGCTTTTAGTATTTAGCTCCAGATAATTTAGATTTTAAATAGGAACAAAATTAAGCTGGCTCATAAGCATTGCCTATTACTATGAAATTTGAGCATTATGATCAGATTTAGATGAGTTTTAAAAAAACCCCAAAACATTTAAATGCCTGTCATTTGTCAAGGAAAAGGTAAGTTTCAAACTTTGATTATAAAGCCTGGGGAGGTTATCCCAGTCCCACCCCTTCCATAATGGAATACCAGCAAACCTAATGTCACCCACATATTTAAAATTCAACACATGACCTGCTTTGAAGCAAGTGTTCTTGTCTTTCTTTTTAAAAAGTGGACATAGTTACAATGTAGGGGCTGTTTCATTTTCATATCTGTAGAAAAAAAATGTATCCTCTTCATTTCTTAATTTAGCAATGAACTCCAGGAGGAAAGTTTCTTTTCAAATGAGACAATGTACAAAAAGCACAGTGCTCTGTGAAGGGACTGGACACTGCCAGCTCCATTTCACATGCTGCTATGCCTGATTTTAAGGGACAGAGTGTTTTTTAAAAGTAATGCATAAGGAAAAAATCATTTATTTTCCCCCACAAAGTGTTGGTAGTTTCATAGTGGGAGGTATTAGGTGGCAAAAAGAAACCTGAAGTATTTTTTCACATGAATTCAGCTGAAGGAAGGCAGTGCTTGGATTTACAAAGGCCCTGCTGTTTCAGAAAGCACTGCTAGCAAGTGGCAGCCTATGAGCTACCTGGCAACCTGCTTTTATGTTACTTCCTTTTGAAAAGTGTGGGTGTCCTACTTTCTGCAGTATGACAGTGGTCCTGTTCAATTAGATCCAAAGGTTTGACTTTGTATTTCTGTGGTTTCTGAGATTTGCAACCATTTTTTCTTGGGGCTCTCTTGCCTTAGAAACCCAAGTGCTGCATTTCCTCATGCTGATAACACGGTGACTACTTGGCATCAGAGGTGAAGCTTCACCTGACACTCAGGAAGCAAAGATAAAATTCAGCAGGTACAAATTCAGACTGGTTTAAAAAGAAAAACATTGCTTAACTCATTGTAGGAAAATGCTTATTCAACAGCAAGTCTCTTAGTCACTCAAGGTGTTTCTCCAGCGCTGTCCTCCTTGGGATTCATTTCAGCATTTTCCTACAACTCATTCTGTCCATTCTGTCGCAAAAGAAGTGTAAGCATTATGGGGAGACACTAAGAGTTCTCTAAAGATAAACTTCAAGCTTGTGTCAGACTGTGTATGATAAATCTTTCTTTAAAAATCAGATTTGTGGAGGTGTGTTTTGTTTTTAATATATTTTTTCCTTAAAAAAATAGGAGTGAATTGGGCCTCGGATTCTTTTAACACTTCAAATTCTTACTTTGCTTATGTGAATTAGTCCAGTATAAGGAAAACAGAACTGTAAGGTACTTAAAAGAAAACGTATAAATGCAAGTGTTACTGAGCCTGTGTTTAGTGTTTATAGGGTTTGGAACATCAAAGAAAACACCCCTCCTGCTCTTCTCCTGTTCATAAAAATGCAGCTTGTGAAGTTACTTGAATCAGTGTCTGCCACGTGTGGCACTGAAGGAGAGTGGGAAAGGGCATAACTGGAAAGCACGAGCCATCTGTTTCAGCAGAGCTTGCCGGTGTCCTGCAGCTGACATTCTGAGATTTTCATGTTTGTTACACAACTTGAAGCTGCTTAAAATAAATACTAATGACTACTTTTGCATCTGTATTCTATTTTTGAAAGTTGGTGAGTAACTTGAAAATTTCCATTTGTGTGGGTAAACCTCATAAAACCGAGTTGTGTGTGGCAGGAAAACTGATTTGTTTTGAGTGTAGCTTTCCTGAATCTTGCTCTGCTAACTTTTTTATTCACTTCCTGAATTTAAATTAATGTTTATATAGTCTTTTAAAAGTAGCTTTCCAAAACCAATTTCAAATACCTTTGGATTAATATTAAGCTGGTAGCTAGGGAAAAGTCACTTCTATTTGCAGATACTGGTTTTTATTTATGGCTCTGGTAGAAAACCTGACTGTAATTCTAGAAAATGCAGAGTTCTGTATGACTGAAAAGTTATTTGGGGGGCTTTTATTACCTCAGTGGGACCCACCTAACTTTTTTGTCAGTTCTGGAACAGGTGAAGGGAAGAGTGAACTATGTTTTTATTTTAAATATTTTTCCCTATAAATTGTTATTTTTGTAGATATTTTTAAAATAAATTATTATATGCTGGAGATTGCAATTCCGCTATAATATCCCACGATTCCAGTGTACAATATCTGATTATTTGTATTGCAAGGAATGTATTTGATAAGTTAACAGGGAAAGTTATTTTCAAACTGTGCTGTGTTTATGTCTAGCAATTGGAAATACTTTTCCGATAGAAAATTAAAATTATATGTATATGACCTCATATCTACATTTGGATTAACTGTCTAATGATTACCCCAGGGCTGCTATAAATTCCTCTAAATAATTTAAGAATTGCCTCTTTTTACTGTTTTAAAGCATTTTTTCTTGTCTTTTTTGGCAGAAAGTAATTTTCCCTTGCTATGGATACAGTATGCTCAGACTTGCATATGTGCTCTGTTCGGGTTTCAAACTGAAAAAAAAAATGTATAAAATGTGTATAAAGAAAAGTGTAAATAAAATATTTTTAATCTTTAAACACACTTGTGTAAACTTTGTAATACTCAACAGTGTAATGGACCTGGATGGCTTCAGAGTTTCCTCAGTTAAGCAGCTCTTCAAACCATATGTTGCAATGATGCTGTAATGCTGTTTAAGTTATCCCATCAAGGAAAGCTGGATGTGGTTATACAGACATCAGGCTCTTTACTTTAGCTGTGTTTTAAAGTCTTCCCAATTTAATTGCTGTAGTACATTCATCTGTCTGCTCTGCATTTCAGGCTGGAAATAATGTTTAGAGTTGAGTTCGTTGTTAACATTTGTAACCCAGTGTGAAGGAGTTTAACTGAGCCTGAGCAGCGAAAGCAGCCCCTGGTGTCAGCCAGCCAGGAGAGGCTGTTCCTGCTCTCACCTACACGGAACGGAGGGCTCTGACACAGCGTGTGTTCATCCCACACTTGGACCTCAAAGTGCCACAAGTCCAAGTCACGCTGCTTAACGTTTCCTGGAACAGGAAGGGAAACTGCACTTCAGGATTAAAGTGTCAGATTAGAACAACATTCAATACTAGGGAGGGGGAGCGGGGCCCGGGAGGGGGGGGGCAGGTAAGGCAGGAGGTTTTAATCTGATTTTCTCAAGCAGCCTGATGAAAGCCTTCCTTGTCAGTCCATTGCCACACTTCTCTCTCTCACAGTTTTTTGGCAAGTCTCTCTCCGATCAAAGCCCCTGGTTTAAAAATTTGCTGTCGAGAATGTTTGAAAATAACTGTGGTCTCTTTATTTTTTCAATATTGAGTTCTGAAATAGCATTTTCAGTTTATTTTAATAATTCAAATAACTTTTTTTTGTATGAAGTAACTCCCTCCTTGCCTCCTTTTTTGGTAACTTGTCTTCATCCCGCACTGTGTGCCGTTTAATGAGAGAATGCTGTGGATGAATTTGTGCTGGTCCCAGTGGGATTCATCATGGGAGGAAGGACCACTTGTGATATTGTCCCAGTTTGGGGTTCAAGAGATGAAATGCAGTAGGGTGACACAGTGGAAGAGAAGATAACAGCAATCTTTTCACACTGTAAATGTTATCTACATTTCTTGTTGCTCACCCTTT
>JAWWLZ010000001.1:106598141-106609706 GCA_035041345.1 Poliocrania exsul | reverse complement strand
TATATATATATCTGTAGATATAGATATAACTGTAAACAGACCAGAGAAAACTACTCCCCCAGCACCAAAAAAAAAAAAGAACAATCCCCCCCTCAAAAAAAACCCTGTAGGTCCCTCCTGGTGCAGTTACATTTATGGACAGTGTCAGTGTAACACCTTGGCTGGCTGGGAGGTGGATTCTCAGTCTTTTCCCAGTGAGGCAGAGACAAGGGGGTGAACAACTCACATAGTGCAGGATGGAGCCTTTTTCGTGGGGGAAAAGTAGACTCTCTCTCCTTGTCCTTTGTTCAAAAAGAAGGAAAAGCTGGGAGTTGAGGAGTGGTGGTCATTCCCAGGAATCTCCTTGCAGTCCAAGTCAGTCCCCAGGAAGAAAAGGTCTTCAGTGTGTCCCAAAGCAGCCGTGACCCTCCTCTCTCTCTCTGAAGCTCAGGGTGCCCAGAGATGGAGGGGAAAGGCAAGGAGCAGAGTCCGAAAAAGCTCTCATCAGCAAGCAGTGGCTCTTTTCCTGCAGCTGCCCAAAAACTGAAAAAGTCAAGCCAGCACACAGGGAAAAAACCTCTCCCATCCCCAGGTGCTGGGGTTCTGTTTCTCCCCTCCTCTCCACCATTCAGCTGGAATCTGAAGTCATCAGCCACTCTTTTATCCTCAGTCCTGGCACTTCAATGCCCAAAACTTTGTGTTGGTAGGGTGAGAAAAATTTTCTGAGGGGCTCCTCCCAACACCACTTTCCTTTGTTTGAACCTTTTAACAAGAAGGTTCCTTAGGGTTTTTGTCATGTCACACATGCTCTCACTTCTTCCTCTGGCTCTTACAGGTAGTTCTGCAAGGATTTTTTTGTCTAACACAGGTGGCAACTCAATACCAAAAACTTATTTGAACTTAGGAAATCCAGAATACTGTAGTTACAGAAGAAGGCATTTCAGAGGGCAAAACCTCTTTTTTATGTCTATGTTCTCCTCTTGATTTGGAGTTCATTTATTGCAATCAGGAAGTTACCATCAAGTGATAACCTTCCCTTCAGTGTTTCTCCTGTCAGATTATCCAAATCAATGATAAGAATTATAGAGTCAGAAAAAAAATGGTAATTAATATAATTAACTGAACTGTCGCTTTTAATTGAATGACTTTTTATGGTCTTGACTGGATTGGTTCCCAACTTTAACAACCTTCTTGCAAGTGTTGCAGCTGATTTCTGAAACAGATGGATTTTGGCTCATGGCTGTTCTCTGAAAACAAGGGGAGTGAGACCGACCTCTACGTAAGTTAAATAAACTAAATACCTCAGCCAAGGAAGTCTCAGTACAAAATTGTTCACACCCAGATAATCCACCAGCTGCACTCTGCAGAAGTTACGAACCTTACAGGTGATCACAGTTTCTCATTTTCAGTTTTGTCCTCACTTTGTGGTGCAGAGATTTTTATTTTTCCCATGGTAAAAATTAATTACAAGAATTACGTTTTGCTAAGCTTGTTAAACTGGTGTAGGAAGCCTTGGTCTCAGTCTGCAGCCTTGTTCAAAGCAGGGCAGAATGCATTAAAGTGACTGGAAAGGTTAGCAATTTTCCAGTGCCTTAACTTTTGATGATTTATGCATCTGCTGTGGATGGAAATCATCCAATATCCTCCAGAGGTAATGTCTGGAATGAGCCACACAATTTACCTGCTTCATATTCCCATTCTTCTCTAACAATGAATTGATCCCTCAGGCTTTCCAATTCATGAAATTGCCATCTCTTGATATCTGATGAATTTGCTCCTATTTGTAACATCCAGTTTCTGGGCCTCTATAATACCCTGCATTGTTACACACAGACAGGAGGAAGAACCTGTTCTATCACACTTGAGGAATGTGACATTTTTCCCATCTATACAACAGCCAAAGCAAACCAAGGCACTGTTTTTAACCTGTGCCAGTGCCACATTGTGCTAATTTATGAGACTGAAGAGGTAGTTTCAAATGCTGTGTTAGGTGGAAAGAGTGAAACATGATTGTGGTCTGGGCACCACCACCCTGTGCCCCTTCAGTTCCTCTGTAAGTGGGAGGTTGGGCACAAACACAAATGGCCCCTCTGGAGTGGAAATAGGAGAATGATAACACATGTTAAACATATGAGGGATCACTGGGGGAAACTATCTACATGACTGTTTCCAATAGTGATCGTGAGAGACCCCTGAAATGTGTCCGGGAGTCTCCTAAACACACTTCAGGATTAAGCATGTGTAAGGTTGGGTGTTGCTCCTTTGGGGAAAATGCTCTCAGAATGGAAGCAATAGTTGAATGTACCAGACATAATGGGTGTCAATGAATCTGAGGCAAAGGAATGGAAAGGTGCCAAACCAGCCTGAACAAATGCCATAGTGCCAAAGAGCAAGGAACTGTAGAAGGACTTCCTGGCTAATGAGTGCTTTGCACAGGAACACAGGATTATATCCCCAAAAGGGTATTTTGCTTCCAGTTTCTCCCCATAGCTCTCATTCTCTTTGAAACAAATACGCCCTTTCCATTTTTGTGATCCTCTACTGAGCTTCAGAAGAGCAACATGTTGGCTGCACGGATGCTGTAGTGTGTCAGTAAGAGTAAAATGAAAAGATGACTGATGAATTTTATGGAAAGGAAGAGCTAGAAAAACAAAAGTATTTGAGGCTTTTCCCCTGAAAAAGAGTTTGACTTTACACTGAACAAGTAAACCCATGCAATAAAAATCTACCTGCTAGAAATGGAAGAATAAAGGTTTCCCCTTACACTCTTCTATTACATCAAACAATGGTGGCAGCACCAGTGAAGAAGAAATCTGGATGGTTCTTCCTGGGCTGTTCAGCTGTGTCCCCTCCTGTGCAGGCTCTGTTGCAACTCGCTGCAGAATGTCTGCTGCTTTCTGGTCCCCAGGATCCTGTAAGGCTTCAAGCCCCAGCCTGGTGGCTTAATGGGGAAGCAAATCCTAGAGTTAACAATGTAAGGATGGGCTCCACTACCCAGGTACACAAATTTTTGCCTTTTTCTCAATACCTTGTATCATGTAAGATGCTGCACCCAAGGTTGGTGGTACCTGTTATGTTCTGCTGCTGCTCTGTGTGTGTGTAAGTTCTGTGGACCTCACTGTAACTCCCTCATTCTTACAGTGTGTGTGGATGCCATGAGAAACATTAAAATGCAATTTCCTATCAGCAAAAATGAAGACAGTAACACATTTTTGGTAATAAGACTGTAATAATCATGTTATGCTATATGTATATATAGTAAGTGTATAACCTTGTACTTTTCAGTCATGGGAGAGCTACATCCTGTGCCCTGGTAGAAAGTAAACTATAAAAAGAGGTCCTTCAAAAAATGACATCATAGAAATCACTTATAAGTAACAAAAGTAAGCTCAGCATATAACTGTTGTTTGTTAAGGAGGCAGCACAGTAAAAAAGAAATGTGTACCTTTGATTGAAAATTATTTGCTAGACCTAGAAATTGTCATTTAGGTAAATAATGTACTACATTTGAGATATATATATTTATGAAGATACATATATAGGCAAATGAGATAAAGATATTCACATCATTTGCTAAGAAAATAAGTATTACTGTGAAAATAATTTTAAGGTAAAAAAACCTGATGTGCTAAATATGTGAAGACTGGCAACAGGTGCAAGACTTTTCACCTTTTGGCCTCAGCTGATTTCCAAAGTGTATCCTGTTCAACTGAAGTCTGAGGTGCATTTGAATTTTGAAAGGAGTTGGGCTTTGTTGTGGTGGGGTGTTTAAGGGCATCAGAAAGGTGTTTGTGTCCTCACTGTCTGTGCTTTAGAAGGCACTGCTATACCACTTACCTCTGTTGGTGGTACCAACAACTTGTTAACAGAAGAATTATTCGTTGGAGCTGGAAGGAGTAATTGAAAAATGTGGAACCAGAGCTACTGATGGGTGCAGTGAGAATTTGAATCATGGAAGAAGTGTTTGGGTGTTCATCAATGGTGATACGAAAAATGAAAATATATGCAGTTGGATTACACTGGGGGTTTTGCATGATGTGTTGTTTCTCTTTTCTACCTGTCCCCTGTCTTAGAATATAGAATCTTTATTTGGAGAGCACTGAGTGTATTTTGGATGCTGTCAAAATGTGACAAAGCTGTTGAGACAGCAACAGGTGCCAAGATTCAAGTCCTGGTTTACCCCAGATGTGTATACAGTGAAGACATTGCAGCAGTTAAAGGTAGGTCAGTGGGAAAGCACAGAGCTCTGCAATGGCATCTCTCCTTAACATCCAATTTCCATTCTGAATGTGTGACTTCAGACCTCATAGCTGCCAGTAGAGCACCTCTGACAAATGCTGAGAAGTGACTCACCTGAAGTATGAAGGGAAAAAACACAAGGTAAGTTGCAATTCAAATAAAACAGTATCGATAAATATAAAAATCTGTTCAATCCCTCCTTTTATTTTTCGAGTTAGAAAGTGAACAAAGTAGGAAGGATGAAAGAGGAGTATTATAGATATGCAAACTACTTCCCCTTCACAAAGGCACCATGAAAGGTCCATCATCACTCACCTGTATAAAAGCCAGTTCAATTGGCTGCTTAAAAAGTACGTGCTAGAAGTGACAGGGACGTGAGAAATGGATCATGTGCTTTGGAGACCAACCTGGAGAAGTGTGTACCTGCCATGTCACCTGTGACTGAGCTTTGTGTGGAGCATTTGGAGGCTCACAGTGTTAGGTGAGCTGCTTAACTGAAGTTTGAGTTTACTGGAGCCTTTGTGGTTGTGTGTTTTCTATTAACTACATATTTTCAAAAGAACTTTAGACATCTCCCAGACATTCTTTCAACTTAAAACACAACACAGGCAAAAAGCTGTAAGAGGCAGAAGAGCAGTTTATTTTATAAAGACTTAAAGAATTCTAAACAGGCTGGCAAAACTGTAGTGGCAAGTTATGGTATTTTAAAAAGTCATTTATTTGAGTGAAAAGAGGTGCATAGAAAAACACGGAGGGTTGAGGGGTTTTTTGTTTGTTTGTTTGTTTTAATATGCAAGAGGTTTTATCATGAAGGAGAACATCAAAATAAGCCTTTCAGAATTACAATGTTTTCCAGTGATCAGTGTGAGTAGGTAACTGCACTGATATTTAATGTGCAGATGTTAGAAACTCACATTTTAACAGTAATGTGCAACAACTCAATTTTTTTCTGTCCTTATAGATGTATGGCAAATAACCAAAATTGTATTGCTAGTAAAGGACTGATCTTATTTACCTGACAAAAAAATAAACCATAAACAATCAATCTAATATAATGTTATGAAAGCTCAGACAATAATGGCTAAGGCAAAGGATTAGAGATCAAGTTTCTTAAATTGTATTTTTGCCTAGGCTGACAGAGTTCATCAACTGTGGCCACATTTTCAAGCTTCTCTGAGCTGCAGCTTTCGAAAGGAAATGTGTCTTTCACAAGTGTTTAGAGAAGCCAATTACCAAGGAAAGAGAAAAATACTGGCATAAAAATAAAATGGAAATTTTGTCGAGTTTCTTATATTAGAAACAGCCAGGGGTCAGTGAAAAGCTCCTCATTCTGTGGCCTCAGCAGCAGAACCTTCAGCTCCTCTTTGAGCCTGTCTGACAGTGTTTTGGACTGTGCATAATCCATTATGGCATATTATCCTTGTCCCAGGGAAATTCTGCAGAGACAACCTCCTACAGCATAAGAGAACAATACACCTACATCAAAGCTAAGATATTTGTATTGTTCTTTTCTGTAAAGGTTTTCACACTCTTTTTAATCAGTCACATCCATAATTTTAAAGATTAACTTTTACATTAAAGGAAAAAATGCACTGAAGATGCCGGAGCTAATAAAATTATTTGAATTAAAAAATTTTCTGAAACAACCATTTGTTCTTCAGATATTTATATCTATGCTACATAATTGTATCAATAATTGCTGTAGAGCCACTGAATATAAAGGTATAACAAAAATATGTATTTGTAATATATACACCATTGTATATACAGAAACAATTGGAATTTTCTATTCACATACCAAATTTGAAAAAGAATGTATTTGAAATATTCTTATGTCTCTCCTCTGCAAAACTGGGGAATAGTCACTCCTACCCCCAGCCTGGGACTTAGACTTGGTTGAGACCTTACCAGAGCAGGCACTGTTATTCACCTTGATGCCATCACTCCTCTTGAATGCTCTCCTGTCATTTTCAGCTTTGAACATTTTCTTCCTATAACTCCTTAAGAATTAATAAAATGCATCAAGAAATGAGACTGCTTTGCTCACTACCCACATGCTCACAAAACTGCCATAAAATGCTGCAAAATCAGTTTCCCACCAACCCTTGCCTCATCCTGGCTGCTTCTATTCCACAAATAAAACTGTCTGTGCAAAGCATAGTGCAGAAAGAGGCCCTTTAGTGCTCCTCACTCACTGGTCACTTATGTACATTTTGGGTATAACTTTTCCTTGCTAAAGAGGGAAGCTTTATAATCAAATATGTAATAAAATATCATTGTTTTCTGTTATCCTGTGGTTTGGGTACTGAAGCTCATCTCATACTGTTTGTTCATGACACTTCTGCTACTCTGCTAACTTGAAAGCAGCCTGTTGAGAAGCATTGCCCAGTTCTGCAAGACAGTAATTAAACATCGCCATTAGTATGGAAAATACTCCTTCCTGCCATAGCTGCTTCTATCAGGTCTATAAAGAGACTGTAGTAAAGAAATGTAGGAATTTTCTTTAAGAATGAACAACAAAAATTACCATCACAAAGAAAATGTAAGCTTGTACAAGGGTGCTTATCTCATCTCTCTGTCCACAATGCTTCTCCTGATCAACTGTTGCTACCATATTCTTCAGCTGCTTTACCTTTTGCATAAAAATTATTTTAATAATGTTTTCCAGAACTAATAAGGTGCTATTATTCAAATTTTAAAATGAATATTGACTCTTCTAAATTGTTACAGTATTTTTGGAACGTGAAAAAAATCATAAAGAGAGGATCCATGTTATTTTCTTGGTGTTGTTTTGTGTCTCATTTGGAGGGTAGGCTTCTCTCCCAGTGCCAAGGAGAAGGTGGTGAATGGTTGGACTCAGTGATCCTAAAGGTCTTTTCCAACCTAATGACTCTGTGATAGAGTTGCAGTTCCAAGTGAAATTCAGGTGCCCTGAATGCTCTGATGGAGCCCTGTCCAGTCCCTGTTGAGGCAGGAGAGGCTACTATGAAGTTTCAAAAGTTATGCAGCCTGAATCAACACAAGTCCTGATGGAACAGCCCCCCAACAGAACTGTGATGGCAAGTGTAAGGCACAGCCTATGGGAACCTCCCTTTTCCATACATAAACCTAAACAGAGAGTACACACTAATGTTTACAAGTATCAGGATAATTTTTCACTGCTACCTAAAAACTGACAGTATTCAGTAAAAGCAAGGCACTTGATTGCATTGAAATGTGGTGTTATGTGACCAAGATAAGTAAGAAATTAAATAAGTATGAGGATAAATACCTTTTAAAATGTTAAGAAGCACCAAGATCCATGTAACTGGTCAGAAAATGATGACGTGAACATAACATAAGTCACCTGATTAGACAGACTTACCATTTTCTTGCTAATATGGTTGTGGCCTTGGCATTGGTTGCTGCGGAAAATCATTAAACACAAAACCATGTGGAAACCCCTGACCAGAAAATCAGAAGAAACAAAGCAACCGTTTATTTGCTCACCATATGAGATCAGATTTCCCAGGATTTAAACCAGAACAGAGTATTGTCTTAGTTTATCTTATCACAGAATTATTTAGGTTGGAAAAGACCCTTAAGATCATCATGTCCAACCTTTGGCTGATCCCCACCATGTCAACTAGACCATGGCACTAAGTGCCACGTCCACTTGTTTGTTGAACACCTTCAGGGATGGTGACTCCACCACCTCCCTGGGCAGTCTGTTCCAGGTCCATTATCTGACAGGAATTATTCATCTCCCACTTAGTTACATGACAGCATGGGATGTATACAAGACCCTTCCTCGCAGCAGATGTGAGTGAAAAAACTTGCACCCATTCAAACTCACTCAAGTGAGCTGGGAGATGGCACAGGTGATGCAGAGACCAAGGAGTGTAAAAAATACAGAGAAAAGGGTACTTGCTTTTTTGTTTTGGCTACCTGGTGATTACTAGCAAACCCCATAAACACAGCCCTCCCTCCCACTAACAACGTCATAGCAGAACTAAGAATTATAATTGCCCTTTTCAACTGATCCACCTTCACCATCATCCTAACTGGAGTCACAACTCTACTAACTGCATCCTACACCCTGTTCATACTTGTTGGAACTGAGTGAGGAGTACCACCAACCTACCCATCTATCCAAAATTCAAACACATGAGAACATCTACTAATAACTCCCCACATTCTACCATCCATCCTCCTAATCCTAAAACCAGAACTAATTTCAGGAATCCCCTCACGCAGGCATAGTTTAAAGCCAAACATTAGATGTTTTTAATGAGATTACAAAGGCACAGAACCCTATCCATACACTAGCCCCATTGTGCTGGGTTTGGCTGGGGAAGAGTTAATTTTCTTCACAGTGGCTGGTATGGGGCTGTGTTTTGGATTTGTGCTGAAAACAGTGTTGATAATATAGATATGGTTTTGTTATTGGTGAGCAGTGCTTACACAGAGCCAAGGCCTTTGCTGCTTTTTCTGTTGTCGCCCTGGCAGGAGACAGGGGGTGCATGGGAGGTTGAGAAGAGACATGGCTGGGACAGGTGACCCCAACTGGCCAAAGGGATATTGTGTGCCACATGACATCATGCTCAGTACATAAACCTGGCGGGAGGAAGGGGGTACATTTGCAGTGACTGTTTCTCTTCCCAGGTCTCTGTTATGAGTGATGGGGCCCTGCTCTCCTGGAGATGGCTGAACTCCTGCCTGCCCATAGGTAGCTGTGAATTAATTCTGTGTTTTGCTTTGCTTGTGTGTGCAGCTTTTGCTTTCCCTATTACACTCTCTTTATCTCAACCCACGAGTTTTCTCACTTTTACCCTTCTGATTCTCTCTCTGTTCCTGCTGGTGGGGGAGTGAGCGATGGGTGTGTGCTGCGTAGCTGCCAGCTGGGCTTGAACCACAACAGTGGTTTGCATGCCAAGCATGATGCCATATGGTATGGAATATCCCTTTGGTCTGTCGGGGTCACCTGTCCTGCCTGTGCCTTCTCCCAAATTCTCATTCACCTCCAACTTCTTTGAAAAGCAGCAAAGGCCTTGGTCTGTGCAAGCACTGCTCAACAATAACAAAAACATCTCTGTATTATCAACACTGTTGCCATCACAAATCCAAAACACAGCCCCATATCAGCCACTGTGGAGAAAATTAACTCTACCCCAGCCAAAACCAGCACATCCATCCAAATTATCGTGGCAGTGAGACAGAAAGGCAGTGAAGCTGGTGAAGGGTCTGGAGCACAAGTCCTGTGAGAAGCAGATGAGAGGGCTGAGGTTGTTTAGCCTGGAGAAGAGAAGGCTCAGGGGAGACTTTATCTCTCCCTACAACTGCCTGAAAGGAGGGTGTAGCAGGGTAGGGGTCTGTCTCTTCTCCCAGTCCAGTAATGACAGCACAGAGTCTTAAGCTGCACCAGGAGGGGTTAAGGTTGGACATCAGTATGAAACTCTTTACAGAAAGGGTGATTAGACATTGGAATGGGCTGCCCATAGGGCGGTCCCGTGGTGTAAAGGAGAGCACTCTGGACTCTCTGAATCCCAAGGACCTGAGTTCCAGTCTCAGTGGGGACCATCCCCTGGCAGTTCAAGCCTCCCTGCCATCTCATCCCGTCAGATCTTGGATGCTCAGCAGGGTCAGCCCTGGTCAGTACCGGGTGCTGTGACAGTACCGAGGACTTCCCTGTCACTGTCCAAGCTCACTCGGCCGTGGCAGATGGACCTCAGGACTTAAAGGGTGGGGCCAGTTCTGTGCACGCTGTGCCTCACCTAAAAAAATCCACTGTGCAGGCTGGAAGGGCACGTGGGGAGAGCCCTTCCCAAATCTTTGTTCATGAAGTTTGGCCATACATACCTACATTCACGGGCTGCCCAGGGAGGTGGGGAGTCGCCATCCCTGGAGGTGTTTAAGGAAAAACTGGACGTGGCACTGAGTGCCATGGTCTGGCTGATAAGGTTGGTAGTAGGTTGGACTCTGTGACTTGAGAGGTCATTTCCAACCTAATAGAATTTGTGACCACTGAGCACCCGAATCCTCCTTGCAAACCCTGCTTGGCGCTTGCTGGGCTGGTCCGCGGGGCTGGGTGGGGGGTGTGCGGCGCTTCTGCATTGCCCCACGTGCGTCCCGAAGAGATGCTCCTGCATTGCAGACACCGGCAGTCCCCGCGCTGGGACGTTCCCTGTTCCTCCGGGCCATTGCCGGTTCCTCCAGGCCATTCCCTGTCCCGCCCAGACATTCCCAGTTCCTCCGGGCCATTCTCTGTTCCTCCAGGACATTCCTCGTTCCTCTGGGCCATTTCTGGTCCTGCCGTGCCATTCCCCGTCCCTCCATGCCATTCCCCGTCCCTCCATGCCATTCTCCGTCCCTCCGGGCCATCCCCTGTTCCTCAGGGCCATTCCCGGTCCCTCCGGGCCATTCCCAGTCCCGCCGGGCGGTGGCGGCACCAGGCGCGCGCTGCCCGCCCTCCACGTGACGTCCACCATCATGACGTCATCGTCGTCCCCGCCCGCCCAGCGCCGCCATGTTCAAGGTGAGGGAATCAGGGATCATCCCCCAGTCCGTCCGTGCATCCATCCATCCATCCATTCCCCGGCCCCGCTGCGCTGGCAGCGCCCGGGGCATCGATCCCGCGGAGGGGCGGCCGCACCGGGAGCTCCCGGCCCGGGGGGTTCCTCGTTCCGCCCGCGGGGCTCGGTCCCTGCACCCTCACAGGCTCCCGGTTCTGCTGTGGCTGCGGCCGCCCAATCACTCCTTTCAGCGCCCGGAGCCGCCCGTGGCGCGGGAGGAGCCGCGCTCCGGCGAGCGGGCGGCGCGGAGGGGCCGCAGGGCCGGGCAGGGAGCGCGTCCCGTGTCCGGAGCTGCCGGGGCTGCCGGGGCTGGGGCTGCGGCACCTACTGCGGGTCGCGCAGGTGTCCTCTGAAAGTCACGTAAAAGTGACAGTTCGGTTGTGGGAGGTCTCCCTTTGGTGCGTGAAGGTTGGCAGTGAAACCTGCGAAAAACTCGATCCGCGGCTTTTTGTCTAAAAGACCTTTGGCTCCGGTAAAAGGAGCCCCAGAGCCTTCAGGCCGAAGCGAGCGGTGTGTTCCACTCGGGGGCTTGTCACGGCTGCTCCAGAAACAGGAGGGTTTTTTTTTAAAAAAAAGGTGATGCTCGATCTTGCTATTGGTTCTCCTGGGTACTATTTTCTGTGTCAAATGTTGATAGTCTGCGTCATAGAATCACAGAATCGATTGGGTTGGAAAAGACCGAGATCATCAAGTCCAACCCTTGGTCCAACTCCAGTCCATTACCAGATCATGGCACTCAGTGCCACATCCAATCTCAGTTTAAAAACCTCCAGGGATGGGGAATCCACCCCCTCTC
>JAWWLZ010000001.1:106583502-106598041 GCA_035041345.1 Poliocrania exsul | reverse complement strand
GGCAGAGCTTGAGCCCGTGCCCCCTTGTCCTATTGCTGAGTGCCTGGGAGAAGAGACCAACCCCCACCTGGCCAGAATGTCCCTTCAGGTAGTTCTAGACAGTGATGAGGTCACCTCTGAGCCTCCTCAACATTTAGGATACACTAATGTATCCTAAATATACTAATGTAACTAAAACACAAGTTTCATCATAACATCAGGAGAAACTTCTTTCCCTGGAGGGCAGGAGAGCGCTGGAACAGACTGCCCAGGGATGTCATGGAGTCTCCCTCCTCTGAGACTTTCAAAACCCACCTGGAAGTGTTCCCATGTCACCTGCTCCAGGTGATCCTGCCTTGGCAATGGGGTTGGCCTGGGCGATCTCCAGAAGTCCCTTCCAACCCCAACAAGTCTGTGATTCTGTGATACTGATCTGCTGAGCAGCCTTACACCTCCTCTGCTCTTCGCCCAGCTTCTTTTTTCTTCTTGTGCATTAATGTTGTGACAGTTGCTGGAATTATTGGTGAGAATTTTATCTTGGAATCACTGACAATTCCCTAATTGATACTGAATTTCATTAAAGGGGTTATGTGGGTTTAGGCACTGTGTATTATACTATTGCTTTTATACACTGAGGTTAGGCAGATTTAGGTGCTTCAGACCAACCTGATTTTATGCCTGTAAGAGCAAAAGGGGAAGGTGGCTTTTTGTCCTTTATAGTTGTGCTTCAGGAACAGGAGTACTCAAGAGTTTGAGTTTTAGTTTTAGTGTTTTTGTAACTGGAGTTAAGAAATAGGAGGAAGAATAGGAAAAGAAAAGTGCATTGGCTTCGAACAGTAGGACACTTCTCAGAAGTGTGCTCAAGGAGTTTTTTCTGTGCTGTTTTTCCTTTCCCCCCTGTTTTGACAGTGACAGTAACAGTAATAAGTAAATTGAGAAACCACAGACTAGAGGAAAAAAAAGCTCTACTTAATCTTTAGCTCTTTGTTCCCCTGTTTGTTTGAGAACAAATATGGGATTTATGCTTCCCATAATTCTTTTAGTTAAGAGTTAAGGACTTTGAGAAAGAGACTAAAGCAAGACAATAGAAGATGAAATATCATGGTCTTTTTTTCCCTCCTGCTTTTTGATAGAATTTGCTTCTTTTGTGTCTGAAGATGAAGTTGAATTTTGTGGCTAGAGCAAGGAGTGGATGTAGCACCTTTTTTACTCACAGTCACTGCAGAGCATTGCCAGGAGGAAAGAACATCAGGTCTCCTCTGTTGATACCAACAGAGTAGTTGTAAGACAGGCAGGTTGAAGATACATCTCAGTCAGTCAAAATGCTTTACTAAACCAATTGGTTTAGTAGTAAAGGATTAGTACAGAATTATGAAATGAGATCCTAAAGGGAATTTTGGAAACAGAAAGTGCAGTGGTTGATCTTTCATACTCCCAAATAAATATTTCCATGTGTGCAGTCCTTGAGCACCAGTTCTATCTGTCCCATAAAGCAGCTGATGTAGAGGACAGTCTGTCCCGAACAGCACATTTAAAGAGAGATTCAACTTTCACTTTTAGTGGTTAATTTCATTTTGTTAAAAAGTAAAAAAAGTGGAAAAGGTGTGCATTTCAGTATCTTCATAGTATAAATGGTTGACATTTTCAGTCTGAGTAGTTCTGTGATCACCGATACCTGTTTGTGGAACCAAAGTGCTTCCATTCTTGTGGTCTGCTGTTTGTGTCTATATAAAAATTTCAAATATTTAAAGCATTTGGAATTACTATTTCTACTGTTGACACTTAGCACCATTTACAGTGTTTGAAAACATATTTCAGAATGAAAATGCATTTAGATTTTTGCCTTTTCAGTGACAGAACAATTTTGCAGTGAAAAAGGAAAGATTGAGGAAATAAACTCTACAGTTATTAATGGTTAGTAGTGTTTGTGTTTTTGTCTTGGCTAATGGAAGTATGTGTAAAGTGTTTTAAGCAAACACTATTAAAGATTATTTTTGTCTTTCCTTGGCTGTGAAACAGCTGATCCAATCATTGTGGTGTTTCATTTATGGTGCTGTAGTAATGCATCTGTAAATTCACATGAGGAAAAACTTCCATTTTGAGCAAGTTTTTCCATACCTTTTGACCCCTCAGATCCCTTCCATCTTCCTGAAAAGCAATCCTGTGACCTGGTTCTTGTGTGCTGTTTCTCTACACACAAATGAGAAGGAAGTTTGACAAATGTATAGGCTGATTTTTGGTTTGAGGAGCATCTTGGTTACACTTAATAAACATTCCATCTGCAAATGCTTATTTGTATACAGTAAGCTGATGTGGTCTGGACAATTTTAAGGCTATTTTCTAACAGTTCTGCAGTGGTCACGAAGTTGCAGAGCAGTTGTCCTGTGATGAGGCCAGTTATCATCACAGCATGAAGGATGTTTTGGTCTGACCAAGGCCACACAAGCAGCTAGGCCTGTGCAATGGACCCTTCTGTTTCTGAAACAGTGCAGGGTTTGCTGCCTCCTCCTTTTTCATCCCCCCTTCCCTGGCCACAGAGTTCCTCTGGTGCCTGTCAGGCTGTTTCCTGGATGGGTTCAGCTTGCTAAGCCTGCACAAAGCTCTCCAATTCTCTTTCAGGACTGATCTTTTGCCAGACTGGTGAGGTGAAATCGCCTCATGGTGGGAGCATCCGGCCACCCAAGGTGGGGCAGGGTGAGCAGCAGGACTGCTGGGAGCCGGTGCTGGAGCAGAGCCAGGTGTTTCCAGTCTGGTGTTACATCCATTCACCTATAACCTGATACAGCAAAGCACAGGCTGTTGTAACTGCACTTTCCCTGAGCAGTAACAGGAATATGAGACACTGAGAGCTTTCCCATTTCAGCTACTGTTTCTGGAGTTACATTTTGCTGTTAATAAGGATAAACAGTTGTTGGAAGATGCTCACTGAGCATTCTGTATTTGCTATGCAGTTACGGTTTTTATCTTCTGTTTGTTAAGTTGAAGCACACTTTGCCATTAAGAAATACAGTTTAGTGCAGATCCTGAATATCAGGAGAATTATATCCACCTTACTCATGGTGGTGTGTTGTGTGACCAGATTGAATCTGCAGTATTCAAGAACAGTCAGCAAGTAATTCAAGTTTCTGACAGAAGAGTAGGAGATATTCCTAAAATTCTTAGAAAGCAGTGATTGTGCTCTGGTATTTTCACCTGTAGGTCTCATTCTTTTCTCAAATCCAGCTGCAAATATTAACTAGAAGTAAAATGCTGAACTTCTGGGTACTAACTGTGAAAAACATGAGGTGTTATGGACATTCACAAAATTGTTTATAATCTGAATATAATATTAGTATTTCTACTTTTAATAAAAGTTTTGTTTCAAATGAGAGAAAACAAGATGTTTTTGTAAGATGAAAACTGGTGAGATTGGCATTTATATTTTCTGTCTCCTTTATTCTTAGGCTTTTCCAAACACCATCTGAATAATTTAGGTGTTACCATTTGTGTGCCTTAGACTGTGTACTGCTAACCCCTCTTTCTCCTAATTTCTAAACATCATAATATATCACTTTTTACCATGTGTAGAGGTGCATAAACATTGTCTCCGTGGGTGTGTTCAAATGTGTTGCCACTTTATTGGCTCCTAACGATGTCTTTGTCTTCCTCTGATGTTTCCAGGTAATTCGGCTGGGGGCCACCCCCATCAGCCTCAGTTTGCTCTCTGTCCAGGTTTATGCTGCTTCCTCAGAGAAGACTTCCAAAAAGGAGTTGCTGAAAATTGAGGAGGTGAGTGTGGTTAGAGCCTTAGGGCTCTTCTATCTAAGGAATTCTGCAAGACATTATGTTTTGATATGTGAAAGCCTTTAGGTGCATCTCTTCACCTTTTGTATTTTTGCCTTTACTTCCCAGTTTACCATAATAGAGAGGTCTATATAGTTCTGCTTCTTTTACCTGGGGGTTGCATTTGATGTTCTTCACTTGACAGCATCAGGCTTGTTTGTAAGATCTTTTTCCTGTGTTAAAGCCTTCTGTTCTTCATTCAGAAATTATGTTTCCATGTTTGTAGATTTGCTTGTGGTTATATTTCAAATCCACAGGAATATTTTCTTTGCTTTTTATCTGGGTAACACCATTTATTTTTTACTTTAAGTACTGTTAGCAAATTCTAATCAAATTTCTTCTATGTTCTCTACTAAAACAGAAAATGTTTTATTTCTAAAAATATCCTCTTTCTTTTATGATCAAAATTCTTGTCTGGCAATGTTTTGAATCTACTATAATAACTTACAGAATTTTATCAGTTTTCCTTTCTTCCCAGTCTTTGGGCTTAAGCAACAAAAAATACAATATGTAGTAAATACCTGTTACCTTTTTATTTCTCCAAGGTGTTACAAACATCTTGGTTATATCATAAACAGAGCTTTAAAACACCCTGTCAAACTGTAGGCTCACCAGCATTGTTGCATAGGCTTTTAAAAGCCTCCAGCATTAAAAAAAATTAAGTGGTTCATAACTATATGCAGCTTTATATCCACATTTGTGTGTAGTTGTTTAAAAATTTTGAGTACTTCAGTCCAAGCTAAAGTGTTCTTATATAAGCAGTGAAACTGAATGTGCTGGTTTAAAGGTAAACTGGCAGGAGAAATGAACCCAGCTCAGGAGAGATTGTAAGTTAAGAGTTACAATTTAATAAAAATGTTACAATAAATACAATGACACAAAGAGAAATTGCTTTTAACCCACAGAACCCAGTAGTATAACCCAGTGCCCTGGGGCACAAACACAAAGGGGTTTGTTGGCCCCTATGCTGAACCCCACGTGGTTCCCCCGAGTCCAAAGCAAAAGGAGGTAAAAAACCTGTTGGTGCAGATGATGTCACAGTCTGATCAAGAGTGGTGGTCCCCTCCTGTCGAGGTTCTGGTCCTCCTCTGGGTCTGACAAGTGGTTTCGCAAGTCCTAAAACCCCCAAGATTATATTCCCTCAGGTCCAGCTGGGACCACCCAGTACCTCCCCCAGGGTGGGGAGTCACACAATGGGTGATCTGACTCTGTGAGTCGTGGGCTATTTGGAATCATTGATGGCCCATTAGCAGCCATGACACCTCAGGCTGGGTGTTAAGGTGCTAACAACTCCCTGGAGGGGGGTTGTCACTGCTCTTATCTCACAGGTGTCTTTCACACCCAGCTCACACCCTGAGGGGTCGGGTATGCCCTGGGCAGCTGCTGCAAATGCTCCATTGTTAACAGTTCTTGGGAAATGAATAGGGGGTGTAGAATACACAGCTTTGGTCACACCCACACAGTGATAAACTGGTCCCACCTGCTGAACTAGGACTCTGAATTAAACTTATTTTTGCATATACTTCAGTCTTCTGGAGGTGTGTGCATGGGTAGTTCATCTGTGCATTGTGGGGGCATCAGTAACTGCAGAGCTCTCCTGGGGACATTGATAACTGCAGAGCTCTCCTGGCTTTGCCCCGCGTGGTGACCTCAGCGTGGCTGCCGCGTGCCCGCCCCTCCCTGCCATGAGTCAGTGCTGGGGCAGCGCGTGCAGGTCCTTGTGTGCCAAGTAATTGCCTTGCCCATCAGCTCCTGCAAGGCACAGTGTGCAAGCCATGGAGTTCTGGCTGCCTTTCTTGCCATTCACAGAGCATTAGTTTGGATCTCGACTGTGTCAGCTGTTTAGCTGCATAAAATTTATGGGACTTTCCTTACTGCTGAGGCTTCTGTCCTTGTGCCAGACGTGGCTGTGAGGTTGTCCAACAGGATGCAGGTTCAACTGGTGACTATGACTGCAGGGATGACCAGAGCTTGTAGGGAAATGACACTGAAAATGCTTGTCTTTTAAAGCGTTATGGGAAATCCAGCTGCACGAGTTACTGAATTAGTGGACATGTTCTATGTCATTATATATTTTGCTATGGTTAGCAGCTTTTTTATTAGGATAGAGATACAATTCTTTTACAGCTTATCATGAAGGGAAGTTGTAGCCAGATGGGGGTTGGTCTCTTCTCCCAGGCACTCAGCAATAGGACAAGGGGTCACGGGCTCAAGCTCTGCATGGGGAAATTTAAGTTGGAGATCAGAAAAAATTCTGGCAGCAAAAAATCAGGCATTGGAATGGGCTGCCCAGAGAGGGGGTGGATTCCCCATGCCTGGAGTTTTTTAAACTGAGATTGGCCGTGGCACTGAGTGCCATGATCTGGTAAATGGACTGGAGTTGGACCAAGGGTTGGACTTGTTGATCTCAGAGGTCTTTTCCAACCCAAACGATTCTATGATTCTATGGAAAGAGGGCTAGCTACACTTGAATGCAGCAGGATTTGCAAACATCAGTTTATAATAAATTACTAAATGGACTATATAGTGTGAAGTGTAAGCTTTTTATACTAAACATCAGCGTGGTGTATAAACTGCTAGAAATTTTAACAGATTTTGTGTTGA
The DNA here is from genome assembly GCA_035041345.1 of Poliocrania exsul. Lineage (NCBI taxonomy): Eukaryota > Metazoa > Chordata > Aves > Passeriformes > Thamnophilidae > Poliocrania > Poliocrania exsul. The sequence continues at coordinate 106,591,636 of JAWWLZ010000001.1, read as the reverse complement.
TCTGAACTTTGCTGTGCATCTTCAACAGTATAGATGTTAGTATTTTTTTTTCTTTTTAATGGAATATGATTTTAAATATGCTTAGATAATTTTAATAAATGTCATGCTAAACCCTAAAGAGGGTGGTTTAGTGTTTACCATGTGAAGGTGCCCATTGTTGGTTACAGCTCCTCTTCGCTCAGCCCAGGGTGCTATTGGTGCTGTCAGTTGCTGATGTGGTTAATGACCACAGCGTAGAGATGTTGTACCATTTTCCTGCTCAGTAACAAACAGATACATTTGTATCGGATGTTACCTTTGTTAGAAGCTGCTCAGGCTCTTTGATGGTGTCTTGTGTGAATACAGAAAATGAGGGATTGTGATTTCTCGTACATTTACTACGTTAACTGGGAGCCAGAAATGCTGATTAAGGCGAGAAACATTTTTCACAATTATGTTTTGTGTTCTTATTAAACTAGTTTAATATTAATTTATAACTTGTGACTTGGTTCATATAACAGCTATGAATGAATTGCATAGCAGTTAGAATTCTGTCATCTTCATCATAATTATGTACTGTATAATTAAACTTTGCTCATAATGGTTGTCTCACAGCTGCGTGAATTTTTATTATGCATTGTTTATGTAGTAAGCACAGTGTTAAGTGTTCTGTTCATGCCCTCAAGACCTACTTACACAATTAAACCTTTGGTTTTAACCTCTTGTTTGCTGATATTCACAGCTGTCACTCTACTCCTCTCCAGCTCGTGAGACTAAATATGTGGAGAATCCACAAACTGAATTGGAAGAGGGGGTTTCCCGTCTGCGGCGTGCAATGGAGCCATATACAGCCTGGTGTCAGGTATAATGGTTATCTCACATCTGAGAGTGGCTCAGGGATAGGGGTCAAGCTGGGATTGGGATTTCTTTTTTCCAGAGATGGAGTTAACAGGTAGCAGCACAGTTAAAGTTGATAGCTGTGAAAGCATTTTTCAAAAATGCTGCATTACTTAAAGTTTTCTGCATTAGTTAAATTTTTGCACAGTTCAAGTCATAATGTCTACTCCCTTCTCATACAAAACCAGTTGTTTCTGTCCACTAATTTGCTGCACTAAACCCCTGCATTTTTTGCATTTTGTCTCCCTTCAAAAGAATTAAAATTGACTAAATCATAGAATTGTTATCTGAAATGAACTTTATGCTTAAATATATCTAGGGATATCTGGATTTGGTACTGTCCTTAGTGGAGGAAGATAATCAAGTTTGCAGTTTCCATGCTTGAGCAGAAAGCCTTAAATTATCAAGTGTTGTGTTTTGAAGCAGCAATACTGAGTTGCCCTCACTACAACTGTGACAAAACACAACTTTGCAAAAAATGAATCAATATTTGCTGAACTGGCAGTGGTAATCCTAATCTCCAGACCTTACCCCAAAACTTTCTCATACATATTTTATTAGGTAGCCTGTTTATAGTAAACAGTCATTAAATACAAAAATAGTCTCTGGAGCACAGAGGAAAACCAAGATCTTTGTAATTAAGGCCTAAATTGTTGGTATTAGATTGCAAAGTTCTAGGATGTCTTTCTTGCTCGTTCCTGACACAGCAAATGTTGAGGCTCACTTGTGAAGCAAGGGAGGGCATCTTTGCCATCTGGTTGCCTCTTGACTACTTTGGCCTTGGGCTGTTGTGAATCCCCTTAAGCTGCAACTGTTTGTCCAGTTCTCCATAGAAAGCCAAGCTGTTCAGATCAGGGTGTCCTTTCTGCCTGGAAGGTTCATGTGGTGGTTCTGACCTTCTTTGGCAGGAATGAAACCTTTTTCCAGAGGTACTCAGTGTTACTCAGTTTAGTGACGTGTTTCTAAAGTGCCACCAGCAGGAGCACTGGCTGCAGTTCAGAAGGTGGAGGGGGGCTTTCCACAGGGTAGTTTGAGGTGTGACCTCCCAGAACACTTGGGTTCTGTTCTGGTAACCTTAATCTCATCTCAGATGAAATCTGAGAGCAGCTGAGCTGCCCACTAGGACTGACTGCAGGTAAGCCTTGAGCCTTGTTTTATGTCTTGCTGGCCTGTTGTCATCCTATTTGTTTGGGGTTTTTTGTCTGTGTGGTGATCATTTACATACGATGTGCTGCTCTGCTCACACACAACAAGCCACTTCCTGGCAGTGGTTACTGACTCATTTTATGAGGTGGGCATGTCAGCTTCATGGGTTTGGGGTAGTTTTGTTTGCTTAACTGTAGTCAGAGGTAGCTTTGGTTTTACACCACCCCCACCCCCTGCTATGCTGAAGAAAATAATATTGAAGTGTGTCTCAGTTGCCTTTACAATTAAAAATATAACCCAGGATAATGAGAATAAAATTAGTTGTGTTCATATATCTGTTTCACTTTTTCAAAATTACTTAACTGTAGTGAAAATTCAGTTCAAAACTCAGGTGTAGAAATGAGCCAGTGACAGAAGCTGTTCAGCTGTGACAGAAGGTCAGACTTAGTCTCTGGAGTCTTTAGAGCAAGTTCTTTTTAAATTGGCTTTGAATAAGACCAACATCCATTCAGGGTTACGTCATATGTCACATGATAACACTTTTATTTTCGTGACAGATTGGGGTTTTTCACTTCACTCTTGCCAGTGAGGAAATGAAAGTTCTAAAAATATTATCCCCATGCAGTATCCTAAACAAATGCTTTCACTTCTGCACAGATGCCTCATAGGTGGAATTGTGAGACCATTCTCTGCTTTTTTGGGGCATATAGGTTTATGAATTTATGCCTGAATTATAGACAGCCTTACACTGTCTCTCTGAAGGATTATTAGTATAAATAAGAATTAACAGGGTTCTTTTTATTGAGTTTTTTTTTCCTCTTTTGATAAAAGTATGAATTCTTTTACTTCCTGCATATTCTCAGTCTGAAAAAGGTCTAGAACTAGTCTGGGGTTGATGCAGAGTTCTTTGATTTACTTTGGGCATTGTATGGACATCTCATTTTCCAAGTCCCCTCAGAAGTGCAGTTTGGTGAACCTGAGACAGTGTCCTGGAAAGTGGAATTCATCACCTTGCAGAGAGTCACCTACTCCTGTGAAGTGCAGGGAAGGATTTATGGCAGTGTTGAACTTCTTTTCCTTGCATCACCTCAAGTATTTTTGCAGTATCTGTGCACACCGAAAAACCTGAGCTAATTCTGAGTTTCGGCTACCTGATCTTAATAAAATATTGAGGTTGAGTTGTGCATTTTAAAGTATTATATTTCATCTGTGTCCAAAGAGTACTTTGAGAAAAACCCATAAGTTATGCCAAAGGTAATGTTGAGCAAGTGTAGCCCTACAAGGGAAGGGAATAAAAAGTGGGAATAAAGGAAGTTATTTTAGTGACCCAGCACTTTTTTCTTTCGTGTTTTGAGTTTGTTTTTTTCTTTTTTTGTCATGTCAGTTACAGTCTATAGTTAATATTTTACTTACTTGGTATCTATTTACTGTTGTTCTCTTTTTTTTTTTTTTTAGGATCTTTATGCCAAAGCTATGCCCAATTTAGAAAAAGCTGTTGAGCATGGTAGAGGTAAATCAGCTTAGTTTTCTTAACTAGCAATTTAAAATGCAGGACTGTACTACATCTTCTGTTAAAAGGGAATTCCAGTAATCATCATTATATGTATAATTTCTAATGCATTTGGGACTACTTTATTTGCACTATGTATCTGTTTAAATTTCCTTTGTGACTTATGACACTATATTTCTAAACAATTAAAAGCTAAGCATCTATGTTTATCAGTGTCACTAAAAATTACTTATACAGGAAAAAAGGGAAAAACTCTCACAATTTATTCCCAGCCAGTAGTATTTGCATGACCCAGCCTGGTAGCTGAACCTTCCTGTAATGATTATAACTTGTTGCAAATGTTACGTTCTTTTGTTTGTAATGTTCAGCCTTTTCATTTTGGTTTACTTCCATGGATCTCCAAAGAATTTTGAATTAATCCAAAAGAATTTGTATTTGTTTTTATTTTTGTAAGCATCCTTTCATGATGAGGCTTACCAGGACTGAGCAGGAATGCTGTGTGGAGCTCATTTCAGATACTACACCTCCTTTCCTTCAGCTTAGCAGTCTCAGTCTTTTGAAGTCATTTGTATGGAAGATTTTTCATAGTTTTCCATTCCCCAATGGCCTCACATCTTGGAGTGAACTTTGTTTATGCTGTGTCTTTCCATTGTGTCCTGATTTTTTTTATACAATGTTTTACCAAAACTAATTCGTGTTAACATGCAACTGTAAAATTCCACTTTGCAAAGGTTTTTAGCACCATTTTGAAAAAGACATGATTGAGATGCAAAAGAGCAAAAGCTTTGAAAATGGGTAAATACAATACAATAGAATACAATGTTCAGTTTCATTCACGTGTCACTAGAGAGCATCTCAAAGGCTTTGAATTTTATGCCAGCAAGTCTAAAATGGGCATGATAGTTAAATGTGTTTTGATAACTCTTTGTGTTTTGTAACAATTACCAGTGTGTATTGATGATTCCTTATCACAAACACACTTTCACATTACATTAAAGCACTTTGTTCTGACTTCTTTTCAGAGGGCTATGAATTTCTCCAAAAGCCTCCTGCTGGATTTTATCCAAGACTTGGTGTGATAGGTTTTGCTGGAATTATTGGATTGTTTCTTGCCAGAGGTAAGTGGGAACCTTTTGAACTGGTTATGATTTGGGAGAAGTAATTAACTTGTGGATTTTAGGGTACTAATTTTTAATTGTGAAATGAGATCTGACTTAAATGTACCAGTGTGTTTCTACAATGTTCCTCCAATTATGCAGAAACTTCATCAATAACCATCCAATTTAATTTTATGAATGCTGTATCTGTTAACAGAATCAAGTCTTTGATATTTCCCTGTTCTAGCTTAGTATGACAAAAATGAGAAAGGATTCATTTGCTGGTTTTTCACCGAAAAATCCTTTCAATTATTTAAGTTCTTGATCACATATATTAATGTAGAAAACCAGAGGAATGAATTATGGTAAAATACAGAGGTTCCTGAACTATGGCAAGTGTCCAGTCAGTTGCATATTTCAGTTCCTTGTGTGTCCAGGCACGCAGTGGCTGAAGGGGTGATAGTCACACTTGTGAACTCTGTATTAGAGATACCTGCACATTTTGCACTGTAGAAAAGGGTACAGGTAGTTTCATCACACTTGTTGAAGAAATGTTTGTGCTTTCATAGAAAGAAACATTAGTTTAAGAAATGTTATTTGTGAAAAAGTATTTTGTGTTTGTGTTGGGAGATTGTTAATACAGTGAAATGAAAGAACACAAGAAGAAAACTTGCAGGTAACAACTGTAATGTTGTAGAATTTAAATACTAGGGAGGGCTTGCTTTGGATAAAAATACACCTTTGTGGAGCCTGAATGTATTGAAAAAAGTGTAAGTGTGTGCTTGGCTACATAGAAATAGAAAGTATTCTGTGAATATATGCACTCCTCAAAATACTTAATTTTCTAGTGAAGATGGTGAAAGCAATATTTTGGTTTTTTCCTTGTGTATTTTTTTAAAATGAAATCAAGATCCCCAGCTTTACCCATTTGAAGATCTTTCTGTTCAAATTCCTGCTTCTCAAGCTGTGTGGTCATGAATGAGATCAGCTTCCATCCTTTAGGACTGTTGCAAAATGGGGGCAGAAGGGGAAAGTGCAACCTTGGGGCTGGAACTGAAAGATCAGAGGATCCTAAATCCAATAAAAATAAAAATACCTCATAATAAAAATGTTTGGTTTGTGAGGAGCAATAATTTTAAAACTTTTTGTCTGGTTATGCTTTACAATACTGACCATTATTTCCAGAAAGACTTCAAACTGTAGAAGGAAGTGCCCCTTAATTCTGATGATACAGAAAGTTAGAAACAAATGTCCTGGGGCTTTTTATCACTTTCCCCCTTGGACTCACTGGAAAAACTGACCTCTTGAAAGGTACAGATAAAACCCTCCAGGTCTGACCATAACATACAGCTGCCCACTAAGTGGAAAATATGGTATTAGAAGTTTAATCATGTGAATATTGTGCAGTCATCCAGCTTGGTTTAAAATGCCATTGAAGATAATTAGTTTCAGCCTTGTTTTGCATGTGGACTCATGCACTTCACTCCTAAGAGAGAAGCAGTAGTGTCTTTATTGATGCAAAACAATGATTTAACCAGATTTGATGGCAAGGTACATGGGGTTAGTTACTGCAAAGAGGACAGGGTCAGACAAACTGTCTGGGGAGGATCCTCCTCTTGGGTCTCAAGATTCAGAGACAACCTCCTTGCTTTCCAGACTCCTGTCCAGAGGGGTCGAGGTGCAGCTGGGTCCAGTCTGAGTCCCAGACTGGGGCAACAGTTTATGTCTGAAGGATTACATGTGCACAATCAATCTAAGATACAACCTTAATGAAGGTTACGAAGTTTAGCAAACTGTTAGTTGCTCACTGAGGATTTGTTGCAGCAAGGAATCTCTCAGTGTCCAGGAGTGAGGGATCTCTGCAGCAGGTGTAACCTTGAGAGTGGTCCCCCAAGGGGAGAGCCTGTTGTGCAGCAGCTGCTGTGCAGGAGAGCTCAGAGGACTCCTGGGCTGCTCACTGACCATGGGGTAAGATCACAGAATCACAGTCCTGTTTGCACACTGACTGCAGGGGAGAGTTTCTCTCATGTTTGGCTTGAGCTGAACGTTGCCCAGCCCGTGGCTGATGAGTTGCTGCCTGCCCACCCTGAACACACCTTAGGCTGGATGCAGCCTTGACCAGAGGCATCCATATAGTTAGTTACAAGGTCATTTTCACCATGGAGAGATGTTAATAATATTGTCTTTAAAAGGTTAGAAGAATAATTACTGGTTAGAGTAGTCTTGTTTCTTAAGAAAACAGTAGGACTTGACAGAAAACATGCTAAACTATATCTAAGAAAATAGTTTATGAATAAAATGTTAGGGCCATTCAGCTGTCTTGATTAAGGTATACTCTAACAATGTGTTTGGGGTTTTTTGTTATGAAACAGGCTCAAAAATAAAGAAGTTGGTGTACCCTGCAGGTCTCATGGGTATCGCTACCTCCATGTATTACCCTCAGCAAGCGGCTGCCATTGCAAAGGTCAGTGATGATACCTTTCTTTGGAGAAGTGACTTTTACTTTGATCATTGCCTCCTAGCTTCAGATTTACTGGTCATCCATTTTAAAAAGCCATGTTAGTGTTCTTGGCACTTAACAGAATTGTAGTTATTTTGTCAAAGCACATACAGTCTGGGCTGAATTCAGACATTCTGTTCCTTTTAGTGACATTTTTTTCCTAACATCTGCAGGAGTCTTCTTCAGTTTGAGGAATACAATTTCCTTTCTAAATCTCTACCCTCAAATAGTATTAACATAAATATGCCTAGTGAGTACAGTTTGTGTGTTTACTTAAAATGCTAAGGAAGCCTGAAATGTCTTGAGAGCAGATGAAAAGAAAGAGAAAAAAGATTCTATGGAGAAATCATAGGAACAAGATTTTGAGAGAAACATTATTGATATTTTCTGGGTTTTGTTGATTAGGGTTTTAAGAAAGGTAGCAATGCACATTCTAGGAGGAGGTAAGAATGCTGCTGCATAATTATTGGATGCCTTCCCTTTTTATGGATTTGTGGGTTTCCTTTGAAAGAAAGAACTGAAGAGACCGGGTAATTGCTTATAGCCCCTACTGATGTCAGATCATGTGCCCTGCTGCCCACACTTAGTTGTACTGGCAGATTCCTCAGTTCTCCAACACTCTCTATTTCAAATCCTACTTTTAACCACTCCCAGTGCACCTGTCTTAGTGTGTCAGAAATGCTTTTTGTTTCAGCCTTTGGTAAATTTGCTATCCAGTTATTGGCCACTTGTGAATGACTCTGAGGTATCAAAATGATAATAGGATATTCTCAAGAACTTAGGATGTTCTTTGAAAACTGGAAGGTCGTTGACTTAGGGAGAGTCAAAGCTGCTGTGTTTGAGCTCTGCCAGCAGGGTGATACTCTGATCTCTCATGGAATCTTTTTTTAGTGCAGCCAGGATTCAGATGCTCTAAATACAGATAATTCTGCTGACTTATTCTCAGACAGTGAAAATTATGCAAGTGGCAGGAAAAAAATGAAAATTTAAGAAGCTTAGACTTTT
>JAWWLZ010000001.1:106563904-106574837 GCA_035041345.1 Poliocrania exsul | reverse complement strand
AGGGGCCCAGAACTGAACACAATACTCAAGGTGTGGCCTCACCAACGCAGAGTACAGGGGAAGGGTCACTGCCCTGGGCCTGCTGACCATGCTCTTTTTGATCCAGGACAGGATCCCATTGGCCTTCTTGGCCAACTGGGCCAGTAGCTTCTTCAACAGCTTCTGAACAGACAAGCAAAAGTTTGGTCATCTGAACTAAGTGATAAACACCTACTTTGGGCAGAAGATGCTGTTTCCTGTTATATGCCCTCCTTTCATTGGTTGGTAGTAAAAACAACAACAGTCTAAAACTTCTAAAAACTATTACTTCTTTTGTAATTGATCCTTAGTATGGGCAGTGAGGAATTAGATATGTTAGAGGTGGGAAAGACAGAACCTACTTACAAAAAGTTGGTTTCTTTAAGGGAAACTTAGAGCAGCATTTTTGAAAGTGCTTCATATTTCTGTGAGAGTCAAGTTCAAGCTCAGCTTAAATAAAAGAGGAATAACTTTCTGATTGACCAGGGGAGAATGAATAAGGTAAACCAGTGATGTTCTCTTTATTCTAAGCAATACACTGCAAACAAAAGAGGACAGAAGAAAAGGTAAATTATTAATCTGTGTGCCCAGATGAACCTGTGTTTTTCTTGTGCAGCTGCTGAGTTGGGTTTTTTTTTGGTGGCCAATTTTTCCCTTTGAAGAGTTTTCATAAGAATAAGAGATGTATAGCTACCCTTGAAATTATGATTTCTAAGAGTAGGTGCCAGTGGGACAGGGCTTGGCCACCTGCAAGACTTTTTCAGAGGTGGCAACAGAAACTTCTGCACCTGGCTTGGCTGCAGTGTGAGGGCAAAGGGCACCACACATTTTGGGGGGTTGACATTGAGCTGGTTTGCTCTGGAGTGTTTCCTTTGTACGGAAGGAAAAGTTTCAGATAAATCATTGTGGGTTTTTTTAAAGTTTGTTGTTTAAAATTTAAGTCTCAGGGTATCTCTGTTAGATACTGTGAGCTAAGTAGAGGTGTCTTTTAATGTACTGAAACCATACAAAAAGCATTGTGTAATGTGAAAATGATAGTTATATAATTTTCAGTTTCAAATAATGACTTTTTTTTTTAATCCCATGGAATCCCAATGTATGAACACTTTATAATGAATGTGTTGTTAAGATTTGTTATCAGTCACCTTTCGATTGAAACTGTCAGAAGCATAAGAAGACAAAATATTTCCCCCTGTGCTGTGGGATAGAGCTCTGATGTGTGAACTCCTCTGGCCACTCAGATTTGTTGTGGAGTAGTTGAGCCAGAAGTAGAAAGACTGTCTAGAATATGTGCTTGCTTCTAATTATGAGAGGGCATTGTGGCACAGAAGAGATTTGTCTTCTGGGTCATTGATCTAAGCACATTTTTTGCGTCTAATCTGATTTTGAGTGTGACTAGAGGACTTTGGCACCTTTCTGTAAAATTGTGTGTGTGTATTTCCTGTGCCAGCTCAAAGGATGTCCTTTTCTGGCCAACCCATATTCCTGCTTGAGCAGTCTGACTCAGGCTCACTGTTTACATGGTGGGCATGTACAGTAGATGGAGTTAAAAGTACTTCTTGGTTGCTAATTCAGCAATTGAATTTCTGTGAGGAATGACAGTTTACCAGTGGATTGTCTTGTATTAAATAAATCAGGCTTAATAGATCTAGTGAAGATAAGTGCTGCAGCAAGATCTACTGAGCTCCCAGAAACAAAGGAACTTAGCAAGACCCTTGTTTTCTTGGCTATGTGTGTGTGTTGCTTTGGATTTTTTTCCTGTTTCAGAACATTAAAAAAAAGCTTACCTAGATGATAATTACTTTTTACAAGTTAAAACAAGCAACTGGAAAACCAGACTTCTCTGTGAACAACTTATTTTTAGTTCATTTGTTCAGGATTGAGTAAACCCTGACATGAGGCATCGTTAGTCAGATTATTCATTATAAATTGTAATCAAATGTCATAACCTACAAGTTCCTGTACAGGAAAATTAGAGTAGACCATTATTTTGAAATGGGTGTGGTTTGTGGATGTGATTTCCTATACTATGAAATATCCAGAGTAATGATGAAAACAAAATGGGTTTTTGAAAGAAAGAAGTACCTTTCAAAGGTCTTGCTAGGCATTTTTTAATAAGAAATTTAAGAATTATCTTCATAATTGAGTCTTGATATATTGAGTCCATATCTCCAGCACAGCATATGCAGGGTCTCATGGACTTGGTGCCTTACTGTGTTTAGTTTGTAATGTATAAATTTGACCCATCCTGTGAAATGTTTTCCAGTCTATCCTGGCTTCTTTTGTTACATTTTCCATCACATTTAGAATTATAGAATCTCAGAATGGTTTGGATTGGAAGAGTCCTTGAAGATCATCCAATTCCAACCCCCTGCCATGGGCAGGGGCACTTTCCACTAGACCAGGATGCTCAGACCTTGATTCAGCCTGGCCTTGAGTCCTTTAGATCTAAGAGAAATTTGCCATGCTCCTCTGTCCTTTTCTCTGTGTCCCTTTGGTGTGAACCTCTGAGAAGAACCTAACTCTTCCAAACATGCAAATGCCCCCTTTCTCTGGTCTTTGCCAGGCTGGACAGACCCACATCTCGACCTGTCAGTTGCTTCAGTCCTTAAGCCATGTGTGTGGCCCTTTAAGTATTTTTTTATTGATACCTATTTAAAACTGTAATCAAATGCCTGTTTGTTATAGCATCTTGGCAAGGAGATAGACCAGACAGTCTAACAGGCTTCTCTTCATTCTTTGATTTCTCTCATTTATTTTGGGGAAAGTGTGAGAACACTCTCAAAGGATATGTGCTAAAAGAGACCTATTGTGTAAATCCACACAGAATTCAAAGAATGCAAACTAACAACTGCTCTGTGGGTATTCATCCTCTGTTATTACTGCAGGCAAAATAAGTCAATTAAAGCACTTCTGTTGAACTACTTCTCTCAAATCCTCTAATTGCTTAGGAAGACCAAAGTCTAGAAAGTGTTTGGGAGATCATGTTTGAGTGTATTGTACTGAATTAGTCTCATCAACCACCACTTGATTTGCAAGACATTTTTGTTTCAGCTTTTGAAGAGGGTTTCTGTTCTGGCAGAAACATGAATCATGGATTGCCTCAATTGAAATTTTGTGCACATTTTTCACTCCTCAAGGGTGATGCAGTTGGTGACAAGCCCCTGGAAGTCCATGCTGCTTCAAATAAAGAACAAGCCCAGAAGTAAAACACTACATCACCTGGCATGAAACAGGTAAAAGATAAAGACTGATAATAGCAAAGTAACCTGAAAAAGCTGGACATTTGCAACTTTGACTTGTAGTTTTGTTCTTCATGCTGATGAGGAAAAGAGATGACAGATAGTTTTGTTTTAATATTTGTCAAGAATATGCATGCTCCTTAACACCATTTGAGTAATCTAAGCTCTTTATTTTCAGAGCATAACAAGTAAATATATGTCTGCTGGGAGGGTTCTGAGTTAATTGTGATTGTGTTGTTGGCTGGGTTTGGTCTTTTTTATTGTCTTTCCCATTTCTTCCTCCCATACTAAAAACCTTTTTGCCTTCTTTGTTGCACTTTTGTAAGTCTGAACAAGGGGACAGAAACCTCTTCCTGGCTGATACGTTTTCTCCAAAGGTTTGTCAGTGCCAGAGTACAGTGTTATCTTACAGCCTGTAACAGTCAAGAGTGTGCCTGACCTTTCAGTGATGCACTCCCCAAATGAAATGTGTTTCATTGGGTGGGAGCAAATGATGGAGGAAATGGAGGCAGCATTTCCCAGTTCTCCAGGGCAGAAACTCCAGCTGAGACACCAGTTCTGGTTCTGGCTTGGCCTCGGGGCTGCTTTCTAAATTCAAGCAAGTCCTATGGTTACAGTGTCGAGAAAAGCAAAACAAAAACATCCTCTCAACGTTTTTAAGATGGTTCAGTTTCATAGGACAAAAGTTGCTCTGTATTTGAGGCTTATTATTAATAATTATAATGTAATTGGACATCATTTAGTACAGAATGTCAGATAATGTCTGCTCTGTTAGCAGTTGATAAAGGGTGTCTTTTATGAACATGTTTTCTACTCGCTTGTCTTTGCCCTGTATTATTTTTGCATCATGTTAAAAACTGGGTTTTCATCAGAAAATGATCATGGCATTGTAGAGACTCCTCATCATTTTTGTATGCAGTGTCCCATTTACTAGAAAAATTCTATTTTTTTTCCTTACTGCCAACTGTGTAAATAGAGCCCAGATTTAGCAAACTGCACCAGTTTTTTTCTTCCATGCTCCACCAGCAGTCCCACATGTCTGCAGATGTGATGGAATGCACACATCTGCTGAGCAACAGCATTCACTGCTGCACAGCCAACTTTAAAAGCAAAATTATTTTTAATGTTGTTTCCCTTAATGTATTTTTAATTGGTATAGCTAATTCTCACAAGGGCAAAAAGGTATGTTGACTGGCTGATGTACTGGGCACATTAGTTTTTCCTTCAGACATTTGAATATAAAGTCTTTAAGAAAACATGTTTTCCAAGTATTTTGTAAAATAGTCATGTGAAATAAACATTACAAAATAATAGGAAGGATTTTTTTTTTTTTGCTTAAAGATACCCAGGAGAACCAAGAGGAAGAAAAGCCTCTCCAAAATTCACTGAAATATTATTGTGCTTATTGTCAACTGGGACAGAGCAACTAAATAATAAAAAGCCAGGAAAACCGAACTTTTGTTTGGGACACTGCACAAATATCAAGGTTCATTACAAGCAGAAATCCATAAATAGCTTTTATTTTCTTTTAGCATTACTTACTGTGTATATAATTTTTGTTAGGCCTTTGTTCACTTTCTGAAATGCCAGCTTTTTGCTTCAGGCACATTTTCTTTGTTTGGGGAAGGTTTTAAGAGAGTGAAGATAAATTGCTCAGGTGCTTGAAGTACCTGAATGCTTCTGGTTTTAAGACCTACGTGCTTCACCACATGTGGTTTCTGGATGAGATGTATAAGGGTGAAAGTCGAGTTCAGTATCAATTTCAGCTGTTCTGTGGGGGTGGCAGTTTTTTACTTGTGCTTGAAATCAAATCCAGTTATTTAACTCCATACCCAAGTCCAGATGTTTTGTTGGATTTGGGTGATCCCAAAGGTTGAGGAACACTGCTGTGATCTTTGAAAAGACACATTTTTTTTGTTCTAAATGAGATCAGTCCTGAAAGTCTCACTGTATTTTCAACTGTTGGTAATATTCCTAATTGAATGTGGTTACTAGAATAAAGACAATCTCATTTCCTCAGTGATTTGAGTCTCTGAAGTGGGAATGGTCAGCCAAGGACAAAATCACTTTGGGCTGGAGACAACAACATATTTCTCCATTCCAAAAACCAGCAGCATTACACCTCCTTTATTATAGTTTGTTTGTCATCAATAATTATAGACAACCTTCAGCTCAAACCACATCCTATTGTGGAAGAAGCAAACTGTAATTGTATCCAGCTGTTGTGTTGAGGGAAGTGAGGGGGTTTTGTGTTTTTCCATGAAGTTAGCAAATCTCATTTTCACTCTGTTCTGGTTCCATCTTTATGTAATTCCTTTTCCTTGAGTTAAATTACCCTGGTCTTACATCAGAGTAAGTAAGATTAGGGAAGCACGCACTTGATGGGAATTTTAAAGGATTCTTTTTGAGAAAGTTGCTTAATTACAACAGATTCCAGTTGGTGTTTGGTTACTGTGAAATTTTCCTTCTCTTTTGTATTTCCACATATGTCAACTATGGGGGTCAAGTTCTCCAGAACTGACATCATCATTAGTGCTCCAATGTCAGTATATAAACAGTTAAATATCTCTACTGCAAGTAAATTGGTATTGAGAATGTTCCTCAAATAGATTTTGATCAGCTTGCCATATCAAAGGAAAAATATTTTAATGGCACTTTGACAGTGGAAAGAAAAGGCCTATGATATTTAATTCTGCTTTGTCCCTCCTTTCCTCTCCCCCTTAACTTCTGTCCCCTTTGTCTGGCTATAGGTGAAAAAGAATATAGATACAAGCAACAATTTCCCAAGAAAAAGATGAAAACCATCAGAATCCATTTTGAATGTGACTAATCTGCCTTCTGCCTCAGGACAGTTTGATGATGTGCTGCTTGGACTCCTGCTATGGATTCTGTGAAAGGACACTGTATTTTGGGTCGGTCTCGAGACCTTGTTCTCTGTTCTGCACTGGGGCTCAAGTGTGCCCACGATTGTCCCACTGCAGGAGCAACACTGCAAGTAGCAAGTCTCAAAATCCCTCAGTCTCTTATTATTTATATATAAAATAAAAATCCAGATGCACTAAATGGTCCAGTTTTTTCCCTCCTCCTATCTTCTTTAAACTCATGGATGTGGTGTTTGCACAATCTGTGAGAGGTTCTGGAGATACTGACAGTGCCTGTATTTTGTACCAGTGAGGGGAAGCTGAAAGTAGCATGATGTTTTGGCTGCCACAGGCTCATGGAATTAGGAATGGGAACAATTACAATGACTCTTGTGTTTTGTGAGAGTCTCCCCATCATTTCTATACAAGTCTTCTGCCTCATCAGTGCCAGCAGGAGGTATATAATGAAGCATCTGTGAGTTCCTGTCTCGTAGATGGATGGGAATGGAGCTGTTAATGTTTGTTCTTGTTTATGTTTGAATGCACAGCACGATGGGAACCAGAACGTTGTGGTGGTGGGAACCAGCTATAGAATAACTTGGCTGTTTCCTTATTCCCAGCCAGGGGAGAGGAGGAAAAAGTGAAGCGAAGGGAAATACAAAAGGATTTCCAGCATTTTGAAATCTTTGCACAATAAAACCCTTTCATCATTTGTTGCCATTTCCATGAGTGTCTCTTTTGGAGCACGATGCTTCATGAGTTACTGTAGTCCAAGTAGCTCAGAGCGTTTAAAGCTGTGTTGGTGAGTCTTAAATGCTCCTTAATTAATTAGTTAATATGAGGAATGAGGGAAGGATATAATGAAATATGTGCTTGTATGATACATTAACTTTCTAAAAAGATCAAGGAAGAAAATACAAAGTAAATCACATTCAAAATGCTTTTAAACATCTTTATGATTGCATGGTTAGGTATTCCAGCTGAGCATGTTCCACAAACTTTTGGAGAAAAACAAACAGACCTTTGCAATGTGAGTGTGTGTGGGCATTGTAAAATGGGCCAGCTCTTTTTTAATATAGGCAGAAGGCATGTGATTGCCTCAGGCAGAAAAACAGTGTCTCCCAACATGTTCAGGGCATGTTTTTATGATTGTTTTAGGCTGGTAAAGAGGAATGTTGATATGGCAAAGGGAGCAGAGTTCTTACATGGGGTTTCAGAGGTATGTGTGTGTGTATTTTTGTTTTTACTTTACACTTGCCAACATAGTTCAAGCAGGCTCGGGAGGATCAAAGTGTTTCTGTCAGAAGTGGAAAGGAAACTTGGGAAATATCAATCATAGTTGTAAGTGCTCTGTTACACCACTCCTGCAATACAAGCATAGATTGTTTCATCCATTAAAGACAGTTCTTCACTTATGAATTCTCACATCATATAGAGAATGAGGGAATTGGGAATACAGCTTTAGGTGCCTGTATTTTTTCCAGTAATACTTGGCATATGCCACGTTGGCATTTAAGAACATGATTACTTGGTAATTCAGGTATTTTCACACTAGACTTCACCAAGAAGTGCTTTTGGCATTCTTATTTTTGATGCAGTTGTTAGCTGTTGGTCTGTTTCTTTTTATTGCTTGTGAGGCAGAGTGAAATTTTTCATGTCCAGTTTGTTTCATTCAAATGCAACAGCTTTTAATCTTTATTTGTTTACATATGTGTGTGTGCATGTTTGAAAAATCCTGAGTTAAACAAATATCACTTAAATGCTTTTCACTTGATCACATCTTCATGCTGCATATTTACATTGTTGTTTAAAAATGTCCCAAGTGATTGACATCAAACCAGAATGCTTTTATATAGCAGGAAATGACTGCCTTCAAGCACCTGCATGCACACATGACAAGGAAATAGTTCCAAAATGTGAGCAAGACAGCCTTAGCTGAAATTCTTTCCTTAGGTCTTCTGTTTTTCAAAACTGCAGGAAATAAAAAAAAAAGTTTCATGCTGGTAAGAGCCAAAGAGATCATAAACATTCAACTCTCTTGGCACAGACTTTCCTAATGAGGAACAGGAGAGCAGTCAACCCTGTTGAGATATATATAAATATATTTGGATATGTGCACACATGCACAGAGGCATGGAATGTAACTGTGCATGCATGTGTTATCTTGCCAGGCTTTGTATGTGGGTATTACAAGGTAAGCTAAAAATGGTGTATTCCTCACCCAAGCTTCATGTCAACAGTTTGGTCTTCCTTTCACTTGAAGTCTGTTTGGCTTGGTAACAGGAGTCTGTGCAGCTTAAATGGTGTTCTCATCTCAGCATCCTCTGCTGCAGTGGCTGCTGGCAGAGATGCTGGGGCCAGGCTGCAGTGCTCCCTCTCAAAAACATGATCTCTAATCTGCAGCATGTGAAAATTGCAGAACTGGAGGTCATTGGGTTGGCCCTATGTTGGGATCATGATCCTGTAGGCAACGTGTTGGTTGAGTGAAAGTGGACAGTGTAGCCTCTCCTTTGGTTAGAAGGAACATCACCAGCCTGGAATAACCCTCTTAGCACAGGTCAATATGCACAATTTTGCAGCCTTGGATAAAAACACAGGATTTTACCACAAGCAGTCATTGCAAAACCCTGTTTTAGACTCTGTGCTCCAACTGCAGGAGGTCCCGGACACGGACTTATTATCAGAGGTTGTAACTGAAATGGTCTGGAGCATTTGTCATTGCATCTGTCACCTTCAAGGAGAGCCATTGCTGCACTGCAATAAAGAGCAGGATTGATGTGGAGGGAATTCTGTTTTACCTTTGAAGAAAACAGTGTCCTGGGAGATGAAGGGAATTGCTACTGCTTTGTTAATTAGCCCTGGCAGAAAACCCTCATTGTGAGCATATTAACTTCAGGACAAATATAAACTCCTGCTGCATATGTTTCTTTGGTTGTTTGTTTTGTTAAGGTTATTTCTGTATCTTCCTACAAATTCTGAGCTAAACTGGCTAAAGCCAGTTTCATCATAATAAACTGCTCTTGACAAAGAGCATTTTGACTCCTCAGGCTTGCTGGGGAGGCCAACCTGGCTTCCTGCTGGACCTTCTTGGATGCAGCATCTCAGAGCAGTGTTTGCTGTTGCACCTGGGTGGCCTGGCAGCTGGCTGGGTCAGCCCCACTGCTGAGGGGTTTGGACAGGTACAAAACCTTCTTGTTTACATGGAAAACCTGTGATAACAATATCTTAACTACAAAGCAGAAGTTGTTTTGGCAGGAAAAAATATGTTTCCAATTGTGCAACAACTTCCTGTCCTCTGAAGTCTGTACCATTAGCTGATTCTTGTGTTTATTGTCTGTGGGTGGTTCTTACTGACTGGAGCTGGCAGTTTTCTCAGGGTCCCACTGGAAGACTGGAAGACATGTTGGTATATTGATGCAGTTGTGGTGTTTTCTCCTATTTCATGTCAGTGAAGCTCATCACTGGTCCCTCTATTTAAAGACTAAAGTCTGACCCAGCCTTTGATCTTGTCCTGAAGTTCACGATTCCTCCATAGTGCTGCCCTCACAGCCAAGTTTTTGAGCTGGTGTTACTGGTAGCCATTGCATTGGTGTTGAAAGCTGGTGAAATCAAAGGTGGGATGAGGATGTCTCATAGCTGGTTACCAATCTTCTTCCTCTAAAAATATCTTTCTGCATGGAGAATGGACCTACAATGCCTGCACCAGACTAACCTGTCAGGCTCTCATTTTTAAAGGATTCAACTACCAACTAACACACAAAACCAGTCAGTTGTGTGGGCCGTGTCCAGCCGTGGCAGGTAAACTGGATGCAATGCTCCATTCCCAGCCCCAGTTACTGAGGCATGATCGTGTTACAGGTAAGCTTTGCTGGATCTTTTGGAGAAAGAAAGATAGATCCAGCTGATTTGCTTCTGTGTGCCTGGGAATAGCCTCGAGCTGTGCTCAGTCATGCTCTGATCCCAGAATCTTTGAGCCCACCATGAAAGCAGCAGTGGGAGCAATGGGACAAGTTGGTCAGGGAACTTCTCTTTTTGTTTGTAGTGTGAATATAAACCTTCATAAGACTCCAGAATTTAATTTGATAGAGAGTAAAGGTGAAGGATTACTTTATGTGTGGTCTGAGTGTCTGGATCTTACTCAGCAATGCTAACCTGAAGTTCCTAAGACAGCCTATGAAGTAACAAGATGGGTCACTTGCTTTACACCTTTTGGCTGAGGGGACGATGCTGTGTCAGGAAGGCTGTTGCTGCAGTTCTTTCCCAACCTGAGTCCATGAGTCCTGTCCGAGGAAGGTGCCCTGCAGGGCTGTCCAGACGAGTGCTGGCAGCACCTCCTCCTGCTTCAGGGGCTTGCCCAATGTGCATTTTAAGGGAGCAGTGAGTTCAGCCACTGCATGCCTGGATAAAGAATAACCTCAGGAGTAGAGCCTAAGTTCTTCCTGCCTTGGCCATTACGGTGTGAAGGCCACAGGATCATACCACGTCCCGTACCTAAATCCACTGTTCTGTGTCCCACGGCATCTGGGTCTTGCATGTCGTCACCTGAAGTACCTTCGCTCAACTCCAGGGCGCAGCACCCGTACCCCTGAGGAGTAATCAGTTCCTTTGAACTGAAATGAGCCACATCCAGCACTTGGCTGGGAGTGCTGAGCAGCCCTTCTGTGCCCCCCGTTCTGTGGGCAGCTGGCTCTGGAGGCAGAGGAGGAGGGAAGGATGCCTCGAGCAGAGGTGAGCGGTGATGCTCCCTCCGTGCCAACCCATATCTTTACCTCAGAGATGTAGGAAAGCTCTCACTGTCCCGGCGATGGGGGG
>JAWWLZ010000001.1:106537154-106558618 GCA_035041345.1 Poliocrania exsul | reverse complement strand
GCATTAGAAGTTCACTGTTACTCCTTTAATAGAAACTACACAAAAAAATCATATCATGATCAGGTGCAACTTATGTACTATTTATGCACATTATCACTCAGGTACTGAATTGTATTTGCTGTGAATGAAGTAAAATTCAACTCTGTCTCTGTGGGAAAAGCCTTTTAACTGCAGCTTTAATGGAGCAGCAGAAGAGCTCACATACGTGTGCTCACTCACACATGCTGTGAGTCACACATAACTATGTGACTAAATAAACTACCCTGAAGAAAAGGGGATGCAGTAAATGGTGGCAGCTTTGCCTGATGTTCATGGAGGTTGTTCCCGGGTGTCGAGTGAGGGCTGATTTGAGGTCAGCCCTGGACATCAACCCAGCTGTACTTTCCCAGCCAGGGGTGGTGACTCAGTTTACAGAGTTTTGGTAAAAGAGACTCTCTGGAAAAAGTATTCGTGTTTCATGCCAGCTGTGTTGCAGAGTTGTTTTTGGGAACATTTGTTGTTTCACTGCAGGGCACTGTGTGCTTCACCCAGTGTGCCAGAAAGCAGCCTGTGAGACAGGCAGCCAAATGTGCATCCACAGAGCTGTAACACACCCTTTGCCTGTCACGTTCAAGTCCAAAAGCCTCCTCAGACAAGATATTTCCCTGTCTGAAGAAGAAGTGTGAGCTTCCTCTCCCTGTGATGTAAAACAGCTGCTGAGAGGGCCTGGCAGCAGAGCAGACCCACTGCCATCCCTCCCCTGCCCTCGGCATGCCCAAAAGCCTGAGAAGGGATGAACCCACTTCTGCTCCCCATGCCTGGTCCCCACATCTGCCTGTGCGTTCCTCAGTGGGTTTCTCCTCCATCACACTCCTACCACAGACCACAGCAAGCCCATGGCCACAAGTCTGGCTATAGTGTCCCATCAGGCACTAAATCTTGGCTACCACAGCTCACCCACTGCTGAGAAGTTGTCTCAGACAAACCCAGGCTCTTGCCAAATACAGTTTGTCATGCCATGAAACTGCTGGGGCTCAGCCTTGCTGGAAGAGGATGTTTGAGCTCTGCCAGGCAGGCTTTGCTGGCTGCAGTGTCACCAGAGATGGCACTATGAGAATTTGACACTTGGAGTTGTCTGTGGTGATTTCCCCAGGCACCTCAGTGGCACCTTCAGTGCAGAGCACCAGGGGGTTGAGGGCTTCCAGCTGCTCATAGACACCTCCATGCCCCTCTGTCCTGTGCCAGCTCACACAGAAACTAATCTGAAACTTCTGCTGCAGCACCTGTGATGAGTTTGTGGGTGCTGTTTGAAGCTGAGTAAAATGCCACCATGGCTGAACTTAAAAAAGGCCACAACAGCTGGAAGTGCCACTGTCCCCATGGTGTGTGGCTGTGAAGTGTGCAGGGCAGCTGGGGCTGCACCCTGGCAAGTGGTGAGGGCTGGCCCAGAACAGCCCACAGCACACTTGTGTTTCTAACCTTTTATTGCAGCTGCACATGCTTTAGGGGGATTTAAATTTGGTTTACATTCTTTACTTCTGCAAACAAGAGCACCTGATGCTTTATATCTTAAGTGAAAGGACCATCGGTTCCTGGATCCAAAAGGCTCAACAGCTTCTCTAAGAATGAACAGGAGGTAATGCCACAGCCTGCTCTACACCTTTTCTTGATTTTAGACCTCTGGACCTTTTGTTTTTGCAGGCCTGTGCTTATTCCAGAAAATAGCCTAGCTGAGAAACCAGATGGCACATGGCTGTTGGGGCCTAGGGGCAAACCTGATCTTGCCTGGAAGTGAAGCAGGAATGTCTGCCCATGTTGAACTGCAGGGGTGAAAAGTACTTTGGCTTTTAACAGCAGAAAATAATAGCTTGCTGACACCAAGCCTAAATGGCAAGAAAAGGAGCTCTGGGGTTCTGGGTCCCTGCAGGACTTCTGTAATCAAATTTCAGTCAAAGCTTGGTGAGGGCAAACCCAGCATGAAAACACAGAATAATTTCATGACTTTCCTGGGCTGAGATGGTAGTCAACTCAGGCCTATAAATCCCGAGTATTTGCTTACGTAAATTATTTTAGTTTTCCTCTGGGATTCTTTAACCTTGTCCTGACTTCACTGTCATTTGTACCAGCTGTACTTTGTAATTTGGTGAACTTTGGTTTATCACCCATTTTTACAGTCTGACAGCTTTACAGCCTTCAGAGCTATGTAGTTACATAAAATGGGTGTGTTTCCTTGCCTGGCTAAGGAACAGCACACATTGATGGCCACTATCCCTCAAATTTTCAGCTGGTTTTGGTTTTGTTTAGAACTGGATTAATAAGGTGTCATTTCTTTGATGCTAGCAGTTGCTTCTGTTTCTCTCTGCCTGTTGCTCTTCAGCTACAAATAATTCCTGCTCCCACACCACTAAATCCAGTGCTTGCTAATCCGTAAGTTATGGCTAAGGAGATCAATGGGAGGTAAAAATAATGCAGAAATTATTAATGTATCCCAGGAATTTACCTCTGAGACTTCTGAGTATGAGAAATAAGAGTCTTCTAGTTTCTTTTGAGTACATTATCTGAAAGAATAAAGCCTACATTGTTTCTCTTGATGCCGCTTTCTCCATCAGGTGCGTGGCGTCCTGTGGTAGGCTGTGGTCAGCCCCTGCACCTGCCCTCCTTCAGTGCTGCAAACCTCTCCTCCTGCCTCCTTCTTAATGTACATTTTCTGCCTCAATGGCAAAACTACAGCTCTCTTCAGAGGTTATTACCTCTAGGAGTGGTGAATGCAGGTTTTGATCCATGCCTCTATATTAATTGTAGGAAGAAAAAGAAAGACCCATGTGCCTGCAACTGTAGCTAAAACAAATTGAGGCTGTAGTGGGAAATGTTCTTGTACATTTTTGCTACCACATGGTAGGAAGTTGGCTGGGGAAGAAACCCAAATTCTGTCATGTGAACTGATAGCAAAAGGCACGAGACTACAGACCAAAACTACAAGTCTTTTTTTTCTTGCTGTGCAAGTTGTGGGATGATGTTTATGTGTCAGTGACTCAAGTGGGTCAGATCTGAAAGTTCAGGGAGTTCATGGAGAGCCCAGTCTGGAGTTTGCTCCTCATGAGAGCAATAAAGAAAGACTGTTCAAAGTTACGTTCACAGTGGTATCTGTGTGCCTAATTAAAGTAACCAGCTTTCAAAAATCTCACTGTGCACTTTTATCAGGGTGTTTTGAAAACAACACTGCAATATCCAGTTCCTCGGAAACATTAATGGGCTTTCATGTGGAAAGCTACCATCTCTCTCATGCTTTTTCCCCATGTGGTGGAAGGTTTCTAAATTAGGAATTTCAGGGGTTAATGTCCCATTCCTGCTCAGTGGGTTCTTGTGAGGTGATTTGGAAGATGTGAAGCCACCTCATCATGCTGTACAGAAAGCTTTCAGGAGAGGATGGGCTCCTGGTTTCATCTTACCAAAGCAGGTTCTTTGTAATCTGTTTTGATGGAGAGTTCAAGGAAATTGAGATTCCTTTTACCTTTGAGTGGGTGTGACCAGCTGACACCTGCTATATGAACAATCAAAATATGCAAAGTTCAAAACACAAATAAACAAAAATATTTACCTGAGAGCAGTTTCCGAACAGGGTGTTTGTTTTCCATGAGCTAATTATCTCCTGGGGCGTTTTGTCTCCTGCTTTGGCCTGGAGTAAATCTGTGAAATGAAACCGAAGCTGATTTGAATGTGCAGTGTCCTTCCCCTCCCTCACTATTTTCAGCTGAGGTGTGTACCGGTGCTTTATTCTGTTATCGACCACGGGGAGCTTTTCTAATTGCAGGAAAAGTCAGAGCACAGCAGGACGAGTTCTGAGGGCTGGGAGATGAATATCTCACGGAGCTACCCTGGTGTTGGGCTGTGCTCCTACCCCAGAGTCCATGTCCACCCTCTTCAGCCTTACACCCCCTCCACCAGCTCCCTGTGGCGACTGGTCTGAGCTCCTGACGGGTTCTGAAGCTCTCCATCAAGACTGAATTTACCAAAAACCTGCTGGACAGCAGTTAGGCTGGGGGGGCAGGGCAAGGAAGATTCCTGGGAGGCAGTCGTGCCTGGATGGTGAAATTAGAGCCTGCTTTGATTTTGCAGTGAGATTAAACATTAGCAGCAGGCACACTGCTTTGTTTCAGACAGCAGCTGATGCCTTTATTTAAATAGCGGCCACTTCTCTGAAACCTGACTTATTAAAAAAAGAAAAAAAAAGAGTATTTAAGCAATCCTGCCCAAGCAAGAAAAACAACAGGGCAAAGCCGAGTCTGTTACGTGAGGTGAATTATTTAAAGCCAGGCAGTTTCCCGGGCGCTGCCATCGGTCTGGGTGTTCGCGGTGCCGCTATAGGTGCATTCCAGCTGCTCAGCTTTTGTTCCCCTGAGGGATGTGCAGGGAGAGCCCAGGAGAGCGAGCGCTGCGAGGAGGAAACTTGTGCAAACTGTAGGAAATAAATCTTCTGGTCAGCTCAAAGAAAGGGAGGCATGATGCTCACCTCTGGGCTGGCCTCCAGCCCGAGGCAACGCTGTGTGGCGGGGAATTATGCAAAGCTTTCCTGAGTCCCTCTCCATACGTAGCTGGTGTTTTCCCTGTAGCTGAGACCTCCGCATCCAGCGGGCCAGGCTCCAGCACGACGAGTCTCCCAGGACCAAACACCGCGGGCAGGAATGCAATAAAGCCCCATATGCGATTAGGAGGAAAAGTTTGCACTGGCTTTTTGAATTACATTGACAGCAAAGGGTTTTTACAAAAGGGGGGGAGGGGGAAGGGTTGTTTTCCTTTCATATGTTTTGTTTTAACTTATGTGGACAAAAAAACCTCCTTCCATGCCGTCGCTATGGCTACGGCTCAGCTCATTGTGCAGGAGCCTGTGAACAGGAAAAGGCCAAGTGGAGAGAGAGGGGGCGGCGAGCCCGACGCTCCTGCTGCCAGTCAGGTGTGATCCTCTGACGCATCCTCCGGCCGCAAGTTTGTCCAGGGCCACCTTTCTGTCCCCACCCGACGGGAGCGTGGAAACACGGCAATTGCGAAATCTGCCGGCTTGCTCAGCGTTAGGAGGATTTACCGGGTCATGAGTTTGAGAGCGAGAGCGAGGAGGAGCTTTGCACCTCTCCTCGCTGGAGATGTTATCAGCGCTGTCATCAACACCGCCTCTCTAACTCTTCCCCCGAGGCTGCGGCAGGGAACAGGGTGACGCTGACACACCTGCAGGCCACACGCAAGTTCGGTGGCTCTGCTGTGATGGGATCTCACTGGTGAGATACCAGTGACCGGCTCAAAGCCATTGCTTATCCCCCAACATTTGCTCGCACTGCAGCTTAGTGGTGTGATCGTGGTCCTGGAACCAAAGAAAGCCACACCAGGTGAGGTTTCTTCAACATCTAAAGCCACAGAAAATACTCTGCTGTGTCTCTCAATTGTAGTTCCAGAGTCACTTTGGTCCCCTAGTAGCTTAAAAAAGTTATGGAGGGAATTTAAATTGTTTTTTTCTTGACACATGGCATTACCACATCACTGTTGGAGACAAGTACCAAAACTGTGAAAATATTTCTGCTAGTTTTAAAAACCTTACCTCTTAATAGGATCTCAGCAAAAGTCACATCTGAAAGGTTAGTCTATGTCTTTCCTTTCATGTGTGTGTTTGAAATTATCACCAGTGACTAGAAAAGGTCTTTTCATTTAGCACTGCCTCACTTGTTTTTGGTGACTCCCAAAGAATCTATTTCATCATAATCTGTTTAGAAAATGCAATGGTAGAAAATGAACAAGATATGGTAAACAATTCTAAATTGATTGCAAATTTGACTAAGCTGCTTATTTTCCTAATTATAATGCCTAATTAGTTAGCTTGTTCCATTCAGTCATGCAGCTTTGATAGCTTTATTGTGCTCCAGAAGTCTGGGGCCCGAGACTGAAGCAGGTCTGCCCTAGATATCTAATGAACTGTTAATTTCAAAATAAAAACATTCTTAAACTGCTCTACTAGCAATCACCTTCTGGTCTGATACACAGAGCCAGAAACACAGAAGCACCAGCTTAAAATAACTTCAAAACAGATTGCACTAGGACTGAGATGCACGAGTGGGTTAATGTAGCCAACAGAGCAAACAGTGAAATTAGCGCAGCTTGACCAAGGAGAAGAGACAAACACGCTGATGCTCAGTGAGAGAGTTGCTGGAGACCATCTTGTCCTTCCATATTCCACCTCCATCACCAGCTACTGGGCCAGTGCTTTGGGTGGGCTTACTCTCACCTCCTTTGGCCTGCTGAATTGCAGAAGAGCACAGGCTCAGCAAGAGCAAGTAGGGGGGTTTGTAGCCTGGCATTTAATCTTTGGCCAAGGAAGAAACACATATTTCTGTTCCCCTTGAGTAGGAGAGTGATTTGAAGTTCAGGCTCCTATGCATGGTATGAATGCTCTCACAGCAGCTGAGGCGCCACAGACGTGGGCAGTGTCTAGAAATGACTGTTTCTTATACAGTACCTGACCTAATCAATCAAGGTAATTTTTGTGACAGATTCTGCACTCAGTCCACTCAGAATTTGTCCAGCCAGCCACTTGGATATATCACAGAATCATAGAATGGTTTAAGTTGAAAGGCACCTCACAGACCATCCAGTTCCAACCCCCTACCATTGTGAGGGAGTCCACCTGCTAGACCACATTGCTCAGACCCTCATCCAGTCTGACCTTGAACACTTCCAGGGATGAGACATCCACAGCTTCTCCAGACAACCTGTTCCAGGGCCTCACCACCCTCACAGGAAAGAACTTCTCAACAGCCAATCTAAACATGCCCTCCTACAGCTTAAAGCTGGATCTCCTTGTCCTATCAGCTCATACTCTTGTGAAAAGTCCCTCTCCAGCTTTCTTGTAGCCCCTTCAGGTACTGGAAGGCTGCCAGAAGGTCTCCCAGAGTCTTCTCCAGGCTGAGCAGTCCCTACTCTCTCAGCATGACTTCACAGGTGGTGTTAACAGCCCTCTGATCATCTTTGTGGCCTCCACTGGACTCACACCAGCACCTCTGTGTCTTTCTTATGTTTGGGACCCCAGAACTAGACTCAGCACTGCTGGCGTGGTCTCACAACAGCCAACTGGAGGGGCAGAATCCCCTCCCTTTACCTGCTGGCCACAATGCCTTGGATGCAGCCCGGGACATGTTTGGTTTTCTGGGCTGAACAAACATTGATGAGACAATGTCAAGCTTCTAATCCTCCAGCACACCCAAGGAAGAACTACCAGCTGCTCTCTTCCAAGAGCTCCTGTATTTTTTATTAGTGTTCTCATTCTTGAGGCAACAGTTGCCAGCCATGCCTCACATCTGGGCAGAGCTGGCACACTGCTGACAACCCATAGTTGAAGCAGTCACTGCCCTCTGCTCTCTAGTGGCAATTAGATTTATGCAGTGACCAAAAGGTTTAAAACCTTGTTTTGTTTAAACCAGTTAGTGTTATAAGGCAGATAAGTCGCTCCCCTTCCTTTGAAGCAAAAGCAGTGCTAGCCAAAAGAGCCTTTTATTGCAGGGCAAGGGAGCAGCATAAAGCTTGCACCCACTTTCACCATCAGCTTAAGAGAAGGGCCAACACAGTACTGCAAAGTTGTTGTTTCAAAAGGGAACTAAAAAATTGCTGAGCAGCACTGCTTTCACCTACTGCTTTTCAAATGCTTAAACATACAGTAATCTGTTTCCTAGTGCTTAACACAGCACTTAATTTCCGGCAGCTCAGCATCACCACTGACTACGCAACACTGAAGCACATACAGAAATCACGTACAGAAACCCATTTTCTGGAGCTGCTTTCCAGAGAAAAGAAACCTAATTTAGGGACTCCAACTGTACCTGAAAATGCAGTTCACAAGACAGGATGCCCTGCAACACACACAGGAAGGTTGGGGTGGATCTCAAACCCCTCCAAACACTTAAGTGCTCAAAATCTTGCCCCAAGGCTCCAAAGGCACACAAGTGCACGCTTTTATCCCACTGGGACCACGGTAAATCATTTCACTTGTGAAAATGTTTGGGTGAATCACAGCAAGTCTTTTATTAACTTGCATCTTATTTAGCTGAAAATTATATGTGAGAATTAAAGTCAAAAGTACTGCCATGAAGTGAAAACACTATTTATTTTTATAAAAGGCAATAATTAAAACAAACCCTACCAGTGTGTACATTGTACACATTTGAATGACACTTACAAGAATGAAGTTTCCATATACAAAGGATTACAAGCCCACACTGGTAAAGGATGCACACAAGCACATACTGAACTTCACAGATGCTTCGACTCCAGATCACAGTACCAATTACTCTATGACCACACCTGCATAGCATTGTCATTATTAGCATCCACACTACTTTATTCCACTACAACATGTACATACACAGAAAGCAAGAAGGAGTTTATTCAGAGAGCACATATATTCGCAGAAAGAAGTTATTCGCTGGAATAATCTCTCACTCTTCTGTTGCCATCTTCAAGAGATACTCTTTGTCGATTTTGAAGAGCCTCCACCCCTCCTCAGTGGACAGATCAGAGGCACCCCTCCTCTTGTAGAACCTGATGGACGGTTCGTTCCACTCGGCCACGAGGAAGTGCATGCTGCTGCAGCGGCACTTCACAGCCACCTGCAAGGCAGGACACAGCACACGCTCAAACAGCAGCCCCAGGTCACGAGCCGGGCAAGAACGCGAGAGGTTACTCAGCAATTGTGTATCAGCAGTCATCGAGTTTATTCTTTCACTGGGGCTCCTCTCACTGTTTCCCAGACTCTAGACAATGTTTTAAGCTGTCTAGTGTCCTGTCACCTCCTTTAAGTCAAAGTCATGATGAAGCAGAAGCCCCACACAGTTAACAGAACTCTGCTTTGTTCTCAGTTCTGCTTGTTTAGACTTATCACTTAGACATACCTGACTCAAGTTCTTCAGAATTTCTGACCCGATACCAAGTCCTAAAAAACCAAAAAAGCAACAAGACACGTAAGTTTTAAATTTATAAAAGCCCTGTAAGAAGCAACTCATCTAATTCTGTAATATCTACCTCTATACTCAGCCATCACATAAAAATCTTCAAGATACAGCAGTTTTCCAATCCATGGATCGTAAGTGAAGTAATACATGGCAAAGCCCACAACGCATGTTTCTGAAACAAAGGGTGTAACTTCAGCTAGTCTGAATTCAAAAGGCAAAAATATTAAGTCTTACATGCATGTTTAAACATACAGATTCTTTGTGACATGCAGATATTCAATAAAAGTTACAATTAAAAATGAAGTTTGCAAGTAAGCACACAATTGAAAATTGAGTTCTGGCAAACTCGTATATCAGCTTAACAGAACAAAGTCAGCCCTAGCCATAGCCTGAAGTCCTCATAAACACTATCATAGTCTACCACAGTAAGTGCTAACACAGGGCTTTTTTTCTACAAATAATGCACACCCTACTGATTTATCAGTATTTCCATTCTGGAATACAAGAATTTTACACAGCAACTCACAATCTGGATGACTGCTCAGCTCTGCTTCCTTAGCAACCAGAACAGTCTGTCTGTCTGTGTACATTCCTCAATAACTACACTGAGAACACCTGCTCCCAGGCCACCTTAACAGCACCTCCACTTATGCTTCCACTGTTTCATTTACCTTCAGCACCACAAAGTCAAGGTAAGTAAAGCTGTAGCTTCAATTATAATTCTGTGGCTCAACACAGAAGAGAAACAACTCTTACAGCAACAGCCCACTCAAACATAAACTTGACTATTTTAACTATTTCTGCACATACTGTAAGAGAAGTGTGCAAACAGGTTTCTGATCTACTGTGTCTTTGGTAAAGGTTTGGGACCAGCACTTGTCCCTGTAGACCTTACCTCATATTATGATCATCTACTTTATTGTGTAACGGATCTTTTAGTTACCTCCCCGCCCATCCATGTACACAGAAGGGCCATGTACATGGCGAAGCTAGAGACTGTAACCTGAAGATTGGGGACAAATTAAAGAAAAAAATGTGATTCAACAGAATTACATAAAGGTAAGTCAGGGTCAAACAAGAAAAGCCATTTAATTAACTGGAGTCAAGTACATTATGTTACACCTGATCTTCCCATGCTTCCAGGATTAGCAATCACTTCAGCAGAGCATCACTATACATTACTGCGTTTACCAGTCAACCTACTCCTCCTACCCCAGTTCACTGGTGGAACCTTATGTACAATCGACCACATTAAGCATATGATGCCTCTGTGTATCTAGCATCCAAAAATAAGCATCGGGAAGCCTCACCTTCAGACGACCACTGGTCTTTCGGCACTTCAGCAACCAGACAGTGGTAGAAAGGGTGCTCGCCAAACCCATCCTCAAGCAGTTCTGGAAGAGCAGAACACAGGGCACCTGAGCCACAGACACCGTCACTTGGCCGACAACCCGGCGAGCTGACCCGCCTCCTACCTTTCTCAGTTAGCACCACTTGGTCCTCCATGTCCTCATACTTGGCTAGTTCCTGGAAGAGAAGGAGCCGTGAGCGGTCTCTGCCCGCCCCCGCCCTTGCGCAACAGCTTGTTTTGCTGGGGCAGCGCTGCCCCGCTCCGCGCCCCGCCCGCACCTTGATCAGTCGCAGCAGGTCGGGACAGTCCTCGGGACGCGCGGCGCGGATGCTGAACGATGCCATTTTCGGCGGCGTTTCCCCCTGCGGCCCCCTCGGCTGACGAGTCCCCGGTGTGTGAACAGGAGGAGCAGCTGCTTCTTCATTCGTGTCCCGGGCGCGGCGGCCACCTGCGGTCAGTCAGGCTGCGAGCATGTCCCGGCGGCGTTCGGCGATTCGGTCCCTGCGCGGCTCCCGCTGCCCCCGCGGATCGGATAGTGCGGCCCGCCCCGCCGCACACTTATTTATAGACGCCTGGCTCCTCCTCCCTCGGCGCGCAAGCCAATGGGCGCGCCCGCAGAGCTTGCCCTCAGCCAATGGGCGACCCGCCCCGCTCGCTCTCAGCCAATGGGCGCGCCCCGCCCGGACCCTGCCCCAGCCCTGCCGGCAACAGCCTGGGGGTCTCGTGACTCGCGCTCCCCCCCGCGCGGGGGCGCCCCCTGGCGGAGCCGCAGGGCCAGACCCGCCTGTGCCCCCGGGACGGGAGCGGCCCCGGCACCCCCGGGAAACCCGGGATCTCTGGGAAACCCGGGAACTCCGGGATCTCTGGGAACCCCGGGATCTCTGTAACTCCCGGGATCTCCGGGACCCCCGGGAAACCCGGGATCTCTGGGAAACCCGGGATCTCTGGGACCTCCGGGAAACCCGGGATCTCTGGGACCCCCGGGATCTCTGTAACTCCCGGGATCTCGGGGACCCCCGGGAAACCCAGGATCTCTGGGAAACCCAGGATCTCTGGGAAATCCGGGAGCTCCGGGACCCCTGGGATCTCTGGGCCCCCCGCCCCGCCTGTCCCAGGGCAGGCGAGCCCGGCGTTGCCCCCAGCTCGGGCTGTCCCCGCTGGGTCCGGCCCCGCCCGGGCGCGTTGGGCGCGCTTTGTCCGCCGCTGCGGGGAGAGGGGAGAACCCCTCGGTATTCGCTCGAGACACGGAGCAATGATCCGTATCCAGCGCTGCGGAGCGGGGGAGGCGTCTGGCACCAGGGTGCGCCCCCGGCAGGAGTGCCTGATGGAAAAGGGTTCAAAACACTGAAGTTTAACCTTGGGATCGGGACGTCTTCCAGCCTGGAACAGGCACCGTGACCCGCCTGACTGGAGGGGAAGGGGCAGTGCTGGGAGAAGCACAAAGGACACGAGTGGTTTTAAAACTAGGATCTGCCAAAGGTCTGCCCTGAGGGAAGCTGGGATCCCATCTCAGTGGAGGTATGGGTGTCCCTGAGGAGAGTGGGGGTGCGATGAGAAAAGTCCATGTGGATAGACTCCCCAGAATGACTTTGGGGTATGAAAGGATGGAGGAATTATCCCCAGCCCTGCTCTTCCTTGGACATGGCCTACAGATGCGGACGTATGCGAAGGAATGAGCTGGACCATGATTTCGATGGCCAAGTGGTCTATGGACCCAGCCGGGCCAGCCAGAGAAATGCCATTCTGGCCATACATGAGCTTTTCTTTTCACTCTTCTGTTGCTGTGCAATTATCACATCCATTCCTAGATACTGTAAAGGAGCTCTTGATCTTAGATTTATTTATCTTGTTTAAGAGTGCTTTGGGATACAGGAAGGCACTAAGTTGTGCTGCTCTCACAACACTGACACCCTGTTTTTCAGTGGATCCAACATCTGACAAGGTTCTCCTTTATTTAGACAGAAGGAACAGCATATGGAACATGGTACTACAAGGGAATTGTATACAGAAGTGTATATTTTGGTGGTTGGTGTTAGGCAAGAAAACCCTTTGGCGTACAGTGGAAAGTGCCTGGAGTACTGGAAGAGTAATCTAGGATTTATACAAACACCCTAATTGGCTCAGTTTGTCCTCTATTGGAGCAACACGGGAGATGCCTAAAGAACAGAAGCATTTCCAAATCACAAAGCAACAGCCAATGGTTAGTGGTAGAAAAGCTGAGATTTATTTCATGAGTTGTGGATTCCTCAGGACAGGGCTTTTGGTAGGGAGAATAAATCTGAATAAACTAGGAGAGAACAGGCTGAACCTAACTACATACATTTAATGAAAATACACTTTTTTTTCAAATTCCTAGAAATGATCAGAAATGGGGAATACTGTCTCCGTGAAAGACAACAGTGTTTGTGTTGTCTCAACTCTTTTTGTTTTGTATTTCACAATGAGGAAGTCATGCTATCAGGAAACATACTGTTGTATAAGAGCAGAAAGTGCCTGGTTTCTTTCTTCTCAACTCAGAGAAGTCACATGATTTTAGAAGTTGAAGTTACAGTAAAAAAACCCCAAACAACAAACCCCAAACATTTCCCACCTTGACTGTTTTTGAAAGTCCTGCTTTAACTTGCTCAGAAATTTGCAGATACTGTGTTACCCCAGATAATACAGTTCATTGGATTTAGCTTTCAAATTCCCAAGGCCAAAAGAAAAAGATAAAAAAACCCCTTAAAGTATAAAAAATAGTTTCCTAAACAAATGGAAATGCGGAGAATTAAAACAAAAAAAAAAAAGAAAAATATCTAATTGAGATATCTGGATCTCAGAGACTATGGCACAATTATTTAGTTACATATTACTAGAGGTATTTTTCCAGATCAAGTAAGATGAAGAAGAATGGGAAGAATATTTTACAAAAAGATTCTGAAAGAACTCAGATTTGTGAATTAATCAGACTGATGGGACCTGTATTTTACAGCTTCTTCCTTTTGTCTCAGGTCTGTGTGTCTTTGAGCAGGTTTTGTGTCATCTTGACATAGCTGAGGCCAGTGACAAAATCTGTAATGACCTGCACAGGGCTCAGATTTTATCCTTGAGTGGTCACAGCCTGTTCATCTGCGCCTCTTTTGAAGGGAGTGAGTAGTGGCAAGTCTCCTGAAAAGGATCAAAGTTTTCTCATATTATGCAAGTATGCTGGCAGGTGGTTAGAAAATGTGTTTAAGGTAAACCAATGTTGAAATAACCTGTTATAATGAAATAAGCACTGAAGTCTGGATTAGCTCACTTTTCTGTACCAGCCAGCAACTTCTTCCATGCAGAACCTGTTGACAGTGAATCCATCCACATTTCCAACAGGAGGGCTGGACTTTGGTGTTTGAGGGGTAGAATGGTTAGAATTATCTAAAACAAGCTTGCACGTAATTCCCATTATTCTCACTGCATCTTCTCCCTAAATATTACTTGTAAGAGGAGAAACAGAAGATTCTGTGCAAATGAGCAAGCAGCACTTTCTTTTTTAGCATGCCACAGGAACTGCTATTAACAAAAGCACACAAAGCTCTGAGCAGTGACTGAGGCATGTTTTCCCCACATCCTCTCCAGAGATGGAGGTCTTGTCTAGTCTGAAGCTACAGGAAATAGCCAAGCCAGGTGCCTCAGACCCTTCCATGGTGATGCAATGGAACAATTTATGCAGAGAGTTATGGGATTTCATCCATACTTGTACCAAAACCATGTTTTTATTTGCATCTAAATTTTCTAATGTCTTTTTTCTAAGAGGCTGGACAGAAAGGCTCCAAGTGGGCACCAGTTTTCTTTCTTTGCTGTCCAACTAATCAAACTCCCTTTACTTCTCCTATTTTAGTTTTTGATTTCCTCCTTCTCTAGGAAGATTCCATGAATTCCTGTATGAATGCCACTCTCATGCCTCAAAGGTTCTCTGTAATAAATAAGAGAGGAAGGAGAACAACTCCTTATTCCATATTAGAATGCAATGCATTAATAATTTTTGACTGCACTATGAAATATTTTCAGGTATTGTATCTGCTGTCAAATGTCAGGAGCAAAATACAGAAAATGCAATTAATATTCAGTGTTGACCTGTAATTTTTTCAGATTAGTCTTTAGATGACATTCAGGATTCTCTTAGCATTTTCAGCTGAATATTTGCTTCCTCATACTTAGACCTTGCATTGATATTTATGAGTTTATATTTGCTTCCTAATGTTTTCTTTAAAGCAACTTAAAATTGCAGTTTGTCAACACTAGGCTGTACATAGAAAAAATATTAATCTCTGTGAGAATAGTACAGAATACTAAATAAATACTGCAGGAGTACTGCTCAGAATTCAGGGCAAGTGCAAAATTAACAGTTTCACATAATAAAGCTACATGAATTTCCATATGCTGCAAATAAAAGGACCATAATTTTCCATTATAATCTTTGAAGACATATTTTAGGTCATTAAAACCCTATTCCTGCAAGCTAATACGTCTCATCTATCATTTGTAATTATGCAGTTTAATGATTTTGGGATTAAGACATAACTAATTGTCTGCCTGCATCCACAAATCATCTATCTTGTGTGCAAATAATTTGGGATATAAAAGTTATAGAAATAAATGTTGGGAAAAAATCAAGCCAGGCCTCGGTTTTATAACTTTTTGTTTTGGATATAGTAAAAGTCCTTTTTATTCTGATCCTGCAGTACACTTAAATCAAAGGGAAGGGTCTCAGGCTCCTAAAAGAAACCTGCAGAATATAAATTTTTCCTTAAAACTAATGGGGGTTTGCACAGTGAGCAGGTGGTTTTCTTACGTGTCACAACCAGAGTTTTGTCTTTGGCCCAGTCTTCTGCACTGCCCAGAGGTGATTCTTTTCATGGCATCTTGATTTTTGGATCTCCAGCCTGCATGCATAATGGGTTTCCACATTTTTTTTCCAGGACAGATGAATGAGCAGCTTTGCAATAGCACTATCAGCTTTTTCATAGAATCACAGAGTAGCTTGGGTTGGAAGGGACCTTAAAGACCATCCAGTTTCAACCCCCTGTTGTGGCAGGGCCACCTTTCACTAGACCAGGTTTCTCCAAGCCCCATCCAACCTGGCCATGAACACTTTTCCCTGCAGACCCACAGAGCTGGTCTGTGCATGGTGATGCCGTGAGAGACCCCAACAAAACAGGACTCTGAGCCAAGTTAGTGTGGGATAAGATAAAAAGTGAAATTCCTTTAATATCAAGCTTAGGGCCCACAGGAATACATATCGACGTGCACATGCCCAAGCTCTAATTTCCATGGCTTTTAGAATATGATCCATCCAATCATTACTCTACACATTTCTCAGTCCAGTCCCAGTCCCACCCCTGTTCCACCCTCTTAGGATTTGAGTGTGGGGTTGGTGAGACCTCCTCTTCATCCCTCTTCCTCTTCCTTGGCGCACATAGGGCTCTTGGAGGTTTTCCTGTGTTCTTAGACTCAAGGTTGTTGGCTTATGTTTATGTTTCATTCTGCAGGCTTTTTTGACATCCTTCAGCTTTCTACCTTGAAGAGAGTCTAAATAACTAAAAGAATTTGAGCTACTGATATATGGCAGAGATTGCCATGTATAAACATTGAACTTAAGCTGCTAGAAATATTAGCACACTAAATCTACATTTTACTACAGTTACAAGTACTTCTAAAATCTATGAAAAAAATCAAAAAATCAAACCCCCCTCCTGCATCAATGGTCATGTAGCAAAAGGTATGTAGCTGGCTGGGCTGGCAAATGCCAGGGCTGGAGCTGGGGACTGGATTGTACGATGTTTGGGGTGTGGGCTGGCTGAGGGAAACCTTTCCCCTACCCTGCCACTCTCCTTGCTGCCTCCTCCACAGGAGAGGCTCACCCAGCAGGTCCCCTGCCTGTTGTCTGGTTGTGCAGTCATGGAACAGCAGGGAACTGCTTGCACCACATCCACCACGGCAAAGTTGTGCTGGTAGCAAAGAGCGGTGCCAGGAGGGTTTTACTCGGTGTGCAAGGCACACAACATGAGTCTTTTGGTCCTTCAAAACGCTGATCAATTCAAAACTGAAGTTCACATAGACTTGGTTTTGTTTGTTTGGAAGCAATTTATCAAAAAGAAGCTGACGGTGTAAAGAGCTATCAGGTGTTACCTTGCAAGTAATGAATAATCCGGTTAATGTACTTTCACTGTTTGCTAGGACATGTTTTCTCGTGTCCTTATCTAGTCTTGCTGGTGTCTCTGACAACTCTTTAAGTCGTGCTTACCAGCTTCACTGTTAACTCGTACCTCCCGTAAGCACCATTTTCCTGGAGGCTGAAATGGCCGGTAAGAATCATGTCCCTTCTGGTCGGTGTGAAAGCCACGGGCTGCACCTGGACACCTGTGCATCCAAGTCCCCGGGGGTGCGGGCAGGAGGACGGTGAGTGCTGCCAGGTCTGGTCCTCACGGGCTCTGCGGTGTCTCTGCCCCGGCCAGGCCCCGTGCCCTCTCTGCTCCGAGCCTCTTCTGCTCCCCGGAACAAAATAATTCTGATGAATTAATTGCTGATTCCTCGCCTGTGCAAAGTGCACAGCCCATTTAACGCGGCTGCGTTTCCTTAAGCCTCTTCTCCCCAGGAGATTCCGAGGCTCTCGGTTCCCTCCCTAGCAGTGCCCCCAAGTGACGGGCCGGGGCAGGAGGCGGCGAACCCCGGGGCCGAGTGACAGGAGCCCGCCCGGCCCCGGGCCTGCCCTGCTCACGGCACGGTGGAAACAAAAGTACTAAAAATAAACCCCACGGTGTTTATTGAGAGCAGCCCCGGCAGGCCCTGCCTGCTGACTAACGCTGCTCCACCCCCGCCCTCGGGCCGGGACACGGGCCAGGCCGGGCCGGGCCGGGTGGTGCCGGGGGCGGGCAGGGCGGGGTTCCCATTGCGACCGCTGGAGCTGCAGCACCGCGGCCCTGGGGCAGGCGTGGCCTCGCTGGCACAGCTCCGGCTCCGGTCCCGGTCCCGGTCCCGGCGAGCACCATGCTGCCCTCCCGGTAAGGCGGCCCCCGAACCCTCTGCCGCTCGCCCGGGTGGGAACGCCGGCCGGGGGAGCCGCCGGCACTGAGGGGTGGAGGTACCAGGGGGCCCTGGGCAGCCTCTCCGGCTGGGGGAGCCGCTGGCACTGAGGGGTGGCGGTGCTGGGGGGCCTGGGCAGCCGCTCGGGCCGGGGGAACCGCTGGCACTGAGGGATGGCGGTGCTGGGGGGCCGGGGGAGCCACGCCCGATCCCCGGTCCGCGCTGCGCCGGGAGGGCCGCGGGGCTCGGCCGGGCGGGGCACCCGGAGCTTGGGCAGAGCCGCGGGCAGAGCGGCCTCGGGCGGGCCGGGCCCGGCGGCAGCCCCGGGACTGAGTGCGTTCCGCGGGGACAAGGTCGCCGCCGTGCCGGGACACGCGAGTGCAGAAGGTGCTGCTGCTGCGGGGGTGTCTCACCATTGCCATTCGCGTCTTCCCTGGTGCATGTGAGGCTGCGGCTCCCGAGGGACTTTTTATGTGTATGTTTCTTCGCCCTCTTAAGTACCTCTGGTGTATGTGCAGACATGGTCCTGCTTTTCTGCTGGTGCCTAAGGACCTGCCCCTTCTTTTTCGAGATGAAACCTCAGTCCCCGGTGAAGGAAACGAAGGGACCAGTTATCGTATTCCTTGCCAGGGTGATGCTGTGAACTGTCACAAAGGGTTCTACACCTGCCCACCCTCTGTGTGTTTCTGTGTTACCCCAGTTTTGCTTACCTGGAGGAGCAGCAGTGGCTACTGGCAGAACACTTACTGAATTGTGGTGGATTACAATTCTCCGAAGGGTTTCATGGTTGTCCCTTTTTGCTTAATGTCTAAGAGGATTATATCCTGCACTTTAGGCTTTGTGCTGTGTTACTGCAGTGCTAAGCCATGGAGGAGAAGACCAGACTTAGCTGAATGGGACTGCTTGGGAGATCTTGTGAAATCCTTCTTGGGGTATTCCTCCTTCCACTGCTGTGCACACCAGCCAAGTGCAAAGTGTATGGATAGGGTCATGGACAACTTCCCAGATGCACATGGACCCTGTTTGTGTTGAGATGCTACAGGGTAGAAGCTGGTGTTTGGTCTAAGCTGGTTGTCCCAGGGCTTCTGAATAGTTAGTGAAGA
Organism: Poliocrania exsul; assembly: GCA_035041345.1. Classification (NCBI taxonomy): domain Eukaryota; kingdom Metazoa; phylum Chordata; class Aves; order Passeriformes; family Thamnophilidae; genus Poliocrania; species Poliocrania exsul. Next base: position 106,540,160 of record JAWWLZ010000001.1, on the reverse strand, counting down.
CATCAATTATTGCCAGTGAATTATCCTTCCTTCCTGTTTTCAGATAATGGTAAGTGTCAGTTGGAATTTCAGCTATCTTGGAACTGTTGCACTGATTGTATCTAGTTCTAAAAATCAAGCTGAAAATAAGATGTGGTGTTTCTGAAGTAATCAGCATCATTCCAAAAGTAAATCCTAAATTATTTTCATGGCATTATTTCTAATGACACTAAATTCTTCTGGTCTGCCTGTAGGTTGTGCACCATGAGGAAGCTTCCTTCTGTTCTGGCTAGGACATTCACTCCTGGGACCACTGGCTCCCCAGGGCTTCCAGACATGTCTGAAGGTAAAGTAATTGGCTGCACTCCAGGAGATTTAACAATGTTTCTAAGGCATTTATCCTTTCAGGTGGTGTCCCTGCATGTATTAATGTGGTTTGGATAACGAACATGCTGTTAGCTTATGGTGTGTTTAGGAAGCAGCAGAAAACCACAGTATGTGTTTGGAGGTTAATGGCACAAGTATAATCATTGAAATTGCAGATTTAAGGGCTTGTGTGGTTCTTCTCTGGCAGAATAACTGCTGCTCAGGTTAGGTCTAGACAGAAAGTCAATGTAGTATGGACAGGTACAATGAGACTGGAGAGAATGGCCAAGAAATGGGGGAACTGAGTGGAAATAATGTCTTACAGAACTTTCCATGTGTCAATATGGATAATTTCATAAACTTGGAGAAATCTTTTAATCGGATCAGCAGCATTGCCTTGTGAAATGAGTCTTGTCAATAGAGCTTTGTGTTGAAGGATTGTTTCAGCACACTAATAGTAATAATCCATAATGTTCCTGTTTCAGAAGCTTTTAAAAAGGTTTCTTGCATTCTAATCCCTCATTCTAAGGGCAGGAGGAAAAAGGCTGGAGCCAGGTATAAACAATTCCTTTATAGAGTTCTGCTTGTGTCCGAGGTATTTTTTCCCCTTTGTTCTCTAAACAGAAGGCACAGGTTATCCAGTGAAATTAAAAATGAGGGTTACACATCATTAGAGAACCAATTTTCATTGTTGTTAATAAATGGCAATTTAGGAAGTTAAGGGACAGAAGCAAGGATGCAGAATATTGCATACTTGCAAATATCATGTTGCTTTTTTAGTTGGATATTGAAAAATGATACCACCTAAGAGGCCTGTAAAAATAGTGAAGCAGTGAGGCTGCCATGGCCTTGCCTCTGATTAGTACTTCAAGGGGTGCTAATATTTGGAGGATTACAATTACTGTAAACATTTGAGATTCTGTTTCAAAATTGTGGCATTTAAATGTTACACAAACCTTTGCTGGGTACATAAACTACTTTCTTTTAATTTTGTATCGAGGCTTTCACAGGACAAATTCTTTTTCTTACTAGCTCTTCACATGCTTCCTCCCAACTTTGGGTCCCAGTTTGAGGGCCCTTACTTCTTCCATAGTTCTTCCAAAGGCTACATGAAGCAGAACTTTGGAAGTTCCCCCTGAGATAACACTCATCCCACTTCCTGAAAAATGCTCTAGTTATTATTTTCAAAGTTAATAGTGTTTGTCAACAGCACATGGAAGCACCAAGTTTGAGAAACTACTTGGGATTATGCTACATAAAGATACCACAGAGAGTCAGTAGACAAGGAACTGGAAAGCTGGCTTGTAAGGAAAGGACAAACTGAGTTGAAAACACAAAGATACTGACTGTAAATCAGGCAAGGACCAGTTGCCTGCAGTTACTAAAATTAAGGAATATGTGCCTAAATGGAACTGAAGCAGATAGAATAACCAGGTAACTCCTCACTAGATGAAAATTGCATTGTTTCTTTAGTTGTATTCTAACCTGTGTTTTCTACTCCACAGGACGTTCACCTATTCATGTGAATAATGGTGTGTTGTGGTAATCTGTACCTGTTAAAATATTTGCTATAGCACTAAACTTACTCAGCTATTGTTTGTCCTTACTTGAGCATTTATGAAAAATTCTTCTCTGTTGACTTGCTTGAGGCCTCTTTGCCTCTGGTAAATGCTCTGATCTTACTTGGGGCAGTACTGTTGCACTAGATCTCTGTCAGCACACTCTGTTTGTGGTGCTGTGCTGGATAACACGTTTCTAACAGGCTTGTGGGATACAAAATCTCTCACGGCAGCAGCTCCTGCAGTACTTTGCTTCATTTTAGACATTTGAATCTGCATCTTTCACCTAAGTCTGGACGGAGCTCTGTACCCAGGCTGGGGGTAAAATACATTGCAGTGGTCGACCTGAAGCTGGATACAGCCTGGGAAGGCACCAGGACAAAAGACATGGATCTCACTGGCAAAGATGAGTGCAGTGATCTTGTCCAGCTGCCCTTGCATCCTTTGCCACAGCACAGTGCAAATAAACTCAGACCCTGACATTAATGATCCACTGTGAAATATGCAACGTGATAACAGTGGATAAACCCCATTTTGCACATTTAAGACATTTGTCAAATAAGAAGAGAGACACAGTTTGTGCATTTTTATGCTTAATTACTTAAATTTCTGTTGTAAGATAAATAGTATCTAGAAGGGTAACATTGTCTCTTCATGGAGGAGGGGAAAAAAGAGAAAAACAATGTACTTATGAGCTATAAAGTGGACTAGATTTAGCTTGGCAACATTTCAGAAGCACTTTTACACGTTGTCCTTTTTGTTGTTAGGATAAAAATTATGTGTTCTCAGCCTGGCAAATGTTTATTTTTAGGTCTAAAATTGAAAACAGAAGTATTAAATGGAAGTAACAGCTTATATAATTTTTTACAGGTTTGGACTGGAGATTTTTCAGAGCTTTTTACCTCTTTAGAGTTGAAAAGGAAGATGAACTTAGTTTAAACAAAGTGCTGTTTATTCCCCCTCCATCCCAGCACAGTCTACACACTGTTGAAAAATTGAGGTCTTGTGTTCTAAATGCTGTATCAGTGTTTCTGCTAACACTGTGTTGATCAAGTGCATCCTATGGCAGCTTCACAGGTGGAGTGTGAGTAACAGGAAAATA
>JAWWLZ010000001.1:106510065-106537054 GCA_035041345.1 Poliocrania exsul | reverse complement strand
GTGTTTCTGCTAACACTGTGTTGATCAAGTGCATCCTATGGCAGCTTCACAGGTGGAGTGTGAGTAACAGGAAAATAGTACCTATTCCATAAAATAGTACCTATTCCTACTGATTCTTAGGGAAAAAATGAATCAGACCTTCCCCCATCCAAAAAAATAAACTCTTATATTTTCAATCAGTTTCTTTCATTGGATTGTTTTTTGTTCTTAGAATTAGTAGTGGAAGTCTTTTAATTTCAAAACATGTTTTTAGCCTAATTTTGTAAAGAAATGAGACCTAAGCAATCTATTTTATTTTGTCTTTGCCTATCTTCTTGTCCCCTTCTTCTTCAAAAACCTTTTGTAGCTTAATGTCAGCCAAAATAGATCATAGAATCATAGAATAGAATCATAGAATCAGTTGGGTTGGAAAAGAACTCCAAGACCATCAAGTCCAACCCTTGGTCCAACTCCAGTCCGTTTACTAGAGATGAGCCACCAATCTCAAAGAGAATTGTGTTTCCACAAGCTTTGTGAAAATTGGCTTCTGAATCAGAGGTTTGTCAGGTTGCTGGGTCAGCCATGGACCGTAGTGTTTGCTGGCTGTTGGAGAGTGACTGGGATCCATGTGCTGGCAGTCAGCCCTTGGCCTGCCTCTGGCTCGGGCTGGTGCTTGTCTAGTGGGCAGGCAGAGCAGAAACAGGCTGGGAGTGTGAAGGAGTGAAGGTGCTGCAGGGGAAGGAACAGAGTTCTGGGGTATTGCTGTGGTGGTGGTGTGGGGGGACTTGGGCAGAAATTGAAGTGACTGTGAGGAGGAGGGGTTAGAGCTGAGTTGATCTGAATGAGAGGGGAATATGATTTAAATCCTAGGAAGTCAGGCTAGGCTTGCTCCAGGGCTCACAGGGCAGCTTGCTGATCACTGTGAATACTCTGGCAGAGCATTTAGCTTGAAAAATGCTGAGCCTGATAAAGGAGCAGCTTGTGACTCACCAGCCCTTTCTATTTCACCATGAAATTTTGGATGGTTTTTGGTAGCCCTTGATGTGTCCCTGTTTTGTCCTAATACTTGAACCTCCTTGTATAAAAAAATTCTTGTAAATAAGCAAGGAAATCCTACTATACCATTCTCAGCTTCTGTTCTGAGCTTGGGAATTGTTGCTGCTTGTTTTCAGGTGTTTCCAAATAACAAACATTTATCTGCCTAGTAGAGATGGGGTAGTTTTGTAGATTTTATGGGACCTTAGCACACTTAACCTCATCTGAGCAAGAGCAGAAAACCTGCTTATGCAGATTATTCTTGAAATTTAGGAAAAACTTTTGCATAACTTGTGTTAACTCTAATAGTGCAAATAAGGCTGGAATAAATTTTGTAGGCCTGTCTTCAGTGTCTTAACATGGAGACTGCTAAAATTTGGGCTATGAAGCCCTGCTGACAAGAGCCAGGCTGCTGATATTATTTGCCTTCATGGGTGGGATTATTTAATTGGTATTCCTCTCATTCCCTGTCTCCCAGCTGCACTGTTCACTTTTATGTTCTGTTATGACTTCCTGATTTGAGTTATCTCCACAGTTTGTGTTTAGGCTGTAATATTTTCATATCAAAATTCCTTAATCTGATCTTGATCTACTCCCTGTTTCAGCTGTTAATTAACACTGGAGGTGGCTAATTGCACTAACAAGCACTCTTTGTTGGCTATACACAGCAAACTATGGCATCATGTTACTCAACCCATTTCTGTGATATGCCAACTAACAGCATCAGTGAATTTGGCCAAACTTTAGTTTCTGGGCTGCTATTTGCATGAATTTGTTTAATTTTCCTGTTCTGGGATGAGGATTATGCCTTTTAACACAAGACAACCTCACATTCATCACTTGCAGAACTAAGCTTGATGTGCTTTGATTTTTTTTTTTTCCCCAGTGCGGAACAAGTTGAGGGATATAGTGGGAGCATCTACCAACTGGAGGTACAGTGTGCATTAAATGTATTTTACTTTATTTGTGAAACGGAGGTAGAGCTCAGTGTTGGGGTAGTGGGAGTTAACATTGTTAGCTGGGGAAGAAAAAGATCCAGCTAAAAAGTAATTGAAACAAGGCTTCTGAACTGGTGTTTTGTGGATCACAAACTTCTGAGATTTCTCTGGCAAAGACCTTCAGCACCAAAGGAACAACATACGTAATCTTGATGCTTAGAAGATTGTCCCATTAGTTTTGAATTCCATGGAAGTTTGAGAACTGTGGAATCTGGCTGGCAATGTCATGTTGCTGTGACCTGTTGAGTTCTCCCTAAGTGGATTGCCCACATGGTGAATTTGTCCTGCACTGGATTCGGAGGCTGGTTCACTGTGAAGCAGGCTGCATGTCACTTTGGAAAACTGTCAGCTCAGGATCAGGGTCTCCTTAATCAGGAGCATCTTCAGCATTTTCTTTGTCTGCTCTAACTTAATTTTTGACCAATTTACATATAATTTAAATACTTGATGTTTTGACTTTATTCAGGTTATCTTCCTGCCCCTCCATTACACTGAATAAGCCAGAGTTGGCTGTAATCCTCTACTGTTACAGTTCTGGAAAAGTCAGGATAGCACTGGGGGTGAATTATGTACAGCAGCTGGGTTGGTCCCATGTGAATTGTTAGTTTTCTTATGGCTGTGTTTGGTGAGCTCTTCTTTCACACTTTGTGCACTGATAGGGAAATGAAGAGAGGCTTGTCTGGGTGAAATGTTTGATGAAGGCCTTCTGATTCAGATTATCTAAACAAAATTGTAGGCATGCTAAGAAAAATGCCTGAGTCTGGGAAGCTGATTTTTGCTTAGGAAGAGCAGTATATAAGCATGAGGATGCTTGAAGTTTTCTGCAGGTCAGCAAGAAAGGGCTTTCGAAGTTGTTTTATTAAAAAGCCTTTCCCACAGCCCAGAATGGCTGGGGAGTAATGGTGCCATATAGAAATACCATCGGAGGATTGAGATTTTAGGGTGCTCTGGTCAAGTCTGATCTTCCAGCCATTTTTTCCCCCCACTACTACCATCCTGGAAGGAGAGCAGACTGAAGCCAGGAGCACCACAGCAGTGTTTTTCTTAGGTATGTCTCTTGTGCTATACAAGATGCAGCAGAAATGGTTTGGAGTGTACTAAATACTTCAGCTACCATGGAGAAGTGAAGCTGGGGGGACAATAGCTGGGTGTGCTTGAGAGTGACAGGTTTAATCTGGGGAGGTTGGGAGGGCATGGATTGTGATCTTTGAGATCTCACTTCTGAAATGGAGTGACAAAGAGCTGATACATGTGGAGACTGAACAGCTGGGGATGAAATTGAGTTTAGGCCACAGAATGACTGAAGAGGACAAGTCTGAGAGAAAAGCTTGATAGGGGTCCTGAAACTTGAAGTAGGAAAGGACTGATGTTGATACATCTGGGTTGCTGGGAAAGAAGAGAGGTGCATGTTGGAGGAACACCTTCACCATTAATTTTGCAAAAAGGAAACCTTAGTTTGTGATTTTTCTTGTAAAGGCCAGTAGCATTTTGTATTCATTTATCATTAAAAAGAAATAACTTGCTTATATGTTTATATTGGTTTTGTTCTTAAATTGTAATTGAAACTATTAATATGTTCATTGTTAAATATAGTCTAGATGGAGTTGTAACCATTTCAGAAATAGATAAACGTTTTTCAGAATGTTTAGGGCTAATGTTAGTTAATACTTAGATGAATAATTGTTACTGTATGACTTGTAACAGTCATATACTGTGTAACAGTATTTGTCTGTTAAAAATGTTGAGCTCAATCCTTCTGTATATTGAAGTACAAATTCTGAAGCAGAAGACAAGAAGGGATTTCCTGCTGACCTCCGAGGAGCCAGGACGGGACTGGTGAAAACAATATAGTTAAATTATTGTTGTTGGGTTTCTTTGTGTCTGCAGACATTGCATCTTTCTTTAGTCATCTAGTATATTCTATTTCTATGCAGTGGCATAACTTCAAGCATTAACTCTCTAGATGAGGTTGTTATCGTTCTATTTCCTCTGAACTCTGCCTTGGTCTTGTTGCCCAGATGAGGTAAACTGTATCTCCTGCTTAAAACAAGCAAACAAACAAACAAGCAAAAAACCAACCAACCAAACAAATGAAACTAACTGAAGTTTTCTGCTAGACTTTTACTCTCTTTGATCATGGATTATTCATATTTCCCTAAAACTTATTAAACAAAAAAGAGAGAATATAAATATGTTGAATTTTGACTTTCTGAAATAAAACTCAAGCCAAGTTAGCCTTCATCTTAAAAGGCTAATACCCAAAATTCATTCAAAGTTAACTTAAGACAAATTTTCTTTTTGGTAAAAAAGTTCTTTCTGTTCCCTTCATCCTTCCCCTCTCTTTCACTTGCTCCTTCCCTTCCTCCCTTTGCTTTCCCTCTCTCTTCCTCATACTGGTTTTGTGAAACAGTGTCATAGAGTCATAGAATCAGTTGGGTTGGAAGAGACCTCTGAGATCATTAAGTCCAACCCTTAATCCAACCCCACTTTCATTACTAGACCATAGCACTCAGTGCCATGTCCAGTCTCACCTTAAAAACCTCCAGGGTCAGAGAATCCATGACCTCCCTGGGCAGGCCATTCCAATGCCTGACCACTCTCTCTGTAAAGAACTTCTTCCTGCTATCCAACCTAAACCTCCTCTGGCAGAACTTAAGCCCCTGCCCTCTTGTCCTACTGTTGGTTACCTGAGAGAAGAGACCAATCCCCACCTGGCTACAACCTCCTTTCAGGTAGTTATAGAGAGCGAGAAGGTCTCCCCTGAGCCTCTTCTTCTCCAGGCTGAACATCCCCAGGTCCCTCAGCCTCTCCCCACAGGACTTGTGCTCCAGTCCCTTCACCAGCCTTATTGCTCTTCTCTGGACCTGCTCCAGCCCCTCAATATCTTTCCTGAACTGAGGGGCCCAGAACTGTCACTGACCTCAGCAATGCAGCATGCACAGCTGAAGGGATGGCACATAGCCAGAAATTTTGCTTGATGTTTTATGCCTTCCCTTGCTCTGTGAAATGGATCCATAGTTTTGCATACTCCTTGGCTTTACACTGGGGCTGTTGCATATTTAACCCTTAGGTTTTCGATAGTTTGCTGTTGTTTCTGGGGATATTATGAAAGATTTGCTTTATTCAGTTAGGTTGTACTTTTAGGAGGAGAGAATTTCGGTGGAACAGGTAAGGGAGTGTTGAGCAAGACTGCTACATCTTATAGATACCTGCACAAGGAATCAACTCGATAGATTGCAGAGAAGTGACAGCAAGTTGGCCCTTACTCAGTTGTGAGAATTGCAGCCCTTCTGACTTGGTGGTTCTGGAAAAACAGCTCTGAAGGAGCAGTGCTCCTTTTTCTGTAGGGTTTCTTTCTGTAACTTTCCTATATAGTTGTAAGATGCCTGGGTAGGAAGAGAGAGAGAAATAGGTTAGTTTTCCCTGTCTTCTAGCTTGCTGTATGAACTGATGCTGTAAAGGGGAAACTCACCTGTGGATGAGACCAACTCTTAGCAGATTAGTTCTCTTGTTCTTAGTACCAGTCAGTGCTGTGTATCTGCTTTACTTCTTGAGAGAGATTATAAATTAATGTTCAGTCCTTTAAAATTGGCTCTGTGGGAAGAGTTGTGATACTGTAGATATGAAAGACATGAATGTACACAAAAACTCATAGATTAAATTATGTCTGTTTTGTTTATTTTGAGGGGAACCATTTTGGTAGCATTCAGAATTAGGTTCATTTTATTCATAAGTGTGAAGTATGTGCTTGACACTTGTACACAAAACTATTTCTAAGTTTTCTGCAGTAGTCTTACTTAGCATCTCTCATTATGTGCATTTCACTTTCTTTTCAAGTATGCTTACTGTGTCTTTCTGGTTTTGCTACTTTTTGGTTTTCATTTTGATGATCATCAATGTGACATCTTTTAGGTAGGGTTGCAGTTCTGTTGTCATACTCCAGACAGAATGTTTATTTTTTACCAGGGATCATGTGCAAGCAATGCAAGAAAGAAAAGCTCTTCATACTTTACTGGCAAAACAGCAGGAAGATCTCCCTCCTAGGAGGATGAAGGATAGCTACTTGGAAGTTATTCTACCTCTAGGAAGTCAGCCTGAAATAAGAGAAAAATACCTGAATGTGCACAACAGTGTAAGGTAACAAAGCAACCACGTCACACATACAAGAAGGTGTTAACTTCCATTGACTATGGAAGTAGGTATTTAATTGTCAAAACCCCCTGTCTTACAGGTTTGGAAGGATACTTGAAGATCTGGACAGTTTAGGAGGTATGTATCTGTGCCCTTGTAAACACTGCACAGTGAGTGTGAGCACTGCTGAGCACTGTGTGGTGGGATACAGTGTGACCTCAGGCAGGGAATCCCATAATTGTGCTGTCTCAAAGGAGAAGGAAAAAAAGAAGACACAGACGCTGAAAGGTGGAAGGATAATAAAGAACAAACAGAAGAAAAATTGTTCAGCTTCAGCTTCTCTCCTCTGTCAAATTTTTAAAGGACCATTTATAAGAATAATTTACTGGAAAGTGATCCGAGGTTATGAATCTGCATTGAATGTTAACTCAGAGATAATTTGCACAGTGTGTATTGAAAACTAAAACTTATGATTTTTTTTTTTCTTAAAAAAATCTGAACAAAAATGGACACAAAACCCAACAGAGGTTGCAAATACTTTAGCCTTCCCTTTAGGGAGCAGAGAGTATAATCTGGAAAGAACAGAATGTATGCACTGAGAACAAATTAAAAACAGGTGGCGTATATTCTTGGGTTCTGTCTCCAGATTGATGTTAAAGGTAAAAACAACTCAGTGGCTTAATGAGTTAGCTTTCTTATTTTTTTTTCTTCTTTTCATTTATTTGTAGTCTTGAAAAGTTCAAGATATTTCACTTTTATATTGCAGTTAAAATAAGTGCTAGGTTGTTCATATAACTTGGAGATATTTTTATCTTAAAAAGTGGCCAGGTGACATCCTTCTTCGTCAGAGTTCTGTAGCTGGCTGGGAGATTTTTGGTTTTGGACAAAGAATAAGTGCTTATTAAGGGAAAGTTGTGAATAGAACAGGCTTTTCCTGCTCCTTCTGAGGGTCCAGATGTCCAAAATTGAGGAAGACAGAGAAACAAGTGAATGCATGTCTGTCTAGGATAGATACAATAGCTGGATGATTTATATTTCCTTCTGGGAGGTGAAAGATATTGGCTTCAGCACCTGTCCTGAATTAGAAAAGGAGACTTTGAACTATTGGCTACCCTTTGTTGTTGGATGAGATGAGCCTGGTTTTCATCATGTGTCTTGTTTACTTTCCCCAGAAATCTACGAAGACCTTATTTTTTTCCTGGGATAACACAAAATGTCTTTGCCTTGTTTGCAGTCATACTGTGCTCCAGTCAGTTCCACTGGGGGTGTATTGTTTTGGGTTAATCAAGATTCTGTCCCAGGTGCACAGTATTCAGGATGATCGTATTGATGTAACGAGTTGGTAGGTGTAACAGGTTTTAGAATTGTGTCTCCAGTAATTTTAGGGAAAGAGTAGGTTACTTGGAAGGACAAAGATTTTTCTTCTCTCTTAACTTATGTGGTAGTTTTGGCTTTAGTTTTAGCCAGGTCTCAGTTTAGCAAACCCAGACTGTCTGACATAGATTAGAGGGGACAAGCATCACCAGACTTAAACAACCAAAGAGATATTTGATAACATTTGACATCAAATCAAGTATAAAAGCAAGTGCAGGAGGGGCTTAGTCTCAGTTCCCATCATGGCTGCAGTCCTGAGAGGAGGTGCTGCTGCTGTGGAGCTGTGCTGGGCCTCGGCTGCTGCCCACTGCTACTTTGCATCCTGTTTTAGTTCGGAGAAGAAACATTTTATTGTTATTCTCTTTGTTCCTTGCTGGGTGTCTTTTGGAGTGCTTTATGGATGCAGAGTGATGGGATCTGTTGTTTGGTGGGAGGTAAAGAATTATTTGTTATATCTAAGTTGTGTAGGTATGTGTTATATTGTAGTTTTCTTTTAATTTTCTGTTTTCTGTATAAATATATATATAACTAGTTTAAGTTTAAATCTTGGAAGTTTTTTTTTTTTGCTTCTCCCTTTTCTTGGCAGGGCAGGGAAAAAAGAAGCCTTTGTCCCTTTGGTTTATACTTGGCATTTTGCCAAAGTATCAAACCAAAACATCTTGTTAAGTAAAAGCTGATGCTTTTGATTATGGAAATCTGTGTTGAGTAAAAATCATGTGAGCACTAGGAAAACCTTATTTTTGTGGCCTTGATTTACTTGAAGGAGTCTGTTTACTTGGATGTGCTCTTATGAACAAAGCTAATTAGTTTAAATAGTGGTTTGGTTGGTAGTGATTGCAGTGTGATAAATATCTCTGTGCTTTCATGACTGTAAGGCACAGTTTATTTAATCTTCACCTCCTTAAAGGAATCAGTATTTGAAACGTCCAGATAGCATGTACCCTTGACAAACTGCATGAAATCAAAATAGAAGATAGGAAGAGTCTGAGCCAGTGGGCTTCAGAGGAAGGGGGAAGAGATTATGTGGGATCTGGAGTAGAGTGATGGGTTGATTTGAAGTTCTTAGCTATATTTCTCTTTGTAGTGAATATATATGCATAAGTGAGCTGCTGCATTGCTGTTTTCTTTATAGCAATCCCATGTGTTACATATATGACAATGTGGAAGTTCTGCTCTCCTACAATAGGATACTTTATTTTGTGTTTTTCTGGTACTTCTCATGCTTTGCAAAAATGGCTGATGTTTTTATTAAAGAGGTGACTCCATTTTTGGTCTCTCCACAGTTCTTATTTGCTACACTCACACCAAGCAGGAAACACAGCCAAAGTCTCCCCTATCCATAGTTACAGCTCTGGTGGATAAAATCAGTAAGTGCCAGTTTGGTCAGTAGAAATGGTTTCATTTGTTTGTCTTACTCTTCAGCAGCCACTGCCTTCCCATGGTTGTTGAGGATACCTTCTTCACTCTCCTGTTTAGTTCACTTCACCTTGTTTTGGCTTTGAACTCTCCAGTATTGTGACTTTGTTGAAAGGAGGAGGAAACAGGGTTTTATAGTGCTTTTCAGAATTTCATATGTCACTTCCCTTCAAATTACAAATGTCATTCTTCCCACACTTCTCTGTTTAGTTTTATTTTGGCACCTGAGTTTCTTAGCTTCATTTTTGAACAGTATTTGTTCTGGTGGCATTGGACCTTGCTGGTGTCACATGTTCTGCTGAACACCTCTGTGGGTCTGCTGTCCACCTCTGTGACCACTTTCTGCTCCAGTTCTGGCTTTAGAAGTCTGGAAAGGCAGAAACTGCAGACTAGCAGTGCTTTGCCACAACTGTCTTTTCTGTGCTCTTTTTGTGTGTGTGGCCACTTTCAGAACACATAAAAGCCTTGGGGAATCTGGCCTTTCTAGTATTAGATGTGAGTCATCTGTCTCCAGTAACCCCTAATGTATGTCTTGTAGATTTGTGCAAGAAGATTATATATCCAGACTGTGACATCAAATTCACAGGGAATGTTTCTTGGGTTGGGAAGACCTCAATGGAAGTGACGATGCACATGCTGCAGGTTGGTTCCTGTGACTTCTCTCCATCTCGTGACAGGCATGAGGTGCTTCAAAGGCAATTCTGGATGATGACATGAGCAGTCTAAATTATATTGTCTAGAGTAACTTTTTGAAGGGCTTGAGACAGCCCTAGTGTTCTGAAGACCAAGATGACTTCCAGTGGTCTCAGTGCAGCAAGGCACTCTTGCTAATCTTTCAAGACATGCATTTTTCTTAATGAGCATTTTGTATTTGAAGTGCAGCACTGTACTCCTACAGAAAAAAAAGTGTCTATGCTCTGCATTATCTTAAATAAGTTTCTTCCTGCTTTAGAAAAACTTTATTTTCCTTATGTCTCTGCATTTTATAGATTTATAAATTTTAATGTTGGTATTTACATGTGCTATTAGATTGTAGCTCATGTGCTCATCTTATCTACACTGTAGCATAATTTTTTTAATAAGTTACTAAATAGTAGTAGAATATAAATGAAGGCTGTAACTAGGCTACACTGTGCAGGAAGCAAAAGGAACATTAATAATTATATTAAAAAATCTTAACATTTCTAATAAGTATTTGCTGTGAATTGATTAGTTTATTGAAACATTAATTCAGTTATTTAGTTGTTTAGAGTAACAAAGATAAACTATAAACAGTGATATTAGTGGCTCCTTTGGATCAAGTCCAGAGAAGCCCACTAAGATAATTAGAGGGGTGGAGCACCTTTCCAATGAGGAAATGCTGAGAGGATTTGAACTGATCATTCTGGAAAAGAGAAGAATTTGGTGTGACCTAATTGTGGCCTTCCAGTACCTGAAGGGAGCCTGCAAGCAGGATGGAGAGGGACTTTTTAGAAGACCCTGTAGTGACAGGACAAGGGGGAATGGCTTCAAACTGAAAGTGACTAGCTTTAGATTAGGTATTAGGAAGAAATTATTTACTATGAGTGGTGAGGCTCTGGAACAGGTGGCCCAGAGAAGATGTGGATGCCCCATCTCTGGAATTGCTGAAAGCCAAGCTGGATGGGACTTCGAGCAACCTGGTCTAGTGCAAAGTGTCCCTGCCCACAGCAGGGGGCTTGGAACTAGACAGTCTTTAAGGTCCCTTCTAACCTAAATCATTCTGTGATTCTATGATTCTGTGATAATTCAGATAAACACATAAATATTTTTTATTAACTTGTAAAGTTAAAGTTAAAGTCAAGTCTCATATGTAGAAGATAGTGTTACACCTTTATTGTCTGAACTTCTCACTCCTGGTTTAGTGGCAATTTGGCATTAACAAAAAAATGTATTTTGGCATTTCTCAGAATAAATGTTAAGTGGGTCCTTTTACAATGCCTGTGTGGATTACCTCCCCCTCCAGCTGAAAGCAGTTAATAAGCAGTCCCTGCTAAACATTTACATTGCAGAATTCCTGAAATTAAGTTTTAATTTGCATTATTTCCTTAGCTTTGATCTATTGTGAAAGATGTTGGAAGAGATGACAGAAAGTAAGCAAAATTAATGGTGTGATTGCATAGTTGATGTCAACTAAAAACTTGCTATGCACGTTTACAATTTTAGAGTTCAATAACACATATTTGTTTTGTCTCTTTTAGCTACATGATGGTGAATACAGCCCTGTGTTAGATGCAACTTTTGTCATGGTGGCCCGGGATCCAGAGAATAAACGGTAATTTGTAGGACAGAAAAGTAGTTTTCTGACTTCTGCTGTGCTGAAAATGGCAAATGTGGCTGAAAATGGCTTGCTCTGTATGTGTAGCTGCTGTTAAATAAATCACATGGTCAATGTTTTCTGCTGACAAGTGTTAACTTTCCTGTGACAAGCTTCAGAGTATTGATTTCTGCAGTCAGGTAATACCAGGAATTGCTGGTAATCTTGGGGTCTGACCCTTTTCTCTAACATATTTTCCCTGTGTTTGAGTGACTGGCCTGAATGAACACAGAAGTGAATAAATCTGCCAGAAACCCACCTGCATTCTAGTAGTTGTTAGAATTAAAGATTGAGTTTCAGTAGTTAAATAGTCTTTGAGTGAACAACACCATTAATTCCCTAACAGACGCTTGATAAGTGTCATCAGAATAATTCAGGCTGAAACTTGCACGTGTAGTTACACATGCAAGTTAACATGGAACTGATGAGTATTCCCAAAGAACTTAAAAAACCCCAAGCACTAATTTTGTTATTTTTCTGGTTTTACTTTCTCTGTAATTCCTTAGTCATTAAACTAACGGGCTGTTCAGTTTTAGTTTTGGTCTGTGACTCCAGCATCAGGAAAATGGTTGTATTTCTTAACCTTTTTTCTGTATAGCCTACCGAAGTAATGAACTATTTTCTAAGTAGTTTAAATAATTGCTTATAATCAATGAAGAAGGATGTATTTAATGAAGGGGGTTTACTTGATTTAATTATGTAGTCCTGATAACATTAGATGTAGTTTTTAGGTTGGTTTCCTTCAGATTATTTTAGAACCAAGGAACATAGTACACATTAAGAAAACCACTTATATTTATGGTTCCCATTTAAGGACTAATTACATCAAATCTGATGTAATTATGCACTAGCAGATTGACTGAAGGCAAGCCTACTTGTGCAGATAGAAGCAGTGGCTGCTGTACAGGCTGGCTGGCCACCAGCCAGCTATGTTTTGGAAGCATTCTGTCCATATAAGGAGGGTATTTATGTGAGGTAAAAACCCTTCAGAGAGGTACAGGGTATGACAGGTTGGCTGTAGTGCCACAGGAATGTGATTGTGTGGCTTTTGGACCAAAGCAAACTTGCACCTCAGCAGCTTGGGGCTTGGGCAGGAGAGCTGATGTAGATGTGTCCTGAGCTGAGGAGAGGGGAAATAAACTCTGCTTTGTCTTCAAAATCCAGAGGTTTAGCAAACCAAGAAAGAGCAGTTTGTTACAGAGAAAAGATCTTCTCTGTGTCCCTTTTGTCATCAGCACAAGTAAAGGCTTGGGGTAGAGCTGAATTGTTCAGTGTGTACTTGTGTGTGCATGTGTATGTGTATGTTGTTTGGAACATTTGTATAAATGTTGGAAATAGAAAAATAATAATTAGAACTTATGGGGAAGAATGGCTCTTGAAAATAAGCATTTGCCTTGCTTGTGAAAATAATTAAATATTATAATTACGTTAAAGTAAACTTACTTGTGCAGTAAAGTAATTACACAAATTTGTGCTCAAGGCATGTCATAATCTTCTTTGATAAGTAGTACACGTGGTAAACAGCTTTTGGCAGTTGATAAGGCTGTCAAGGGAACATGTAGATTATAAAAACACTTGCTAGCCATGTCAGTGTGCTGTTTCTATTCCAGGAGGAGTGGTACCATTCAGTTTTTGGTTTAGGCTGTCCTAGATGATCATGGTTTCATTTGTGGAGTTTCTAAGCAGCTTTCTGCTTGAATAGTCTTCATTGTAATTTATAGGTACAATTTTAGCTTCTTAAGAAGCATAGACACATCCCTTTCTCTTTCTTAATTACTCCAGGTAGTGTTTGTATCACTTAACAGTCTCTTCAGAGTTCAATCTAATGTGATGTTCTTTTGGCAGCTCCACATTTCAAAATAATGCAATTATTTCTGTGATATAACCTGAAGTATTTCTTTTCAACCTGTAGCATGTATGTGAGCAAAAATGGAATAAAATATTTGCAGGATAAATTCTTGTAATGTTTGTAACTTTAAAAAAATTCCTGTCCATAGGCCAGCATTTGTTAATCCACTCATTCCTGAGAGCCCTGAGGAGGAAAAAATCTTCAAGCAAGGGGAATGTATGTCGTATTTCCTGGTAGTATTCACTTCTGCCTCAGATAATAGTTGGAAGGAAGTAAACTTCAGAAGTTATGCTACTTAGGAGTGCTCCTAATTTGTTTAAAATCAGATTTTTGTTCTGGCTCATGTGTCAGTAGTGTAAGAGAGTTTAAAAGCCTGCTGTCACATGCTTGGAAACTCTTTGGCTAAACTGGCAGAGAAGGGCCCTCCTGATGTGCTCTGCACACCCCCTGTGTTTGCAGGATCTCCCTCTGCTCAGGTCCCAGTGCAGCACAGGCTCTCCTAATGCTCTGGCACCCCCATGGCAGGCCTGCTAAGGGCATCCCAGCTCCTTATTTGTCTAGGTACCCATGCTCCCTTTGGAAAGAAACTTAGAAAAAGAAAAGGTGCAGAGCAGGGGAAGGAGTGTGTAGCTCCATCTTCTTTTGTTCCAAGCAGGAGTTTTAAAGCAGAGAATTAGAGAAACATTGAAGACTGAATAAACTGGACAGAAGATCTTTTAAGCTAAAAGTTCAATCATTGCATCCTATGGTAATGAGTTCTGACATAAAATTCCATTCTTGTACCATTGGCAAAACCTGAATGTGATTGTTCTGTAGGGTTTCTTGTTAGATATGTTTTTCTTTACTTGGGGGGGAGTTCTCAGGTTTTCTGTAGGAGCAGTGGGTGGATATCACAGTATATTTATTGAAGTTGAACTTCTGCTTTGTTTTTCCTTTCATGCAGTCAATTCTAAGAGCCTGATTTCTGTTTGCATTGATTGGACCACAAAGTTACAGCTTTTAACTTAAAGGGGGAAAAAGAAAAAAAGGAAAGAGAGTTGATTCAAGGTTAAAATTTTCAGAGCCGTTATTTGTTTGTTGTTTTTTTTTCTTTGAACTCTAATACTATGGGGTTTCTTTAATATTTAGTGAACAAGCTGAGGAGGATTGATTTCAACACTGCTTCTTTACTGAAAATGGCTCCCACTGCAGAAGAAAGAAACATTGTGCATGACATATTCCTTAATACGCTGGACACAAGGCAAGAAGGGGAGGGGTGGAGGAGAACTGATGTGTTCTGAAGGAGAAGAGTGAAGTGCCTTTTCATGGAATCATAGAATCAGTTGGGTTGGAAGAGACCTCTGAGATCATCAAGTCCAGCCCTTAATCAACCCCACTTTCATTACTAGATCATAGCACTCAGTGCCACGTCCAGTCTCACCTTAAAAACCTCCAGGATCAGAGAATCCACCCCCTCCCTGGGCAGGCCATTCCAATGCCTGACCACTCTGTAAAGAACTTCTTCCTGCTATCCAACCTAAACTTCCTCTGGCAGAGCTTAAGCCCGTGCCCTCTTGTCCTACTGTTGACTGCCTGAGAGAAGAGACCAATCCCCACCTGGCTACAACCTCCTTTCAGGTAGTTGTAGAGAGTGATGAGATCTCCCCTGAGCCTCCACTTCTCCAGGCTGAACAACCCCAGGTCCCTCAGCCTCTCCTCATAGGACTTGTGCTCAAGTCCTTTCACCAGCCTTGTTGAGGTGGGGGCTTGTAAGAGGGTAATCTGGAATAAATGCACACATTTAAATTCTGTGACATTTTATATGGAATGCAGGTACAAATTTTAATGTGACATCTGCAGCTCTCAAAAGAGTCTTCTGTTGTTACACAGTATTAGCTGTGCCAACATGGTGAAAGCAGCACTAAGCACAAACAGCTTCTGAGCAAGCTGTTAGGAATGATCTTGAGGAAAAGTTAATGATATTTAACCAAATAGGGGAATGGAATGGTTTTGCAGCCATGACTTGCACAGTCTAAGAGTCTTCTGCCATGATACCTAATTAAAAAAAATGGTGAGGGCAGGAACTGGCCATATGATAACCAAATAACCTTGTAGTGTGTTTTAAATATAATACTTGACAACATTGTTTTAGGGAGACTGTTGTTAGCATACTTCATTTATACTTGAGATTGGTGTGAAATTATCTGATACCTGTGGTGATAGAACAGTGTCTAATGCATTAGTGCAGTGTTGTATTTGTGATAATCTATAATTTCTTTCACTTATTGACATTATACAATTGTTATTTTTAAAGCTGTTTACCAAAGGGAGATATGCCTTTCCTTAAAATTAGCAGATGTATTTTGAACATGTTCTGTCTGGATTTGAAAATCTCAAACTGTCTGCATGTTTGATGTTGAATTAGTCTCTTAGCTCATTGTGTGCTTTTAATTCCTATTATGACTTAAAAAACAGAGCAAGGTTTTTCTGACCAAGTGTGTGTTTTGTGATTGTGATTCATCTTTTCTTTCATGTGCTCTTCTTGAGCCTCTTCATTCACATAAACCTGAACATTAGCAGAAGTTGTTGAAAGTTCAGGAGCATAGGTTTACTGCAGTAACACATCAAAGTGCTGCTTTAGAAAGGCTTCAAGGTCAGTTGGAACAGTGTTTGGTGATACCATTTCTGTTTGGGGGTTTATTTTAATGTATCTGTATTTTTGTGGTGTTTTAAAATGTATCTACATTTGCTATTTATGCTTTTTTGGCTGCTGAGTTCTGCTAATTCTGTGGACTATAAAGTTTATTGTCTCTTCCAAAGGACAGTAAGTTTTCGGAGTCGTAAATTACCACCCAATTCAGTGTGGATGGAAGATGCAAAGCTAAAAGGCCTACAGATTTGCCATCCTGAGGTATTTTGAAAAAATATTAATGAATTACAGAAAGGTACTTAAGAAGTAACTTTAAGAGAGAATTTTCTTAAGGACGTGTAGTGACAGGAGAAAGGGTAATGGCTTTACACTGAAAGAGGGGAGGTTTAGATTAGATTGAAGGAAGACTTTTTTTACTGTGACTGTTGTGAGGCACTGCAACAGGTTGCTCAGTGAATTTGTGAATGCCCCATCCCTGGAAACATTTGGGGCCAGGCTGGATGGGGCTCTGAGCTCTGATCTAATGGGAGGTTGAATTTTCATGTAAGATTAGTACTATTACTTCATTTCGCTTCTGCAGTCCTTGTGATGTATTTAAATCATAGTTTCTTTTGCAAGTGTTTTATTATTTGTATGGATTACCACTGCAAAATAGAAGATTTTCTCACTATACTATTTATTCTGTGTAAAGAAATTCCATTGCAAAATGTTTGCAGAAAGTTTGGCCTTTGGTTGTTGATACTATTTTGAGTTATATTATGTGGTCAAATGAGTCAGATGAGCTCCTATTAAGTGAAGTTGCCTTGGAGATTTTGCGTTTTGCATGTATATTTCAGTAGTGCATTTTCTACATTCAGGTATTAGGACTTCTGTTAAATACTGTGAACTGAAGTGCAGACTTCAACAGAGTGCTTTGAAAAGAATTTTCATTTTTATTTCTACATACAGGAACGGAACATCTTCAATAGGATCTTTGGGGGTTTCCTCATGAGAAAGGCATTTGAACTGGGATGGGCAACTGCTTGCAGCTATGGGTGAGTTGTATGTCTGGAATATTTATATAATCCAGATCACTGTGCTCATATACACAGGACAGGAAGCCAAACTTACCAACCTAGTGACAATCTGAGCTGAAAAAATGTAAGTGTGCACTATTAGTGCACAGCACTGTTTTACTTAGGGCACCTGTCACATTGCTACGACCATGCCACCCTGACACCCGATCCCGTCAGATCTCGGCAGCCAAGCAGGGTCAGCCCGGGTTAGTCCTTGGATGGGAGACCTCCTGGGAATACCAGGGGCTGTAGGTTCTAGTCCTGAGGACTTCACTGTCACTGTCCAAGCTTGCTTGGCCCTGGCAGATGAACCTGACGAGTTAAAGGGTGGGGCCAGTTCTGCGCACGCTGTGCCTCACCTAAAAAATCCACGTGGGTAGAGCCCTTCCCAAAATCTTTGTTCATGAAGCCTAGCCATGATGTCATATTTATGAAAAGATTTGCATCTTGCTCCTTGGAGCTTGGTTTTTAAGCATTACTTGTCAAGATAGAAAATACATCCATTTTCTTTTTTCATTTAACTTATCAGGGTATTGAGATGGACTTTTGAAGATGTGTTTTCTTTGTAACCATATAAAATAGACATTCTATCAAATAAATATTGCATCCTTTCATTTCATACACAAGTGGAATGGTTTATGAATTTCTAGTAATTGCTTGAGCTTAGAAAGCATGACTGAAGTCATCACCCAGCACAGGTCTATCTGTAAGTTAAATGGAGTATGCATTGCCTAAGTGGTTTGTGTCAGTGCTTGGAAAATTGAGGCCTGAGCAATGATGGCATGAAGATTGTCTAGCAAGTGTAAGTTTTAAGATACAATAATGATGCAGTAATGTCCTTAGAGAGTGTGTACTTTTACTGGTGTGAGAGATTTCCTCCAGTTATTTTTGTCTTTGGTGATGACATGACTCATTAGCACTTCCTGTGGCTTCTGTTTAGGAGAGAGATTTGTTCTCTAGCAACCTTTCATTAAAATGCTGACAGCGAAATATTTTGAATTTCTCCAAATGTCCTTCTTATTGTTGAGATGAAATTTCTCTTTTGCTTCCTCAGGAGTTCCAGACCCTTTATTGTATCTGTTGATGATATCATGTTTCAGAAGCCAGTTGAGATTGGGTCCTTGTTACTGCTTTCTGCACAGGTAGGTGTTGGCTTCTTTTTGAAAAGGGGCAAACCTTATCTTTGCTGTCATCACTGTTAATCACTGCTAATGAACAATGCATTGTGAGAGTGTGTGACTTTCCTTGTTAAAGTGTAATGAAGTCTGCTACAGTTTTCAGCACCAGTGATAAATTACAAGCTATAACTCTTGTCTTAACTGTGTAGGTCTGTTACACAGAAAAAAACTACATCCAGATTCGAGTACACAGTGAAGTTTATGATGCAAATACCAGGGAGCACCATACTACCAATATCTTCCATTTTACATTTATATCAGAAAATGAGGTCCCTCGGGTTGTACCTAATACCTATGGAGGCAAGTATCCAATTAATGTGTTCTCATCACAACTCTGTAGAAAATATAACTTACTTTCTCTTGGAAAATGGGTTATTTTAATAGATGAACTGTTGGCATTTGAATAATTTAACAGGATTTCATGGCAAACCACATTTATTTTATGCTTTGATGATAGTGTGGATTGCTTCTTGCTTTAGCTAATCTATGTAGTTGTAGTTGCTCAGTAATTTACTAATGTGGCTCTCTCTTTTCTCCGCTTTATTTCAGAGTCCATGTTGTATTTAGATGGGAAGCGACACTTCACTGCAGTCATGAAAGAAATCTGACTGGCACTGGGTGCTGCATCAGCAGAGTCTTGGAAAGAGATGGCTAATGGACAGGTGCTTGCAATACTCAAAGAAAACCCCAACAACCACCCAAACCAAGCCAAACCATAGAATAACAAACCCAAACTCCACAACAAACCCCATCTCTTTAGTGCTCTTTATGTATTTGCATATATTTGAATTTTTTTTATTGTTTGCTACTAGAATTTGTTGAAATCTATTTTTACATGCCAGTGCTAGGAAAAAAGGCTGAAATAATACAGTCTCAAGCTTCAGATAGCTTCTCTTTGTCTACTTTGAGAGATCTCATTACAACCTTTGCTGTCTTGTCACCATCTGCCTTCTTTCCCTTAGTAGCTCTCCTTTGTTTCCCTGATAAGAGAGAGAAGTTCTGTCAGAAAAACGAGTGCAATAAGTAGATACACACATGTGGAGCAATTTGACCTACATTGTTAAATTAGCTTTAGAGTTACCATTTTTTTGAACAAGGCCACGTGCATCTAGGCAGCAGCAGAGGCTCAGAAGCTACTAGTGGGTACACAGTGTAAAGCAGGTGTTCCCCATCAGTGGGGATTTTACAAGGTTATTGCACCTTCTGTTTTGAATGGTTTCATGTTTCCTTGGAAGGAAATTTATTTTTGCAATGAAATTAAGTGGCCAGATGGTATCCTCTGGCATTCTCTTTGTGTACTGCCAATCCTTGCCAGCCTCTTCTAACAGTAATTCCTTAGTGAATTATTTCTTAAGGATTGGAGACTAGAGATCTGATTGGTGAGATTGGGTGGGACTGGGAGAAATGGTACTGTAAAAGAGACCATTTTGGTTTATTAAGGATTGGGAACAAAAAAGGTAAAATGCTGCTCAAAGGGTAATAGTGATGTTTGATGCTGGAGTTAGGGGTCCAGAGAATCTGTGTTGAGCAGCTCCCAAGTCAGGTGCTTAATGGTGGGAGGGTCTTTATCCCACTGAGGGGTGGCACAGCTAGAGAACAGCCTCCTCCTTGGCTGGATTATTTATCTGTTTCCTTGGTGGACTGAAACTCAGTATGAGTATTGCACAGCTTTAAAGGTTGTCAAGGGGACAGCATGGTGTGTGTAACTATGGCAAATAAATAACAGGAAGAAAGTAATTAATACTGAAGTGTTTCTGATGTAATAGAGAAAGTTTTAATAATCTCCAGTAACTGGCAAATAAAGCCCAACATTCTGAAATCAGAAAAGTTAGGAGATGAGAGGCATCAACTTTTAGCCATGAGGATAATTTATCACAAGCACAAAACTAGACCTCTGATACCTTCCCAGTGGGACTGATATCCTGTCTGACCAAGACACCCAAAGAGGAAATGGGCTCAATGGTTGTTGGATGAAATGTGATGCCTTATAATACATGAGACCAGACTCTGGCTTGCCTGGGATGTTTAAAATCCAGCAAGTATTTAAATCAGCACAGATGCACAAAAATAAAGCAGCATGTTATGCTTTTATTTCTGAGTAAGAAAAACTGAGAAATTCACAACTGGGACCAGTTTGCTTTGGTGCTAGGATGGCATGAAGTTCATGGCTCCTTACAGCTCATTGCTAATCCTCTGAAGAGGGTGAGTGTTGTAATAACCACCATATTGCACATCAGCCTTTCCTTTCTAAGACTCAGCTGCTCCTACTGATGGGTTGGATCAGCAGCTTTCCAGTGGAGGCACAGGGGTGTTGCCTGATCAGGTTAATGCACTGCCCTGATAGTAACCTCTTGGTTCCTTCTGTAATTTCTCTCTGCAGCCACACTGCAGTGCTGACTGAGCTGTATGATGTTGTAATCTTTTTCTTTAATGGTTATGATGCTGTGGAGATATATTGTATTTTCTGGGTTTCTCCGTTTTACAATTCTTTGGAAACTGAATATATTAACTGACTACACAAATAAAAAACTGAAATTCTGTCTCAGCATCTCTCCCCTTGCTGCAGGGATCAATGTTCACTGTTAAAAAATAAATAGCAAGGCAGGAAATGGAGGAATCTATTTCAGAACTATGTACTACTCCTGACTATCTTCAGGTTTTATTATTGACCTGGTGGTTCTACCTGGGTCACTTTTTTATTATATTTGTAAGTTAAGGGGATACAAAGTTCTTCCTCTACTTCCTTTTCAGCTGTGTTTTTTTTTTTTTAAATTATCCTAATTTCCAAGTTCAGCCTTTGTGAAGGGATTGGAGAGGAGAAGAAGAGGTAATAGGGTGGGGGGGAAGGCATGACATCAGACCTTCTGGACATAGTGAAGAAGATGAGTCCTGCAAGTGAAGCATATTCTCAAAGTTCAGGATAACTTAATCACTTACCACAATGACAGTAGTTACAGAAATGTATGTGCAGATATACAGAATGTGTGTCTATATATATACAAATATGTAAAAGATTATTAGTCTTTCTGTTTATTACTATACATGTGAGCTCATGTATTTTCACTCTGAGAAGGTAACTCCACGTTGTCACCTTCTCTGGTGATAGGCTACATGTAACTTTGTTCAAGGGTATGAATGCTGCTTTGTATTTTTGTGTGTGAGAGAAAATTGTTCTCGGATCTTATTCAGTTGGAATTAAAATATTCTAGTGTAATAATTTATGTAGGGTTTATGTTGCAACTTAATATCCAGCCTACTGCTGCTGTAGGTGACTACCCATTACCACACAAGCCTAAAGGAATTGGTAGAAAATCTTTGTTCGTATTTATAGTAAACCTATCTATATAATTGACTGCGGCTCTGTAGAGGGAAGTAAACGTGTCTGTGGCCATCATGTCTTGGAATACCATGAGGAGGAGGAGCAGGATTGCCTCCCCTTACCTGCTTGCTTAACAGTGATCTCAAAGATTTCTGTGGGACTGGCTGAACTCAGTGCCCAAAGAAGCACTTTGTTTTAAATGTTTTTATTTTTCTGTGGTTAAACAAAAGAATTAAAATTACTTAAACTTACTGTAAAGCTTCTGGTATCCCTTTTTCAAATACACACCATTCCTTTGCAGCCACATCAGCAGTCTGGGAAGAAGCTTGGAGGAGCTGGTGCAGCATGGGCCACTGAGTGAGGGGTTTAGTTCAGAAACCTGCTTTAAACGTACTGCATGCTCAGTTGGTTTTACTGCACTTTCAGTCCAGCCTTTGTCTCGTGACTGGCACGGATCCTGCTCTGCCTGTTGCACTCTAGATGGGATGAGGGACTCCTCCTTTCCCCAGGCCTCACAGGGACAGGCAGGCTGGGGCCTGGTGGAGCTCTGTGCTCTGGCTGTGGTTTCCTCTGCCATAGGCATGTGCTTGGGTGTTATTTGTATCAGAGCAGAAGCAAAGTCAAGCAGCTGCTCCTGCTCTGTGTCTGCAGTGAATAACCTTGAGAGCTGCTCAACACTCACCCAAGTCTACACAGTAACGTAACTTCACAGGTAAAATGCAACTGCTGGTCTAGTTCTGCAGAACTGTACTGAAGCGTCTGTGTATAGGGCAGGGACTTGTATAGTCCGGTGGGGGAAGGAGAAGTGAGTTCTCAGGTGTGTGGGAATCCAAACAAGAGTAACAATGCAGTGGTGTAGATTGGAGCAGGGAGGAAGGTGCCTGTCACCTTTGCAAGGATGACCCTGGTGAAAAGCTCACACACATTTCAGTTGCTGTTTTTCCAGTTGCACAGACTCTAGAAGCAAGACAAGACATTCTTAGGAAAGGTTCTCCAGTGCACAGAAGTGTATCTCACATGGAGATGTTATTTTCCCTTGAAAAAGGAAATCCATGTACATGAGCCACAAGAGTCCAGTGTGATCATTGCAATAATCTTGGGAAAGACTACAATTACTCCCTTAAAATTGGGAGCCACTAACCACTACGTTCATCTGTTAACAGTGTAAGGACAGGCAAAAAATTCAGGCTGTGTGAAACAGAATTGATCTTATCAGCAAAAAACACTACAAATTCAAGTGTGGAAAAATTTACTGGTTCAGCTCTTGAATCACGTGAACTGGCACAGCCCTTTTTTCAGTGCAGTTATACTGATGTATGTAGTGTAAGGTATGTTCTTAGTAGTTTAAAAATGTTTTCCAGCTTCAGACAGACTGGAAATTTAATTCAGGAACTGTAACTTATTCCTGGCTTTTGGGTCAGCTGCTCTTTCCTCTGGACTACAGACTAATGTACCATAATGAAGTGGCTCTTTTGTAGCTTTAGTTCCTAGAATGTGACCAAACAGAAGAGATTTTTGTGGAAGTAACCTAATAAAAGCAAAAGCTAGGAATCTAAGCCCAAGATGCTAACAGAAGTAAATGTGGGAAAGACTCAGCATCTAAACAGGACTTAAAGGAAAAACATGTAGTTTGTAAGAATATTCTTTGATATCTAATGAGATACCTGTGCTTCACACAGGTTAGACTTCTGTTTAAACCACGAGATCCTTAATGTTTTACTTCAGCTACATATTAGTCAAACTCACAAATGTACCAAAATTAGTGAAATTTTATTGGGAAAATTTGAATGTGGCCTATGTAATTCAAAGAAGCAAGCCTCAGTTTAGTTTATCAAAATACTTCAATTTTCCAGCTGGATCTGGAATTATCTGTGCAAGAAAGAAAAAAAAAAGTTAGTCAAAAACCAAAGCCATGAAAGCACAACAAACTATAAAGCCAAACCAGCACAGTATTTCATAGTAAGATGAAATGGTCAACTAACTAGCAGCACTGAATGATTTATCAGTTGATTTGGTACTACATTACTGTTTATCTCTGAAAGTACCTCACAGCAGTAGCAGAGAGAATTAACTAATTGAGGCATGAGAGAGAGTGAAGCCTACCAAAGGAAGAATTTTGACAGCTTGCCCCAAAAGCAAGATATTTTAATAAATTCATGTCTGTAATCCAGAGCCTTAGAATTTACTTACAGTTCCTTCCTTGGCCACCACACTCTCATGGCTTCCTCTGGTTTGATCTAATTAAACACATTTAGAAGGCATGACTACATCTTCGAGACAGGCTTTTTGAACTATTCTGCTATTTAAATCATCTGCAACTTTAGCACAGAAGAGATGGAGAATGCTTATGTATTGTTTTAGATTTTTAAATTGGCAGTATTGGAGCTGCTTATCTCAGCCTTGTAAGACTTTTTTAGAAAATATATTTGTGTCATGTTATCTAGGTGATCCTAGTTATGAAGGGCAGAACTTTTCACTGACAAAATATGAATGTTAGGCCAGTCAGCCCTCTTTTCATTTTACAGTCTTAATATCCAGCTTCCCCCACTACAACACTCCTCTGTTAGCTTGAAAATATTGACTCCTAGCCTCCAGTCACCCTGGGAAGTTTTCACATCCAGCAAAGAAACATGGTTTAACATGCCACTATTTTTTACAATGCTCTCTTACTCTGCTTAGTGGCTACTGGGACCTGCTTTTTGCTGAGACAGCTCTTAAACAACAATGCTCTGTCATCAGCATTGTTTGGAAGGAAACCACATGCACCACTCCATGACAGTGATCTCATCCAAACTAGGCAGCTCAGACCTCTAGTGAAAGTTTCATTATTCTGCTGAGGTTTGCTTCAGGCCTGAGAACACAAACAAGTTTAATGGCTGTTTATCTGAACTCTGGCTCCTCTGCTTGCAGTCACATGGACATGAGGAGTAACAGAGGAAGAGCAATGGCACAGCAAAGCAGTGCTCTCTGCTGGAGCACTGATGGTGGCACACTGGCTCTGGCAGATACTGCAGCAGCCTGGGAACTTGTATATTGCTTTTTTTTGGGCAGTGCATAGATCTGCAGTAAGAACAGGCAGCACCATGAGTGTATACAGACAAATAACCAAGACAATAGAACAAAATCAAGAGTTTCCAACTTCCTGTCATCAGGTGTAAACAGGAAAAAAAGTTCTTGATCATGAACTCATTGCTGATCAAGAGAAATTTGCTCACATTCTGGGAATTTGAAACAACTGGAACATGTGTGAGGGAAACAAACTCTTAATGAAATCAATAGTCATCCAAAATTTGTAACTACAATGTGAGATTACTCATATTTTCTCATTGAGAGCTGCAAGGATTTTGGATTTGGCTCTAGGGTAGAGGATAACTTGGTGTTTGTTAGCAGTACATGCATGTAAATATAAACAGTGACTTACTGTTTCACTGCCAGGTTTCCAGCCAGCAGGGCAAACTGAAAAAAAAAGGACAAAGTTAGCTGAAGTAATTTTACATATGCTGCTTTGGTGCACTTAATATTCTCTTTCTGACCTTGAAGTAAAACACCATGCACATGTCACATGTAAATACCTGAAACTATTAAATGAGATGGTGATGTAACAGTTTATACCTGACACCACCCACCATCTGGCAACTGTGGATCTCTGGATGGATAACTATGCCTTGGTTTAATTCTTTGGCCCTTCTAGAGAAAATACTGGCAAAGCAGTACCTGAGAATGAAAACCTACTCTTGTAGAAACAAGTTTCATAATAAAATTCAGATGACTACAGAGGCTACCCATCTTTCTCTAAAACCAAACCTAGGGAAACTTTTAAAGCAAAGAAATGAGCTCAAAGATTCCACAAGAGATTTTGCTTGGAGCCTTGTGCAGGAGTGAAGGGATTGCAGCACGTGTGTACCACGCAGTGTGAATGGGGGCCCTGTGACCACCTGTACAGCTGCACATTCTGGAGTGAAGCTCTTATCTGTTCAGAGCTCTGCCCCTGAGGATACAGCCCCAAGAATTATGCCATGTTACACTGCTCTGAGGCATGTTGACAGACGAAATGCCATAAAAGCAATTAGGAATTGTGGAGAACTGTTTTTTCCTGTTCTGTGCAGAGAAACCAATAAGGCGCCCAGGGAGGCTCCTCTCAGTGTTCATGTGAAAGCTGGAAACACACTGCAGATCAATATTCTCTAAGACAGCTTTGTAACTAAATAAATTTCCTTAGTCAAATATGTGCAGCCTAAGTACTAGCACTTGTCTTTTCAAATCTGTACAGCAAAGCACAGCAACGATTTGTACCTTCACATAAAGGTACTTTCAAATGCTCAGTGAAATCAAGTGGAATTGGAGTTAAACTCCTAAATACATCTATTCATATTTAAACAAATCTCCAAATAAAGGAATGTGTTTATTTAAACACATTATTTGTTGAAACGTGAAAAGTTCATGCTGTGCTTTAACTGGAGGATTATGAAGACTTGAGATAACATAATGATCTCAAGCCAGTGAAAGCTTCTTTGTCAAGGGGAAGATGATGACATAGCACTAGTAAAGAAAACACAAGTAAAGGTGCTGTAACTTCCACAGTATCACGATGTACCTTGTCATGAAACACACTCAATTACTTGTCACAGGTCCTCAGTGAATGGCACAGGACAAGGATGGTCTGCATCTCAGTTATTTCAGTATGCAAAAATATATTGAAATATAGGGGTTGATTCTTCACAGTCTCACATTTTGTACAAATTTATGCTTTTGACACATGGTACATAATGCCTTAATTCAGACTAAGGAATGCTTTACACTCTGCATTCTCATGGATGTGAAGCAAAACGTGAATTACTATTCTAGAAACAACCTAAGGAGACACTGGGACCCCAGAACCCTGTAGGAGGACAATCAAACCACTTCAGTCATGGCATGAGGCCAGCCCCTAATGCTACTGAGTACCTTTCCTCCAAAAAGCTACAAATACAACTTCCAGCCTAAATAAAATGATCTTCAACATGACAATATGTAAAAGAGCACCTTCTCCATGTTTGTCTGTGTACTGGAATGCTTGTACTAAACGAAGAGTTTCATCCACTGATCTCCCAACAGGAAGGTCATTCATTGTGATCTGTCGAAGGATTCTCTTGTTGTCAATAATGAAAAGGCCTCTGTGAAAAAATTTGTGTCTGTTAGAAAACAGATTTAACTATAGTGTTTATGCACTGTTTTATGTCTGCTGGATGGGAGGAATTTGATCTTTGCAAACACCACACAACACCCACCCCCTCAGAATCCCAGTAACGTACTATTCTTTACCTGGGTATCAGATGACCTGAGGGTAAATTTAAAATGAAAAAAGATACTTCTCTGCAATAAGCTTTGACAGGCCCTGCCAGGGGATGCTGCAGATGTTATGGAATTACAGGAATCCCAAAAGCAACTATTCAGTTTTATGAAAGATGTATCTCTTGAGGCTTGATATTGGGTCCCTGAGCAACTGCAGTTCTGGGGAATCCTGCAGATTTGCCTTGCCCTGGGTATCTGCTGATGACTGCTGTTAAACAGGATATTAACCTCGACCCCTGTTCTGACTCATTATGATTTTTTTGTGTTCTTCAGTATTTGACTTTGTTGTAGTTTGGAATTATTATGTAAATTCTCTCTCCTGCCACTAACAGCCCAGGCCAGCAGTTAACAAAGACGGTA
>JAWWLZ010000001.1:106487054-106509965 GCA_035041345.1 Poliocrania exsul | reverse complement strand
TTTTCTTAAATTTGATAAAGAGTGGCGTGATTATTTGAGGAGGAAGCCCCCTCCTCCTCTTGTGAGTAAACATCTTGTTTTTTTTCCCCTCAAACCAAGACATCTTTCTGCATGAATCCCCAAATAAAGTCTGATATCACGGAAAATTTTCAAATAGATTTCAAATTTCAAAATAAAGCAGCAAGTTCTACTTCATCAAAAACCCAACAGAATTGTAACCAAGTGAAATACCTAAGTGTATGTCCTTGATCTTCCAGATATACTCCATAATCCTTTGAAATTTGATGTGTCAGATCTGACAGAAGGGGAATCTTCATTGGTCCAAGTCCTCCTTGTTTTCGAGGAGTATTAATCCTTCAAAAGAAATGAGATACAGATGTATTTCTCATGAACATTTATATTCCCTACACAAAGCCAGAAGTCACAAATCAGACTAGTATGGACAGAAGGATTTAGCACAAGCGACCTTTTTTTGGTTCTGCATGCAAAGGAGATGAACACTATTTATGGCTTGAGGAAAATGTTCAGTAGGTCTTTTGCAGGTTTTGGCCACATCTTTCTGATCAGCTGCATTTTCTTTATGCCACTGTGCTCATGAATTGGGACAGTGTGAAGCATTTACAGACACTTGCATTCTTTTTTGGTTTTTTTTTTTTGTATTTGTAGTATTTCTTGGACTGAGATATGACATATTTCAAGCAATACACATTGGATAAGCTTCAAGGTACTTTCACACACTAGGATTAAAATTTTTTATTTTAAACATTTGTGTCAATAGTATCATGCTTTCACACATTATGTTATACCTATATAGGCTAAAAATCTGGGGACCACTGTTCCATATGATGAACCCATGAATAATTTTTAGTGAAAGATAAGAGTAAGATACATACCATGCTAAGTGAGTGAATTTTGAGTCCACAGAACATGCTACTACTTCGGTATTTATTGCTCTGAATTCTTCAATTCTGTCACTGAAGGCGATTATCTCAGTTGGACAGACAAACGTACTAGAAAATTTAAGACATGATAAAGTCAAAATTTCATGAGACATCCAGTAAGTTCTCTGCTTAATTTAAAATGGTGGATTTATCATAAATTATTTCAGCTTTTTCTTGTTTTTATTCCTTCTTCAAATATTTAGCTAAAACGCTGCCTGACAAATCTTCCACTCTGAGACTCTGGCTTAGTTACAAATTACTGAAGATTATAAATCTACTCTTACCTTACAATCTGGATTCAGAGTTTTTACAGTTACTTTCTTTTCGATTTTATGAATATTAAGTGGCTGAATTTAAGCACAATAAGCCAATTTTTTCAGAGGATCATATTGCACTTCATTGTTACTATGCTTGTCTGCAAGTTTTAACTATTTTGTCTTCAACTTTTTCCACTACAGAAGAAATAAAGTGGTAAACATCACAATTTATAGGGGTGTGAAGCTAATGATATTATACTATTAAAGTAGTTATGTATCTCTCTCCTCTTTATTTTGTGGAAAAGAATGGGATTGGCTCTCAGAAAGCAGAAATGTTTTCACTTAATCAGTAAAGTTACTGCAGTAACAAAGGAGGTTAATGTTAAGTGCTCTTAGGATGTAATGGGATGAGCTTAAAGGGAAAATGCCACCATTTGGATACACTATCCACCCTCTAGAAAATATAGAGGGGATGTTGTCTTCTATGTGCAACAGTGATTTACAGCATCAAACAGAACACAGAGGTTGCCTGAATGGGTTATATAGTTGGTCTTTTTTTGTGGAGACACAAATTAGTGGACACACTTATTAGAACAAAGATTGTGTTACAATTTTACCAATGCATGATGAAAACATAAATGCAAAGAATACATTTTCTTCTGTCACTCCTTTCTTCTCTCCCAAATCCTTACCAAACAAAAATACAAGACCTCTAAAAAAGAGAAAAATTAATGAATTATGAATCTAGTGTAGCTGCACTCAGTCGTGGTATGTCTACTGTGGTCTTACTTACAAATCAAGAGGATAGAAGAAGAAGACAAGATATTTTCCTTCATAATCTGTTAATTTCAGCTCTTTAAACTCTCCATTGATGACTGCTGTTCCCTCCCAGTAAGGCGCTGGCTTGGAGACTGAAATGCAAAGAATGTTCAATTAAAAGTCTGAATATGAAGCCTGTGTTCAAACCAAGCTGTCCAAGGACAGCTGTTCTTCCTTTTGCTTGAAAAACAACCTCCTGCACACAGTTACAAAATGAAACTGCTTTGCTGCTCTTATCAGGGGATGCAGAATCATGAAGAAAGGTAGGTTTCAGTACACATGGAAAGTAAATAATTTAACCAACTTGTGCTTATACATGAGCCCTGTGAATCACTGATAATCAAGGCCACACAAACCTTATCTGGGCATGCTGAACAAACCACGTGTGCACCACCAGCTCAAGGCAGAACAGGCTCTGGACTGAAGGGGAAGCTGATTAATATTTCAGGTACCCTCACTGTTTGGCTATGAATGGCTGCTGTGAACCAGAAGCATAGGATGATTCAAACTCAAACTGTTACTTTTTAGCCATGAAAAACTATTTGAAATTCAAATCTACAAAAACCCCCATGTTACACCATGTTTGGAGACAAAGGCCTAAAAATGCAGCATATATTAAATTGCATCTCCTAAGCAAATTGTAACTTGAAGATAGCAGTGTTTTTAAAAAATATCCAATTAAAATGCATGAAATGCATTTACTATTTCTATCCAAAGGGATTAACCTTAAATTTAAAATATTAAAAATTAATCTGCCAGGTACTGTTTTCATAGCCAGTGAATTCTAAGACAAAGGATAGGGTATGCTGGAGTTACAAGGTGATCTGAATATACTTGTGATGTCAAGGACATTGACATACAGCTCCAGGAAATTAGGGAAATCCTTCTGAGAAAAATATATGGCATCTTAATTATTGTCTGGATGGTGACCGCATTGTTTGCCTCTCCTTTTCTTAGACAACCAACCCACACTGTAGAATATGATTAGTGAGGATGTATAACAAGGACCTCCAGATCAGGAGGGAAAAGGAAAAGAAATTAAATAAAGTACTTTTTATCTTGATCCCATTCTATATTAATGGGATTGTCTTTGTGGTTATAAACGCCTGTCTGTAGTAACTTGTAACTGCAAAGGAAGGAAAACCCAACCATATTGGTTGCAAGTATCTTGGCCTCTTTCCCACTTTTTTTTTTTGGTAGCATCTGCTTGCAAACATTTAGAACAGAACTTGTACCATGGCTCAGCAAAGTATTTTAAAGCTGTAAATTCTCACAATGAGGATCATTTCTGTGTGATCTCTCTCTGTCGAACTCTGGAGACCCTCTGTCCACTTGGGCAGGCGCCCCCGAACATCCCAGTGCGAAGCAAACCGAGGTGTTCGCACCCAGCTCTGCCACAAAGCCTTTCATCACAAGGGCGCGCAGGCACGAGGTGCCCATTCCGCGTTTCCGATGGCACCGTGAGCACAAAACACTTCTGTGCGTGGCTCAAAGCGCTTCCCCGATCCCCTTCGCCATTTCTGGCAGCGCGGACCTCGCCGGGCGCCCGCGAAACGTCTGACTCGCAGCCCCCTGACCACGGTGGAAATGTAGGTCTGGGAGGGCGACCGGAGCTGATCTCCCTGCCTCCTTCCCCGCCTCCCTGCCCGGAGGCCGCAGCAGGGCCGGGGAGGGCTCGGGGCTCCGCCTGACGTGGCGCTGCCGCCGCCGCCCCGCAGCGCATTGCGGGCACATCCCCCGGCCCCGCCGCCCCCGCAGCCCCATCCCCGCCCGGCACCTACTCTTGGCCTGGCTGAGGTGCAGCGAGTGGTCGGAGACGGGCAGCCGAGCCGCCTCGCCGGGGTACACCTGCCCTCCCGCGTAGTAATGGCACTGCTCGTCCCCGCGCGGCCGCGACGGCCGCGGCTCCTTCGCGCCCGCGTCGCCTCCCGCCGCCACCACCAGCAGCGCCATCAGGGGCAGCATCAGGGGCAGCGCGGGGCTCCGCGACCCGGCCCCGCCGCCCGCCTCCATGTCCCGCCGAGCCGCTGCACGTCTGCGACGGGCGCCGAGTAACGGCGGCGGCGGGGAGGAGCCTGGACGGCCCGCCCGCCCCCGGGCTGAGCCACTGCGGGCGGAGGGACGAGGGGACGGGCACAGCCACCCCCTGACCCGCAACAGCCACCCCCTGCCATGGCCAGGCACAGCCACCTCTGACCCGGCACAGCCACCCCCGGCACAGCTGCCCCCCGAACCGGCACAGCCACCCTCTGACCGGCACAGCCACCCCCCGCCCTGACTCGGCACAGCCAGCCCCTGACCCGGCACAGCCACCCCTGACCCGGCACAACCACCCCCTAACCTGTCACAGCCACCCCTGACCCGGCACAGCCAACCCCCTCCAGGCACAGCCACCCCTAACCCGGCACAGCTGCCCCTGACCCATCACAGCCACCCCTGACCCGTCACAGCCACCCCTGACCCGGCACAGCCACCCCTGACCCGGCACAGCCACACCCGGGCCGGGCACAGCCACCCCCCTGAACCGGCACAGCCACCCCCGGGCCGGGCACAACCACCCCCAGACCCGGCACAGCTACCCCTGATCTGTTGCTGCCACCCCTGAACCAGCACAGCCACCCCCTGACCCATCTGTGCCAAGTGCAGCTTGTGGGTTCTGGCCTCATGAACACACGAAATGGGAAAAGGGCACTGCCTGCGGCCTGAAATCTGGAATTGCTGCGAGGTGAATTATTGCCAGCCAGGCAGCAACTCCATGTGGTGCACATGGTGGCTGTGTTAGGAGTGTGGTTACACAGAAATGAAGTGCCTCAATTCATAAAGTCATCATATGGTCTGGATTGGAAGGGATCCTTAAAGATCCCTATTCCAACACCTTCTGCAATGGCAGGGTCATTTTCAACTAGATCAGATTGCTCAGAGCCCTGTCCAGTGTGACCTTGAATGTTTCCAGGGATGGGCCATCCACCACCTCTCTGAGCAACCTGTTTCAGTGTTTTGCCACCCTCACTGTAAAAAATTTCATCCTTGCACACAGTGTGAATCTACATTTTTTAATTTAAATCCATGACTTCTTATCCTATAACAACAGGCCCTGGTAAAACATCTGTCCCCTTTAGGAACTGGAAGGCTGCTCTACAGTCTCCCCAGAGCCTTCTCTTCTCCAGGCTGAACAACCTCAATGCTGTCAGCCTTTTGTTATAGGAGAGATGCTCAGCCCAGTGATTGTCTCCATGACCCAGGTGGCTTGGTTCAAGTTTGCCTTGTGAGAGGTTGTTTTGCTCAGTGCAGAGTAGATTGTGGTTCATATCACAAAACAGTTACATATTTGTCACAGATAAGCATAGCTAAAACGTAATTCATCAGTGCATTTAACAACAAGATTTTGAAGACAGTAAGTAGGCTGTGACAGGCAGTAGGTAAAAGCTTTGCAGCACAGTGTCTGGTTGAACTAGACATGCATATTTGGCTGGGACAGTTCAAGTCATCTATCAAGTGTGTCAATTAATTTGTAACCAGGGTCCTTAAAAATAAAGATTTGAAAGAGTTGGAGCTAACTCTTATCCAAAGTGGGAGCGTGGTGGACCTTCTGTGCTTTGAGCACTGTGGAAGCCAACCTCTGGAGAGACTGGTGGCTCAGGAAGTCTTTCTCCAGATTGATGTCAGGCTGTTAACAGAGGAATGTCTGCATTGCACCCTGTCTCTGCAAATGATAAATGTACCTTCAGGGTGGTACTGTACCTGTACCAGAATGGGCAGCACAATTTCTTTCTTATTTGAAATGATACAGAACAGGCACATGAAGAGCAGAGGCAAAAGAAAATGCTGAGGGCCATTTTCGAAGAATACAGGCTCTGTAAAAGAAGAAAAGGATCAATGAGGCACCTGTCATTATATGTTGTGTCTTGAACAAATCCTACTGTTTTTCTGGTTTCCTGCAAGAGAATCCACCCTTTAAAAAGATATTTCACGAAATTAAATTCTCAGGAGCGAAAGAAACAACATCTTGTGGGTATGCTGGCACTTCTTAATCTGTGTTTTTAGTGTTTCTTGCTCCCAAAGCTCTGACTTCTGTGCAGAAGGTGCTCCTTTTCTTTCCCAACTCTTGTATTTGCCTATAAATTCCAGTCTGGGTTCTACAAGTTAGGGGTCATTTATGCCATTCATATTCTTACAGTCACAGTAATAATATTCCTTGGGCGTATTTGCCCACCTGAAAGGATTGAAGATTACTGAGGAGCAGAAGGGTAAGGCTCTGGAACAACCCTCTGACAATCATGGGAGCAAAATACCTGCATAGTTTTCAGGCTTGATCAGCATGTGTGAAATTACAAAAATTGTATTAAATGACTGCCTACAGGGGAAATGGACCTGATGGTACACAAGATCCCCTTATCCTGTTTTTTTCACATGGAGTTGATGGTGTCCATTTTCTGATTATACCTCCCAAAATGCTGGAAGTAGGATAAAACCTGTACTTTTCTGTGCTGCTGCATAAGTTTGACTTCTGTCCCCTACCAAGGGCATGTCATTAAAAAGGGGATGAACAAAAACTGTTTGCTTGTGTTGAGCACTCTGGTTGTGGTGGATAAAAGCACTTCAGCAATCTTTGTACTCCCACTCTTTCCAGATTCAGATGAGCTTTACATTCAAGCTTGCTAAAATGTGTTGATAGATTACTGTCTTACATGATCCAACTCTAGTAGCACTGAATTTAATATCAAGCTTTCCTCAATCTCACTATTTGTAAGAAAAGTGACAGTCATGGCCTCTGTGAGTTCACAAGGTTCAGTCAGTTGTCCCTGCTCTTCATGATGATATTTTGAGCCATAGGAGATGGCAGTGATTTGAAAAGTGAAGCTGAAGAAAATGAGCAGTTGTGAAATGTGCACTTTGCATAATGTTAACATCCCTCAGTCAAAAGATATTCCCAGATACCTATAAATGAGAGAGAAACCCAGTAAAATTAATGTAGTAAAAATAGAAAAAAAGCAGTCCTCTTCTGAGTGGAGAAAATGCTGAAAGACAAAATGAGTTTTATCTGCAGAATATAACATTATTTTAATAGCACTAATTTGAGGTTCATATGGAATTAAGTATATATAGACAAGGAACAGAGTTCAAAAGAGCAACGAGAAAGACTTTCTGGCTGCTGCTGTGCTCTTCAAGACTTCTGCAAGTGATTAAAAAATGAAAAATTTCATAAATGGAATCCAAGATGAAATCCAAATATATATCACTCTTCAGCATCTAAATGGAGGACAGGCAGCCTTCTTTCTTTGCCCAGTGATGAAATACTTGAACTGAATACTAATTTTTGTGTTTAAATTGATGAAATTAAGTGATGCTGTTAAAATGTGATAAGAGAAATGCTGCTACATTCATCCTGTTGTATAGCTCTTATGAAGTTGGTAGGGCTTACCATGGACAAAGGGAAATCTCTCAACTCCTTCATTTCCTCCCCTGCTCTACCGGCTGTGTTCCTGCATGTCATGCCATATCCAGGCCCACAAGGTTGGTTCAGTTTCGGCAAAGGGATTGGTGGTGGCAGGATTGTCATGGTGGCACTAAAGTTATGTAAGCAGAGAGGTGATCTAGGCTACTAAAACAGTTTAGAAATGGTTATGGAGGCTCTGTCTGTTCTTGCTTGTAGTAATAAACCACCTCATTGTAATTTAAATCACTTAATATAACACTATCTTGGAAAAATTAATGTACTATATTGTAGTAAGATACCTGTCTCCATTTCCTGGAACAGATGGAGCAGGTGTTCAATATTGTGCTGGTGGAATTAGCTGTTGGTTTATCCTCATGGTTTACAGGGGCATTTTAACAAAAATATTGCATTGCTTATCATTCAAACTTTGTTGGAGAAAGCATCTGTTTTGTAAGCAGGATTGGATCAGAATGACCATAATTAAAAGTACCAACTAGGAAAGTCTTCTCCTCTTTGGCTTTTGCTAAGGCTTGACTGGTGGGGTCAGCTTTGTGTGCACTGACTGCAAAGGGTCCTTGAAGGAAAAGTGTATCAGGCTGAGCAGTGCTGGGTGGTGCCATTTGGTTTGACATAAACTTCATCCCAACTGCACCTAATGTTGTCAGCTAGTGGAAGCAGTACAGCCGAGTAAAGATAAACATAGACTTTGTGAAATCTGCCACTTTGTAGCACAGAAGTAGCATAGATATATTTATTCCTGTAACCCACCTTTGGGGAATGCACTGGTGTTTGGAGATGAATTCATGTTTTTCTTCTGCAAACACACCTGCCACAGAAAAGTTCTGCTTCATTTCTTTCCCTTTTTCCTCCAACTGGCTCTGCTTCTTGTGGCATTGGTGTCAGAAACACTGCAGGGCCTGTGTGATAGGAACAGAACAGAGCATGTTACTGAAGTGTTTGACTGAGCATGGCAAAACAGGGTGGTTGGTGCTGCTAGTCACTGGGTGATGGGGGAGTATGGTTTCTAAAGCACCTCCTGTTCCAAGCTTTCTTCTTCCTCTGTAAGTGCTGACAGAATCTATGAGTTTGTGAATATAAACAAACATTGTGAAGCCACCTTCTTGACTTGATAAATCATGTAATCCTTGCGGGGCCCCATCAGTTTTCCTTTGGCTGTCACCTGGGGGTGGATTACAAGTGTGTTTACGCTCTATCCCATTTTTTTCTTCCTATAACAAGCATGTATTCAAAGAAAGTGCCCAAAATGTCACTGAGCATTAGCAAATTTTTTGGACAGTTGTACTGACAAGTGAAGACAAAAAGGTAGCTCTGAACCTCACCTGTTAGACATATGCTGTCCTCAATAAGTCAGTGAACTGTGAAGGACAGTTGAGGTATTGCACTGGAAAACCAGTGCTCAATGTCTGGACCTACCCTTGGTACCATGTTGCTGATGTGCCCTGAAACCATCCCAGCTGGGAGCTTGCTAGCCAGAAGAACCCATCTAGCTTTGGTGTAGCTGACCAAGACCTTAACCTGCAGAGCAGTAACCCCACTGTGCGAGGTGTAGTGATCTCCATCAGTGACATTTGCAGGGGTTCACAGGCTCCTGCCCTCAGGGTCCCACCTGTGGTTCTGCCTTCTCAGATCTGAACTGAGATTAGCACTCTCTGGTCCAAGTCTCAAACTCAGTCAGCCTTTGGGAAAAGGGGGAAAAGTTGTCACCTCTGTTCAGATGAAAATCAAAGCTGCCCTTGCAGGTGCCTGAACTACAGCCTTGTGGATGGAAAGAAGCCCTGTGGCAACTCCATTTCTTATTCTCTCAAACCAGAACAGAGACAGATATCGTTGATATTTATTGGTGGTGCCTGGGTACACCTTCTCTGTGAAACCTTTCTTAACCTTATAGATATGCTACCTGCCTTGCATTCAGATAGAGTATGAAAATGGAATCTATAGCTACCGTCAAATAAATAGCCCCAAGTGTCTGCAGTATGGGGGGTGATGACATCAAGATCTGTGGAGGAGAGAAGGCTGCATTCCCAGGAGAGTGGAATGGCATGGTCCTAAAAAATTTCCAACTCCACTCCTTATGCTGAACTGCCTGCCCCTCTTCAGTATTATCTTGCAAAGCTTTTACATTATCTATTATCTAGCAGTGTTACATACCTAAATTTGCCTTTCTTTTCTATTTGGACTTATGAAAGGGAAAAACAGCTCTTGATGAAAAATATTCATGCACCTTGATGTGTTAGTTGCTTTTACATTGCTCACTAGATGGCAGTAAGATGCTTGTTATACCAATTAAAAAATTGAAGTCATATATTCTCCAATTGTCTGAAATTTCCCAAAATCCAAGGATCTGGTATTTTCCTCTCTAAAATATAAGGTTCACAGATGTAGGAAATGTAAGTTGGAATCTGTATTCAATCCTCATAAACAACCCCAGTTCCTGTGAACACATTATAACAGTCAAGCTTATATAATTTTTCAGTGAAAAGTTTATTATGCCTTTGAGAGTGAAGATGCTGGGGATACTGCAGTAGTCTCTTAAAAAGGAGAAAAAAAGTAAGAAAAAACAACCATAAAAATCTTGGTGAAAGAGGTAGAAATTTGTAGCAGAAAATAAGTTTTAACCTAGTCACTCTGGAGTACTGAAATCAATACTGGATTTTTGTTTCTGCTTCCTTTTTTGCTGGGTACACACAGTTTTCTGGGAGTTTAAGTAGAGTCTAGAAACTGATCATCTGTACTTTAACTAAGCTCAGTGGAGTGCACAGGCCTTGATTCTTCTCTGCTGCTTCAGAAATCTTTGTGCTCCATTTAGAATTGCTGTAAATAAATGAAGACCTTACCTTGTTATGGTGACATTCTCACCCATTATAATTGAATTTTGCAAATATTTCAGAGATTTTTTTCAGCTTTTTTTCTTGGTCTAATGCAAGGACCTAGAGGTTTCCTTTCAAAGCAAAATTTCTTAGTCATTGGATATGAAATAGAACCAACATTTGTGTTCCCTAGACTGTAAGTATATGTCTTAAGTCTCCTTCAGTTAACTCCAATAGTCTAATTCAGCACATAAGTTGCGTAGTAAACTGTGCATTAATTTAGGTCAATATTAAAATAACCTTTTAAAAGTCAAAGCTCTTTCTCTTCTTTGGTTTGTCAATTTTCCAAGTGGCCTTGAGAAGCCAAGCCTCTGTGCAAGAGTCAATATTTGATCTACCAGGGCTAAATTTGAAATGGACTGCTGTTGTTTTCCCACAATTAAAGGAAAAAAAATCCCATGGCATATAGCTGGGAGTTTTATTTATTACTATATGCTTACTTTTTCTTGATAAAGGCATAATGCTTAGAAATGTTGAAAAGTTTGCAAATTTATAAATTCTTAAGTGAAAGCATGGGGATTTCACGATACCATGTTGAAGGTAATATACTCAAAGTATACTGCCTATGTGCAAAGAATTTAGGTATTTATACCCTTCAATCTCTTTCATCATTACAAAATAGGAATGGAAATATTTAGAAGATATGGATATTGGCTATAGTTCAGTGCAGCTGTTTTTCTTATATCTGCTGCTCTTGAAGCCTAAAGTAGAGCACAGTGTGCAACTTACTCACTTAAATCACAATACAAGAGTGAAAACCAGAGTCCTGGAACTGTTTTCTTCCGTATGGAGTCTGAAGTAATGAGTAAGGGAATGGCTGGTTCACACCATGGTGTAATCTGAAAATAACATAGCAGTTCTGCATGAGCACAGTTCCCATTGTTGTGCGCTGCTCCCCATGTGGTTCCAGTCATGACCCAAAGCCTGTCCCCAGACATGGGGGTGGGTGTTTCCAAATCACTCCAGAACTGCAGCTGTCTTGTCAAAATTTGTGTCATCTGTCTCGTTCACTGTGTGGGAGATGCTGCCAAATAATTCCTCCTATCTTAAAAAAGATTTTAAAACTTTCCAAGATTTTGAAGATGGTAAGTATTGCTGAGATATATAAAATAATGTGTTGACCTTCTGCACAGCTAACTGTTACAGGGAATTATTCCTCAGGCCTACGCTTTGAAATAGTTGCTGTGAAAAGTTGGCTGAGTGAGCTGAAGTTGCCAGTTAAGAAAGCTGATAACACAGAACAGTTTGTGGGGCAGAGTTCCTCTCTTAGACCTGGGTGTTGATATCTGAGATAAGATTTCTGCCAGATGGTATTTTTAATGAAAATGAAACAAGCAGCATTTAAAAAAATAAACCAGAAAAGTCAGATTCCATATCTCCTGACCATCCTGTTGGAAAGCAGACTTCAAGGTCATTTGCTGCCATTTCACAGAGGGCTGACATGATGCTTTTCATCCTGGTAAGTCTGCAGCCACATTACCAACAGTCTGGAGCCTCTTAGTATTTAGCAAGAAATAATTAATTTAAAAAATGTCTCATTAAAAATACCTAGCATAATCTCTTTGGTTATTTCATTTTATTACCCATCATGTCAGTTTTCCCACTAGAAAACCATGGAACAGGTACAGCCAGAAACTGTTGTGACATGTTGGCATTGATACTGAAAGGCTTGGCTGTGCCACGAGCTTTGCGCTCAGCTCCTCCCAAGGCAGTAGCAGCACAACTTGAGAACCAGCTGCCCGCTGTGGCTGGTGCTGAGACATACTGGAGTAGGTCACCATAGGTAACTGCTGTTTATATTTACCAAATTGCTTGCTAAGGGTCAGTAGTTCATTATAAACCACTTCAAGCTTCAATGCATTCACATTCCCATCCCAGTGCTCCTGGGCACTTCTGATAATTGCAGGAGAGCTGCTGTGGGGTTGTTATTGTGGGAGGGAGGGAAAAGACTGTCATCAGTATGTGCTTCCTCACCAAGGGGTTTCGTTGAAATATTGCAAATAAAGAGCAAGCAGGAGGCTCCAGATGACAGAACATAAAGCTTGGTCAGTAAATGTACTAAATCCTTCTGCACCCACTCAAAGGAAGCTTTGAGTTTGCCCTGTCTGTAGTTCCAAAGGCTGGATATTTTTCAGATGCACCTTTACAAAATTTTATTTTGTAAATTATAAAAAATTACCAAAAAAATTTGCAAAATCTTTACAAGATTTGACTTTTAGCCTGAGCATTTCTGATGTGAAGCCTGCTTTTGGTGATAGTTGTTCTCCCACAGTGGAAGAGCATGAGCTTTGCAGGGTAGCAGTGATTTCTTCTTGGCAGACCAGCCAAAACTGCTCCATTTCCTCACTCCCAGTGCCAGATAACATTCCAAAGCCTGGAAATAAAAAATGATGATCCCTATGTCTTGGGTTTCTGTGCAGTGTTGCTAAATCCAAATGCTAAAAGGCTGGAAGATGGGAAGCAGCAATGATAATGGACTTGGAGATCTTTGGACCTATTAGATTCCTTGTGTGGATTTGGGGTTCACATGTCTGCAGTTCCATGGAGGCCCCAAACTGTTGTTTGTTTTAAATAAAAGATGAGTTTCCATGTAATTGTGAGACTTTTGAAGACAAGACTTCAGGGAAACAAGCAAATATTGTAACGTTCCTGAGTAACTGTGACCCGCTTTTGGGTGGCTGAATGCAGAAGAGCGAGGAGGACCCTTTTTCCATGGGCCAGATTTGGTCTTAGTTCTTCCACAAGGCGTGTATAAGGACAGGGTGCTGGGGGTCTGTGCAGCCCCTCAGCCCCTGCTGTGCCTGCAGGTTTGTCCTGCCATGGGCTGGCTGAGTGTGATAGTTTTGACCAGTTGTAATTAAGGAAATGCCCATTTCCCAGGTATTCCACACTGTTTTTTCACACAGTAAGAGAGTATACATAAGAGAGAGATAAGAAGTTCTCTTCCTTCTTCTTCTGGTGAAGTTTGGGAGCAGTGAGTCCCTGCGTCGGTGTCACTTATCAGAGCCTGAGGCCTGTTGCAGTGGCTGCCATTA
This sequence comes from Poliocrania exsul, assembly GCA_035041345.1. NCBI lineage: Eukaryota > Metazoa > Chordata > Aves > Passeriformes > Thamnophilidae > Poliocrania > Poliocrania exsul. The sequence goes on along the minus strand of JAWWLZ010000001.1, from coordinate 106,496,588 downwards.
TCTGCCACGTAGGAGATCAGAATCACAGACTGTTCTGAGTTGGAAGGGACCCACAAGGACCATCGAGTCCAATTCTTAAGTCAATGGCCCACACAAGGGATTGAGAGAGGCTGGCTTTGTTTTGAGGGATGTTAATGAGATTGTATTTTGCTAGTTCTTGGGTTTTTAATTATACTTGTCTGTTCTGGTTTTTTGTCCCTCCTTTGTCCCTGTTTCTCCCTCCTTTTTCCCTTTTTCCCCTCAAGAGCTCCCTATTGTATGTACAATTGTATACATAATTGTAAATATCTGAAATATATATATATATACTCTGATATAATTCAGTTTTGTTCAAGCTTCTTTCAAGCTTTCAGTTTTCTTTTGGGTTTTTTTTCCCTCACCTGGAGGAGCAGGAGAGAGAGGGGCAGCTTGGCCCTTGGCAAGGAAGCCAGGTCAAACCAAGACACTGAGGGAGAGGCCAGCAGCTCCTTCCACCATCCCTCCCTCCTCCAGCAGGCAACTGCTGCTGGGAGATGGAGCAGGGTCAGGGCCTTTTTCAGAGCTAGGTTGGAGAAAAGGTGATTACAGATGTCACCAGGAGGAGTCTGGCATTCATCTGCTTCCACTCAACCCAGTGGACCCTGCCCTGGTTAAATACCTCAAAACAGCTGGAACAGGCTTGGGTTTGGATGAACGTCATCTCTGAGAAGTTGACTCAGGCACCTGAGGAAATTAGCATGTAATAAAGATTTGGGGAAGCTCAACTCAGTCTGAACATCAACAATGCATCAAGAGACACAAATATGCTAAAATATTATATGACATAAACATTAATGGAAAAATTGAAATATTTAGGGAAGCATGGAGAGCTGGAAACATTGCTATGGTTATTAGGCTTTAATTAGTTGGAAACTGTTCATTCAAGCTCTGTTTCTGTACAGTGGTTGTCCTAATGTGGTTGGGTTTGGGATCTATTGCTTCTGTGTTTTCATTCCTTTTTGAGAGCTAAGTACCAAAATATTCATTATCCATGTGTGCTTCTGGAATGCTGTGTAGGGAGATTTTTTTTTGCACACTAAATTTCTCTGTAAGTGATACCAGTTACTGCCTAGTGGTACTGTAACCCCAGTGACATGAATAGTCCTGCTCAAAAGACATTTCATATGAAATGAAACTTTTGAGGATATTCCACAACAGGAAAGTAGTGCCACCTTACCTGTTTCACCTTTCAATTTTAAAAAGACTGAGAAGCTTAAGGTAAATGTTTTCACAATGCTCTGTGAGCTCATGTGGCCTTCGTATGTACATGTACATGCAGAGACAGTGTCAGTGAAAAAACTCAAATGAATTATTTTTCTTCCACTGGAAGGTTTTACCTATTTAGTGGAGAATATTCCATTACTAGTAACATACCTCATAACAGAGACAGGAACTTTTTTAATCCCTGGTCTCACTTCACATGAGTGAATACAGATGTACTTAACTAGAGCATTGGTATCTGGAATTATAATGGCGTATTTGTGGGCATCACTGTGTGGTCTGTTTTCCAATTTCTTGTTTGGAAGTCTTTATCATTGCTATCTTATCTGATGGCTTCTGGAAACAATTTTCCATTTACACCACTTCATAAACTTCAGCATACACTAGACAGGAGGTTCTGGGCCATTTCTCACATTTTGTAATGAATTTTCTGATTGAATTCTCTTACAGATAGCACCTCATACATACAAAGCAGTGCCCAAGATCCTGGTGGATTTTTCTGATTGTATGTGTACAGTACAGCTCTAAGAACTTGTGACATATTCTGAAGAGCTAAGTTGCCACTGAAATGTGCGCATTTTTGATTTTTAAAGAATTGAATGAAAAAATCTGGAGGGGTAAGAATGAGGTAAGAATAAGCCCATTAACATGAAAATAGGTAAAATTAGAAAGAACCAAGTGTGTTTGCAAAGTTGAATTTATACAAAATAAACTACAATTTGAAATAACTACCAGATCTGTTGACAAATACCTGGATGTTATCAGAAGAACTCTGTTTCTGGTATTACTTTATGGGATTACTAATGCCCCAGGCTTTAGATGAGTAGCCATAACACTAAGATGATTAATCTGTGACCATGAGGGGAAGAACCAGTATAGTTGTGGTTCAAAATTTTTCTCACAGTGCAGCCCACACGAATTTTGAATTACAGTTTTGTTAAACCTTCTTAAAAGAGAGTTCTACTGTGTAATGTTCATCAGGGATGGCTGAAGGTTGGGGAGAAAGGTAGGGGCCTCACCCCTGTGAGAGCAAATCCCACCCTCCCTTGTGAGCTCCGGAGGAGCCTGAGTTCACAAGGAAGGTGCAGTGTGGCTGCACGAGAGGTCTGGCTGCTGAGGAGGAAGTAGTTCTGTGGGAGTGTTTAGGGCACCAAAGGAGTGGAAGCAATCCACAGAACTAAGCAGCTGAAGAAAAAAAAATAGGAGTGTTAGTGGAGAAAATGTCATGATAGGGAGGGAGACTGTTGCTGTAAGCAGCATGAGGGTGGTTGGACACTGGAATAGGCTCCCCAGGGAAGTGTTCACAGCCCTAAGGCTGACAGAGTTCAAGAAGCATTTAGAGAATACTCTCAGGCACATGATGTGACTCTTGGAGACTGTCCTGCGCAGGGCTAAGGGTTGGACTCGATGATCCTTGTGGGTCCCTTCCAACTCAGCATATTCTGTGACTCTGTGAGGAACTGCATGTTGGAGCCACTAAATGGGGAATCCCTGGGAGAAAAAGCAGTGCTTGGCATCATTCAGGAGATCAAGTGGTGTCTTGCTTGCATGGTTAGAGCTGGAGGGACTTTTGGTCATTGCAACCACAGCGTGCTCTGATTCAGCCAACTTTGAGCAGCAGAACAGGAACTCCTGCACCTCTTCCCCCCAGATCTGCTGTATCACAGAAAGCGAAAATAATAATTTGATGCCAGTATTTAAAAAGGACTTTGGAAATGTGTCAATGTGGCTTTTGTCAAGAGAACTTGTGTCTGAGAGAAACCTGCTGCTGTTTGTCTGAAGCACTGACATGTGTGTGGATTAGGGTGATTTGCTTGGTACAATGTGCTCAGATTTTCCTAAAGCTTTTGATAAGCTCCTTAGTCAGAAGATCCTAAAGAAGCAAAACAGTAGCAGGATGAAAGGAAAGATCCCTGCTGGAACTGGTGTGAGGAGTAGAAATAAGCAGCCAGGTATTTCAGAGGGAGATAACAAGTGGAATCCCATGGGGATCTGCACTGAGTTCTGTGATGTCTGGCATATTCATAACTGGTCTGGAAAATATCCTAAATGGTGCTGGATATTTCTTTAACTGAGTTATTTGAGGTAGGAAAAATAAAAATCTTCTTTTAAAAATGTGACAGAATCTTATGATATTGAGTGGGATTGCAGCAAAATGGCAGCCTGCATTTGATGCCATTAACCACAAGATAATGCACACAAGAAAAAATAAACCTGACTGTACGGTGCTGAAGATGGGCTTTAAACTACCTATTATGACTCAGGGAAGAGAGCTCAGATTAGCTGTCAGTAATTCTAAGAAATACTGGCTGAGGGCAGAGCAATCCTCAAAAGCAAATAGATTGTCAGAAATTGCTAGGGAAGACATAGAAAATAAAATAATTATTTTGCTGTGCATTCACCTCTTGATTACTGTGCACTATTCTGGTCTTCATGTCTAAGAAAAGGTATGGCAGCGCATGAAAGGAAGAGAGAAACCTGACAAGTGTTTTCACAAACAGAGAATAGCTTCTGAATTGAGATTGATTAAATAGACTCTTTAGACGGGAGAAGGGAAGGTGGAAAGGCATGTGATAGCGGTGTTTAAAATCATGAGTGGCGTGGAGAAAATAAGTAGCAAATGATTATTTGCATTTCTCCCAGAACAAGAACAAGGGACATCAGGGGGAATTACTGGGTAGTGGCTTAAGCAAACAACAGCAAACAACTTGGTCTTTGTGGTGTGCAATTAAACTGGAGCCAGTCTTACAGTATCTACTGGGTGTCAAGAGGTTAGATGGGCTCAAAACCAATCAGATGAATTAATGGAAAAAGAAAATCTATCAGGGACTATTAGGGAGCAAGATGACATTCCCACCTGAGGAGCTGCCTGCCTGGCAGGCTGCTGGATGCAGGGAGGAGAGAATGGAGAAAATGACTGCATGGTTACCCCTGTCTAAAATTCCTTCTTTTGGTATCTGCTGCTGGCTCCTGTCAGCGCTGGAATACTGCACTAAGTGGACCTTTCATCTGATCCAATATAATTCTTCTGCATAATGTTTTTATGAGGAATCAGTATGCAAGAAAGGCACAGAGAGTAGGTCAGTGACACACAGGGTGCAAAGGCTAGATCCCTGCTTAAATAATTTAGACCTAGTCTGGATGTCCATTCAGAATCTTGAAAGAGAATGTATCCAGAAAATTGCATGGATCCAGCCACCTGAGAAGGTGAGAGCCCTGAGGACTATAGTAATGAACCAAAGAGACACCCGTGCTTTTGGTGTTGAATTTAATTCCTTGTGGGATGAGTAAGTAAAATGAATACCAGTGCTACACTTGGCCTTCCTCACCCTGTAATTCAAAGATTTGTAGTTCTCTGAAGAGTACCTTTTGCATTGTACAGTTTATTGTCCTGCTTTCTGAGCTTGTGTATAACATGGATGTGCAGAAGCAAGCAACATATCTCATAACATATAACATTCATTGGTTAGAGAATGTCACTTTAAAACAGTGATAAAATTACTCCATAACTGGAAGTGCAGCCCTGAGAACTGCATTTCAGTGCAAGGAGGATGTTGAGCTGGAGTTAAATTGAATGTCTGTTTCTTTGGGGAGGGTAAATTTAATCAGGTGCTCAAAATTAAATTAAGGGGGAAATCAGTTTGGAAACACACAAGAATTACAATACAGCTAATGACCTGAGGTAATACTGGCAAGAAATTTGCTTTCACATTGTAAAATGAAAAATCGTTTCTCTAAGAGGGAGCTGCTTGCAGCTTGTGATTGCCCAGGGTAGTTCAGAGCCTGGTGTTTCCTTGAAAGAACAATTGCAATGTGCCGCCCTTCCACCATTTACTTCCCCTCTATTATAGTAATACCAACAGTTATTATACTGTGATCAAGCCTGTCAGTGTTTCTATCATAGTATTATTTTCTGACTTGGATGTTAAGCTGGAAATATTTTCCCAGCCCAGCCTGAAAGAGCTTCTGTAGCTGGTGGCCCATGAACGATCCAGAAGTATTGTATCTTCTGCAGAAACACAGGCTCTCCTACGGCATTAGTCCCTATAAGAAACATCTCTACATCTGGGAGAAAAGCAAGTTAATCCTGCATTTGGCTGCAGTCTTGCTGCAGAGGGATTTGGAATTTTATGCACACATTGTTCTGATTAATGTAGGTGAGTAGAGAGTCTTTATTCAGTTTGGCTGAAAGGGGCAAGGTCTGCCCCATCTGATTTCCTTCCTGTATAAAGCAAAGATCCTGAAGGGGCTGTGGCTCAAAGATACTGCTGCTGTTCTCATCCCTGAAGGTGATGCATTCTGGCATAAATTTGTCTCTTATTGATGGAGAATTTGGAGATGGGGGCCAGGAGCTGCAGCCATGATTCAGTAAGAAGGGGAAAAGTGCTGCTCTGATATTACCTGGAATTGCATTTAACTTAAACCAGCATTGTGCCTTGCTCTTCCGTGACCTTTACCCATCAGGAGTTATTAGCTAATTGAATTCAGAAGGTAACTCCCTAACTGTTTTCAAACTAAATTAACTTGCTTCAAGGGACCAACTTGTGTTTGTATTTCCACAGAGATAATGACTTTAGGCTTCAACTGAAACCTTGCCAGATACAGAGGAAAAAATAAATCAATGACCTCACTCTTATCTGGTCTTAACAGGCAGGCTTTCCTTTGCTAAAAGTGACCCTGAAATGGTCAGGATTGATTCACACAAATACCGAGCCCTGTGTCCTGCTAAGCAGAGCTGCCTGGGGAACGCTCTGCTCCACGAGGAGATCTAATCTGAACATCAGCAAAGCTGCAAGTATTTGAATCACAGCTTTTCTTAGAGTCAAAGTGAATGCTTCTGAGAAATTCAAATAAGGAGTAAGATAGAGTTAAGGAGGAATTTGGCTTCAACACTAATTAGAAGGCAGACCCCTCCCCCCCCAACCTCACACTTGTGCCTGGGACTGAACAGTCTTCATAGGCATATACTTCTCTGATTCTCCATAGACATATGCTTCTCTGATTATTTAATTAGCTGGAATTGTTAAATAAGAAATGCTTTACAGACATTACAGGGAGATTGTTGCCTGTTGAGAACTGGTGTAGCTGTACTGGAGGAGATCTTTCCTTTGGTGCCTTGATTAATAGAAGAAGTAGACAGCTCAGAAATATGCCCCTCTAAAAGTACCTCCTCACTCTCTATATGGATCTCTCAAGTGAAGGCTTAAATCTTCAGGCAATAAATGTGGTTAGTAAGAGTTTTACAGAATATACAAGGCAATCTATTAAAGGATGCACAGGTAAGAGTCAGAGGGTTTTAACTACTGGTAAAGAATCCATAAAACCTACTCCTAAAGCCCAAATAAGAAAATTGAGATTTTATAGTAGCAGTAGTACTAGTAAAGACCATTTGGTCTAATAAGAGATGTGATGTTTTAGAGACAGATGGTAGCTTTTATTACATTTGTTTATACTGATTGTGTAGTAGCATAACTTCTTTTACTGTTGCACTTCATAGGAAAAAGTGCCCCTAAGCAAAACTCATGTCTATCTACTGAGACGTAGGTAAATACCAATGTTTTACCAAAGAGTGATTTTTCAGTGCTCTCGGGTGATTGATTAATAAAATTGGAACTTCTTCAAGAAGTGATCACCTGTATACAAGTGTAGCCAGTTTGCAGTAAGTACAGAATTGGGAGTGATTTTTGATGCACCAAATGGTTGTGCTGTTCAGAGGGACCTCAATGGGTTGGAGACCTGAATTGATAGGAACCTCATGAAATTCAGCAAGGCAAAAGTCCAAGTCCTGCCCATGAGGAGGAATAACCTCAATCACTAGTACTGCTGGTTGAAGAGCAGTTTTGCAGTGAGGGAGTTGGGGGTCCTGGTGGACACCAAGTTGAACACGAGCCAGCAATGAGTCCTTGAGGCAATGTTGACTTGGGCATCATTAGGCAAAGTATTGCCAGCAGGTAGAGGGAGGTGATCCTTCCCCTCTACTCAGCACTGTTGGAACACACCTGGAGTGCTGTGTCCAGCTCTGGGCTCCCTAATGCAAGAGAGACACAGGCACACTGGAGAAAGCCCAGGGAAGGGCAATGAAGATTGTTAAGGGACTGGAACATCTGATGGATGAGGACAGGCTGAGAGGGCTGGGTGTGCTCAGCCTGGAGAAGGCTTATGGTGGGCCTCATCAGTGTGTCTAAATACCTAATGAGGGTCATAAAAGAGATGGAGCTAGAGTCTTTGAACTGATACCCAGTGACAGGACTGAGATGCACAAACTGAAATACAGAAAATTCTATTTAAACATAAGTCTAATTTTTTTTTCACTGTGAATGTGATCCAACCCTGGCACAAGTTTCCCAGTTTGGTTGTTGAGCCTCCATCCTTAGATATATTCAAAACATGACTGGACACAGCCCTGAGCAACTGTCTGTTCTTAACACTGCTGTGAGCACAGGGCAGAACAAATGGACGAGCCGCCTTCCAACCTCAGTCAATCTATGATTTTGTGAATCCAGAATACCTTTTTACAGAACAGGGCCCAGGTCTCCTCTAGGGATAGCTGAAGAAGGCTCTGAAAAGGGTTTCTCTTTTATGAGTCAAACTGGGCTCCTTGAGATCCTTCGCTTTTTGTCCTTCTGAAAAACCAAAGTTCCATGCAGCTTTCAGACAATTTTCATCCTGGGGACTGGCTGTGATTCCAGATTTATCAACCTGCCACACCTAAAAACTGTGAAAAATTGGCCTTTGGCCATAAATGAGTTCCAATAAATGAGCAATCTTAATTTGTGACTGGCTACGATGTGATGACTCAGCAGTTTTGGTGCTGTGCTCTGGAGCACCAGCAGCGTGGCCAAAAGGATAAACGAACCTATTAGGGAGGTGGTTTTATCTGAGCATAAAGGTAATTCATTCTCACAACATAATGGGATGAAGCAAAATGGACACTCCTATAAAGTAAATCAGATATGGAAATTAAATGTTGTGACTCTAAGACAGAGGCTGAAATTGTTCTGTGTAATGCATTTTATTTTTCAAGCTTTTGCAGTGGAAATTTTTCTTTGAATAGTCACATTTTGGAAAATCTTGTGATTAGAGAAATGAAATTAGAATATCCTCTGCCTTATTTAAAATATTTTGACCTTTTTAGATGTTGTTCCTGTGATTATTAAGTTTAGAAGAATGCAAGATAAAAAAAGTAGATGTTTGAAAATCTACTTTGGGTCATTGTCTTCAAGCAGTTGCCATAGCTGCTTAGTGACAACCTCAAGATGATTATATAGTCAGAGTGATATAGGGGGAGAATATATATATAAAACCCCAACCTCTCCATATTAACAGTGAAGAAGTTGGCTGTTATTTGATCCTAAATTTGATTGAATACATCCTTTTATCAGAGTCAAACCCAATCTATTCAGCTGGATAAATTTTCACTCAGAAGCAGAATATCTATCTACGGCATGAACCACAACCACAACTCTGCTTACAAAGCTTTCATCCTTAGTTTTAAGTTGTTTTGCGGTAACTAAACACTTCCTTTCCTTTCCTGTTAGCTGTTGCCCTGCCTGTATTATATGGTCTACTTGACAGCCAGAGCTTCATTGATTTTTTCAGTGGTCATCATTTATGAGCAATTACAGATGGCAATTCCGGAGTCTCAGAGCAGTTAAAAAACATGACAACTTCATGTGTTATTTGAGGAGTGTTTCCTTCCTTCATGAAGCTTATGTGGGCTCACAGATATGCACACTTAGACCTCAAGCACAAACACATCTGGTCCCCTTCTCGTGTCAGGTTCTGAAACTAAAATAAATTGGATTACCCCATGTGGTAAGACTAAATGTCAAAACATACGAAGAAGGAAAGTTTGTGTTTCTGTAGTTTTAACTTTCTGTCTGGGTCCTCTGCAGACATCTAAGGTGTGAGTTCTTGGTCAAGCTTTCCCCCCACTTGGGATATTCATTACCACTTGCTTTCTATCTCTTGTGTTCAATCTGGTTTCTAAATGGGTGGGAGTTTGTTCTTCAACCTTTCCCTCACAGGTAACATTAATGAGGTCTTTCTCTTCCACCCACATCTTATTTTCAGGAAATGTGTAGGAACTTAATGACTTTAAGACTTCTTGCTTGTCAAAATTGTCCAATGTGCTCACAAAAGGTTAGGGAAGAGACACAAAAGACAAACAGGCACACACCTTGAGTATTATGTTCAGTTCTGAGCCCCTCAGATCAGAAAAGATATTGAGGGGCTGGAGTGGGTCCAGAGAAGAGCAACAAGGCTGGTGAAGGGACTGGAGCACAAGTCCTATGG
>JAWWLZ010000001.1:106468492-106483378 GCA_035041345.1 Poliocrania exsul | reverse complement strand
TGTTGGTAAGACTGACCTGCACCTGCAATTCATTCAGAATGCAGCAGCACACCTTAGCGTGGATTTGAGCTGGCACATTCATCCTGCTCTGTTTCTTTTTTTTACCCAAATCAGAGTAGGTGTGAATGAATCCAGCTCAGAAAGGGACTGGCTTTGGAGTATGCAATATCATCTCCCTGAGCTCTGTTTGATGGGACTCTGCACTCACATGCCATGTGGGATTCTGGGTTTTGCTATCATGATAGAAGTCAGAAAGTAAAAATGATTTTGCTATGGTAGCTCTGGCAAAAGGACATTGATTCCTCACTGAAACTTGGCTAAATTAATTTCTACTCTTAAAAGCAGCCACAGATAAACATATTTTTCCCTGAGTGATTTGAAATGATGATTGTTGCTTTATTGACTGATATGTTTTTCAGTCAACCCACTCTTATTCTGTTGATGACTTTATAGAATATTAAAGTTAATTAAAATGCTGTTTTGTCTTTGTTGGTTAACTCAAAAATATTTATGCTCTTCAGATAAAATTGTTATTGTTTTGGTTAGTATCTAAAAGAAAAACTGGTTACAGAGGTTGCAGAGCATGTAGTCTTGTCCTGTCATAATTTAAAACTCAAGTCTGCCTTTGTCCTTCATAAGGAGGGTGAGAAAATCAAGTCAAATGACAGAACATTGGTAAGAAAAATTAAAATTAATCTGAAAATACAGAATGAAATCAGAAGGTGAGATTTAACTGTAAACTAGTCAGCTAACTGAGACGTTTAGTTTGGTACTGGGATGGAAGTTGTAGTTCCTGGTGGCATTCTGGAGTCACTGACAAAGCTGGGTCCAGTTTTGCTCAGATGTGCCCAAGGTCTGAACAAATTCTTCAGCCACTGCCCACCTTATTTCCGCAGGAAGTTTGCTAGATGAAGAGTCTGCTTTTTTCTGATGGCACAGTTTGCAAACTTTGCTAACTGCTGCTCTGCTACTAAGACCCATGTTCTGAGAACACATTGGATGTGTTTTTTAATCTGTATCATTCACATAGAAGGGTATGGCAAAGAGGAGGCCACAGGTAGAAGTGTAACCTCACTCTGTGCTGCACTTCCCTGAGTGATGTAAGTAGCACTACTACAAGGTCGAGCAATCCAAGTGTACTTGAAGAGTTTATACAGTTTCACTCTGTTTTTCAGGAGATCTCAAATGGAAGTCTGTCTAGTTTTGATGCATTAGACTGCACCGGTACTGCTTGCCTAAACTAAATTCTCCAGCATAAAATCAATCAGATATTCAAACTTGTATAGGGGAAAGTCTAAATGTCATTCATTTACTTGCAGGGACACGACAGTCTTCATTGATTTCTTAAAAACAGTGAGTTATTTGCAGTCTTGGAATACCAAAAAGAGAAGGAAAAAGAAATCGTGGGAAAATGATGTTGCCTCATTCTTTTTCTGAATTCTGGATATCAAACTTTGGCCTGTAATCCTATCCAACATAAGCAAAGAAATACCATTTCAGACCAATGTCCACCTAAGCAGTTATCCTGCCTTTTGTCCAGCTGCAGATACTCAAGTGAAAGAGGAAGATCAGAGAAGCACACAGTGATACTTCCCTGAACACTCTCCCAAATGCTTGGGGTTTGTGGCTTGGGGTAAGTCTACCAAGACCTGTGAGCAGGGCAAAAGTCTCTCTGAGACTGCTGCAGAAAGAGCCCTAAGGGTTGAACCTGATGATCTTAGAGGTCTTTTCCAACCTAAATGATTCTATGACTCTAAGCTGAGAGGAATGCTTGAGCCTCTCCTGTGTTGCAGGCGATCCTGGAGACTTCTCCTGCCCACAGGAGGGAAGGCCATCTCCAGCTGTGTGAGAAATGCTAATCTTGCCCTGGTTGGAGGAGCAATTGGAGCTGTGAGGCAAAGAGGTCAGAGGTTAAATGTCATAAGCCATACTGCAGCTGAGTGGTTGATCTGGTCACCACCCCTGTGAAGTGCGTGGTCTGCACTGGCACTGACCTGGCCCAGCTCAGTAATCCCTACTGCATCCATTCCAGCATGCAGTGGGCCTTCTCTCCCTGTTTCAGTTGTTTATTACTGAAACTATGACAACTGTTGCAGAATCACCTGTATAAATAAATGAGTGCCAGTTTAAAAACCTGAATAGTTCCTCCATGTTAATAATGCTAAATGGTTATAGCAAAGCTGTCCTTTCTATAAGAAATATTGGACAGACTCGCACAAGTTTTTAAAAAGAATTTTAAAAAGAGTTGTGACTCACACTAAATTAGGATTTTTTGAGTCCAAGCCCAGTAGAGCTCAATAGGTAAAGACTTCATTTTTGATAATGCTTAAATTGATTTACTTCAAGTAAAAAATAATCTATGAAATCAATCACATGCTGAGTAGATCATGGACAAATAAGTTTCTTAGTTATATTTTGTAGCATGTCCCCAAAGATGAACATTTAATTTTTTGATAGAAAAGCAGTTTCGTCTGTTTTTGAATGAGTCACTCAATATTTTGCTTACTGCAGCTTTGCTTGGAGTGGATGATAATCAGTTGAAAATTGGGCAAAGTACCATGAATTCTTTTGTTGTCAGTTTTATGGATTATAACTCTGACTTAATGAAGAAAATCAATGTTCCCACATTATCAATATGTGAGAACAATTTGCCTTAAAACCCAGTGTGTTCCCAAGTAAGACTTACAGGGAGAAGTTTGCACAATTTTTCAGGAAAATCACTAAGTCTCCTGCATGTGTCCTTCTTACTAACGTGATTTCTTTTTCTTGTATGTTGCGTATATGTATTGCAGAAATATATTATGAGTTGCTTAATTATTCTTCACCTTACTTTTGTCTACAGCCATTACATCAGCATGTCATGTATGGCATCTCAGTGATTTCAAATGTAAGATCAGTGATTGGATTCTGGTACTTGTTTGTGGTCATAGTGGTAGAAACTGAAAGCTAAGAAGTTACTCCTTCCTCCCCCCCTTCCCCCCTTTTTCCCTTTAATTAGTTGTTTTCATTTTGCCATGTTTATTAAAACTCAAGTTAATTTTAGACTGACAGAGATCTCCAGACAGATGTAGTAGAACAGTGCCATGCATACATGACTACATCAAAGCACTTACTGAACCAGTTTACAGAGCTATATTTTATAAAAATTTTTAGTATTTCCTTAAATTATTTTCAGATCATATGTTTTAGTGCTGGGAGTCTTCACATGATTTGAAGGCTTTACCTGGGTTTTTGTGTAAAGAACTGGTGCAGCCAGAGGTAGAGATCTGTCATGGAAACCTACCACGGGCTATATAGTTAATAAATCTCCACATGAGGAGTGAGTGGCCCATAGCAATTGTCCATTCCACTTGTCTAATCCAACAACTTTGGAAAAATGTTGTTGCAATGACAATATCCCCTGGGATTTCTTAGAGACATTTACTGCCAGACTAGGCAGTAGTATTATCACTGTAATTACTAATATATTTTTACATATATATATATATATATAATATAATCACACACGTATAAAAATTTTAAATTGTCATATGCAATGATGCACAAGGGATAATATTCTATGTCTATACTCACCACTACAAAGAGAATTGCCTCACTTCTATTTAATGAATATCCAAGTTATAGACTGAATGTTCTTTCAGAAAGGGCGCTCAGAGACGATATTCAAACAGGAATGCACATAACTCTGCTCACACTGAGACACAGGACATTTTTTGTGAATAAGCCTTTGGAGGCATAAATATTGTTCCATAATGTTTTAAGAGAAATCATTGGTGTCCCCTCCTAGCTTCTGCCAGATAAAAATTGAAATTACATTTAGGAATGATATAAAAGGAATTTTTTACTTTCAAGACCTCTTTTTCTTTAGGTGGTTACATTCAAGGTTGAAAATAGCGAGATGTACTGATGTAAATAGTTTACCAGTTCACTAACAGTTTGTGTTGAGAAGAAAACAAATCCAACATGGAGAAAAAGCAGGAAGGGAGTAGATGTAGATGTTTGTGGGCTTATGAGTGAATACAGATACAGATAATTCATGTTGTCCTTTGTCTTAAAGGAATTCATATTAAAAAATCCAGGCGATAAGGAAATATATGTGCTTTTGAACATTGTAAATGAGCTCCCTCTTCTGAGGCCCCATTGAAAGGAAATTAAGCCTAAAGTAAGAGTACTATATTATCATTAAAATAACTTCATAAAGTTATGTAATTTGCATTGCAGAGAACAAAAGTTGTGGGGAGAGACCGACAGATTTACCAAGGTCCATTTCTTGTATGATGGAGATAACACTAACTTGAGTTCCTGTTTTTAAAGCAGCACAGATGGTCAGATAAAGGAACAGAGAAAGAAATAAAAACTCTAGACATTTGAAACAGACATTACTTCATTTTTGCTTCTTATTGACTTTCATAACTTCTGAATAAATGCATGGGATGGCCTGCTACTAACAGGGCAAGGCCAGGGAGCCCCAGTGCCAGTACCATTCACACTGGTGATAATTTTGGTCCTTCTGACTGCTTCTTGAAGCACATGATCCTTTACGGATCCTTTTCCTTACTATGCACCTGGAGTTCACCGTAGCTTGCAGTGGTCCTCCATCGTACCTGTGGTAGCTGGGGATGGGACTGGAAGAGATCCACAGTCAGATTATGTCTCTTGTTGAAGTTATCAACTCCATTCTCTTGTCTTGTGCCATCTAGATTCCTCAGTGGGTTTTCTGTCCACTGGCTAGAAATGGATCTCGAAGTCTGTGAACAGCACCACAGCTGGTGAGACCCTGACCCAGGAGGGTGTAGGACCCAGGACACCAGTAGGCAAGGGCTTCTCTCAGCTGTTGTGTGTGTCAGCTGCAGGCTTGGCTCTGCTGAGAGCTTGGATACCCTTTTGGTCCTGTCCTGTCCTGTCGTGGCTTCAGATGGAAGAAGAGTGGCTGTCCCTGAAAATGTGACCCTTCAGTCCCTCATGCAGACTCCAGGTAAAACTCAAATGCCATGGTGAGTGCTTGTATGTCTCTTCCTTGTGTGTTTGTGTGACCTATTGTCAGGTGAGGAGTAGTCTGAAAACCTGGCCTTATCATAGGCACAAATTATGAATGTCCCACATGGAGTCAAATCTCCCACTCCAAGGTGTGCATGAGATGAATGGAAATCAAAGCAAAATTTCAGCTCTCAGGCTTGAGAAGTAGGGCAACATTTTTGACTTTGATAACTTTTTTCTGTGAAGATGTTGGGATGAAATCCACTGAAATTATGGACGAGTTGGGGCTGGAGAGAGTCTTTGCTGTAGCACAAGGCAGTGCCAGTACAGTCATTGCTGGTGCCAGTGCAGGCTCTGAGCTGACAAATGCTGACTTCTAAGGAGAACTCTGAAGACTGCAGAGAGAACTGAAGTTATACACAGTCATAAATATTTAATTCCTATTATTGCATGCTGAGAATTACAGGACTGTCTGCAAAACACTATAAAACAGAGCAGCGTAAAACATATGAGCAATGCAAATATGCTGTAAATATTGGAGGGAAAACAGAAGCATAAAATTACCTCTTATGCTTATTTATAACTATAGACCTCAGGATGCTCTTGTGCATTGTGGTGATATTTTGTAATTACACCAGCAGTTTAAAATGACCAATTTTCTCCTGGCATAAAATATGTTGTCATTTAATTAAAGCAGAAAGCTAATTTAAGTGGAATTGAGAAAGACTTAAATCAATTATGAAGAATGCTATTATTAGATTTGAAAGTCTAGCAAAATTAGTCAGGTATTATAGCCCCGTATTTTCTCCTTTTTGATGTAACAAGGAAGATTAGTCCATCATTGTTTCCAATGTTTCAAGGAAGGTAATTCACAAATTTTAAGATGGTAACATTTTCAATCAATTAAGATGTAATGAAATGATCACTTGAACTTCAACAACATTTTGGCAGAAATAGGTGATTTTCATCGAAAACAGGTAGTACAGCCAAACCCCGTGCCTTTGGTTTTGGGTGTGCTATACCAGCTCTGTAGGAAAGCTGTCATTTGTTTTTCCTGTGCCCCCATTCTGCCCTGCAGGCCAGGTTTCCCAGCAGCAGTGATTTTCACGAGTGAGGGGAAATGAGATCTTCAGGCATGGTGGGACATACAGCTGGACTACAGAGCTTGGCCTACATCAAGGGCAACATGAGCAAGCCAAATGACAGCTACTATTCCTGCTTTGCCAGAGTTTTTGATGAAAACTGTTCTGTTCTTTCTTTTTTTTTTTTTTTAGATTTTGTTTGTATGTTTGAGATTTTGCCTTTCTCTAGCAAAAGTCAGAATCAGTAACCTGCTTTTCAACTCTTTCTGTTTTCAGTCAAATTTTCTGACCCTCACAAGCTGTGGATCTGGACTGGTGGTTACTTTTCAAAAACATCAGTGTGTTAAACCTTTGTTAAAGATTGATCATGTAGCTAATGAAAGTGCTAGAGGTGCAATTATTATTCCTGAATGTTACGATGTGCCAATCTTCCCACAGTGCCAGAGAAGAACATTGTGTCTTCTCAATACACATCCTTACTTGTGCTCTTCCCTGCCCACTCAGTGGCTTGCTTACAGAAAGCTAATGAATGCTCAGCTGAAATAAGGGCACTATTGACTTTTCAAGGTGAAGAAAACTCCCCAGAGGATAGTTTAAGAGGCTGGAGCTGCTTACAGAAATTGTACCAGTGTGGCATCAAAGAAGCCTTACTACCAGAGGGCTGAGGTTTGGAAGGGTCAGAGGGGCAGGATCGAATCTTTACTGTGGTTTGAAGGCTGATATTTCTGCCTGTTCCTAAGGGAGATGGAGAAGTGAACATAAATCATGACTAAAAGTGGAGCCATAGGCTGTATCTTCTCAGGTCATGGCCACAGGCTACTCTAGATGTCTAGTGTAGTGGAATAACTTTACTGACCAGCTCTCTTATGGTATCTTCAGGCACATGCAAAACCCGGAGTTGAAATGGTTTAAAAGGTTTTCAGCGCAGAAACTGTGATTGCCTGTCATGCCCTCAGACTGAAAGTTGTTTGTTGAAGCTGTTCAGGGTGTGGGTGCAATGATTTCTACCTCACTATCAGTGCTATTGCAAACTATCTGAGTTGAAATAATCCAAGCCACTGCACTTTGTACTAAACTGAACTGAGGAGATGTGCAAAACCATTCACTACGTCTATGATAACCTCTAGTTGAGCAGTAGCTTCATTGCTTATGGTTGTCTCATGTAGGTGGACTCTTTATGAGCGTCTAACAGCAGAAAAGTTACTCTTGGCATTGTTATTTATACCAGGTATATGCATAAAACAAATGAGGTTAACTAAAGTGATTTTCCAACAGAGATATATCTAAGCTGTCAAGTCTAAAAATATCATATGATCTCATTTCTCCTCTCCCTTGTTTCTTCTCTCCCCTGCTCACTGCCTCCTTCCCCCTATATACATAAGAAATGCTTACACTGGCAAATATTCCAAAAGAGGGCCTTGAGACAAGGTGACAATAAAACCTCTTTGCAGGGAAAGAAAACTCCCATAGGTATTGCCACTAGGAAGCTTAACTCAAATGTCTGAACGCTTTCACTTTTTGCAGTAAATCTGTGTCAGTCTGGCTGAACACTTCAATTACAAATTTTCTTGCTTCTGATGGATGGTCTTACCTACCAAGACTGTTCACCAGCTTCACCACTCGCGAGTGAGTTTCTCTTATAACAACAACAACAACAAAATTTCCTAGAAGTTTTTAAATGCTGTGTAATTATTGATCATATAAATTCATAAATTAATTTTAAAAATACTATGCTTGGAAGCTGATAGAACTTCACGGCCATTTAATAGTCCAGGCTTAAGAGAGTTAAGTCCTCAGTACCTTTTATCTTTAGAGGTATCTTTTAGCAGAAAACTTTCCAATATACAGACAAACTGATTTGCAGCACTCAAGCAAAAAGCCAGCCACACTCAAATTAAGTCTTGCAACATTTTAGAAATGAATTTCAGAAATAATTGTGGCAATAATATATCTTGTCTCTAGAAAAAAAACAAATTTCTCATAACTTTATGTATCTTGCTGAGAAGTTACTTATTCTAGGCTTGCATGAGATCAGCTAATGGAGTGCTGTCATGGCTCTGATTTCACTTCAGAAATGTTTTATATTAATTTTTTAAAAAATTACTATGAACTCAGTCTAAACTAAGAGTAAATGCTCTTGATTTAAATATCACTGCCTACAGATGACTGTGCAGTAGTGCGGTATTGACCATGAAGTTGATTTAATTGGTACAGCCAGTCCTTTTGGCCCCTCATAGGAGACAGCAATATGCATTTCTTTCACATAGCACCCTCTACTTCCATTCCCCAAGACTCATTTGCTGCACTTATTTGGCAGGAGGAACAAGTTTCTCAGTTCAACTCCTGCTCTCCAGCCACTAATCCTTCTAGATTTGTCTGCAATTTCGACCGCAAAACACCGTCATGGTACCCAAAGCCAAACACGTTGATTTGTCACAGGAGACAGCTTGGCCCACGCAGCATCCGGTGTCAGATGGGGCTGTTCATGCAGCTGAGAAGCAGCTTTAGTGCGGTGGAGGGCAGCACACCTGTCTTGTGGTCCCTGCTCATACCTGGCCTAAGCTGCTCTGGTACTTCAGGATGTATATGCCTTGCAAATGATTCCCACTACAAGGAGGTGTCTGAATGCATAAGAAAACCTTAGCTGATATTTAGTCTCTTTCATTTACTATAAAAAACCTGTAGAGTGCAGCGTACCTCTAAAGTCCTGAGATGCCTGTTAAATATTAATTTGCCAGCAGGTTCTAAGTCTACACTCCAAGTAAAAACTTGGCCATTTGACATTACAGTTTTAACTGGTGCTTGTTTCAAGTCACTCAGAGATGGTGGATTTTCCTCTGTGGTCTTCAGTATATTTTCCCCACATGAAAAACATTGAAGTTCTGGCCAGTGCTAAAGACAAGGGGACAGTTTAATGTGATTCTAAAAGTACCTCCCCACCCCACCCCGGCTCTCCAAGGTTGCTTCTTGTGAGAGTCCTTTTGCTGGTAATAACAAAATTATATTACATAGTTAAACTTAAAAATTAGGGGAATATAACTACTGTCTGCTCAGAGCTGGCCCTGCTTCAGGCTCTGCCAGGGTAAGAGCTATGGAAGGTTCTCTGGAACTGATGTGAAATCATTAGTAACAGAATTTGTAAGGATGAAAATGAACTATTGTGGTTTTTTTATGGTTGGTCCATTTGTTAATGACAGGAGTTGTTCAGGCTGTAGCTGGTTCATGGTCTTCCTGCCAGGATGCTGCCCTGTGCTGGTGCCAGTCGGCTGAACTGGTATCACTCCTGTTGCTGGTTTGTGCATTCCACTTAGGACATGGTATTGCACTCTTGCTTTTCCCTCACCCAGAAGTACATGGGGGGGCACCATTTTCTGCTTGTGTTCTGCTGGATCCTTCCTCTGCCTGGGAATGTGCGTCTGAGTTTCAGGTACTTACAAGCTGGAATGTACCTGAAGTGCATGTCTGGATCTGAGGAAGAGGGTCATGTTCCTGGTTTGCAGAAGAGATGTCCCTGCTCAGATCTTCCAGTCTTCATGTCTTTTACCCTTTTGCTTCTTTGGACTCTCTTCCTGCTGGTAGCAAATCTCCTGACAGCCTTAGATGATTTTGTTTGTCTGTGCACACACACAGTTGTCATCTTTTAGTTCCTGGCCAACATCCTGCCAGCCCATTATGACTTGCAAAACGTAGAGGTGAACGTTCACAGTAAAATACCAAAGTATCTTAAGTTTCCTCTTTAAAGCATTTTCTCCTCTTTTGCTTTGAAATTTTATATTTCAAATGTTTCTCACGGAGGAAACTTAACACAATCTGCTTAATGTCCATGCAGCCCGTAAGTGTATTCAGGACTAACTGAATGGTTTCAAGATTGCTCTTTTTCCAGGAGAGGATTCAACACTCAAATCCTAATTTGAGGGCTGATATCTAAATTTGGAATGCTGGTGTCTCTCAGTTTGCTGATATTAATATTTTCAGAGAGTTTCCCGGCAGCACCTGGTCTTTACCCAGCAACCAGATGTGTGGATATTTATTCAAGGCACTCCCTTTTGGGCCTTATTCTGCTACTGCCTGTTATTGCTGTTGTTTCTCTGACTTTTTTTCTATATCTTTTCACTGCTTGTTTCTCTTCTGTTTTCCACCTTTTTTTTTTTTTTAAATTTCCCCTTCTCAAAAGGTTTCACTGACCACATTTACCCTTTTCTCCCATTGTGTTCAACTCCCAGATTGCTGATGCTGACACTACTGTGTTATAACTAAACCTGGTTTTGCTAAAATCAAATGAGCGAAATTAAATGCACATTAGCTCACCATTTCAGGCTGCCTGTGGACTGCAGTTAACAGCTCCAAATCCATTAGTGCTCAGCCAGCAGTAAAACACTTTTCACCATATCCCTGAGAGCTAGAAATGCATATTAAAAACCATGTGGTTAAGGCTCCTGGTGATCTGAATGCCTCCTCCAAGCCTTGTAAATACATGAAGTTGTCACATATTTCATGCTCATAATTTGTTGTGGATGTGAACTACCAGTTTTTGCTTGTGTAACTTTATGTCAAAGTCTTTGTCAGGAAAGAGGATGGAAAGAATGGGAAAAACAGCAACTGACGGGTGATTTGAGCTTTTTCAGGTAACCCAGGTGGCATTTATCAGCCATTAGGCTGTCTACTCGCTTTTATCGGCTGCACTGCCATAACTAAATACCTCCTTAAGTCAGGGCAGTGACAGTTGTTGTGTGATGTCTGCTGTGTTTCGGGGTGCCCTGGGGACTCAGCTGAACAGTCTCAGTGCTTGCAAAGGATTTGCCTTTGCTCGAGGTGGAACATGCAGAGCGCATTTAGAAACCAGGAGGCAAACTGTAATATAAGCTCACCTGGGGTTACACTTGACCTAACGTTTCATCCAGTTCTGTGTAATGAAATTGAGAGAGTGGTGCTTGATAACACTAATTAGGAACTGTGAATTAAACCTGATATCGCTAAGCAGCAAATACAGTTGCAACAGAGAGGATTAGAGGAACAGGCACAGTTTGGAACTGAAATATTCATCTAATTATTTCCAATTCCAGTTATTCCCAATGCATGAACTGAGTGTTCAGCAGCACCTGGTGTTTCTGTTACCCACTGAGCTCCCAGCAGCAATAGTTTGCACTCATTTGTGAGACTGTTTTTTAGGAGATCCTAAACTCTGTGGTGAAGTTACCTGTGCTGTAAAACCAGGGACAGAAGAAAACCCCCAAAATGTCAAATAACTTCCATGATATCTGTGTCAGATGGAACGCCACAATTTCTAGCTTAACATTAAAAATCACAAAACCAAAACTGAAACTTTTGTGAATAGATGCTAACCAAAACACAATGACAGCAAAATAATAATGTTCTTAATAAAGATTCATTTGAAAAATACTAAGAAAATATTGCATCTTCCTGGAAGCTGTAGCAGTGCAAAAATGGTAAGCAAGTCTTCAGTGTTTTGCATTTCCTCTGGAGTTTTGTGCAGTTCAACTTTGAAAACCCATATGCACATGAACATGTTTTGAGAGTTTTATGTTTTGCAGTGCAAGTTTTATGCAAGTATGTTTTGAATGTACATACACTTGTATTTCGGGGAATACTCTCCAAAGGTGATGTAAAGGATCCAGAACAGAAAGAATAAAATATTTTATTGTATGAGTAATTCAAAAAGTGGTGGGCCATACATTATATAAAAGTTGATTTTAGAGATTTAAATGTCCTGTGGAAGACCAGCATTTTATTTAATCCTAATTTTAAAAATAATTTAAAAAAAATTTAATCAAGATCAGTGATAACTAATGAAAACACAATTGCTATAGACAAGATTAGTCCTTACAGAAAGGAGATGATAAGGGAATGGATGTTTTGATTCCTGCTGAACTGAGTGTGTGCTTCATGTTATCCATCTCGTATGTCACTGACTTTCATGTAAAGTCTACTGTATGCTTGGCTGGAGCACCACCTCATTCCCAGGAACTGATGAATCACAGAGTCACATAGAATGGGTAAGGCTGGACAGGACCACTGGAGGTCACCTGGCCCTACTCAAGCAGGATCCCCTAAAGCACCTCACTGACGATTGTGTCCACATGACTCTTGAGGATCTCCAGAGAAGGTGACTCCACAACCTCTCTGGGCAGCCTATTCCAGTGCTCAGAATGAACTGGAAGCTTCACTTTCTAGTCCTCTGGATTCTTTACAGCTTTTGTGATTGCAGAAGTGAAAGTGTTTGCCACAGAAGTTTTTCCTTTCTGTTTTTTATTATCTTTTTAGTATCCCTGAGGCAATTAGTGTGCTGGATACAACATGGATACAAACTTCTTCCTTTTCAAGGCAACCTTGGAAGATGGGGCTTGCAAAGCAAGTGTCAGACAGGAGTGGCTGAAGTGTCACTCGGTCAGTTGTGCCGTCCTGCAGGCCCTGGAGCTGCATGGTGGCCTTGTGGTATGAATGCCACACTGAGGAGGGCATCTTCCAGTTACTCTGATTGGCAGAGTGTTTAGACTGACTCATATTGTCAAAGACCCTGGGAGGCTGGATGATGAACAGCCCAGGAGAGTGGAATATGCTCAAGGGGTTTGCTTTGTTTTGTTTTACTTAGTACAAAGGAAAGTAAAACAAAATTTGTAGAAGCTTATGGGAGCAACGTTCTTCTCCTCTGGCTGTGCTGTTTGAGACCTGATTAGCCAAGAAGAGTTACTGCAAGAGTAACCCCTTACTTGTGGAAACACGGTCTCTTTTGACATGCTTCAGTGTGCCAGTCTGTACATTAGAGGGCTGAATGGGGGTGGAGAATGTTTAATGCTTTTTTAAAATTCAGTCATGCCTCTGGTCCCCAGAGTGTGCTGTGGTAGTAGGTGGCACAAGCCATTTGTCCATTCCTCATGTTGAAATTCAGTTTGAAAAGATAGCAGGTTGAAATCCTATGCTTTCCTATGCCAATGAAAACACTCTCAATATGTTCAAATAGCCTAGTATTTATTCTCCCCCTCATGCTCCAAAATTTAAAAAGAAATTATTACTTTTCTTTTTTTCAAATTGTATCTTGCAGTATCATTTCCGTGTTCTGTAGCTGAGATGTAAATGTGATGGATGTGATGGCATTACTGAGTTGACTAACAAAAACACATTAAGAAGTCATAATGAAACTTGGATTAATTGCTTGGGTATAATTGCTTTGTCTAACTTTTTTAAACTTATGATCCTGCCTAAGCATGATCTGTGTACTTCCCTGTTCTTATTCACCCATATCTCTATGAAGAACCTCTGTCCCTGAGCCAATAAAATGAATGCTCAGTCATAGATGCAATTGGGCATGTTCTTTGACAGCTGCTGCTCATACAGTGAACAGAGAGAATGGGAAAAAACAACCTGCAAACCAGAAGTGTGTTGACAACAATCCACATAAATTACGTGTGTTTGAGGAAAATATCAGTTCTGGGAAATAAAGGTAACCAAGTTGAAGACATTTCTGTGCTGAGTTATTTCAGCCCATATTGAGAAGATGAACTAACAGCTCATTTTGAGCTCATTTCCTGTGCCGATTCAGGTTCAACCTGTTTCTCCAAGTGCTGGGCAGACTGCAAGTGTATGGAAACAGGGGGCTGCTTATACCTGAGGCTGGACCCAGAGATAGATAGAAGTGGTTGTGAACACACAGAAATGCAGATTTACTATGTACAATATTTTTGCAATGTTCCAAAATTATGTGATATGGAAAGCAATGGAGTTAATAATTCTAATGAGAAAGTGATAAAGATTGCTGATTTTAATGTGTTCTTATAGGAGAGGCTGAAGGCTTTGATTCCACTATTTTTTTTTCACATCTTTTAGAGAACAGGCTACTGCTTTGCACACACATGTAGCATACTAATAAGGTATTATTTTCCACCTCTCAGATCTCTTTTGAATTCAAATATATCTATTAGCACTTTTACAACACAGCTTATGCATATCCCAAGCCTATGTGATTAGCTATTTCTACTGTACCATTTGGTGGGTGGCATTGCAAATTACAGAATAACACAGGGAAACAGAGTTGGTCTGCTGTGGGTCTTAACACTGTGTATGGAAAATGCAGAGAGGGAAAAAATAGAGAGATTTAAAGTCATTTGGATCTGCATTATTTGAGCTGGCAGGATTCCAGGATTTGTCATTTTAAGGCTGTATGAATATGGGTCAGGATGGTGACTGGTGAAGGGAAGCCTCGATAAGGGTTTTGAAGGCTATTTCAAGAGTAGAGATCAGCACCAGTACGAGTCTGGTGAAGGAAATGTGTCTGGCTGAGAACTATTACCCAAAGGAAGATGCAAAGTGCGAGTGGGCTCAGGACAGTCAGCAGGGTGGGTGTTACATTTTTCTGACTCCAGGTTAGGCTTTTTGGCTGCTCCTGCTATGGCAAGATGATGGTGGAAGATGAAGACAGACCTTGCACAGAGAACTGAGGGAGGAAGAATGAGGGAAAGCTGGGAAAAAAGGGCTTGCTTTAATGCACTGTGAAATGTGTCAGTGGTGAGGCACCCCGAGCTAGACATCTGCCTGCACGCCCCAATGCCACCTTCGGGAGCCTGTCTGGATTTTGAGGGCTCTTGATATGGGTGACAAAGGCAGTCAATTCACCTTACTGCTCCTGGTAATTGCTGTTTCTCCACGAGGTTTGTGGAGGCCTGGGCTGTCCTCACCTGGCTTCTGAGAGCACCTTTAATATCTGAATTGTCTTCTTGTGTTTTATGTTTCCAGGCAACTCTGGAGGCTGCACACCACTCCTAGAAGGGTGTTAAGGGTCTTTCTTCAGTAAAGGCAGAATCAATCTGTTGTA
>JAWWLZ010000001.1:106387461-106465099 GCA_035041345.1 Poliocrania exsul | reverse complement strand
TGTCCATGTTTTAGTGACTTCAACCACTCTGCCCCTGAACACTCCTAACCCTGTTTCACCATGGCTGATTGCCATTCCTTGCCCAGCAAGGAAGTTGTTAAGTCACAGATATTGCATGATCTTTAAGGTGTCTTCCAACCCAAACCATTCTATGATTCTACTTCCCTAAGTCTGTTTGTGATAAAACTAAAATCTTCTCCAAGTTCCGTTTGTATTCTAGAAATTGTAGAAAGTTTAGCCTTTGGAATAGTAAAAGGTATAGTTGATTTTCAAAAGTAACCAATATCCTTTCCCCCCCCACACCCCACATGGGTTCACAGCTTCATTCTCCTTCTCTTACAGCTTGCCTGTTGAAAGTTTTGTATCCTGCTAAGCAGTTCAGCATACAAACACCTTTTGTGTAAAATTAAGAGCTGGGCTAGTGGAGATTTTTACAATTCCCTTGTCTCAGGATCAGAAGGCTGCCTGAGCAAGATTATTCTTTTGGTTTAGTTTCTGACTGTCTTATTTTATGCTTTTTTGCTTTGACATTGGATGTTTAGATGAAAATAAAAGGGGTGGAGGAAGTTTGTGAGTAGCTCCTTTTATGAGGATTTGTGATGTGAAACATTAATTGATATCTACACGTGCAGAGGTAAAAAACTGCTATTCTTGAAATAGGATCTCTACCCATTTTGTGCTTATATTTCTGAAAGGAAAGAATTTCTTAAGCTTACTTGGTTTGGATTTTTTTTTCAAGTGGAAACAGAGTTTTCTCTTCAACAAACTCCAGTCTCCAATCTCTGACTTTAGGTTTGCCTACATTTGGAAATGTACCAAAATAGCTATTCCAGAATAAGCTCCCAGGAGAATATTTTAGAACTAGATCAAATTAAATTGGAAATAGGAACCCTTATTTTGGAATAAGAGTGTCCGCTTTGGGATTTATATTGAAATAAACCACCTCGGAATAATTGTAGCTATTTTGGTATATTTCCAAGAGCAGACAAGAGCTGAGCAATGTTCTGAAATAATTATATTAAAATCTCATGAATGTGATGGATAATGGAGAAAAATGTCAATACTGAGATAGAACAAATTGGAGTGAGTGTGTCTGATGGTGTCATACACTTGTTCAGTGGGATTTTTTCAGTTTAAGCACAAGGTCGCATTTTTTGGGCTGTGTATATAATTTTTTATTAATATTTTAATAGCAGTACTACAATGCTAGGAAAAATCTTACAGGCATAGGTCCCACCTCTGCACAAATTGCAGTCTAGAAATATTCCATTTACTTTGTAATGCTATAGATGTCAGCAAGTCTGTTTTGCAGATAAAATATGGGTTCTCAACTCTTTATAACACTCCTTTTTTATAATACTTGTTTATAACACTTATTTATAGCACTGTTGTTCTAGCAAAACTGCTACTTATGTTTTTTGGTTTTTTTTTTTTTCTTGAAGGAGAGCAGAAGAGGATAGTTACAAGAAGACAGAAATTGTAAAAAACACATTTTTTTTGTTTGTAGTTATTGTGCCACCCCTCTCTGCTTAGTTTACTGTAGATAGTACATGAGTCATTACTTGCAAGGCAAAAGCAATGTGCTTCATTACAGCCTGTGGTAAGGGACTATTATAGATGTGAAATGGATATGTCACCCTGATTTACATCCACAAAATACATATGGAAAGATAGTTTAAAGTAACACTTCCTCATTCAATAAGGAATACTCATGGCTGAGAAAGTTGTGCCATCTTTCTTAAGTTTTTTTTCTTCTCCCTTTAGGCGCTTTCATTTGTGCCTTGACTCCCAATGAGTGGAGGTTGCAGGGGCTTTTTCTGCAGCAAGAAAAGGTCACACTCTGTATTTACCCGCATTCTAATCTTCCATGTACTTTCAACACTATTTTGGTTCCATACTGGAGATCTAAAAAAAGATGTGGAAATTCAGTGGTATAATTTCAAGGTTATCCCACAGGCCAGCAAATCCGTAATGTGATTTTTCCCCCCTTTATGGTACATCATAATAAAAGAAGTTGATATAATATGAAAGGGAAAGGCAGTTTCTTCTTATCAAATTATCATATCTAGCATCAAGCTCTTGCTTGAAGGTAATTTTAGCTAATCCTTTGTAGCAATAAATATCTATTACATTTATCACATTGAATTTGTTTCCCCTTCATTTCATCCAATTACCTTTTCTATGACTGGAAAATATATCAGAGCTGTCTCCACACTTTTTAAATGGAAGTTAACTCACTATTCTCTTCTTTTGTCAAGGTGTGCTTTAATTAAAATGTTCTCGTAACTTGGCCAGGTTTATCCCCCAGTTTCCAGATAATTATTATGTTTGCATTTCAAAGTGGAATATAGCAGTCCCAAGAACGGGGCTGAAATTCTGTGGGTGTAGAAACTTCTGTGCAGGTTGCTATAATGCCATAGTTTGGGATGTTATAGTCAGAGGTCTGTCAGCATTACTATTATAAATATGTTTATCTAGTAGTTTGTTGCTTGGCTATTAAAATCCCCTTAGGAAATAAAGATATAAATAGCCTTAATCAGGCAACCTGTTTTAAAATTAAGAAGACTCATGGTTGCATAGTGTAAAAATGCAGCTGGTGCTGCTCACTGGATAGGTCACTGCCACTCAATAGCTCCGTGTGTCAGTGACACTGCATCAGGTCCTTGAAGAAAACAAGTTTTCCCACTGTTTCCTTACAGAGCCTGGTCTGTGTGTTCCCCACACGATGGCATCTCAGGGATTCCCCTTCTGAAGGGAGTCAGGTTGTGTGCACAGTGCAGGGATGGTGCCGCTGTTTTATCAATTGCATCTCATGTTTCTTTCAGCTCCTTATCCCCATGTGTGAATTGTGGTATTATAGTGAGGTGTGGGGGTTGCTTCTCTGCGCTGTTCATGTCCAATGCAGGCTTTTTTTAGCTGGGGTGATATGGAGCCAGAAGATGGATTAAGACAGAATGGACTGAGTGATTCAGAAATCTGTGATTGGTAAAGGGTGGTCATTAAATGGGGGAGTTTTAATTGAACTCTACAGCCTTGGCTGCTTTCCTCCAAACTACTCACCAATCGTGACACTAACAAATAAGGCAAAAGTCTTTGTGATAGATATCTTGCAGATATCATGATGACTTCCCCATGCTAGTGATGAATCGTGGACTGCTGGGTGAGCTATCCAAATTTCTTGGCTGTACACATTGCTTTGCCAGGTGTACATAAATCTATTGTGAAAGCATGTTGGAATAAGGAAAGAAAACACTGGGGGGCTATTTCAGTCAAAGGACCTTGAAGGAAACATCTACAACACCTTACATAAGTATCCAAAAACTAGCTCCTCCATAAGACAGGGAAAAGAGTAGATGCCTAAAAGCTCAACCATAGGAAGGTTGCCAGCTCTCACAGCAAAACTTCTCTCTTCCTTTGGGCCAGCCTGAGGAAACAAGAAAAAGTATTGGAAAAAGGATTAATTTCTTTGAACTTCTTTATTGCCTCCTTCTCAGTGTGTGTCCTTTAAAGTAGGTGATACAGGAGACTAATTACTGAGGTTAATGTTCTGAAATTCTTCCTTACTCAAGGCTATTTTGTGTGATTGAAATGTTAGTATCTTCCATCAGTCACATAGTCACAGGGGAAGATGTTGATCTTTTGAAGACTATGGGGCTTAGGCCTCTGAATTCAAGTCAGGTGTTGCATGAAATCCTCTCTTTTTATTTCAACCATCACAGAAATGTCCAAGGGGTTGATTGCAACAAAAGAGTTGCAATGTAAATGCAAGAGAATGTAAATCCTGACTTAACCAGGGGTGCATCTCCCTATCTGTTCTGATGTCTGTTTAGAAACTTTCAGGGTATAGGCAGATAGTGGCAGCTTCTTTCAACTGGGAGGACTCCAGGTGGTTACTGCTCTGCCCTGGGTTCTTTCAGACCACTGCACCGTGGAGGAGCTTTGCTGCCCTGGGATGATGTGCTGCTGCAGAAGAAGTAAAACTGCCCTAGGCAGGCTCACAGTGCAACAGCCTAAAGGAAGATCTGGCATGTACCTGAAATGTCTATTCCCTGCTGCTCTCCTGATGCTTCATCAGTCATGTCATCTGTGTATTGTGATTGTCAATATGGAGAAAAATATTTGGAGCATTCTGGTTTCCCCTTACACTGACAAAGTGGTTTGTTACTGGAAAAAACCCTCAAGAACATCTACCTGGGAAGAGAGCCTACAGAAACAAGCCCACTATGGTAAAAGTCTATGAAGCTCTGCAATTTATATTGATATTTTTTATAGGAAGGTAAATATGGATATGTTAATCAACATTATGGGTTTGCATCAGTTAGACAGCAAGGTGAAATATATTCAGAATAACCTGCTTTTCATACATGCAGGCACCCAGACCTGCTCTGGGTGCTGAGGGACTGTCTTCTCCAGAGCTGTGAAATCTCCTGGCTCTAAGAGAATCCATGGAATTCTTATTGCCCTGTTTAGCAAAGACTGCCCCTCATACTAGAAGCAGCCTGCATTCTTGATAGAAAAAGCCAGCAAAACCCAAACAAACCAGACTCACAGCTCTTTAAGATATTGATAACATACGAAGAAGCAGCAAGATACAGGCACAAACATCCTTTCTTTCCCTCCTCACAGGCCATCTTTGGATATTTAGAGGCACCAGTGGAGGGACAGTGCCTAAAGCAGTCAAGAGCAAGCTGGGGAAACCGAGCCTACACCTTGTCTTAAACTGCCTTACCTCTGGAGCATCCGCCAGTGCAGCCCAAAGTGCCTAAGTCAAAAGTGCAGCTACTTCAGCATCAGCATCCTTCCCCTTAAAACTATTGATCTGAGCACCTTCATGCAAGAATCTATTTCATTTCCTCTGGGAGGCCTATGACACATATTTTGACGTTAAAATAATTGACCATTTTTTCTGCTACACAAATAGACAGATTTTAGGTGAAATATATGGGAAATTCTATTTGAATATTTTCAATTTTTTCATAAACAGATAAGCTGCTGCTTGAACTGAGGCCAAATGTAGCACATTAATAATTTTGAAACCTTTCAAATAACAGAAATGTGTGAAATGAAGATTGCATTTGAAGGTTTTTTCCACCATTTTGCCCACCCTCAAAGCCTTGAGCAAAGGAATAAGTTTAGCTTCAAATAGGAACTTTAGCAGAATTCAATTTTAAATTCAGCAGTCACTAATGTTATTATATCCTTTCTGTGGTAAAGCTCAAATGCTTGGTGCTCTCTCCTTGATTCCCTGGCTGTAGGCAGCATTGGCCAAGTACTTTTCTAGAGATTAGAGATAGAGGCACTTTCATAATACTAATTTGGTGGTGCATCTTTGTTTCTTTCTTCCTTGAGGGCAAAACCCAGATTGTCTTGTTCTGAGGATATCTGACAGTGGCTATTCCATGTCTGGCAGTCACTATAATCTAATTCTGCTGGACTTAATTACCATAATTTATGCCCTGTAGATGGTTTCCAAAAATAGAAGTAGGTATGATCCTTACCCTACAATGCTCACACAAAAGACAGAGAATTAAGTAGACTGACACAGGGGAGAAAAAGTAAAAGCAGCAGTGGCTACAGCAAGTACACAGAGGGAGATAAATTAAATCCAAATTAGTCCTTTGGTGTGATAGTGAGACTGAATAAGCAAGTTTATTAAAGGAAAAAAATATAATTCAACTAAAAGATAAAGATGCATGAATAGCTCTCAGAATAACATGCAGAACAGCAGCATCCTAATGGAATAAACTCTACACCACAATTGAAAAAGCCTTTGCTGCACTTTAAATCGCTTATCGCTGGTGTTGCCCTATCTGTGTGATCCAGCAAGTAACTTTGTCCTTGCTTAGGCACCCCATCCCTTTCCTACAGCTGACTTTCAAATGCATCATTATCTCATTTCATTGTCACATCCCAAATTATTTTTAGAGACTGTTAGGCTTTCCACAAGTGATGAAGAAGCTGTGAGCACATGCCTTGATGTTTGGTTCTCTCATTAGGGCTTGAATTGCACTTGACCCTCTAGGCTTGATGCTCTTGTTGCTTGAGGATTACCTGACAGTAAGGTAGACCTTTTGTAAGGCAGGGATGGGGGTGCTGCCAACCCCAGACCTGCTGCTTCTCTCAAGGTTTTTCATGTCACTTAGCACCTGCTGCAGGCTCATGTGTGCTCCTGCATATTTGTCTTCACCCTGACCCTGTGATGTGTGGCCCCCACTGCTGTTCCTCTCTAACAGATGACTGGAAAACTTGCTTGAGGTTTTCAGGGGAAAACTGCATGGAGGAGGCTTGAGCCTGGCTCTTCTGGGGTTTCATGTGGAGCAGAGATAGTGCCTGGCTCAAGCAGCCATGCAGAAGAAATGAGCATCACAGATGTGAGGGTGCTCTGATGGTCACCCTGCAGTCTTATCCCTTTCAACTCCTTGTGCAATGTCCTGGGTTTTGCTGGTTGTTTCTTTGTTTTGCATTTCTACATCCTGAGTGTTTTCTGCTACTTAGGGGATTTCAGGCTTTACTTATCTTGTTGCTTCCTCTGAGTCCTTGTGGGTGGGCCATTGGTGGTGGTACAGCCATTCGTCCATGTTCATGCATAGCACTTTTCACCTCATGGGACACCTGGTGTCACCAGCTCAGGGAGTCTTGCTGCCTTCCTTAGCCCTTGAACAGGCTGCTTTGGGGAAAAAGTCTATATCATAAGGAAGACTGACTGGAGAGGGAAAAGAAATCAATAAAATAATTGCTTAATTAGTTAGTTGATAAAATAAAAGGTATCAATAAAATAATTTATTGCTCCAGTTCTGAAATCCCCCTGCAACATTTACCCTAATATATTACTTGTTTGCAAGTATGTCCCATAAAGTCATGGAGTTTTCTCTTTTGTGTGCAAGAATTTCTGGATAATCTGGAGACAAGAAAATGGACAGTGTTGATTTTGCTGTTGTATCCAATTGCTTGACTTATTTAGCACTGTCTTTTGTGCATTGATTTCAGGAGCAGTCTCCAGGCTTCCAAATTAAAAAGATGCTCCCAGTGTTGCCTTTGTTCTTTGTTGCTTCATGTCTTTCAGGCCAGTGAAACATCTGGTCCAAAGGAGCAAGCTGCTATTCCATGGTGAGCACACCAGTGATGGCCAGATGGAATCCCCCACACACTGAGGTAATGCCACATGAATTGTAGCTACGGTGTAATTCATCCCCTGTAGCAGCAGGGTGAGGGCTGTTGTGTTTGAGGAGCGAGCTGAGGGCACAGCATCCCGTGGGCAGCTCCCCTGAGGAGCAATGGGAAATAAGGCATTCAGCAAATGCGTGCTTCCCCCTGACATTGGCTTAGCGTGTGTGTGGGTGTATATGCAGTAGGTGTCTCAGACTTGTTAATAAAGCTAAGGATATGAATAATACTTAATTGCTATTGCATGATACATCTGCCATCGCAGTTCATTTGTAGCAGTAGCTGGGTGTGAGGGGGGATGCTATGGATGCACAAAACCTTCATTCTTCTGCCATCTTTACTTTCTGCTCCTGTTTCACTGGGAATAAAACAAATTGCGGTGTTTTATCTGGAGGATGTTTTGACTTAAGTATTTATTTAGAAAGGCAAAGATATCTGTGTGATTAAGTAGACACAAAAAAGGAATTAAAAAATAAAATACTTGCTTATTGGGCATGTTGGACTGATTGTAGCACTGGTCAATATCAGTTTGAGATTATGTCTTCCTCAATATGGCATGTATTTTCTCATGGCTTTTTTATGCAAGAAGAATGTCGTTTTATTTATCATTTAGATAAATAGATAAATATTTAGATAAATTAAAAAAGAGAATATTTACATTTGTAGTTTCTTATTGTAACTTTGCTGTGACAGAAAGCTATAAAACACTTTTCTGGAGAAAAAAGAGTGACCAAAAAATAGCTTTCAAGGATAAGTAAATAGTTAGGAGAAAGGATGCACTAAGATAAGACCTCACCAAAAGAACAAAGCACCACAGAAATGTGTCTGACTAAAAGTGCAAAGCACAAACACAAAGCACTCTGATTAATCAACTAGTCTGCTTCCTAGGTTTATTAATCATGACAAGAAATTTAATACAGAACAAAATCAAGGTATTTGTAAAACACTAAAGGTGAAACTGCTTGCTGTGTACAACCAGTGATTTTTATGTTGGGTTTCATAAGGATTGCCTGTCTCTGTCCAGAGCAGAACAAAAAAAAAAAAAAAAAAAGAAAGAAAAAAGAAAAAAAAAGAAATGGTGCATTGTGATCACAATCCTAGGCTGTTTATATGTATGCTTCAAATTAGGGGTTTGGTGTCATGGAAACAGCTTCTTCATTTGGAAAGCTCTGCGGCACTGTGAGAAGGAAGGGACTGGAGAGGGGGAGAGGAAGAGGGAGCGCAGGAGCGTGGCTGTGCAGCCTTCCCAACATCACTGGCTCCCTCTTTTCCCCAGAGACAATGGAGAGAATAGGAGTGCAGGGATCCCGAGCTGCTTGCCTTACCTTGCTCTGGAATAATGCAAATCATTCCCCCTTTGTTTTTTGTCATCTGCAACAGTGCATGTGGCTTTTATTGTAGTTAATGCAAAGTGTAGTTCAAAATACTTTTAAAGGCAAATTCCTTTACTTAAGAAATGTGTGTATATATTTATATATGGATATGTATTTTTGTATATGGACTTTACCTGAAACCAGTATTTATCCACTAGAGCAAATGGGGCCAGAATCTTTATAAATGCTATCAGTTCAGTTCTGCCTGTGAACACATATGCATAGTACATTTTGTGTAATTTTAGTGCTAAAAAGACATTTCCTGTTGTTCCACATCAAAGGAAAGCAGTGACTTGTCTAAAGAGGGTCTAAAATTTACCAGGAGAGAAATCTCTCCAATGAATACAGGATTAAAATAGATGGTTGGGAATTAACACTACCTCTTGCATTGTCCTATCTTTGATGCCAATTTATGCTCATTTTGTGGCCACAGTTCAGATTACTCAGTAATTGATTACATTAAAGAGTAACAGGAGAGCTTTGCAGAGACTAAATTAAGGGTATGGACTATATTTCTGCTGTGTTACTGTCATGCACATCATGAAGGAGCAGAAACAGACCAATCCCATACAACAGATTTATTTTTAGAGCATAGTAAAGCTGGATCCTGGATCTCAGATCCTGAGGTGGGATAAGGCAAAGCCAGTGGAGATGTTACCTGCTCCTTCACAAAGCATGGGTTGGCATCATGGAAATGTCTGGTCATGAGGCAGTGTGAACTCTTTTTTCACAGTGGGGCCAAACATGTCCTGTCCTTGGGCTGCTAGATGAAAATTCTGCTGTGCTCTCCACCTAACACTCTAATCTAGCTAGGTGTAAAAAATTTGGTGATGCAGCCAGGGAATTTTGGTCCTGGGTGACTTGTTAGGCAAGTGGTTTAATTTCAAAACCAGAAATGAATTATTTCCCCAGCCCATGAAAAAGGAGCCATTCAAACCAAAGAAGAGGTTGAGGTTGGGGCCACAGTATTTTTGGAAAGAGAAGAGTGACTGGGGACCTACTTGCTACCTACTCAAGTGGGCAGCCCCAGAAAGAATGGGGGTGGTTGCAGTGCCCCCATGGCATGGGCATGGTTTATAACCAGCTTACACTGTGCTTGCTCCTTTCCCTACGCTCACCCCTGGCCAGTGGCAGGCCAGGCTGGAGGTATCTGCTTGTCGTGTGGCTTTCTGGCAGGGAGGAGTTTCTGTACCCACTGCCTGATCTCACTTCACCAGATCTGTGCATCTGGAAGGGCAGGAAAGGAGTTTCAGGAAAAATCCAAATGCATTTGTCTGAAACAAATCACTTTGGTTTAATGCTGTCACTTACATTCTCTATACCTGCAAGAAATTATGTTTCTGTGAGCAACAGGATGGAAAAAAGAGTAGTCAGGTTTTTTGTGTGTGGGTTTTTATAATAATTCCCAGTTTAAGAAAGATGCTAAACAAAGCACCTGCCCTCTCAACCAATCTGGGAGAGAGAGAGGCTGCAATTCTGCCTGCCCTTGTTACAGTTCCTGCACCAGCACGGGTGTCTCCCTGTTAATGCTGCAGGAAGGATGCCCTGGGAGCGTGAATTCTGGTGCAGCAAAATCAACATGCAACTTTGGCACTAAGTTTCTTGAAGAACAGTTTGATTTGCTGTGAGAGGTGCTCAGCACTGCAGTGGCAGCATCTGCTGGGAAGAGACTACCTAACAAACCCCAGCTCTTCTTGTCTGCAGTGCAGAAATAGGTGTGTTAAAGAAACTGGAGGTGGGATGGTAATCTTGAGAAAAGTGTGAAATTCTCAGAGAAAAAAAGTCTCATTAATGCAGAGGAAAAAAAATAAAAACAAACCTTTAAAATTATAGAAATTTTTCTGTGCTAGAATAGCTGAATAGGTAAGGTGGAAAAGCTTGAAATTTCTTTATTCAGAACCAGGCAATGGAGTGTAGTTTAGTTGAATAGTTCTGCTTCAGACTTTCATTCTCTCTATTATCAAAGCAACTTGAAAGGTGTAGAAGCTTGGGCAAAAAAGAAATGACTCTGCAACCTTTCTTCTCCTTGAGTTGTGCCTTTGTGCCTGACTTACTACAGTGTTTTCAAAAGTATTGAGGAACAGGATGAAGAAGTGAGCATTTACATTAGTGGTTTTTTTCAGATTGGGAATGCATTTTGAAACAGCTCTTTCATCTGCCTAGACCAATGTAATTTGGTTTGCATTACTGAGTGGTCTCAGGGCTCATGAACTCAACTTCTCCTGGGTGAAATGGAGACCAGCACTCCCACTGCTAATCCAGCTCATCAGATCAGACTGGAGTGTGCCTGAAGTAAATTCCCCCTCTCTGCCCTCCCTGTTTTTTAAAATGTTGGGGCATTGGGTCCTCAGCACTAACTGTTTATCTCCACATGTTTCTTCTAATTGCAATGTAGACACAGCCTTAGGATATGGAAATGGCTTCTGTTCCTACCCCAGTGCTCCCTATCTACAGCTTTAGAAGATCTGTGGCTTTCCCTCATTCAGAGGATTAATAGTAGGTGCCTGGTAAGCTCTTTTTTTAGGAGAAAACAGCTGTTTCAATAGCAATTACTATTGGTAAGTGTGCATGGGATAACCTATTGTCATCTTCCTCCTGAA
The DNA here is from genome assembly GCA_035041345.1 of Poliocrania exsul. Lineage (NCBI taxonomy): Eukaryota > Metazoa > Chordata > Aves > Passeriformes > Thamnophilidae > Poliocrania > Poliocrania exsul. The sequence continues at coordinate 106,453,962 of JAWWLZ010000001.1, read as the reverse complement.
TATGCAATGCACAGAATTCCCCTGAGAGGCAGGGTCATTAAGGAGCTACCTAGATACATACACTTTTGCAAGTCTTTCATCTAACTCAGAGATGGGAATGCAAATTCTTAAACTTGGGGACGTCCTGTGGCTTTGTAACACTCTCCAGGAGAGATGTGCTCATTGAAATGAGTAGGTCTCAGTCATTCATATTCCTCGTTTACTCATGTAACATTTATAATATGGGTAATGTTCCTCCTTTTATAATAGCTCAGTGTGAATTACGGGTAGAACTTAAAATCATACTTCATTGTACTTAACTGTTTCAGATGAGGCTTGCAGATCTGTGCAAGGGGCAGAGCAATGCTGCTTCATTGCAGTGGGAGCCTTGGGAATGCTGTGCTGCAGGCAGGTGTGAGCACTGGATTTCCTTCCTTGTGCACACAGGAATAACAGAAGAGGTGGGGACTCAGGTCTACCTGGTCTCCTGTTGCTGATCTCCCCAGATTCTTTGGTTTGCTCTGAGAGCCAAGCTACCTCAAGGTCCTGCCTCCCACCTCTTCTATCCCTTTCTTGAATTGGGAGCCAGCAGAAGCTACTCTGGTGATGCAGGGAGACCATGGCACCAGTTGTGTCATGGGCTTCTTGCTCCTTCTTCACAGGAGTTTGTCTCTGCATTATTTTTGACATGTAGGGATACATAGTATGCAAACTCAAAGCATGTGACAGGGTGGTTGCTAAAGAACATAACATCTTTCATGTAAGAGGACACAAACAGCTGTTTTACCTCAAAGGGCACCTCTCCAGTGCCATACAGTGGGATGGTTGGTCTTGATGATCTTAGAGGTCTATTCCAACCATAGTGATTCTATAATGATTCTATGCTTAAAACAATGGATTCAGGTGCTGCCCTGTTTCTCTTTTAAGCTCTGCACTACCATCCTTCATCTCACTGAAGACATGCATTTTTATATCAATACCAGCAACAAACACCCTAGTAGATGTTATGCTGTCCTTGAGTTTCTTCTTTGTTGGGATGTGAACTCTGTTTCAGGGTAGTGTGTTCTGTATTACGATTTATTTTTTTATTTTTATTTTTCTCAAAGTGGATGTTTTTGTCTGTGTGATTTTGGAGGGAGATCATGGCTGCTTCATGGAATCAAAGCCTGTGAAGAGATTTCTTAGCAAGTCTTTTTAGATATAAAATTTTTAATAAGTACTTCTCACAGATTTCAAGACTCCTGCTTGCTTCCATAGCTATAGCACAAAGACTTGAAGAAGATATATCTGAATTAGTGGCAGTCATTAAAATAGTTTCTAAACTATAGAAAAAAGCTTTCTTAAATTACAGTGTGATATCAGGAGTGAAAATACTTGGTACTCATGACAGAAACAGCAAGAGAGGAGAGAGAAAGGAAAAATAAAGCACCAGTGATAAAACCAAGCAGATTTGTTTAAGAACTGCTGCTCAGTCCTTATGGTAGAATTTTAAGTTCATCTCTTGAACTCTAAGTATTGTGCATGTAAAAATGATTTGCAAAAAATATCCACCTTGTTCTTCTTCAGACAAAAAGGAATGACTTGGTCTGCTTCATTGCCAGGCCAGTATAAACTGGGCAGTAAATATAAGAAAATAAATAGAAAAAAATATGGACAAGACTGAGCAATGTACCTGAGTCAGGAAGGAGTGAGGAGGAGCATGGGATGGGAGTGGTGTGGTGCTGTTGCTTGGGAAAAAGACTGTGGTTTTCAACTGTATGCCATGTTAAGACTCGCACAGGGAATGCTTCTGACATGGCTGAATGTAGTTGTTTGACATACCTGCTGGCCTTTGTCTTAGCAGAAATACAGGATTATTTTCTATTCTGCAATAAAGAAATAATATCCATCTTTCTTTCTATCTACTTGAAGAGGAGTCAGATTGAACCCTAAATATTTCAAATAGCTTTGTGTTGAGTTTCAGCACAAGCTTGCTCAAAGTTTAACTTGGAAACAGAAAGGAAGGCATGGGTGACCATAAATGACAACTGGGGAAAAAAAGACCAGCCAACAGGTTATTATTCTCATCTTCCCTTTCCGTTTTTATTACACATCACCTGATACCTAGGAGGAATGAGTGCGTTTTGAGGGCTGTAGGCACCACCTCAAACCAAAGAACAATAACTGAAATGCAGAAACCCTCTAGCACATGAATTCAAGGTCTTTGTGTAGCCGCAGTGTTTATTTTTCTGTAAATAGCTTGGATGATGGCACTGCTATCAAATGCACAACTCAAGATCTGTAGACTACACTAAATAGAGAAGGATGATGCAGACAATAGTAGACACTTAGGTAATCTGCATTTTACCAATTGTGGTAAAAAAATTATTCAAGGAAGACATTTCAGCAAAGAACCCCAACAAAATGCAATGTGATGCAACAAAACACATAGTTCAGAGAACACAACTGAAGATTTTAAAAGGTGAGCTGTTTTCTAGACTAAGGAAGCACTGATTAGCCTGCCATACTGGGAAATTATTAGACCTGATCTGAGTTAGTAAGACTAGCTCACATTATTCTCCAAAATAATTGAAGCATATCTGGAATATGCTAAGAATTTGTGGATTTAAGAAAATTATATATTTTTCTCAATTTCAGTTTAAGTTGCTCCAATTCAAATGCAATTGCAACTTAAGTCAATGTATGCCTTTGGAAAAGGAAGGAAGTAGTTCAGAATAATTATGTTGGAAAAACTCAGATGTGGTTGATTATGGAAGACTTATTGATAGAAGGGCTTAATGTGTACATTTACCAGATTAAATTGAAAAGATGGAAAAGTAAAGAAAGAATTTTACTGTGCTATAGTGGGTTTTTCTAAAAATTTGCACTGTGTGTGGTTTTCTTGATTTTTTTTTAAATCTATATTTTAGTTTTGGGGGTGCTTTGTCAGACTGAGTGTGTGCATACAAATGACAGAGAAAAGAAACTTCAAGTGCCTAGAATTGGTAAGCTTAATTTAGGTTTTTTAAACAATCAGTGCTGCTGGTGATGGTAGTAGTTCTCTTTCTGTGTACTCTTTCTAACATGACTCATTTGTTTGTGATTAAAAATTTAAAAAGCCACTTCAGGCATCCTGTGAGGGTTTTCTGCAAATCCCTGTATTTGTGTCAATGGGTCCATATGCGATTTTAGCTTGAAAAATGCCTTTGTCAATCTGCCTTCTGGCATCTAGGATGTTAATAAAAGACGAGGTCATGGCCAAAATTCGCCTCTTCTATCATTGCTGCTGTAAATGGGAGATGAGCTTGTATTTTCAGAGTAGAATTTGTCCTTTAATTGGTGTTGGCTCATCCTGTGTGATCATGAAATATTATAATAATACATTGGGTTTTTATTGTAATTCCTTTGCAATGGACATTGTTGCTTTTTTTTGCTTCCCTGTAGATTGTTGTTTATCAACTCTGTCCAAAGAAGAATACAATTTATTCTGTAATGATAATTCTTTCTCTATCCTGATTAGTGGACGCATCAAGATTTGCTAGTTCATGTTTATCTCAGCTATTCAGAAACAGGGGAAACACTTTTGCTAAACCCACCCTCTCCATCGATGTCTTATTTTGACATTATTCATTGGACCATCTGAGATTTTTTTCTCTGTATTGCAGAGGTTTTCAGTCAATCTTTTCCTCATCTTGTGTTCCGAATTTGAGAGTTCTCAACCAAAACAACCATTTGTGTTTAGGACCTTGCTCTCATCTTTTGAAGAATGTGGAGATCTGAAGGGGTGACTTTAGACAGCTGGTTTTTTTCCCCCATAGGTTCTTTGTGGACTTGACAAAGGGTTTTTTTGGTATGTATTTCAGACTACTGAGAAAGTTGAAAGGGGACTGGTGTGTTTGCATTATGGAGGAGGAGAAATTGGTACTTCAGGAGGGCTGAAGGCAAGACTCGGAAGTTGAGGGGGATAAGCAGATATTTTGATAGACATTGCTGTCTGCTTCTCATCTATGGTTATGTGGGCCATCTTGTACTTAGTTTCACATCTGGTTCTGTTTTAGGAGTCTGAGATAAAAAGGTTGTTTTCTGCTGGAAGAGTTCAGAATTAATCCCTCCATTTCCCCCCCCCCCCTCCCCCCCCCATTGTACAATGATGTTGTGTGTTAGTTTAGAATGAAGGCTGTGCTAGCTGAACTACACTGAATTTTCTCAGGGGTAAACTGCTGCATATACCTGAAGCCACACTGAATATCAACATGGAAATCAAAGTCAGGACAAGGCAATTTACTTTATGAGCAGGGTGATTCACCAGAAGCAAATGAAAGATCCAGGAGAATCAGTCTGATGTCAGCAGAAGATTAGTAACATATGAGGATTTCTCATAAAAATCCAGTTCTGACTAAATGTTTTTGTTGTAAACAACTGTTGCTGAAATGATACATGAGAATAAATACCCTACTTCACTACAAAGCTTGCAGTCTTTCTCTTCTCACAATATAAATGCACCAATTTTCTTTGCTTTTATAGCTCTGGCAGATAAAGTGTAGAGGGAATTTTGAAGGATCACCTAGTTTAACCTTTATTAGCACATGAATGCATGAAACAGTATTAAATAGAAAATAGAAATGCCTCAAGATCATATCAAGTGCTTGGTTTGTATTTACAGGTTGGGCTGTGATTTGTGAAGATACTGGATGGCAGGTCTTTGTCTCCTTGACTGTTAAAAAGAAGAGGTTGGAATTCTAGAGGTAATAAAGCAAAGAAGATCCTCTATTTAATTGTTTTGATTTCTTTACTATTTCACTCCCCCCTCCCAAAAATAAAAAACAACAACAACAACAACAAAACAACCCCCAAATCAGTTTCTGTTTCTCCTGAAATAAAAAAAAATTGTAAATTCCAAGGGAGTCATTTGGTTTCATGACATTTTATTCAGTGTCAGAGTGTCAGAATGTGACAATGCTCATTTGTTTCTACCCATCCACATGATAAATATGGAAGCACGAAGCATAAATCTTTTTCTGGAGATGCTGCTGGTTTAAAACCCTATTGTAATTTCCCTTAAAATGTAAAGGTGTAAGTGAGTTGAACACCTTGGAAACATAGAGCAAATACCAAGATTCTTTCCATTCTTACCTTGTATGTTGGGCTTTTGAAATCAGCCTGTTGCATTGAATAAATATTCTTTATACTGAGATTTGACTGGTGTGAGCAGGTTCTCTAGTGAGGACATTCACAGGCACAAAATGTAGTTATTTTGTAAAATTCACTGGTAGGATTTTTCCTTCCTCTAAGCACCCGAAAAGACAGATGTTAAACAGTACAAAGGGCTCCCCTATCAGCCAGAGCACATCGGTTTGCAACTCACGCACAATCCAGAGGTGCTGAACAGAAGATTCCTTCAAGTAGACACCAGGAACTCATTTTCTAGGGGATATAAGGAGGCATTTCCCCTTTCAGTTCAAATTCCGTTTGCTGAAAATAATTTAGCTCTCTACACTTCTAATTGTGCATGAGCAAAAATGAAAGGCTATCCTATAAATAAATTTTACCAGAAGCTACAAGCAGATTGGCCAAATGTAGCTTTGCAGAAGCAATAGATGTTGAAGAGTTTGTGTACAAACCAGGTTCAACTGCTTCTAATCCATATTCTGCTGCACTTTAATATCCATGTTCCCCTGCTCCACTAAAGTCATTATATGGCTCATCCCTGCTTTTCTTCCTCATGTTCAGGCTGCAGGGCTGAGGGCAGTGAGCTGTGAAGCCTCCTGCTGTTGCTGTTTCCATTGCAAGGCACAGGAAGCCTCTGTGTCAGAGCAGGGAGGTGGATTGGGGCTTGCAGTGTGGGGAGGCGTAAAGGGACACACAAGGCAGAACTAGGAGAAGGGTGGGGTCAGCTGGAGTGTCTGAAGGGTCCCCTTTGGGACCACCAGTATTTTTGGAAGGAATATGAATATGGTGCCACATCCTTGCCACATTTCTCAAGTGGGTGCAACTAACCACAACTGTCACTTATGCAGATAGATGGAAAAGATCAGGGATTTTTTTTCCCCAACATCTGATTTTCCTCCTAGAGCTACATAGCTCTATAGTTCATAGTAGAACTTTCTGGTTTGTGTTAAAAAAAAAAAGGGTCTTTTGCTTTGTTAGAGCTTCTCCTGCTCACTGAGGTTTCTGACAGGGTGACAGAAGCGAGGCTGTGTTTGGTGGGTTGGCTCTGCATTGTGGCAGGAGTGGAGGCAGCCGGGGGGTGGTGGCACTGGACACCATGGCCAGAAAGGAGTGAGCTGGGTCACTGATAGCAGCCAGTGCTCAGGTTGACATGGTCACCTCTGGGGCTTCACGTTCAGTGTGCTGAGCTCTCTGTCCTCTCAAAATTGCTCAGATGAAAAATGCTGCAGTGGGAACTTGACCTTTTCCTTCCTGGTCAACAGAAGTTGGAGAAACAATAAACTTTTATCAGAATTGTTATTTTCTTGAGGAAAGGTCACTATTGTTTAAAAAAAGAGGATTTTTTGTTTGTTTTTATTGGCTGGGGTTTTTTTTGTTTGTTTAGTTTTCAGGAAGAGAGTGCAAAAAAATCCGGCTTTTTCAAAGCAAGGGTCAGTCTACTATTAATCAAAGGGATTTTGGGGTAGGTGGGGCACTCCGTGGGAGCTGTGGCCTTTGATTAAGGAACAGATTTCTTTGTTTCCATTAAAGCAGTTATTGGTCAGTTCAGGGCTTCCACCTTGCCTTCAACAAACTGTTAGTGAATGCCTCCCTCCAGTATTTATTTTTGTATTAAAGAAAAACGCCCAGCAGAGGTTATTTCCATGTCCTTGGCTTTTCAGCCTGGGAGCCTTAGAGAGGGTCCTGTGTGAACGAGCCCCATCATACTTCTCTCTTCACCTGGTTAAGATGGCTTTTCATACAGCATTGAAGAATGGGAGGAATTGTCAGAAGTTTTGTTTTATGTTAGTTGACTGCTGAAAGTCTGAATTTTGAGGGTAAAATAAACCTAGAGCCACTGATAAGCCACCAAATAGTCAGTTTTTGCATGTTTTCACTTCATCTGTTTTGACCTTGTCAATGTAGAAGGTTTAAATAAATCACAGAACTCAAAACACGGGCTTTTTGGGAGTAATGCTTAATTACTTAGCACTTAGAGCCTAAATTACTCTTTTTGTTGAAAACCCTCACAAATGTCAAGTTTTAAAAAGAGAGTATGTGACAAACGTTTGAGGGTGATGCCACATGTTTCGCATGTTAAACAACACAATGAAACATAATGTAGTTTAACTACAGCATGGCAACAGGTCTTCCAAAATTAACTGTGCTACTTGCAAATGAACCTTACTGATTTATTTCAGACTGGGCCAGAGCAAGAAAATATTGTAACCAATGTCCAGAGAGAAAAACAGTCCTTAGATGAATTACAAATATACAAGAAAAATGTAGGATGATAGAAGGGATTTTTTAAAGTGTTCTTTTACTTTTTCAGAATTTTTCTTTCCTCAAGTTGTCTATTAACAACAATGTAGATGGTTAGATGAATATTCAATGATCTTACAGGTCCTTTCCAAACCTAATGATTCTATGATTCTATGAGCATTTGTTCTTGTTGGAGGGATCTTCACCAACACAAATGTCATTTCAGAAGTGTCAAACAGATGTAGAGCACTGTCTTTATTCAAATGTTTGTAAAAACATCCTGGTCTTGGGAGTGCATATAGTGAATCTTGTAGATGAAAAATGAATTGGAGGGTGACTAAGCAAAATCAAAGTCAGATGGATCTTTTTGGTGCAGAACCACCTTATATTGCTCATGACTCTTACTTAGATAAACTCTTCTATACTTATGGACTAATGCTATGTGGTGATAGGGTTGCAATAACAACCAGTGCTTCTGTGGGGATGAGCAGCACAGAGAGCCCCAAGCATTTAATGGCATGATTCCTATAAATGAAGTATACTGCATTTTATTTTATAGACAGGATAGATAATTTGTCTCAAGGCATCTGGCTCTTGATTTTATTAACCTGCAGGATGCCTAAACAAAGAAGCATATATATAACATTATGTCAAAAGGATAATTACTTCTGTAAGGGTATTGCTTCCATATGAGACACTCTGGTGTTTCATATAATAAGCAGTGGAATAATTGTCAAGGCTGTACCTAATCAGAAAATAACTAGCTCAGAAGGATACAAAAGCCAGTAATTTTTCATTGGCTTCTTGAGAAAAATTATGCATATGTACCTATATACATATACATGTATACATGTACATGTATATGTAGATATACATAATTTTTTATATATATATATATGTACACTTCATTCTCTCTAGTTGTTTTCATACATTTAATAATAGCATTTTATATTCTGTCAAATTCCATCCAAGCATTTAACAGACATTAATTGAGATCCATGGTCTCACACCTGTCACTTTGATGAGAGATGATGAAGTGGAAATGGAAGAAAAGCAAAGGGCCTGACAGCCAAAGAGGTGGGTGTCCCTTGGTGAACACTGTGCTAAATGTGTGTGATGCCTTCTCACTGCTGCTGGCTCTGGGAATTTTACTGTTGGAGTTGCAGCTTTTGGAGTTTTCCTTGGAGGTCCCTGATCTGAAGTCATGTTCCTGTATTGCATTATGAGGAAGCTTTCCTAGTCAAAGAGACCAGACTTGACAAGGGCACTCCAATCAGAAATCAGAGTGTAAAAGAAGATGTATGGTTTCTATTTAAAAATATCCCAAAGGGTATTTCTGAGATTTCATAGAATCACAGATAAAGGCTTGGACTGGAAGGGACCTTAAAGATAACCTAGTTCCAACCCCCAGTGACTTCTGCAAGTGCAGGGCTATTGGGATGTTTCCCTGAGCCAAAAGGGCAGTCCTCAATCTCAGGAAAGAACCAGCAGCTCCAGTCACCAGCTCTTGGCCCTCCACTGCGATCAGAGCTGGGAGAGATTGCCTGCACCAAAACCTCATGGGCCCAGCCGGGGTACATGGGACATTATCCCACAGCCATGGCTCATCCTGGGCTCTGCTACTGCGCCATCCTCAGAAAGTGGCAGAGCCAGGGCTGGCCAGCCTTCAGGGGCACGTATTTGTCGCATACAGTAAGCACAGATGAGGTGCCATTATTTGTATTATAGATTAGCTCTGTGAGTGCTACATTAATCATTCAGGGAAATATATACTGCAAGTTTGCCCTGAATCCAGGAACAGGCTCCAGACCCCACATTTGTTTTGCCAAGACTGCCAGCCCGGAACTGTGGTTCTTGGCGGGATGGTGAAGCCTTCAAGCTCCTGCTGGATCAGTTCTGCTGGTGACACACAGGGAGTTTGAAATCACTCCTTAAATACTCTGCCTGTAGTGCTGAGGTACTAACTGCCAGCATGAACTAACTCTGGAACTGGCACTGGCATTTGAAAGAGCTTGGAGCTGTTTAACAAGTTTGAGCTGTTTCAGTGACGGTTGTGGCCTCCAGCTGGGTGAGAGGGAGCTCCCTGCTGAGACAGCAGCTCCTTAAACCTCTTACACATTATTTTGCAAGTGAACATCTGCCCAGCTTGAACCATTTTCCAAACCTTCCCTTGTCCTGATGGAAGCGACCTGCAGCTACAGGCACATAGGGTCCAGCTAGAGCACCAGCTTGTCTTAAGCCAGGTATTTGCCCCTGAGTTTGGTTGTCACAGCAGTGAGGCTGGTTGGGAGATTCACCAGGCTGGCTTCTGGTCCCAGACCTCAGGTTTGGGCCTAAATGGCAAGCTGGATGTGCTGCAGGTAATGCTTGTCAGTCAGCCATGACCACTTCTAGGCGTGGATAGCAGGTATGATGTTTGCAGGGCAGATGCTGCTTATGTTGAGTTAAGCTGTCTGCAAGTGCCTCCACAGTACGGACAGGCACAATCATCTGATTCAGCTGGGATTAGGACCGTGTAATTTAGCATTGCAGAGAGAGATGAAAAGATTTTGGAGAGGATGCTGCCTGTTTGCAGAAGGAATAAATAGGAAGTGCTGTTAAAAAGCTTTGGATTTTACTTTCAGATAAAGAGAAAGGACACTATAGAGAGAATTCATCCCTCAATCTCTGACTTGCAAAGGACTGACTACCTAACAGAGAAAATGACACTGAATACTGTGGTCATTTAGTTATTGTTTTGTCATTTGAGATTGTCTGGTTATCCAGAAACGACATGTGTATTCCTTCTGATTCCTTAAATAATGCAGCCAGGTAATCAAGTCTCACTCTAGGATACAGCAATATTTATATAATTGTTTTTCAATGTTTCATAACTTTGTCAGATTTAAGGGTTTAAATTTAAAACTTCCATTGTCAAAACTGTACTCAATTTCTATTCTCTGGAAAAATGTGGCTGACTGGAAGGAAGAGATGACAGCCTTTCTCAAGTGAAAAAGCTCCAAACACTTTAGTACAGGTAGAGCTTTAGGGCACAGCTGGAAAACTGGGTGAGGGCCTGTGTTGGCATCAGGATCTGTCCCTTATACTCCCTGTGAAAATAGCCCTGAGAGACTGAGGTTTCTGCTGTCTTATTATGTTCTGTGTGCAGGGGGCTGTGCACGTTCACTGTATCTGTGTCTGTGGTGGAGAAGGACATGGGAATGGGTGAGGGAAGAATGGCAATTAGAAGGCAGGGGCAGAAGGGAGGACTGAGCCCTATGGGCTCAGGACAGGGCTCAGGCAGGACTGAACCAGGGGCATCAGGAATCACAAGCTCTCAGGAGGGCTGAATCTGGCCTGAGGAATAGAATAAGTCAGGGTGCAAGAGTTCACTTACTGCCACTGTGGAGTGTACCTTGTTTTGCTAAGAAACCAGAGAGGCTGTTTTCCACTTGCATCTTTATGACACCTAAGCAGGGGACTACTCCTGCCTCGTGGGCACTTTGGGACTGCAAGCATGAAATCTGGGAACTTCCTTGTCCCTTTGTCACTTGTCCTAAGGGGTTTCTTACAGCAACTGAGGGCGATGTGGGACAAGAAAAGAAATCAGTTTTCAAACTATCTGTGCAAATCTGACTTTACTATCCTGAATGGTAACAAGCACAGCCTTGGGTTGCCTGCTCACACACAAGGTTTTCCATGGACCTGCAAATAGTTCAGAGTACATGGGCTGGAGGATGTATCACAGCTATGGAGAGAAACAGGCTGTCGCCTCTAGGACCTCGGCATTATTTGCTGTGGGAACTGGGAATGTGTTCAGTGAGTAAGATGGAACAAGAGGAAGTCTCCTGGGATGGGCTGTTAAATACTGCCCTGGAGAACTTGATTTTCTTCCCGGCGTGCCCAAATTCCATGGGAATTTAAATCACATCTCTTCACTGACATTTCTCACAGGTGATACCTGTGTGTTCTTCAGTTTCTGGATTTCTTATCTGACCCCTTCAGTCTGACTTGTTGAAATGAAATGAAGAATGTTTGGAGTTTCCAATGGAGACCAGGAAACTCTGCTTTGCTTTGGAGAAATATAGTGCAATAAAATGCCTGGTTCCCTAAGAAAGTCAAACTGTAAATGTTTCAAGTGAGTTAACCCTGTTGACATTAATATCTCTGTGCCTCAAGCTTCTATTTGTAAAATGGATGTAAGGAAGGCTCCTCATCTCACAGGACATTTGGGAGAAGAAAGTCATTGCTCATATACTGAAGAGTGGTAGGGAGATGGATAATTCTGCCTCTACCATGGAATTTGAGTAACTTGTAATACGGGTGGCATTGGTGGAGCACCAAACAAAGATGGAAATAACACATGCAATTAACAATGTATTTCACCATTCCCCTAGTGAGGAATATCAGGTGAGCAATTATGCCTGGTCTATTCTGTGTGAAAAGAGAAAGGACGGGAGCATGGTGGAGAGGATAGTTTATGACCGTGTAGTTAAGGGATACCACAACACACATGGTGGAGCTAAACCAGATTTGCAAGAGCAGCCCTGCCTCAGGAACTCTGTGCTTGGCACTGCCAGCTGTCCCTGGGCTATGGGTGTCCTGCACCGTGCAGTGCCAAGTTAAAAGCACAAAAAAACCACAAGAAAGGTGACTGACAATACAGCAATGCCAAGTGTCCTTGCCCTTGTGTGCTCTCTGCACCGAGATGCACTTGCCCAAAGGTGCTCTTGCACCTCCCAGCTAGCAGCCAGTGAGTGCCCAGGTACCAGTAGGTATGCACATATGTGGCAGGGCTGAGTCAGAGAATTAATTTGCAATTCAAATGTAGTTACTGAAGTAGATAAATTTAATTATTTAGAGACATTCAAGCCAGATTTCTGAGTGCCACACTCATGTGTATTTGTCAAAAACGATCATTTGCTTCATTTACTCTGCAATGATTTTCATATTTTGAATTGTCACCTCCACTCTTAAAGTTGTGATGTATGGCTGGCACTGAAAAATCTGAGGAACTCCAGGCAAAGAGTAAATGCTTGGGAACATGGCTGAGGCTGTTCTTGCTCCAGTATTAGAATAAGCAGGCTGTACTGCTCAGTGCTTGCCATCAGAGCTAATACACACCACCATCTGGCAGGTGTACATGGGGAGAAAGTCAGATTATCTTTGTGCCTAGGTGCATAACTGTGGAGGAGGCCAGGAACAAAAGCCATGCATTACAGACAATAAAGTCTCAGCAGATGAATTCCTCATGAGGTAATGGGAAAACCTTGCTTGCCTTATTTAGGTGAGTGATTTCATTGAGGTGAACTTGCATGAGAAAGGCATGCAGGACCTGTGTAGGTCTGATGAAAGACACAGAAGAAGCATGGTTAAGACAAAGATGGAAATTACAACCCTATAGAAGGGCAGAAATGGAAAGAAATCGGGAATACTTGTGCAGCAAATTTTCTGAGAGCATACATCTAATTTTACTCTTTTCAGACGCACCATTGTGAACAGTACACAATTTTCAGCCCAGGCAGATCTGGCACAGGCATATTTTAGAGGCTTTTCAAGTGGAGTGGCACACTGCAGCTCCAGGCCCTCTGTTCCTCATGATTAATGCATCCTGCTTTCTGTGTACAAGAAACCTCGGGCTCTGCAGGTACATCATGGGCACATAAATGGGAAGAATTCAGAATGGGTTTTTCTCACAACCCTGGCGACTGAAAAATGCAGAAATTGCCCCTTTTTCTTTTCACCTGACCTCATAGCTTTGGTGAACTCTGTCTGTCTCTAAATAAGAAACCTGCTTGTTCTGCATTCTGATGGATTATTCTGCTTTACAACATGACATTTTACGACTAATAGAGTATTTCTGGGAAGGCTCATATTGTGCAAATCAAAGATATGCTTTTGCATCATAACCAAAAATATTATTGGACAGTGTCCTTAAAAATAATACTTATTCAATATTTTTATTTTATCAAATTTATTTTCTACCTGCTGTACATCATTGTGACACATTCTTTTGTTAAAAGACTTCTAGAGGGAAATACTAAGTTTTCATTCCTTCAATATTATGTACTTGGACACCTTGACTTTTAAAAAGGAGACAAATCCTCTCCCTATTTTAAGGCCTAGAAAGAGATATTTTTGATTATATAGGCCACTCAGGAATTTATCTGAATTTGTTCTGTTGCTTAGGTGTACAAAGCACACAGTACATGAAAGTGTAAGTTGCTCCTTTTGGCTGATCTACATGATTGTATATTATGGGTCTTCTCATCACAAATGAGACATATAGAGAAACCTGCAAGCCTGATGGCTCCCTGCAGGTTATCATGGCTCTGGTATCTAGACTGATGTTAAAATGAAGAACCGTTAGGCTTTTGCACAGACAAGATTGTCTTGAACACCCAAGCCCATTACATTTTAGGATGTGCTTTCCAGCATTGCTATCTCTGATGCATGGAGTGTATGTGCTGACCTCCTTGTGTGCCAGCAGAGAGGAAGCACCACTGGGCAGCCTTTAGTGCCCCTGCCCGTCCCCTCCTCACTGCGCAGCACCTGAGCTGATGTGGTGGAAACCGTAAGACTGGGAAGAAGTGTGGCTCCTCTCTGTCAGCTGCTCCATTGGGGTGGGCAAGGACACCCTGGCAGCCTGACCATCTCCCCCAGAAGGCATGGGTTGGAGTCCCTGAGGGAGCAGGGCTGGGGAGCAAGTGCTGTGCTGTGTTCCTATCATAGACCAGAGCCCTTCTAGAGAGATAAAATAAGCTGGGAGATTGTGCAACTGCACCTATGAAATCAGTGAAAAGGTAGGAAATGGGCATCTCCACAAACTCCAGAAACCCTTGGCCACCTGCCACCCCTTCCAGATTACCATGGACCTCATTGGCTCCCTGCCCCTCCCTGTGACCCTGTGTCCCCCTGTGCTTACCCACAGCCCTTCACCACCACCTGTGTTTCACCACTGTCTGAAAGGCGACCTACTCGTTCATTTGCTCTTGTGATGAAGACATTCAGGTTTTGTCTAAACTGCCAAGAAATCTTTGAACTGGTGCCACTCAGGAAGCATTTCTCCAGCCCTTAGGTGAATTGTTGCTTCCTTGTCTGGCCCCTGTTTGCAGGTTGTGTCATCAGAACCATTGGGTGAATGGATGGAAACATCACTGATCCAAGAAACGTGGCCTCAGTGTGATGATTTCAAGCATTTGAGTACTCCATGAGATGTAAGACTGAGATATTGAAATGATTAAGTAAGTTTTGGCTGGTCATAAATTTTTCAGTGTCCTTTGCAAAGGAGGTGGGAGAGGCAGGCCTGAGTTGCAATTAGAAGAAGCTGCAGAAACAACAGAAATTGATGGGTTGTGGAGAGGTGTCGTTTTACCCATTTATTTAGTTTTCTTGTACCACTAGTTTGCATTAGTCCCAATGCAGATTCATGAAATTTGAATGAGTTTACAATACTTTTCAGATAAGAGCAGTCCCTGCACAATAAAAAAAGAAAGGGAAGATGTAGTATTCAATTATGCAAGAATAGGGAGACAGTACAGAGCAGCTGACTCAAAGCAAATAGACTGAGTGTTGGACAATGCTGTGGTGCTGCCAATCTATCCTTTAATGATTATTTATTAAGAACAGACAATATGTGAGCTCTCGCTCTCTGGCTTCTCTTCAGCTGGATGCCATCAATAGAGGAAGGCCAACAACAGTGGTTTTGGGATAGATATATATTAGAAAGTGTGTTAGAGGCTACAAAAAGACAAATTATGGTGTAGGTATGGAAAGAGTATTGTGTTTACCTTTTCTGAGATGAAAACAGCATGGATTTGAATGCTGTTGTTGCTATTGATTCTTCTTGACTTCATTGAGAGATACATGCAGTCAGAGACGTGGAGTTTGATTCTATGTGGCTAAACATTTAAGCAAATCTATTACTGGCTTTTCAAGGCAAAAATTCAATTACTGGGATTTTGACATCACTATCTATTTTCTCAGAATCATTTTAAGAACTGGGATCATCTCTGCATTTTGCCAATATCCTTATTTTTCTTCATTGTTTCTTCCTTTCTACTGGGGGCATCACTGTATTTTGCCTTATTTTTCTGCTTTCCCCCCACTTATTTATTTGACTCTTTCCCTCTCCTGTTAATCTCTTTTCTCCCTCTGCATGCTTTATGTTCTTTCATTTGCCCCTTTTTATCTCCCCCATGCAAGCTCTCTCACTTTTACGTTAATAGGTCAGCCACAAGCACTCAGCAGTTTAAGCTGGCTTTTTATAGCATGAAAGAAAATGAGCCTTTCCATTTGCAAATAAAAATATTCTTGATAACTTTGAATGACTTTTTCTAGCAGTTTGAAATGGTGAAAGAGGAAGTCTGAAGTGAGCTTCTGAGGAAGATGATTCTGCAAAGGCAAATACTTTGGTGGCTATGGCATTCTGCATTCTGAATATGGCCAAAAAAGCATTTGATGGAGTTGGACACATGTAACATCCAATACAGTGTGTTTTGCTATCAAGAGCTGATAGCAATGTAAATATTTCATTGTGTTCAGTTACTGAACCCTTCAACTCTCTCTACTGAAGTCACCAGGAAATTTATTGAACTACCTCTGTATAATGTGATTATCAAAGGATCTGTTTAGAAAAACAACTGTAGTCCTGTTCAAGATTTTCTTCCTATTCTAAAGGTGCTTGCTGAAGGACCTTGCTAGCTGTCTGTCATGGTTTGGCATTCTCAGAGTGTTACACGACAGAAACAATGCCTGTTGTTTTAGCTGGTCTGTCTGGCATCCCTAAACTTCAGGAAAGAGGCAAATTGAAAATTCTCCACACAAACATTTAATTCTTTGTTCCAGGGAGCAGAAGGAGAGTTCTTCCTGTGGGTCCATGTACCGTACCTGAAATGGTGGACATTTCCCAGTATGGTGACAATTTTCTTCAGGTAGGAACTGATAAAATGAGATTTGAAACTAAGGTCATAATCCCTTTCCTACCACTTGTGTACAAACCAAGTGCAAGCATATATATAATACACAGTTGGAGTCAATGGTCTTTAAAGGTATTTTCCAACCTAAATGATTCCATGATTCTGTGGTAATGTTGACTAAGAACAGCTGAGTCAGTGGAAGATATGGGGGGCATTAATGGCAGAAATGGGATGCCTGGAGGAGTGCTTCCTCTGTTTCCCTGGTTATTCATGCTTCACTTCAGTCAGTTAATAAAGGGGTAGCTCAACAGGGTCCTTAGTTTAGCACTGGTGATAATTCCCACTAATTAGGCCAGCCTAATCCAATGCCCACATTGGGTACAGATGCTCAGATTAGGAGGTTAGCCCCCTCCATGGCATCAGTGGAGAGAGAGGTTCTGCAGAGCCTGTTGAAAGTGGGACCTTAATTCAGCTAGAAGGAATCTTTGCCCTGAGGATAAAAGAACTTGGTGGGATACTTGCTGCATGTAGGGGGTATGAAAAGAAATTGTGGAGCAAAGCAACTGCAACGAAAACACACTCACCTAAGGCTGTGCTAATATAATTTTGAATAATGAATATGTGAGAGGAAACCACTTTTAGATATCCCACAAACAGAAAAAATATCAGATAAATTATTCATTGTGAATTATTTGCATGGGCTGATAGGAACTCATTAAACACCAAAAGACTGATTTGCAAGAAAGAAATGGAGAAAGTATTTAATCTGGTATTTCTCATCTCCTAAGCTTCCAATAATTGTCTATCCAGCAAATTAATTTGTCTCTTTCTTCTGCTGTTGTTCTGTACTTCATGGACCCTCCTTACTGAATGTTTTATGGCAGAGATTTTCTATGAGCCAAAGAGCTTGAATTTCACAGCTACATATAAAAGTGCATCAGAAAACAGTAGAAGACATCACATTTTCTCCACTTACTTGTGGCTGAATTGCTACAAATTTTTAAATTACCATACTTAAAAGTATTAGCTATAGATACATAAATTTCTCATTTTTTTGAACACATCCCAGCCTCCACAGGCCAGGAATCCAGCTTTTACATTAAATAACCCAACAGGCAATTCTAGGTGCCTCTGTTCCTGAATATACAAAAAGGACATAGCTTGTGGCAACCTAAATTACTATACCATACTTAAGTTGGAAAATATTGGATTCTTGTAGAAAAAGACTGAATCAGTATTTAGGTTGTTTCAAGCAGGTTTCTGTGGAACCTGTTCTTTCAACTCTACTAAAGATGGTTCCACAGCCAGCCTGGGCAGCATATTCCCAGTGCATGCCTATTCTTGGAATTAGGATATGGAAATTGAATTATATTTGCTGCAAATTAAGCTGATTGTATCTTGTCCCACCTTCAGGGGACACAAGAAACATTTTATACCTGTTCTTCTTATATATCCTTTTCATACAGAAAAGTGTTACTGTGGTTCTCCTCAAATTCATCTCTCCTAGACTAAGTAGACTTTCCTGCAGAAAGTGCCTTTTCTGACTCCTCATTCTCATTCAATTCCATACTCTTTCCAAGGGTCATGCCCACAGTGTTCAGTTGAAGATTCATCACCTCCAAGGAAAACAGAAAAAACTCCTTCTTCCATGTCTTCTATATGTGATTCTTTTAATAAACTGGGTAAGGATCAGATGTGGTGGCTTTGTAGCATTGCCATAGTTTTTATTCACTGTGAAGCAGTGACCAAGAGCAACCTCTGATACTCTTCTGCAAAACTGCTGCTTAATCAGCTTTTCCGTATTTTGTGTTCGCATCACTGATTTCTCTTTCCTCTGTGGACTTGTCTGTTCTGAATTTCTTATGGTTGATTTCACATCATTCTTTCAATGGTCTGAGTGCATCTTGACTCTGTTCTCAGGCTTTGAAATTTTGCAGTCCTTCCAAACTTGGACAGACAAGGCTTTATTAAGATACTCTCCCATCCTCTATCCATGTTGGTAGTAGTGAAAATATTGAATAGAGCTGGCCTTGAACAGCCCATGTGGGATCTCCCTTTCCTATGTCTGCTAAGGGTGCCACTGAGTGCACAAAATGTGAGCATGTACACAAGTACACTGCAAATGTAGAGATGGAGTTGAAATTTGACATGATAATTCCTATTGTACCACAATTACTGTAGGATTTGAACACAATTAAATTTCATAGTCACTTCTCTTTTCCAAAATAGTGCAATTTGACACTGTGATTGCTTTATGTTAAAAGCACAGAGCAAAACTGCCACCACAAAACCTCCTATGATTCTGTAACCATGGGGAAAATAATGTTATGGCCTCTCCATCCATTGCACTTGCATTAAACTCACAGTACAACTTTTGTAAAAATTAGTAGCATGCTTGGCTTTTGCACTCTCAGCAGTATTTTCCATATCAGTCATTAGATCATCCTTCTCTGTTTCCTGTGGTGTATTGAAGAAAAGAGAAAAATGACCATTTTGCCAGAATTATGGTTTGCTTTCCTTTGCCAATGGAGTTGTGTTGGCTTAGGCTGTAGGGGAATGGACTGAGATCACCTTTTTGGACTGAAATCTCTTATGTGTGTGTGTGTGTGTGAGAGAGAGAGATAAATGAGGATGAGAATGAGCAAGGAGAGAGAAGGAGGGTGGCATTGCAGGAGGGCAAGGTGCCAGGAAAATTTTTCACTGAAGAAAGACAGAAATGTCTGGAAATGTGCATTGTCATTCCCAGAGGAGAGGGGAACAGTCCTGCTGGATGCCTGCAAAGCAGAGCCTTTGCATATTACGGAGGTGTGGTGGGTCCTTGGGCAAACTGAAAGGAGACTGGCTCTCTGCAGAGCTGTGCGTCACCTCCCTGTTTTGAGGGCATGCTAGAGATTTGCCCCTTTCCCAACCATAAGAGCAAGACCTTTTCCTCCTTTCCTTTTTCCCACAGGTTTTGTGGCCGAGGGGAGAGTCCAGGCATTAGAAACTCTTTGGTGTTCCATTACTGGCACATTGCTGGAAAAATGCAGTCCTTTAGGCAGTGACCTAGTTAAGGCTCCTACTTCTGCAGAAATTTGGTGTTCCCACTGAGGCAGCTCCCAGCAAATCCCTGGTAAGTGTCTCCTTTTCTCTCCCACACTCTCTGGAAGGTTGTACCTCTCTCTTTGCAGATACAATTCAATCAAGCAAGAATTGTATCCTCCTCATTTGTCCTTGTCTAGTTCCCCAGGTGCTGACCGAGTCACTGCCTACCTGTCGGCCTCACCAGGAAGTTGCATAATGCTGCAGAGACACAATGGAAAAAGGGATATTTTTAAATGTGTGCTTTATTTTTATTTTTTTAAACCTGTATAAATAAATACAAAATGACAAAGAGGTTCATGTTTACTAAACATTGCATTTGATTGTATGACATTACACAGTGTGTGTCACAATAGTTCACCTTGTAATTGTGTCCTTTTCGCTGTTGGTGCATAATTCTATAACTCATAGGATACAATTAGTCCTGAAGCTGCATCCAGCCACCCTTTTAGTGGAACCCCTGAGTGCTTACAATTGCAAGAGTGTATTAGGGGAGCGCTTGAGTCAATCGGCCGAAATTGGGGATTTTCATAGGAGAGGTCTGGCATGGCAAAAGGAGAAGGTCATGGGAGGTGTAGGACAGGTTCTTGAGAAAAGAAAAAGTAATAAAGTTTTGGAGCATTTTTATTTCTGATTTTCTTCTCCCTAGCGGTTAACAGAAACATGTTGGAATCAACAAAAGTCAGCAGACACCAAAGGTTCATTTAAGAATGATTTCTTTTTTCATGCTCACTGAGAGCAGGCAAATGGACAAACCTTGCATGATTGGCTTTTACCTGATGAGCTGGTTCATATTTTGAAAAGGGTAAAAATATACTCAACCACTTGATGAAATGCTGATTCTCCAAACCACTTACCATCCTCACCTAGTGAAGGTCAACTGCCAAGGTTTTATAGACATTCTCTGGTCATGATTCGCTTGCTTGCCTCTTTAAATTGCACTCCAGGTGCTTTTTCACATTCATTCCCTCATTCATTCTCTTAAAAAGGCTTGAATAGAGCTACTTTCCCTTTACATTTAGAGCTTATAAAAGTATTTGCTGGAAACAATTTTTCAATTCTGTTTGGCCTGTTTAAAGCAAATTGTTTGCAGGTAGATTAGAATTTTGTATGGATTTTTCTCATTATTCTGTGAAATACATATATTTTATATGTTTTTCAGGAATGGGGTAGATGCAAAGATAACCCTTGACTACTTGAGATCTATGACTGGCCACCTCAGTATGGTTTATATTTGCTCACTGGCTGAATTTATATTAATGGTAATATGCCTAAAACAATTACAGATTTGAATGGTGTGTCAGTACCAGGGATCTGATGATGCTACACATAAGCCATAACAAGGAGTTAGAAACTGTAGAGAGCTTTTGGACTTTTACAATCTTTTCCTGACTTCATTTTTGTTGGATGTGGAAAAATTTAGCTGATTCTGCGTTCAAGTCTGTTTCCATACAAGTGCGATGTTTGCTGTTGTTTGCATTTGCTACTGCCTTGCCATGAAGCCCCATCTTCTCCAGTCCCTGGAATTAGAGCTCAACACCTTCCTTCCCTTCCTCAGAATTATGAAATATGTTTGGTGGGTACCTGCCTCACCAGGTAACTATTTACCACTTTATTGTTCCATAACACCATTTTATCCAAACACAGTTACCCCACTGCTTTGATACCAGCCATACTGCTGTTACCTGGGTCTGTCATAAGGCAGACATTATAGAAGACAGTCAGAAGATATGTCTTTCCTCAGCTGATCTTCCACCTCTCCCCTCCTGCACAGAAGTTTTTGTAAATGATTCTATATACTTTGAGTTTATTGGACTCAATAAGACTTTCCTATCAGACCAAAGGTAAAAAATGTGAACTTCTTTTTAAAAGAAGAAAAAACAATCTTTTCTGCTGAATATTTCAAATCTGGCAACTCTATCCACCTCTTCTCCCCTCCCAGTGCTTTACTTCCACTGGGCAACACGATTTCAGTACTAAACAATATAACAAAAATTGTTATACTCTGCTTGAAGTATACTGAACACCCATAGTTCTTCCTGGCTTAGGAGTGGAATATTGAGCACCTTTTTAAAATTTGGTAATGGAAAATGAGGCTCACAAAATCACTGGTAACTGACCCTCATAAAATTAGCTGCCACTTAACTGAAATAATGGGACTTCTACTTGCTTTCCAACCCTCTCCTTCCTGCTGTGGCCACTTTCACATCCAAATGTACTAGTGAAGGATAGAGATATCAGGTGTGGAAACCTGGGGTCAGTAAAAGAGTTCATATTTAAGAAGATCTGTTTGATCTAAACAAAATCACCAAACAGGTATCTTGATAAAAGCTGCAATATGAATCTCAGAGGGGCTGCGTGGCACGAAGTCAAAGGCTGAGGGCTACCTAGCTTTGGAAAAGTGTAAGCATGCCTGGAGAGCATCCACAGCTCTACTCCTTAGCACATCCACAGTGTACCAGAGGCCAATTTTTCTTATAAGCTTTTAAAGTACATTAAAGATTTGAATGCTCTCTTTTGCACAGCTCTCTGATGATTGAGTAATAAAGCTTTGGCCTGCCATGGCTCAGGTACGGGTTGTTTCCTGTGCTGGTCTGTGCTCACCTCTGTCTCTCCAGTCCTTTGTCACCAGTGTCAGAGGGACTCGTGAAAGCAGACTGGCAAAATGAAACTCAGCCTTTGGCTTCAAGGGGAAGAGGAAAACACTTGTCTGGAATGTGCAGAGCTGTGCTTTAAACATGTGTTATTGGATATACCTACCAAGAAGTTAGTAGAGAGGTGCTGAGGCACACAAAGAGGAAGTATATAATTAAAATATTTTCCCATATTTTTTCCCATTTTTCATTTCTCTTTCACCCAGGTTCCAGTTTAAAGCCCTGTTGGTTGTAGCTGTCAATAATTTAAAACTCTTACCTTATTTTTGGCCTGGTGCTGGAACAGACCACCTGAAGAGCTCTCTAGGGCTGTGAATACATTTTTTCTGTGTAAGTTTTTATGGAGTTCTCTACAGTAAATTTAGGCATTTTTCATCTGAGTTGATTTTTTGTCTGTGTTGATTTTACACTTTCCAATGTGTATTTGTCATTTCTACCTGTGAAATGCTCTCCATGAATTTATTATTTGCTTCTCACTTCAAACATTTTGTATTCTGAGATTTTGGCTTTTGAAGCACATGCTGGGCAAAAAAAAAAAAAAAAAAAAAAAGAACTCACTGATGTTAGCAATCCTTTCCATAACTCTGAAGTCACATATCTCAGCTCCACATTTCCCTTTTATAATCCAAATTCTTTTAACCTTTTCCTGTAAATTAGATTCTTCCGGCTTGGTGCCATC
Organism: Poliocrania exsul; assembly: GCA_035041345.1. Lineage (NCBI taxonomy): Eukaryota > Metazoa > Chordata > Aves > Passeriformes > Thamnophilidae > Poliocrania > Poliocrania exsul. The sequence continues at coordinate 106,431,283 of JAWWLZ010000001.1, read as the reverse complement.
ACTGACTGTGAGGCAATAACTCTGATGAAGATGTTTGGAAAGTGATGAATGAGCAGTCTAAATGTATTCTCTCTCTTTTTCTTTATTCTCCCCATTTCTGCAACTTCCATATTATAAATCTACTGTGTAATATCCACCCTAATGATGATATTAAATATAACATGATGCCCTGACACTGAGCTTTGAATGCTTCTCCTTGCTAGATCTAACAAAGTTATGTCACTTGTAAATATCAGAGGCACGTCAGATCAACGAAATGTTGTTGGCTTTCCTGTAGAAGCTGTTGTAGCCACACTTCCAGTAAGATTTAACCTACTGATAGAAATGCCTCCCAGGAGAGGGGCTAATGAGCAGGAACAATCCTGAAATTATAATGTGGCCACTGCCCCTGGAGCCAACACCAAGAGAGGTTTGGCAGAATCCCACCTCTCCTGCAAAGAGGGGTATGATAAACCAATTGGTAAAACTGTCAATAGACAGGCCTGGAACAGCTTCCATAGCATGCTGAGAGGAAAGAAAAGAGAGATATTCAATTGCAGATGGATGTTCTTGACTCAGGAATCACTTTAACAGAGCTGGCATTTCCCACTTCTCACCACAGGTAATGTGCCTGAGGGCTCACTTTGTCCAGAAAGAAAATTGATCACATTTTCAAAAGAAAAGAAAATAAATCCTTCCAACACATGAGTATTTTATCAGGAAGGTATGGCTATTTCAGAACCAGTAAAGTCAGCTGCTCTTGTCTGAATAAGAGTTGCAGTAAAATGAAGAGTGAGGCTCCATTTGTCATTTTTCAGTAAGTTATGAGCCAGAATCCATCTGACCGATCTCTTTCTGTATATTACTGTTTATGCATCATGTTAAAGTCTCCAGCTCTGGGCTCCAAATTAGATTACAAATGATATTCTCTTCTTATGCCAAAGCAATGAAGTACTGAATCTATATTTGAAATCACATAATTAGGCAGCTGTGAATTTTTATTTTCCTTATATGGACAGATATTGTCTTTTATTAGATAGCCTTAATATACTTTAGAGCTGCCAGTCTTACATACACTTATATAACTTTTCTCACTCTTCATACTACCTCAGACCTTCTTTTCCTCTGCAATTGAGAAGTTTTTTATATTATTTCTTTCCCATCCTCTTGATACAATAAGACCTGAGTATTGTCCTTTCTCAACAGCTCTGCATTTCTGCAACCAGCTTCTTTGTTCCTAAACTCCTTACCAACTGCTCTGTTGCTCCTCCCCTGCTGATTCATTACTAATTTCAGGACAGCTTAACCATTCTTCCTACCAGCTTTCAGCTATGTTTCTAGGTTGGCTTTTCCTCCTCTTTATACAAAGCCAACTTGAGTTGGGCGTATAAGAAATACATAATTGGTATGGGGGTGTATGCACTATATATACATTAGTGGGGCATCTCATTTTTCTGAATATAGCTGACAAATATAAAATAATTTTTTACTTGTGGCATCAGGGAACAGATTGCCTATTATGAAATAAAACCAGTATGTGAAGGCATGTTTTTCACAAATTGTGTTTTGTGGTATCCATTTGTTTGTATACATTTAAAATTTTGTTTCCAGCAAACTTCACCTGTGCAACTCAGTAATTTCTAGGAAGATAAATGTCAGCCTTGCTCAAAAGTGTGCCTCCTCACAGAACAGAGCATATTTCAGAGGACTGAATGTGGCCAGCAAGAATCAGAATGGAATATTTTGCATTCATTTCTACCATATGCTGTTGTACATAGCTTGGATACTCAACTAAGGTCTTTAACGTAGTTCTTATATTTCTCATATGTATAAATTTTGAAGTGGACTTTTTTTCCCTGCTGATGGACTGTTATGTTTTATTCCCTGGTTCCTTCTATCTATGTACTTAGCATATATTTCAGTTATTTTCTGGCAGTAAACTGAAATCAGCAAAAAAATTTGCCATTAACCTTTACATGTCTAAGTGGCATTTACAGGATAAATGTAAACATGAACACACTTCACTGTTTTGGGTCCACAATCCTCCTGAGTTTCTGTGTGCAAATTAGTTGTACAAATAAGGAAATGTGGTATTTTGGAATGAAAATATCCTGTTTTGTATGCAGCAGTGTAAGAATTGCACACGGAACTCAGACATGCTGCTCACGAACATTTGTTGGGCTGAACAGTATTCCTTTATAACCTAAAAATCAGATTTAACATGCCTCTATTTTGGAGGTATACATATAGAAGGATTTTCAGAATAAAACATACTGATTACACATTTGGAAAGCATGAATTTTGTAAATTAGATCTATGGAGAATTGCATAAAGGAGACCTTGTTAACACAAATGAGGCACACCAGCCTGGTACATGGGTTTTGCTCTTTGAGTTCCTGTGCAATGCTTAGATGTAGCCTCTTACATTAGCTATTAGAAAAATTGATGTAACTTGAGTTTCAGTTTCAGATAGAAGTTTTGTCAACAGTGCTTGTGGATTCTGAATTTAAGGCAATGGGAGAAAGAACAACTTTAAGGGACAAGGCCAGGAGCTGTAACAGGTGACAGGAGTCACCTTTAAATTGCAGACTGAAACTTCCCCTTAAACTGAAGTGGTTGAAAGACTTTGGCAGCCAAAAACCCACCAGTTCTCAGGCCTGCTTTGTTTGCAGTGATGGGCTTGGATGTGGCTCACCAGCCTTTTACAGTAAAGTGAATAGCATTTCATTGCTGCATCCATGTGTGACAGAGCATTTGTGACTGTCACCCTTGTCCCCTGGTGCAGTGGTTTGGTTCTGCATCCTCCAGGGGGGCCCACAGGAGAGCTACTCCCCTTCTCCAAAACAGGGAAAAAGTGTGAATGGGTGATCTGCCTGTGTATGGGAAGATGATGATGGAGCACAGACAGCAGAAGATCCTGGGGCAGCAGCCATGGTTCTGCTGCTGGGAGAGGTGACAATGGCGCTTCCTAAGTTTGTGGATGCTAAAGTCTTGGTAAGAAAATTTTTAATTGTAATAATTGTGTTCAATAGCAATACTTCAGGTCTACCTACCTACCTACCAGATCTCAGTAGGTTTAGCTATTGTCTGATGAGATAACTCCAAGTTTTTTATCCAATCAGTTTGAGATTTTTGTCTTAGCTGTTGGTGTGCCTGCTTGGGCTGGGGTTCTGCTGCTGGATTGTCTAGAAACCCCCCCAGAAAAGGACTTAGATCCCAATAACATGAAAATGAATAGAAGTGAAGAGAAAGCATTTTGCTTGTGCTTGCTGCCAAGCAGTGTGCAGCTCGGAACAAGAGGGGTTGCTGGAGAAACACTGTGCCCATTGTCTTTTGGACATTGCTGCCTCCACGGTGCGGAAGGTGCCCCTGAGCTACTCTAGCACTCCTCTCTGAGGGCAGTTGTAAAGGATACATATCCTGATTATTTGGGTTAGGCCAGGAAAATCAGTTTGTTACACTGGTGATGTAATGGAATTTCTGTAGCATTTTGGGAGCACAGGAAGCAAAGAGAGACACAGCCATTTTATTTTAGGCTTATGCTATACATTGAGATTCATTATACAATTTTTCCCCTAAATTAATACAAAAATAGTAAAAATAGGTTAAAAAAAGCCCAAAAGAAAACCCCTGACATCTTGCAAGCCATTTATTTGACGCACAGGTTAAGACTTCTTGGAGCTTAAATAACCTAGAACTGTTTATGCTGACCTTTTTTCTTTTTCCAAAATTAAAAAAAGGTAATGACTTGCAGAATGCCAACATCAGAACAATTTATGCCTGAGAAGTGGCTGCCCCAGGCAGGTGCACATGATGCTGAGGTGCCCTCTCTTCAGGCTGGAAGTTGTGCCAGGACCACCACAGGGCAAGTGGTGGCCTGTCGGGGCAAGCCACTCTGCTCCAAACCATGCACCACGGACAGGAATATGTGTTCAAATCCCCTCCTGGGATACTTTTGCCATACCTTTCTCAGAAAAAAAAATAAACAAGAAGCTTGCCATTGCGCTTTCCTGGCAGCGGATGGGTTTCCCTGGGAGCCCATCCCTACTACAATTTGGAGCTAAAGCTCCTCCCTGTTCTCTAATATGACTGGGGAGGGGAAATAATGTTGCCTCCATGCCTGCACTGAGCTGGGGTCACCAGGGGTGCCCTGCAGCAATGGTGTAGTGCCTGGCCATGGGTGGAAGATGCTTCCTACCTTTAGGGAGGGGAAGGGGCTCTCTTCCCTCCCTGCCTCCTTCTCGTCAGACCTGTGTGTACTCCAGGAAGGCTTACTTATTTCACAATATTTATAATAAAATAAATGACAAGTACTTTTAGTCATAAATGTAAGGATAAAGCTGTGGAAGAAGTACTTTGTCCCTACATAGCAAATTGTACAATTTGACTTGTATGGATCTAGGTTTTAACATGTGCAGGGGAGAAAAAGGCTCTGAGTAATTCTTTCTAACCAAGATCTCCCAGAAAGTGGTTTCCCACAGGGCTTGTGCCTTACCACACAAGTCCTGTCCCAACATGAGACATGGGAGGAGTGAGCTGTGCCCACATGGGAGCTAGTGCACTCTGCAGGCTGTACACCTCCAGGAACAACCAGGCACGGCTGTGGGATGGGGACAAGTGAAATGGTACCATCACAGCCCCCAGTCTGGCATCCCCAGTGCCCACACATCAGTGCTGTACCTGTCCCTCCTGCACTGCCATCCTGCTGCCTGTTCCTGACCACACCAGAGGAGCTACTGGTGTCCCAGAAACACACAGTGAACTTGTACTAACTCGGCTTCCCTTCCCTGCATCCCCCGAAAAATGCTATCTGCTTCTGAAGTGAACAAGTAGGAAAAAACACGACTTTGCTAAGTTTTGAAGTAACCAGTTCTTCACTCACAAAATCCATTTGCTTTGCTGGCTCTCGTTGTTTTTCAGAGAAGTCAGAGTCTTCCTTCTGACTCCCCTGATCTCTGCACAGTCCTGCCACTTTGTTTTGTTTTCCCTTTGAATAAAAATAAAGAATTTGTCGGCTGAGTGGGATTTCATGGCTCACAGGAGGACAGTCTGCCTAGAAAAAAGCATTTAAAAGTACACCTTTCAATTTACAGTACATGTTTTACCTGAATTCAGCGCTGGCTCAGAAAGCTTCTGAGAGCAGATGCGAATCCTCTTGTGGCTCAACATAACCTCAGGCCACTTCGATACTATTTCCCCTCCAGATTCATGCAGTTGACCATAAGTGTATTTGCTTGTCTTTGGAAAAGAAACTCTTTTTTTCTCACAGACAGGTTTTTCTCAACATTCCAAACTAATTTTAATCTAACTAGAACACTTCACATTTCTGCTTTGGGCAGCAAATTCTGCCTTCATCAATTAATTTTTATGGCACAGTTATTCCAGTTATATCAAATTTTCTCTCTTCAGTTTTTTTCTCCTGTTAAGAGTACTTGTAAATTGAAAGTGGACTTGTGCTGAGACATGAGAAATTATGTTACAAGAAAACTGGACTGATCTCAAGGGCCATATGCACATAGGTTGGCTCTTTTTCTCCATGCTTACCCTGTAAATAAAAATATACTGTACACCATACCTTACTGTATGGGAATTTTATGTTTGTAGAAGATATATGTGCTCAGTGAGCCACAGTCTCACATAGTCTTGTTAGCCTTAGCTAAAACTTTCACTGTTAGTTAGTGCCTGACAGTGTATAATACTCTGTTCTACTCACTGAATTTATAAAAAATGAGTAACCTATATTGCAAAAAAACCCACAGTGATACCTGGGCTAAAAAGCCACTTAAGAGTATGACAAAAATCCACTTAAGCCTAGGTAGTCTTCCAAAATGGAGGTTTGCCAGTAAAGGCAAAATCTTATGCACAGTTAGCCACTGGGAGTGCTTTGGACTGAGAACAGAGCACAGCATCTGCACCTATTAATCAATCAATCAGCACAGGGAGGACCAACTGACTTTGGTGAAGATAATTGCTTGATAGGAAAAAGTCGAAGGGGAGGAAGGCCAAAGTGGCTTAGCATAGTCTGAAACCTTGAGAACATGCTGTTTCTGGTTCATGTTGAGGTATTCAAGCTACCTGTAGAGAAGTATTTGGTGCATCCCTCAGACACGTCAGGATTCAGGCAGAAATCTCATGGCTGAGTGCACCTTGGATACTTTCATGGCTTTACCTTGCCAAATCTGGAGGTGGGGAATGAAATGGCAGCCTGAGGTGAAACACAGTGAAAAATGTACATAAGTTGGTTTTGGCTGTTTTGGGTTTTCTTACTTTTGAGGCTGCCTCAGTCTCCAGCCTGTCCTGTCCCTGTGCAGAGACAGGAATGGCTCCTGTTCTCTGACCCAGATCTGGGCAGCCAGCAGGAATTATTAGTTACTGGAGAGAGTAACATGGCACCGGGGGAGAACTGCTAGGAGAGGAATCTGCCCTTAAAACCATTCTTAAGAATGGACTGGACAAGCTTTTCGGAAATGATTGTAATGTTGTTGACTCTGGCTTGGGGAAAGGGGTGGAATGCCTGACTTCTCACCCTGCCTTCCTGGACAACCAAGCCTGTTCTGTGGCACTTTGTCAAAGGAGTGCCTCCACATCCTTTTTTTGACAGGTTTGGAGATAGAGGAATAATTTTATCCCTGGTTTTATTACCTTTCTTGGGGATCTCTGAAGGCCTCAACACTGATATTTAATGAGAGGTCTGTGAAACTACGAGCTTCTCTTTGGGCATCTCTTTAAAGACACTCCTGTCTAAGCACAACAATTAGATGTAAAGAGGTTTATGGTAAACATCTTTGCATCTGGTGTTTGCATGAGGAATAGCAGAGGTGTAAAATCAGTGTTTGCCATGTATTACTTTCTGTAGTGTATAAACCTCTTTCATATATATCCCATTTCCAAGTGTCCCACACAATCAGCAGATGGCTGCAAAGGAATTGCAATTCCTCTGTAACTCTCAGCTAATTTGCTAATGCTCTCAGAAGTTTAAAAGCCACTGCAGCTGCTTGTTGAACAGCCAGGAGATAGGGTGACTCTTATTTAAATGACATTGTGATAATGACAGAAAATCTACAGTGAAGTATATTTATGGAATGATTTTTGGCTGGAAAACATAGCCCCAAGCCTGAGTCAAAAGAAAACAGGGGAAACAGATCTTTTTCCTAGCCTTACATTCATCTGGCTGTCTTCAAGGTGTCTGCCTGGGTTCTGCCAAGGCTTAAGTTGTTGTTACAGCTTCCCAGCTGCTACCACAGCAACTGTTGTTTATTCAAGCAAAGAGTCTGTGCATTCCTGGACACAGCTCCCTTTCTTCTGGTCAGAGAAGGGACATATCCAGGGGAAAGTAAACGTTGCCAGCTGCGCTGCTGACTTGTTTTGCTAGTGAGCATGTAACATTTTGCTTCAGGGCAAAATATCTGGTTATCTTATTTTCTGCTAGGAAGGATGCTTCAGAAATATCTCTTTGCTTCAAAATTAATATTCACTAGGTGACATTTGCAGGTTTTGCACAGGGTATTTGGGGGCCACTGGGATTGGTTGCTGAAGACATGTTTCATGCAATGAAGCACACACTGGGCTTGTGACCACAGACATGCTAATGGCAGGTATCACAAGCAGCCTCCCGGGTCACAGTGGTCCAAGCCTCATGGCTCCTGCAATATCCCTTCCCCTCCAGATACTGTAATTGAAGCAATTGCTGTGACAAGTGCTGGGAACTTTTCAAGTACTCTTACTTTCCGGACGAGCTGCAGAAAGGAGTCCGGCTGCGATACATTCATCTTGCACCACAAAGCAACAGTCCACATATTCATGAGAACACCCGACACACCAGCCAGCTCCCTGCTATGTATAGTCGGGATACTCTCAGCAAAACCTACAGAATTGGCTTACATATCCCCACTGGGGTTCAACCACATGATAAAACCTTACAGTAATGAGCCTGTCGCTCTTAAGGGTGGAGGGGGCAGAGGAGGAAAGAGATGCTGCTTTATCTGTATTACTCCACATCACAGATGCTGACAGAATTATTGATTTAGAACTCACAGCTCCAAAAAGACTAAGTAATGTAATCTTTTTAAGTTTGCTTTTTTTCCCCCCCTCTCAGATGTTTTCAATAGGCCCCTTAGATATGGGCTCTTTGGGGACTTTGTTAAACTTGCTGCTGCTAAACTGCAGCCCCAGCCTTCGGTTTGTTCCACACAACTCTCACGGTCTACTGTCTCTTGGAAGAGCCCATAGCTGCAAGGTCTATTGCTTTATAGGTACTCTAGGAAGATTGAGGGATTAAGTTATACATTATGTAAAACTACCCACTAATCCTCTTAGTGTGCATTACCAGTGAATGGCCTGAAATAGACTCTCACTAAAAGAGCCCTAACATTCACTTTCTTGATGACATTTTAGTATTTGAGGTTTGTATCATGGATTTTGGTGCTGAAATATTCAGTACACCATCTTCTGTCTGCTGCTAGATCCACTCACATGTCTTAGTAGAGTGCTAACAAAATTGCAGTTGGTAAAGCAGATTACATGTTTAACTAGTAGCGAGACATGTATAAAATAGAATTATATATTTTCTAGAGTGACAGAGTCACCCAGATTTTTTGATTCTTTTTTTTTTGTAATTTTTTGTTTTTGTAAGAAAAAGAAACAGCTATAAAACCATGATTAAAAATGTTACAAGGGATGATTTCCATTTTAAAATAATGATCTTTTTAGAAAAAAAGAAGTGATTTACAACATAAAAGTGTTTGGAAAGCATTTGGTTGCCGTGTACTGCCTTCTTTCCCAGTACAGTTTGCTATCTTTTATATAGTCTTGCATAAATGTTTAGATTAGGGCAGAAAATAAAAATTAAATGTGATGGCTAAGACTTATAAGAGCTGACTCACTGACTTGAGTTATTGCTGTGCAGAAAGTTTGTAAAGCCTTTACATCCAGCGAACATTTAGTGCTACTTCAGCCTTGACAGTTGACCTTTCAATATGATTTGGTTTAGCCACAATAATTGCAGCATCTGCAGTACAGGCGATGCAGACGACTGCTCAGGAACCCAATTGCTCTCATTAGATCTTACTTCATGCATCTAAAATTCAACTGCCCTTTGCATGTGTGTGAAAGTTCTCTCATATTACCTGTTACAGGAACAGAGCAAGGTACAATCCCCCAGCTCTTTTTTTTTTAATTTATTTTTGATTTCTCCCATAATTTTGAATATTCCTGGATTTAGCTTAGAGGAGGGAGGGGAAACCTCCAAACTCCCTTCTCTCCTCAGATATTTAGTCAGTACTGGTTTCTTTTTTATCTTTTTTTTTTTTCAGTAAGACCTAGTGTAAAAAAGCAACCAACAAATCAAGTTAGACTGTTGTAATTTGGTCAACCACTCGGGTGCTATCCATATCCACCATTTCAACACACTCTATTTCCTCACGGTTTTCAGGATTCTTCTTCTCTTTCCTTTTCTTCTTGGAGGGTGGCAGGAAAGTCAGTATCACAGGTAAAATGGCAAAGCAGTGAAAGAAGGTGACTAATGCTATTAAAAACAAGCACCTGAACAGTGTACGGGTCAGATTTGAAGGCACAGCTGCAAGAGGAATCAGACCAACAATATAGCAGAGGTAGCTCTGCAAAATAGCTACCCCATGCACTTCCAGGGCATTTTTCACCCACTTAGTTCTTGTGAACTCTTTGCCCAGGACAAAGGTTGATAACAGTGGAGCACAGTTGTCAATTGTATAATTAATTCCGTAAATTAAGCACAACACAGAAATACAATCTAGTTCCACTTTCCACAAGGTCATAAAACCTATAACTCCAAATTCAACTGAGGCAACAGTTAGAGTGAGCCAGACATTGATCAAAGAGTCTGCAACCAGGAATGCAGAGAAGAAGAGCAGAAATAAAGCACTAATGCAGGAGTTTTGTAAGGGGGCTCCCACTGAAGAGGCATAACGATCCATGTACACAAATGATGGATTGAAAACGATGAATTTCACCTTGGAGGTGAGAGAGAGCTTCCTCAGGGTCTCCAGGAGGTCATAAAGTTCTTCCCTCTTGGTTTCCATTGTCTTTGCCACCAAGAACATCCTGGAGGCCACAACATCAACTTCATTGTTATATTTCTTGGAAAAGATGATATCCTCTGAAAAATGGGCAAACTGAGGGGTCTTCAGGAATGAGTTCCTCAACATATCCGTGAAATTCTTCTTGGGCAATCCTGTAGACATGTTGAGTTTCCTAAGGTAATTTAAGTAGCTTTCGAACCAAGATATCCTCACAAAGCCCTTGGTATACTCCAGCACATCCTCCTGGACACTGGTGTTCCAGTACTCGATTGACTCGTAGATGTAGAACCCAATCACTGGGCTATAGTTACTGAAATACTTCTGCTGGGCAGTTGTATACTCGATGGTCCGTGTCGCAGTCGCTACGATGTTGCTCAGGTCTGACCCTTCACTGACCTGCAGGTAGCCCATTAAGGCAAAGGAAATATAAACAAGGTAAAAGAGAACTACAAAAGGCTTGACATAAGTATTTGTTATCCAGTCACAATAATAGCGTTTCAGGAACCACACCAAAAGATGACTCTCATAAGTGTTCGTTTCCTCTGAATCATCTGTGTCCTCACTGAATTTGGCTGTCAGAAGAAACCTATACCATGCAGGCTTCTCTTGCAATACCTCTGGCTTTGGTACCTTTCTGCAGAAGATACTATGCTGGTAATTGTTTTCTATGTAGCCAGTAAACACCAGGCTGGAACCATAAAAGGAGAGTACATAGAGGTAGTTGAAGAAAATTGCAATACAGGAATTGCAGCAGAAAATCCTGGCTGCTTCAATGTTAGTGAAGGGACTGGCACCTATTCCAAAAGTGACCAGGTACATGGCAGTGGTGAGAGAAAACGAGAGCATGGAGTCTGCAAATACAGCTGCAGTCCTCTCTTTAACGTGTTGGTCTTCTCTAGTTTTTCTCCAGGAGGATAACATTTCAAAAGTCCCATATAACCCATGACCTAGAACAGAGAACAAAGTATTTGAATCAAAACGTGGAAAAGTGTAATGTGGACATGCTAAAAGACTCAAAGGAGACACAGCTGGCTGTTACCAGTGCCTGATGAAACTCCCTGCAGAAGAGAGAAATTATTATGGAGGTATGAGACACAGGAGTGCATTCGAGTCCTGAGACTAGCAAAGCTTACAGCCAGAGCTTGAGAGTTCTGCATCGCTGGCTCAGGATTCATGGGTTAAAGAGAAAGGACTTTTTTTTCCTGATTGGCTGTTTTGTTTTGTTATTTCAGAGTACCTGTGACGGAAGATGCTTTTAAATTAGTTTTTCCTGGTGATGGTATCTGACCTGTGGTGAAAACAAACAAGTAGGACCTTGAAGTCCCTATGCAGGAAGCAGAAAATCTGAAAAAAAAAGAAAATTTCTTATAAGATGAAAATTGTCAGTTAAATTAGTCACTGATTTCTTCACTTCCTGTACAAATTTTTCATCAGGAAAAAGAAATCCTAGAAGTGGAACAAAGAAAGCACAAATAAATTTTAGAGATGCAGAGTGGTAGAACTGATATGGAGCTGCTTAAGGCACTGGTCTTCTTTATATATCTAAGACCCTGTAAAACCAAATACAGTGGTATTTTTCTTGGCAATGCCTACGTTTTGTAATGTATTTAATTGACTCTTAAAATGAATATATCATTCATGAAAGGAGATGAAGATGTGCTGACATAAAATCCTTAACCCCCAAGTACAGGTAAATCAGAAAAAGTACATGGCTTTATATTAATCCCTGGTTAGTCATCTTCCTCTTACAGTTTCTATTTTGTGACTGATAGCCAAAATGCATTTGGAGGACAGAGACTCCTGCTCTCTCATAGGTGAGCTGAGATGCAAATGCAGCCACTGACCAGTAACCAGGTGAGGGGGGCTGAGATAGAAGTAGATTCATGATTTACACAGAGATGAACAAAATATAGTCTTTGCATCACACCTAAAGTGTAAGACTGTAATATTTTCTCATAATAATTCATATTATGTTCATCTTTACATAACAGATCCTTTCCATCTAATCCCACCCTCTTTTCTGCCTTTTATTTCCTTATCCTCCTTATTCTTTTGCATACTTTGCTGTCACCTGTCCATCTCTTTGGTCTGCTCTTGGATTATCTCCAGAAATTCCCCAGAGCCAGTCCACTGTGTTTTGCTCTTACCCATCTTCCTTGCTAATATTAGATAAAATGATCAGTGCTAAATTAGTTGCTGATAACACTGAAGTGCAATCACTGGACTTTTGAAACTGATGCTCCAGTCTGGCAGGTTAAGGTAATTCTCTCTTAGAATTTCAGGCTGTCTGCAGAGTACCAAAATTGCTGTATCAGCTCTGTTCTCTCCTGTAGACAATTATCACTTCAGCTACAAAGGCTCTAAACAGCGGTCAAGAAAACTCAAACAAATGAGGTATTCTGAAGAACTGGAAGACCGCAACATATGGTAGGAGGGTTGGAATTAAATGATCTTGAATGTCTCTTCCAACTCAAACCATTCTATGATCATGCTTATTCTTCAATGCCTTATATAGGCTAAATATTTAATCAACATGTCAAAATAACCCTTTTGTGGTCAATATCTTACTGGAGGGGCAGTTGTAGCTGATTCACTCCACCCCTTCCTGAAATCTGTATTTTAACAGACAGCAGAGATGGGCACTCTGTAAATGCTGAAAAGAATAGTGATGGACTATTTTATAAAGAATTCACAATACAGAACTCATGAGATAATAGGACAGGTCGTGTATCTCCTTATTACCTGGCATTCAGTGTAACAAAGTCTGCACTCTGATGTATATCAGATATTTTACTTATTTTGTTATTTAGAGTCAGAGCATGGACCTCAAATGTCCGATTTGTAGCAGTGTTACAGTCCTGGTTTTGGCGTTCATCTTAATTTTCCCAAACAATGTTTTACAGCTGCTTTCAGAGGCCAGGTCGAGACTGTCAATTTGATAACTAGCACTGTGCCCCCTCTTAAAGCTAATGGGGAATACTGGAACTCCCCAGACATAAAATCAAGCAAAAAGCACAATCAGTGACTGGCACCCCGTTGCTAATTATGCTTCGAACAGTTATGTTTTAGGCTCAGTAGGGAAAGCCATTAAGCTTGCTTTCAGTGTGTTCTTTGTAAAGACAGACTGACCTTTATTTAAATGTAACTGATCACTTGCCAAAGTAGAGAGTGAGAGGTTTAATCCATTTATGGCTCCCATAAGTCCTGCAGACAGGCTCATCTGAGAATTTCACATGGCATCATACGCATTAGCTTTGAGTGAGCAAAACAGAATAAAATGAGGTCATTGAATATTACAAATTACTTCCATCAAAAGCTTTAGCTATAGCATTTGTAAAAAAACCTTCAGCGTTAATAGGCTCTTGCCTAAAAGTACTCAAATAGCCATATTAATTTGGAAAGCCTTTGACTCTGCAATGAGAGAAAGAAATTAAGAGTTAAATGTGATGCAGAACATGACTTTTCCACAGATATAAGATTTTGGATAATGTCTGATAACATGACTTCCAATACCACATACTTTCTTTAAGTATGAAACATAAACCCACAATTTGCTGATACATAATCTTTCAGACTACCCTAAAATGGAATCTGATTTAGAAATCTCCTCAAGTAAATACATGAAGAAGTGTCACCACATATGCTCCACAAAGTCAAGAGAGAAAATATTTGGATACTCTTCTATTTTAGGATAGGCTCCTTTTGTTGTTTGCTACACAATCTGCATGCCACAAATGGGTATTTTCCTTTAATTGTACAGTTTCTGATTTCTCTGCCCATTTGTATAATAGCTATAGAATTACCATTTACCTTTAAGAAAATATGGCTAAATGACAAAGTTGCCCACTTTCTACATCAGTGGCACTACTGACCTGATCCAGTATCCTCTGAGAAGAAAATTAGGCCGAAACCCATGCACAAATTAGACATGGCAGTCAAAAGATTAGCTGTATTTAGATAGGATAGGATTTACCTAACCTAATTTACTCCTCTAAATACTGAGTGTAAACACAACATGGGGTAACAATCTCCAGCATTGTCAAACTCACGGATGTTCGTGTAAGTCTAACCCACAGAGATTAGAGTAGATATCTCCATGGAAGCATTTTGTGAGAATTATTTTTCACTTTTCTGCCATTTCAAAGTTTCCATTTTTTGCACCTGTAACGAAATTGCACCAATTACCTCTATTTCTTTTGCTGGTGCTACGTCTACTCCATATAATATTAATGAGAAGAAGGCAATTTTTCCCTTGTAAATAAATTCTGCAATTGCTTTAACTGATTTTCTCTTTTTAATAGAGATTTAGCCACAAATCTGTAGTAATTTAGAGCAATTTGTTCATTATTCACGGTCATTCAGTAAATAATAAATATGATCTCAAACAGCTAATGGGCTACTGGAGATCTTTTCCTGTTGACATTTGCTTTTATGATTCACTGGTCGTGCCCTACAGTCAGACTGCACAACCATGAGCTAACAAGCAGTGCACGGAAAGACAGGATTTTTTTAAGAAAAAGAGGTTCTGAAGGGACAAAGGAAAATGTTAAAGGGATAGGAGAAAGGTATTGGACAAAATGGGGATCAAGCTTTTTTTCTTTATTCTCTTTTTCTGTTACTTAGCATTTCGGAGATACTCCTACCATGTCTTGGTTGACTGGGAACAGCTATTCTGGCTTTAGCAGCCAAAGAAAATGAAGAAGATAGTTACTGTTCATTCTGAGGAGCTTACAGTTTTTACAGGCTGAGATGGGTTACCTTTAATTTTAGAAACTAATAATAATACCACCAAGAAATCCAATAAATTAGGCGTAACTTAAACACAGCACTTTTATGAGTAGCTTCAATATATACTGTAAAAAGTTTAATTTTCCACCTTCAGAATCAAGCCTTGCCATTACACATGCTCTGCAAAATCAGTGCAGAACATGTGTGACAGGAAGGAAAGCACTTGCAGGAAGTTGTGAAAACTAAAGCAAAATTTTCAGTTCTTTTAAATTATCAAATTATTTACCTCATTTTTAGGTATTACTTAGGTGCAGGCATCGAAACTGTTCTTTCTAGTACCATTTTAAAACCTCAAAAAAGAAATGCATCCTTTCCCATTAAGTGGTTGCTCAAGCAAGGGGC
Source organism: Poliocrania exsul (assembly GCA_035041345.1). Taxonomy (NCBI): domain Eukaryota; kingdom Metazoa; phylum Chordata; class Aves; order Passeriformes; family Thamnophilidae; genus Poliocrania; species Poliocrania exsul. The sequence continues at coordinate 106,416,119 of JAWWLZ010000001.1, read as the reverse complement.
CTTTACGAATGGGCATTGGCAGCCCAGGCTTAGTGTTGGCTCTGCTCCTCACTGGCAAACTGTGAGGCCGAAGCAGAGACGGGTGAAAGGATTTAAGCAGCCCCAGAACCTGTGACAGGGCAGCAAAATGACCTCCTGGTCCCTGGAGTCACAGACCAGTTCTCTATTTGCTTGGCTTAATTGCTTCTCTAAAATAAGAGCTGCTGCCTGCTTTTGTTGCTTAAAGATTATGTGATATGTTCAAATTCGCACTCAACTCATGTGAAGTTTTGATCTTATTGTGATAAGATGAAGTTTGGATATTCAAATAGACTTCTATAAGAGAAATCGAGAGCAACGACTGAGAACAAGGTTTTGGTTTCTCTTTTTCAAGTAGAGAATAATAGTCCACTGTGGGTCTTTTTTGTCCTTACTGTTTTGAAAGTTGCACATCTCTGTAGGTGTTTGATACTTGAGTAAAATCTCTCTGAATAAAGTACCACTTAGAGGTTGTGAAGTTCCAGCCCTCTGTGTGGAAGGTTGCATTTCAGGGGTAATCAATTTTATTAATCCCATTTTAATGCAGAGGTGCACAAAACGCTAATAAAGATTGATCTCCACCTCGGTGAGGCTGAATGCTGCACAGTACATATGTTGCTCATTAGGTGCCAGAATTAAGACCAACAAACCATCAAACTGTCTTCCTAAGGGGACAAACTTCTCTAGTGGCAAAGCTGGGTTAGGGGTGCTCCTCCCTTCTCAGGCATCAGTTCCCCTCTCCTACTGAAGTTTGCTGCTCCCACGTGTCTACTAATCCACCTGTTTTAGTCTCCAGTGGACTAAAGGAATGGTTGGGACTAGAAAGCAACCCTTTGTTGTTGTTGTTGGTTTGGTTTTTTCCTAGTTACTTTTTAAGCTGAAATCTTTTCTTGATGTGGATGGCACAAAGGACTGGCTGAAATGGGGAATGAGTCATGGTAGGATATATGGGAACCTTGTGAACTGGGTAGGCAAAAATTTGAAGTGGAAGCATGCTCTGATGGAATTACTGACGCTAAGTATGGGTTTTGATTTAAGGTTTTTGCTTGTATTGTAATGGATGCTATCAGTTCATCTGGACAAATGTTGTCCCACTGAGGTTGATTTAAGCCTGAAATCACCCCACTGAATAGGAGCACCTGTCTGCAAGAGGAATTTACTGTACTGTGAAAAAGAGTGTGAAGGTACAGAGGGCAAACTATGCTGCACCAGCTTTCTTTGCAGATATCTGTGAAGCACAGCTTGATTCACATTCGAAGCAGAGTGAAATATCATCTGCAGAGACAAGCACTGGATGAATTAACATGAAATAGCTAGGATGCTGTAAATTCATACACCAGCCTGCTGCCAATGCAGGCAAGGTCTCAAGAACTCCACTTGTGCAAAAATAGTACATGGGAGATCAGAATCATATCACAGGAATTGCCCTTTCCAAAATGGTACCTGCAATAACATATGATATAATGAAGGTGCAATGAATTTTCCTAGCTGACAGTATTAAAAATAACAACGCACTGCTCAACTCTAGGACTGCTTTCCACAGTAATGTCAACAAAGAAGCTGAGATAATTTCCCCCTGTTGACTTATTTTTTCCAGCTAGATCAGTGAGCTCATCAGCTCCCATCTTCTGACAAGCCAAGTGAAACTGCTAATCTGGACTCCCTTTGTCCCGAGAGTTGCAATTAACCAGTTGTTGCCTAAATACCCCACCTGCCTCATGGGGCCTCTCCCAGCAGGGATGATTTCAATTTGGAACATACAGCAAGTTAAAAGTGCTACTGAATATGACAGGCAGAGCAAGAATATTTGCAACCAGCTGCACCAAACATCTGGCTTCATACCCTATTCTCACTAAAATAATAAAATACTACAGCTAAACGAGCTCCTTCAGCATGCATACGGAATCAGCACCCAGCCTAATTTATACAACACTTTTCACTGAGTGGAAAACAATTTACTGGCATAGGTTGAGCCAACCAGTTAAACCGTCATTACCACGCTGTTGCAACAAACTGTGGGTTGCTCTAAGCAATGTCCACCTTTGTAGTCCATAAATGGTGCTGCAACACTACAGTTTTGCTGTGTGAATGTCAGACCTCATAGACGGTACCCATCACTGGACATCCCACAGTGTGCAGACTTATCTGTCCCAAACATTTCTGCTGAGCTGAGAAAATGCACTCTGAATCCTACTTGCTTTTCCTACACTTGCCTGGGTGTTTCTGGGAGCCCAGTTCACAGTGTAGAGTAAAATCCTATAGGACACTGACATCCTATAAGGTACTCATCTGATCAGCTGTGTTTCCAGGCAGCAGTGTTCATCTCGGCAGGATCGTGGCAAGGGGACTGCAGGCTGCAGACAGTTAAGGAGACTTAAATGCATCCTCATTTGCAATGTGATTGAAGTCCCGACTACCCAAGCGCAGCCTAACTTCATTTCATACTTCCAAGCACAGGTTCAAAGGCCAAGTAAGCCTGAATGCTATGTGGAGGCATGGTACATGGATCAAGAAGAACACATGAAGAACAATATGGGATGGAATGTAGTGGTATAAGCATAGGCTGTACATTTTGCAGTGCTTTATTTACCTCCTGACATGGAGACCCTACATGTCTGTATTGTAACTGAATTACAGGTATGACAACATACCTAAAAATATGATGGCAATACTGTAGAGTAGGTTCAGTATTTGCAATTATAGTTTTAAAGACTAATAAATACCCTGGCTGCAGATATTAACATCTGACTTTGTATCTTCCCAAAAGGGGAACATACTGAAATTAGGTATGCCAGTCTATTAGGCTTCTAGACATGATACCATTAGATCAGTCTTTGGTTTTGCTTTACATTTGAGTATTAGACATTCACCCTCAAGTGTCAGGCTGATCTCTCCAACCTGTTTACAACAGGTTTGATGTTTATTGATGTTTAAACTGGTCAGAAAGCCCCAGGCATGCCCATGTATTCCTCAACTTACTACCAGCATCAAAAACACAGCGAATTGGCACATTCACACCAGATAAAAATCTGCCACAGTCTCTGGAGAGAGAGTTGTGTTTTGTGCTGTATTCACTTGGCAACAAAATAAGAGAAACCAAAATGTTTATTAATATGGTCTCAGAATCTGCTGTGTTTCACAGCTGTGGGCGGCTGTGCCCACAGAAGCGCACCGCTGAAGAGAGAAGTGTCCCTGTGCAACACACTGTATTGGCTGGTGCGCGCAGAGAAGAAATCTTCAGCTGGTGCTCAGAGCTCCATGCTGTGAGACCACAATGATATTTTCAGTTGAAGATCCTGCAGAAAGACTCTCCGGGCCATTAAGCCTGTGCTCAAATTGCTTAATGCACAGTCAAGAAAATGGGGTATGTCTGGAAACCCAGGAAACGGTTGATACTTCATTTAGCTGTGTAGCACTCCCAAGCACTGCTCAAAAGGGGACCAGGTTCCTCATCGGACTTGGACAGATCTGCTGTACTGGAGTAATTTTGATCCCAGTCTTCTATCAATGATTGTCTCCCATAATATCCTATATTTTCTACATGTCTAAACTTAACTTTTGCAAATGCAGCACAGGTTCACTCTGTTCTCCTGTGAAACAGTCTGTTTTGGTCAGGTGTAGCCCTCTCTGAGTTATACTACAAAGCACACATTTGCACAAAGAAGGCACTGACAAACAGAAATCACCCTCACACTCCAGGTCTCACTCTAAATGGTTAGGAGACAGTAAGGGATGCTTGGGGTACATGATGTACCCCAAATATAAACTCCATAGTACTACTTTTTTGTGTGGCAAACAAGCAACAATAAGCCAATGTTTTAGAAAATGGTACAAGTCACAAGATAATTTTAAAAGCATGATCTACATATTACTATTGAAATTAAAACCATGCTACACACAAATCCCTAGCTTTGAAGAAATATATACACATACACAAGACACATGTAGATTTTTACCTATGTAAGGGAAAAAGAAACAATGAGAATGAGAAGTATTTTAATTAAGCGAAATTAAACAATGTCTCAGTAGTCATAGTCCTAGACTTCACCAAAGTCCCTAATCAGAAATGGTAGTAACATGGTTCACCACTTTTTATTTTTGCAGTATGTCTATTTTAAAGCTATTCACTGAGAAAAAATGTTGCTACTTAATATTTTTTTAAAGCATACCAGATTCTGTTTAAACTAACAGCTGCTTATTATAATGAATATATGTGTAATTCAGCAGTTATGTGGTTAATCCTGAATAGTTCCATTGATTTCAATAGAATAAAAACTACTGATTTAGGCTTTGGGAAAATGATGGATTTTTTTCCTTATATCACCTTTATTTACTATTGAACCAATATAATATTTGCAATTTTCTTGTTACAGTGATAGCAAGAACGTCAGATAAACACATTTCAAAAAGAGAAATACATTTGAGAGAAAACCTGAGTGGCTCTTGTATTTTGAGAAAGGCAGATAAGCAAAGTAAGTTATAGTTCAAATCTACTTTTATATATAAAGCAAATATTTAATTCTACTTAAGCATCAGCAAAGGCTTGTTTTGATGTTTAAATAGCAGGCTGTCAGCTCTGTTTAAACGTGTGACTTGCTTTCCTCTGTTTTCACTAAAGACCTGGCAAAAGTTAAAAGTCATATTTTGTTCAGTGCAACAGAAGGAGTTGAGCATTAGCAAAATTTGGTTTTAGCTGCTGAAATAGTTGTCTGCATGGGACACTCCCCTACTGACTACCCAGACCTCATGCAGATCCAAACTGAAAGCATTTGAGTTGAACCTGTGTCATATGTGTAACTTTGTGCTTCTGGGACAAACAGCAGGGGAGTGTCTGACTCTGGCTGGCCTTCAAAGGGTCTCCCTGCCCCAAAGTCCCACGCTCCTCCCAGGAACGCCTCTTCATCCTCTTTAGCTCAGAAACATCAGAAAATCCCCCAGGAAGCACAATGCCCTGCCTAAGCTGTTATTTGAAGAGACAAGGAGAAAGGCACATGGAGGATGCCAAGAGGAGGAGGGCAGAGGTCTGGAGATGCTCACCACCACTGCTGGCATGGGGGGCAGACCCTGGGGTGTGTGGAGGGAGCCAGGACCACCCTCTGCACCAGGTAGGCTGTACAGGATGGGAGAGTTCAATGCCAGGATAGTAAAGGAATGACAGATGTGGCTTGCAAGATGAATTCCCCCATGATGTACCTCAAGCCTCACTAGTCAAGGAAGTGGTTAGATGTGGAGTTAGCGCGTTAATTGCAAACTGATATTCTTCATTAAGGGAGTTTTTGACGGATTTTATGCATGCTGTGTAAAAGATGTACTTAAAAGCGAAAGCCTTCTGCAATCACCTGTGAAAGGTTAATGTTTACCATGTTAGGGAACAGTCAAGTGACATACAGCTCCTGAAGATGGAGTAAGATGCAGTGAGGACATCTGGGGCAAATTTGTGTTTTAAATCTGCTTTAAATTTCTAAGCCCACAAGCTAAAATATAATTTGCTTCTAGGAGTGTTGTCCTAGTGGAATATGGGCCAGTGGAATATGGATTTGTTTACCATACTTCAAATTCTCCTTTTCTGGTGAGAAAGCTGCAACAAAAACATCTCAGGCATACCCTTAAATTCTCCTATTTAAGCAATGTTTGCCACTACTCTTACTGATAATATATAGATCAGCCATATGTGAAACACAATGTTCAGAAAGTTGCAAAAATTTAGTTAAAGCATGCTCAACCTAGTATTTTTACTGATTTAAAAAAAAAATAAAATTACAAGTTTGAACTCAACGTGGGCTCTCCACAAAGCATCCAGACATATTTCAATTTTATTTAATCCACTTCTGGATTAAATCGTCCTCTGCCAGAGGTTTCATTACCTGAAAATGGCTGGTCCCCTCTCTGCCACAGATGCCTCTGGGCTATTGCCTATTTAGAGGATGTAATTTAGTTGTAGCCCAAAACATATATAAACCTAAAACACAGTCTCATCAGTTCCTGCTGATGTTCTCCAGGTCTTCATTGACAGGTCCAGTATGCAAAGTATACCACAAACATATACATACACACACATACATAGAGAGATAGGAAAAAGATTTTTTTCTCTAAGCTCTGGACTTCCAGTATATTCTCACATATTTGAAAGTCTCTCTTGAGGGACTTCACTACTCGAAGAAAATCAGGATGCCAAACTCTCAGTACCTGTGACTGTTTGGGACATCTCTGAAAAAGCCCTCCATTAAACCATTGCATGCACCGAGTTCTCTGCAGTTAAAGAATGCAGACAGTAACATTGCAACAGCTCTCTGATACTCTTTGCATAAATGAATGCACAATAAACATGCTGTACCACCTGTAACACAATTTCCATATGAAACAAATGTACATTGGAGCATCACCAGTAAAGAGGAAATGGCCAATCTTATCTAATGACTGCACAGCACTTGATTTCAGTATGAAGTAATTCTTTGGACTCCTCTTTTCCAGAAAGCATTGTAAATGATCTGAGTCATCGCCAGTCTTTGGAAGCCAAGAAACACGTTATGTGTGCAAGGATTTCACTGGGCTTTGTGATGCTGAGGGGGGAACATGGACACATGTTGGCTGTGTGTCACATGTGCACTGCTCAGGAAAGGGCTGGTACAAATGTGTGAAACACTCTGCCCATCACTTGTATTTCAAGCCTATTTCCTTTCCATCTTGGTGTTTGGGTTCCTCGAGGGGCTTGAAACATCATCTTTCAGCAGGAAAACTGGAATGAAGGAGACCAGCAGGTGAACAAGGTGATTAATCACCTCCCCTTTGGGTGGAAAACTCTTTAACTTTGGTGAGAGGACTCAATGTTACAGAGGGAGGGGTGTTCTAGGGGTCTACTTCTGCTCTTCCCTGTGAGGAACAGAAATGGTGGATAATGCTTGACGGGCTGGAGAAGACGCAATGCTGCTTAGAGATGTCAGGAAGAGACTGAGGACTGCAAAAGGAGAGGAAAAAGGCACGACAAGAAAAGTGACATGCCTGGGATTCTGCCTGGGGTATGTAAAACCAGGTAACTTACTCATTTCTTAGAAGAGGGTTGAAAGAAACAAACCACAAAATGTTTTAGGACTATAACTGAGTTGGGCACGGTTGAACTGGGAAAGCTGAGCATATGGAGTGACAAAAAACCGAGTGTACTTCCAGGGCACTCTTGGAGTGCTTTGGCAGTGTGAAAAAAGTAAAGGATGAATGGTGGAAATCACTGGGAAATCTGAAACAGCTGAAATACAACTGCAGGGTATAGTGGGGATCTATTTGAGAGCCAAGCAAGTTATTGAAGAATACAGGGAAAATGGTAGGAGCAATGGGCCCTGCTGTGGCTGAGAAGAGAGGAGGACAGAGAAATTTAGAAGAAATCAAAACAAAATGTCAGAGGGACACACTGACAGGAGTGGAGGAAACAGGACAAAAAATAGAGGAAGCTTAGGGTGACCAAAAGATGCTGAGAGTTGTGCTGGCACTGGGAAGGACATGCCGTGGCCTGGAGCAGGAAGATGCGTGGAGGAGACTGCGAGGGATTGCAAAAGAGATGGATGAGATGGGGCAAAGGGACATGGGGGCAGCAATCTGAGGCAGCCACCTGAGGATGTGCTTCTACCTAGCACAAAAAGGGAGCAGATGGGCAGTTGGACAGAGAAAGTGAGAAAGCTTAGCTCAGGGAATAAAGAAACAGAGACACTCAGTAACCTTCACATTTTTATTAACTGACAGCAGGAAAATCAGTGGGAAAGTGCTATACAAAGTCAAACACCTGGATGTGTGTGCTACCTCTGTGTGTGGACTGAAGGGTACCGGGGAGACCTGGGGAAGGGCTGGTTCTCTCTCTTTAAAACTCACTATACGCAACCACTGTTGACTCTTCAGCTTTACTGAATATAGCTAACACTTGGATACTTGATAGGGAGGATAATGAATGCTTTTCGGGTGTATAAATTTGGCACATGTTGCAATTCCCACCAGCAAGTTCTTCCAGAAAACAAGAGGAATCCAGGCCATGTGCCTTGCTGGCACTAAAGTGCAACTCCAGTGGGACACCTACACTGGCATGTGCTGGCCCAAGTACCCTCATCCTCTCAGGGGTTTTGTGCTGGTTGTTAGCAGCCCTGCTTGGCTTAGCTGCCTGTTGCCTTCGTGGTCTCTCACTTGCCCTCCTGTGCTTTTCACCCCTATCATCAGACATATTGACCTCCCCTTTTTTTTCTTTCCTAACTTTTTCCTTCTGACCCTCTTTCCCAGCTGTCTCTGACCTCACATCCCGTCCGTGCTGCTCCCACTTTTTGCATCTGTAGAGGCCTTGTACAGGTTTCTCAGCTCACTCCTTCATCAGCACTGCTCTCCCCCAGGCAAGCCACATGGAAAGTGTGCATCCAACAAATCTGTGCTTCTCAGAGGGGATCAGAACTTCTCTGCATCTGTGAGGTGCTACTATGAGCCATGGTACCTCCAGGTACCTCCCAAAGTGTTCTGCACCTCACCTGCTCCTGTGCTTCCTCTTGTAAATCTCCTTCTTCCTCTGACTTAGCTTCATTTGTGACTGAACCTAAACAGGACCCTGCCTGGTTCCTGCCTGACATTTCCACCTGCTCCTTCCCAGTCATCCCTTCCTGACCTCTCTGCTGATGGCTTTCCCTTTCTCTCTTTCAAGAAAGGGCATGTTGCCAGGGTGGGATGTGATGGGAGAATGGAGAGAGAGGTGGTAAGATGATGTTTTTAATTCGTCCCTGTTTTGCTGAGTTTCACACAGGGCTGGCTATGATTTCCTTTTACAGCATGATACAGGCTCAAGCCACTCTCATAATTTCTACCTGGTTTTCCCCTGCCAGCATCGGAGGCTAAATATAAGCTCGTGGAGCTGGCCCTGTGTCCCTGCCCATATCTGGCAGTGCCTGGCATTCCACCACGATTTCACAGAGCCGATGCTTTTCACGAACTTGGCAGCTGAAGAGAGCCACTTCTCCCTGAATAAGCTGTATTTGCTTCTGAAGGAGTAGGAAACACATTGCTAGTTTTCTCTTCAGAGCAAAGTGCTATGTTGCAATTTTCTTTTGAGTGCCTAGGTTCCACTCCACCTTGGGAAGAAAAAAAGTCACGCCAAAAACTTGTTCAGACAATGCTGCTTGTTGTTCAATGGTTTGTTTGGTAACACTGTGGTGTTTTTTCAGGAAACTGGTATTTTTAATGAATTGGCAGTTATTAAACAGTGTTTCATGCGCAAGGGAAACTTATGAATATGTTAGCATCTGTGCCAGACCAAACATCTGTAGTTTTTTATGAAGCTGGCAACAGGAAATCAGAATTTTAATTCTGTTTTTCAGATGACACTATTAATCTGCTATTTTAAATTCAACCAAGTTGTAGAATTTATTTTTTTGGCTCTTAGGGTCAAAAATGAATAGCCCTAGTTCAGGAAAGTATTCCACGTGAACTAGACATGTAAGCAAACTTGTCCTTAAATTACTTGTTTGCACACTGGTAAATGTGGATGGTAGTTTTAAAAAACCACAGAGGCATATATCTAATTCAAAATACATCCAGATGAATGGTGGGAGCCTGCCAGTTTTCCAGGTTTTAGGCTTTATTTTCACATTAGAAGTACCTGTATAAATCCAGAGCTGAGGACTAACAGTTCTTAGTTTGATGTGACAAAACATCCCCAGAGCCTGCTCTCCTCTGGCACTTCAGCCCCATCTCAGCCCCTCTACGGGGGCTCAGGCCAGCCCCAGGTATGGCCTCCCACCCGGCTCTCACAGCTGGACCTCCAGTCACCAAAGGGGACCTTTACTTTTTTGGTATCTACTGGGGAAGGACGTCTCTGGCAACATCTCTCCTGGCTTCTAATTTTTGCCACTCATGCAGCAACCAGTGAGGGTGAAAATAAACCTGCCACAACATAAAAACCATCACAGTAGTGATATACTCACACTACATAGAGACACCTTTTGTGAGCTGGGTTACAGTAACCTACCTTAATTAAAAAGTAAAGTACATTAGAATAAACTACCATGAAGGTGATTAAAACCAAAGCACAAAGTGTTTAAACTGTTATGTCATATTTAACAGGTGGGGTAGGCAAAAGATATTCCTGCCTACACTTACACAGCCTGAGCTTAAGACTGCAATTCATGGTAATTTAGATCTTTATATTGTCCTGTTGATGCAAAAGCTAAGGATTCAACATCTACAGAGGCTGGTACTCTTCAGTATAGCTTGTTCTTGGCAATAAGCTGATGCAGAAGGGATGTCACAGAAAACAGGATGAATGAAAGCACCTTGCCTGGACTACTTTGCAGACATGCTGCCTATATCAGAATGGGCTTATGACTGGACAAACTATTCAGAAAGTAATTATTGAAAATATTAAAAAGTTGATAATTGTGATGCCTAAAGGTGTGATTTAATGTAATTTTAGAAGGTTTTAAAATCATGTAGTCTCTGTTCAGTAGCTCTGATCTTAAGTCTGAATATTAAAGTGCCTTTCTCATGGGTTTCAGGCCTTGTCAAGGCCAAGCTCTTTTTCAGCAGACACCTGCAAGATAACAGAAGACAAACAACAGGAGAAGGCCCAATCTGCCCCCCCCCCCCCATGAAGAAGGGGCAGATTGGCAGGACTTTTGGGTGGGCATTAAAGAGAAATGAAAGTTCTGATTGGATGTTATTGAGGGGTATAAAACCCTGTAACTTCCTGACCATGGGGTCAATCCTTGGGGTCAGACCCCTTTGGGTTTGATCGTGGAAGCTTCTTCTAATAAAACCCTATATCTTTCTCCATTAACTTGTCTTCAGTGTGTCTCTCTTCACAGGGGTACGCGATCTAAGGCATCAATTGCAAAACATTGCTGACTAACTGCAGTTAATACACTTCGTAAGTGCAGTGATGGTCTCCAGATAAACTTACTGTGGAGGAGAAATGGTGTGATATAAACAAGCTATAATACAGCAAGGACAAGGGCAAACTTCTACACGTTGTTTGGAATAAATGACTGTAAAAACAGGGTAGAAAAAGACATGAAGAATCTGTGAATTGCCATGTGCCACCAACCAAATGCCAACCATTTCATACTGCTGAGAAAAAATGAACGTCATATGGCGATGTATGAACATCAGTGCCATATGCAAGATGTGCAAAATCATCCTCCTACTCCACTTGCTGCTGAAAGCCTCAGCCTGAATCCTGTGCCCAGATTTAGGCACCACACTCCACGAAGATGTGGAATGGTCAAAAGCAAGATTGCCAAAAGTCTGGTAAACACAGTCTGAGGAAACATGGGATGAAAGGGAAGAGGACTGGGCAAGTGAGAGTGGTCCCAAATATGCAAAGAAAAAGAAATTGTTTTCCAGATGCAGAGAGTAAACAAGGAGGACAGCTGAGTTGCAAAAGGGGAATTCAGGTTAGACATGATACAAATGCTGTAGCGGTAGTGCAGTGAAACACAGGAGGAAGCAGTCCAAGGAGGAGACAAAGTGCATGACAAAAAGGATCTGTTATGAAAGATGTAACCTCGTCCTGTGTCAGAGTGCAGATGATGTCTGGAGAGTGTCCCCTGCCACGCCTCTGCAACAGTGATGAAAAGTTAAAAATTCTCAGCTGCTATAAACCGGGGAAACTTCACTAATGATGTATACCAGTAAGGGGGCCTTGCCTGAAATGTGTCCACTGTAATAATTTTTTCTATCTAATTTTTGCTTTTAGCCATGAGATTATGAGTAACAGATACAGGGTTACATCATTAGCCAGAAATCCTTTAGCTTTCTAAAGGTCAGTTAATCTATGATCTAATCTGATGGTCACTGAAATTAAATGGAAGCAGTTCAGCAGGCTATAAGGGAGGGTGGTTGGTGTCTCTAGCCTTCAGTTACCTTGACTTAAAATGTCCTTTATAAGCAAAACAATATATAGGTATGAAATACATTTTGAAATGCATGCTGAATCTTTCCATTGTACTGCAGCAAAGAAAAAAAAAAGCAACACTGCCTTTCTAGCTATTTGCCAGTTTAAAACAGTTCTCATTAAAAACTCCAAAATGTCTTCAGTGCCTTCTGTTCACCTGTTGCTATTCCCATCCCTTGGGAGATTTTATGCAGCTGGGGAAGCAAGCAAGATTCACATAAACTTGGCTTCTCTAACTTGACCAGTGAGAGCTAAGCTGCCCTTTTAGGAGTGGAATACTTCAAACAAGCAAGACAAAAAAACCCAACAAAAACCAACCACACACACACAAAAAAACCAGAAAAAAAAAAGGAAAAGAAAAGCAGAGGGGGCTATACAGCTTGGCACTTAAAGGAGAATGAAAATAGAAACCTAAAACTTTCCATAGTTATCTGTAAGTCTTTGAGGATGTCAAGTCTCAGCATCATCACTATTAGTAAATTAAAGATCGGAAAGCTTGTCCCCATGAGCAGATACTTTGATGCCTATAAAAGCTAATATTTCATATTTTTGAGTCACTTTTCCCCATGTACTTTCATTTCATATGGCTGGACTTTAGACTTCTTTTCTGCTACTCTTCTAACACATTTGGAAACCCCCTCCTGTGTAACGTTACATGTAATATACACCACTTAGTCCGAGGAATTGAGTGTTATAATACATGCACAGGCATAAAAACCCACCAAAGAAACCGAAGATTCAGATCAGAAAGAAATCCTTCTTTCAACTCTGATTTTCTCATGCTGCATTTCCTCTAGATTACAATATAGTTTAATTTTCATGGCTGTCATCTGAAAATGAGAGTTGATGTAACATAGCTGAATGCTCTTTGTCACTGAATATATTCTGTACTTTAACTGGTAGCATGATGCACTGAAGCATAGTCTTTAATTAAAGTGCAACAATACCACAGTGCAACAGTATCACAGTACCGGCATGGCATAGGACCCCGGTGCTGGATGTAAAAATAACTGTGCTCAAAACATGTCACATCACTACACGATGTAACTAAGTCAGTGGAGACATTCTTACACTTGCAACCTGAAGTATTACTGAGCACTGATTTTCAGCTGGTGAAGCTGTGATCAAATCAATGCATGTATTATTCTCCACAAATGAATAATGGCATGAACAAGGACATATTAAACACCTACGGTGCACAAAGCTTTTCACACTGGTTATGAACCAAACACAAACAAAGAGGCTGTGAACTCTCCAGAGCTCTCGATTTGTCTCCCGTGAAGTTCTCCCTGTTTGGGTACAATGTGCTGCAACCCCAAAAATGCCCTCATGCTAACAGGAGAGGGCACTGACTTCAGTTTGGGAGCAAGATGATCACCTTTCTCTCTTCCTCTTTCCTACCCTTGAGGAAAACAAAACAAATTGAAACCACTTGGTACCCCACAGTGAGTGAAGGTAGTACAAAAACAAGGGTGATGAAGATGCCTCTGCTGGCAAGAGAGCCAGGGAGCAGCCGACACTGCTTCCCTCCATAACCCTCTGTCCCCTCTGTCGTGGGATGTGCTGCCACTGACCAGGAAATTCCTTTCCTGACCGAGGGTGTCAAAGCTCTCTCCCTCAGGGCTGTGAAACCCTCCCTACACTCGCTCAGCCAACACAGGGACTCCTGCAGAAACACAACCCAGAAACAACCACCGCCCTCATCCCACAGACAGATGCCTGCCAAGCCAGGAAGCACTGCTTTCCTCTCCGAAGGAATCAGCACTCTCTAAATGCCCAATGGGAGCAGTCTCGTTGGTTTGTCAGCACAGCTGATGCTGTCAGTGTTGCATGAGGACCACTGAAAAGTTCTCCCTCCAAAACCAGAATCAAACATCCACAGAGAACAGCAGCTGTGCTCCCCCTCTACACAAAGCATGGCATTCACACATCCTTGTTCCTTGCTACTCAGGCTCTGCATCCTACGGCAGGGTACTATGCCATACCAGAGCCTCTGGCATGATTTTAACATACCAGCACTGTAAAAACAGTTTAGGAAAAGAGGCAGTGTGGATTTGGCATGGGGCAGCGCCGCAGGGATGAGGCAACGGTGAACCATGCAGTGATGCTTCTCTGCTTGCTGAGAAATATGTCAGGGAGGCACAAACACACAAAAGAGAGAGAGGAGATAGGCGATAGTTACCTAACATGACGAAGGGGATTCCCAGGAAGGTGGAATTGTATTTCCCACCAGTGAGATTGATGATCCCAGCTGCAGTCAGGGTGGCAAGGGTCACAGTCAGCAATCCCAGCAGGCCAAGCCAGGGTTTGCTGCGGACACAATCCTGCATGGAGCAGCAGAGAATGGCCAAGGTGACCACAAGGACCAAGCTTGTGATCAGGTAGCGTTCTGATACCCTGCTCGTCTTCTGGAAATCCTCCTTCAGTGAAGAAGAAGTGAAAGGATACATTTTGACTTTCCTGTTGGATTTCTGGAAAAGTTCAACAGTGTCACAAAAAATGGATTCCCACTTCTCTGCCACCATGTCATTCAAGGAGTTGATTGCCTGCAAGTAGTAGGTGAGCTGAATGGCTTCCGCAGACTTCACCCGGTCCTTGCTGTGCACAGTAACCCCACCGAGCTGATGCCCATTATACACTTCCCTGCCATCCTTTAAGTGAGTAATTGGATAAGTGATTGCAAAATTAGTTCGATTAGAAGAACGAGCAGCCTTTAATTCCTCCAGTACATGCACTATGTCGTCCACTATGCATGTCTTGTCATTGTTCAGGATACATATATGGGCAAACGTGTAATTGAAACCAGGTCTTTGAACTTGGATCCTGGTCACTGCAGAGTGCAACTACAAGGGAAAGAGAAATCACACACGTTATTCATCAGTTCATCTTGCACAGTAGCAGCCAGAACAACAGCAGCTCCTCATCGCCGTCCCTGTCCTACTTGATCTAAGCAACAACAACAACAGAAGTTCTGGTGACAGCGGGATTAATAGTACACTCATTGCAAAAAAAAGGAAACATGCATCAAAACAGCAGTATTATTCCCTTATGTCCTTTGCTGGTAACTGTATTGTGCTGCTGTATTGTGACTTGCATCTGTGCCATGTGCACCTGCTGTTTGGCCTTTCTGAATACGCAAACTCAAAAGGTCCAGACCTCCACTTTCAAGTGCTCTGGGACAACAAAAGAGAGATCTACAGATCAATCATATCCAGGGACATGGTTGTGCTCAGGACTGCCCAATCACTCTCTCAAAGATGAAACTGAGGTACAGAAGGCAGAAGAGCAACATCACCAGGTGTGCGTCCTGTGCAGGATGCACTAGCAGCCTGGCAGTGGCAGGGGACTAGCACTCAGAGTAAAGGCCTCAGCTGCATGTCCTATGTATGGAGACTGTTGGCACAGCAGGAAAAAGATAGCTGGCAATAACTAATTTGCCCTCTTTCCCCCTCTCTCTTTCCCCCATCAAATCCTCAGTAAGTGTGAGAGCAGGAAGCAATGGTAGAGAAGTCCTGTTGATTAGCGAGGGCCCCTTAACTTCAGGGTCTATAGGTTATTAGGTCCAGCAGCTCTTAGTGCAGCCTCCTTTGTAAGTTGTTTTACATGCTTCTGAAATTTGCCATGCCTAAGCTCTGACCCCAAAAGCATTCAGTTATTTTTGAGCATCAGAAAGACAGAAAAATCATCATCTCTTCTTGAAAAAATACAGAAAACACTTTCAACCTTTTCTGAATCCATTTCAGTCAACAAAGAAGAAACAAGAAATCTAAATGATGGCAAGGGAATAGCCCTAAAAGGCTGAGGTTGCAATAGTTTTCAAAAGCAAAATATTGAGTTTGTTAATGTTTGGAGCCTTAGCAAAGTACAAGCTGGTTTTCAGCAAATTTTTTCTTGTAAACTGGGAAAACCTCATTCACCACCATCACCATTTAGCTCTCTCTGTGCCAGCCACCCTAGCTGTGCAGAGAGTTCCAAGACTTTCCATAAGGATGCTGCTGAGGCCAGCACAACATTACCCATCGCCTGACATCTGAGAATTCTTTCCCTGTGGCTGTGATGTCCTTCATGGTGGGTAGCCATGAAGTTCAGGAAGGGGGTCCCTCTGCTCTTTTCTAGTTGTAACAGGGAGTACCAAGTAACCCAAACGTCGGGGCCCCCTGCACACTGCTGTGTATGTGCTTTGTGCATGGCTCGGTGAGAGATGTGACCTCTCAAGTCTGCGCAGGGACAATGCAGAGGGGCACATGCCCCTTGTGCTGTGTTGTTGCAATGACCCTGTGGATATGGCAGTCTGCACAACTGCTGTGAGGAGAACAAATAACTGGATCTGTTCTGAGGAACTGTATGGATTTATCCTTTGGTCCCTTTCACATCGAGGGAAATGATGCACAGTTGCATTGCAAAAGTGTGGTGATAGAAGCACAACTTCTAAAAGAAAAGAAAAACCCCTTCTTCACCTGCAAAGTGGAGAGATAGTTCTTCCAGGGAGCTGAATAGCCAGATCAACGAGGACTCTAATTTCTTTTCCCCAGAGAGGGAAATAGTTATTTTGTGCCTTCAGATTTTGAGCAAGAGACAGAGAACTGGCTACGGGAATGAGATTCCTTTTTTTTTTCTACTTGCACATGCTGTTTTTCATTGTAATTCAAAGAGGGCAGGAGACTCTTCCCCCCAGTAAAGAGGCTGGGAATATTTAATGGAACTGGCTCCTTTCTGATGACTAATATTGTTTAAAAAAATAGAAGATAGCATATATGAGAGCAGTAGAACTTATACACTCATCTGGTGGCAATGGACAAAAATGTCTAATAATCATGGCTAAACTGCTGCATCTGTTGAAACTAAATAGTCAGTCATAGTGACTATTTTGTGGTATTTGAGACCTAGTTGCAGAACTGCCCCTCCTATCATTTATATTGTACTATCAATCTGATTGTTTTGTGATTACATTGCACAGTCTGTGATGGGTAGATTACAACATTCCTGTATTCCCAGCTTTTTTCTCCAGCATCTTAGGGGTGTATGTTTCCACATTTGAGTAGTTTTTATGTTTTTGACGAAAATAACAGTTCAATACTGGCGTTAGGAAGATAAGTCTGAGAAATGAATTGAACTAACAAATCTTTCCACAATACTGTGAGAACATGATACATGGCTATGGTGAGGGGCAAAATTTTCCATTGTAGTGGGAGAAAAGATAACTGTCCATGCAACAGACTAGGGTCTTCTGCACAACTTTCTTATAAAACAAAACAAACAAAGAGATTTGCAGGAACATACCAAAGAAATGAACTTAATATGGGGAATTCTTCCTGTCTTTCCAGCTTGGGGCTGCAAAGCTCTGCTATGAAAGAGATGTTATGGGGTACAAATTCAAATGCATGTCATTACAGTTTGGGGAAAATGCTTTGATTTACTGAATCAAAGACAGCTATCTGATTTTAATTTTTTTACAATGGGAGCTACTGTATGGTTTTCATTGACAACAGTTACAAAATCAGACATCCTATAAAGAAGTGCAGCTGAGGGCAACGAGAAGGATAGAAGGAATTTCCTGCCTTTATTAGATTCACAATACAACTCCTTCAGAAAGGATCCAATGGAGCGACACAATGCAGAAGAAAATAAACTGACATGCAACTTCTATCAAACTGTGTGTGTTGCTATTTACCCACCCTGCCTTTTTGGCACCACAGCTGCATTTGCTTCCTGCTACATCTGAAGCACTTTCTTTTAATATTTAGGTTATAAAATAACCTCATCTGTCTCAGCTGCTACTTCATCTTTAGTGAAAGGCTGGAACCTGAATGTCATATTTAACATACTCCTTTCCTCTTGGCAATGATCATTTCATACTCAGGCACTCATTCTGTGGCAGTGGCCTGGTGCTTTCTGCGAGACTGTGCTGGACTGGACAGGGCACTGCTTGGGGGGAACCTGCCCATTGCACCTCCCAGTGATGGGGCTTCAGGGAGGAGAGGGAAGCAGGCAGACAGCAATGTGTACTGGCACATCCTGGCTGTCCCAGAGCTGGCTGCCAGCTTGTGCAGTTTAGAGCAGCTATGAGATATATTCCGAGCCTTGCCAGTGGCCACAACGTTTGGTTCCAACTGGCAGCAAACAGCCAAAGAGGAGGAAAGCTTGCCATTCCTTCCATCCCAACAAAGTATCCTGAAAACGGCCCCAGAACGCCCAAGGATTTGGCTCTGGGAAGCCTGACAGACTTTTACCTCAAGACAAACACACCACTTTAACTGGACTTTGCTTTTTCAGACAAGATCCTAGAAAAAACCCTCTGCCACCTCAGTGCAGGGCAGGGCATGCAGCAGCAAGGCTGCAGGCTCTCTCCTCAATCTCTCTCCCACTGCTTGCCCATGGCCACCCATGCACCACAGGCCTGCTGCCTCTTCCCCGCCGAGAGCTGCAGTCCCACAGCAGTTTCCTTTCTGCTGCCATGCTGGGAATTCAGCTGAGGCCACACAGATTTTTCCACTTGCATTCAGAGTTCACTCTTACAACCCTGGGTGACAGGCTCACATAAGCAACAGAAGGTCCAAGAACTTACAAGGGCACATACATCCTGCTAGTTTAGGGGATGACACAGTCTGCAATTTGCCTTGCCTATGGTACACCAGGAGGTCCCCCAGGAAACTTCAATTTGTTAGCAGGACATAGTAAAGGCTCTTGTGAGATGGGGACAACATTAGCAATATGATAATGCATATTGCACTTCTCAGTGCAGGGGACTTTAATAGCAAGTAACCATACTCTAAATAAACCTGGCATCTAGTTCTGGGACGAACTACCGGATTCTCATTTATTCAGCTGTATTTTTATCCTTACTGATCCTATTAGGAGAAAGGAATAACAAAGGCTGAATGAATGTTTTTTCTTTTAAGGGAGACATGCACTGCTTGCTCATCACTCACAGCTTTTTCAGCTAGCTAGCAGTGCAAGGAACCAAACAGCAGTTTACTGCTGAGATGCCAGAGCCCTGCAGTATGAGAATGGCACAGCAATGCCTAAGTGCTCTTGCCACAGTGGCACACAGTCCCCAAAAGTGCTCAAGCACAAAACAGTAACTTTTACCTCCTCATTTCGTCATCGTTTAAACAGTGACCATCACTTTCCCTTCTCCTCTCCCTTCTGAAAATGATGCTTATGTGTGAACTGCACCACACCAGAGATTTCTAGAACAGTGTTTTCTCTTCCTTTAGCCTTTAGTCATAGGCATTTGGTAACATCTTGGTCTTGGCCTTTGCTTACTCTAAGTCCCACGCTCACTCAGTTATTTATTTTAGACAGAGAGGAAAGATGGCTTAAACTGAGAGATAAATCCCTTTCGGCAAATACCTCCTCACCAAACTACATTTAAGCCCATGGCACAGCTGACAGATGAGAGCTGGTGAAATTGCACTGCCCCAGCACCTGGTTCTGCCTGCAAGCCTAAGAGGGGATGCCAGGAAACAAAAGCTGAAATCCTTTTACTTATCCTGGGCTAAAACATCTTGCACCAGGGCCTCAGAGGTCTGTGGCTGCAAATTCTTCAAGCTGTTTTTGTCTGCCAGTCCTCCTACCTCTGCCACCAGCACAGGAAGGCAGGTGCTGCGAGCCAGAGCCCTCGTGTAGACTCAGTTTGGGTCTCACACTGGGCTCTGTGAGACAGTTCTCCACTGTACAGAGCTTGGCACAACTTTCAGCAGTGGCAACAAAGCTGAACCTGAAGGCAAAGGGGTTCTGCTTAGAGATGTATGGTCAGTACAGAAAGGAAATTTTTTTATTCCTAATTCCATGCAAAAGATGCAGGGAGCTACAAGAAGGGTTAAGAAAAACCTGTAATCCCTTTGTTTTGTTGAGAAATCTTTTCTTTAATTCATAAGTGAGCGGATATTACCAGAATTTTGTCAATTTAATCAGGTAACAAAAAAGTCTGCAGGCTCCCCGTGAAGGAAACAGATCCCATCTCAGCAGGGAGGGGTTAGAAACTGCTGATTCACCTGCAAAATGATCCAATCCCAGAAATCCTTTAAGTTCACATTACATAATCTCCTACCTCAATCAAAGCTATGGGTAAGGGGGATGAGGGACAAGGACCCAGTGATGGCCGCTGGTGTCCCACACAGGTCTCACCTTGCTGGTGGCACAGCTTTGCTCCTAGGGAAACCCCATGGTGACAGTGACATCAACAGGACCCTTCTATCTTTGCCAAGGTCCTATGCTCAGCTCATGAAAAGAAATCCTGACTCTCTTGGAAGCTGGATCAGTTGCAGCCATCATTTTTAATATTAGAGATGTGTACAACTACCTCCTGCTTACCATACATATCTCAAATATATGTTTGGTTTTGCTGCTGAGCGGTGACATGGGTGTTTCTATGGGACATCATTCATCGAAGGACTTGACTACACTTTGCTACTTGACAAACAGTCAATGAATGGCCAAAAAGACAAAACTAGCTAGGATATATGGATGTCCTCCTGTACTGCCAATGATCTGGCACACAAACACGTTTTATTCACAGGAGTATCATCTTTGCAATGCCCTATTACTTTGCTGTTGCTATTATATGACTATTTAGTCTTTCAGTCTACATCTGAGGGTTCAAATTAAATACTAGTTTCACTCATCAGTGTTGCTGCTCTTAGAACTTTTTTACTGACATTTTGACCAAGTCTGTTTTTTCTCTGAATCCTGGAGCCGGAAGTACTGTGATTTTTTTTTTAATGTCAGCTTTCTTTAAGGAAAGGAGAAATGTAAAGAAATGTCTGATCTCATGGCTATGGAGGAAAGCCTGAGAAGGTTTTGAACTCATCTATTACTGCTTAAAATCTCATCACTGCTTTGGATTCAAGACTGAAAAACTAGAAAGCAGGATGAAGACAATAATTTTAAATATAGGCTTCATTTTTATGTGAAGCTGGTTTACTCTTTTAGTTATTTCTACAGGTAACTTGTGCCAAGGAAAATGAAGAGAAGAAAAAGCCTTTAATGGATAGCTATAAATTTCTCCACTTTTTCTGTGATTTCAGTAATCTCTGGCATTTCATATCTTCGCAGTGTACTATTTTATTCACGTCAAGAGATGGCCTCAGTCAAAATGTAAAAAGGTTATGAAAGCGAAAAGACTTGCACAGCTTCCAGCTTAATTCACAAAAAAACCCACCACACTTTCTGCAGAAATGGGCAGAATTAAACCTTCAGAGTGCATTTTCATCAGAAGGTGCAGAGAGAGAAGGGAGCCTGATCAGGGCTGTGCCCTGCTGACCATGGATCCAGGGCAGGGATTCAAAGGGGGCTGGTGAGCAGTGGTCTCCTGGACCATGACAATCTAGCCAAGGGATGAAGAGTGTGCACACAGCCGATGGGGGAAGCCAATGGAACTTAATGGCTCAGGATAAACATAAGAAATCACAGCTGGAAAGCACACAGCGAGGATGGCAATGAGTAGCTGGGCTCTTTTTCTATCAGCCCGACAAATAGATTTCCTGAAGAGATGCTAAGATACTAATTATGCGTGGTATTTATTTTTGCAACTAATTTTTTTCAGCTGTCCAAAACACAGTGAATTATATTTTCTCCAAACAATTTTCATAAAAATAAAATCTAAAAATTGTTCATACTACAAGTCATCAACTGAGGGACAACTATTAGCGCTCAAAGTGGCAGGTGTGCATGCATTTACATTTCCATCTGTCTTCTTGGTGGCTACAGAAAATCGCTAGATATCATTTTTCTCCTCTAATCGGAAGTGGAGAAGCTTTTCTAATCAATACCATCTTAATTCTGACAATCATCCTTGTAAATCTGCCTGAATTTGTTCCACAAGAGAAGCCCACTGTTTTTTCAGCTGACTGTTCCTGGAGAACAGGATGCCTGGGCAGCAGAAACCACTCCGCATAGCCTGGTGTGCGGCTCCGAGATCGACCTTTCATGACGGGGAAAAAAGGAATAAAACTTCGCTCCTGTGTCTGATCTTGCATCAGTTCCACCACTACTGACTTTCTCCATATGTCTCAGATCTCTCCATAAACACCCTTCCATCTTTATACTGCTTCTCAGGGGGCTGGAGAAACGGTGCATGCTCTGGCCAAGGGCTTCTCCAGCAGAAGCCTGAGGAATAGTCCCTTCTGCCTGCAGGGAAACCTCAAAATCTGCAAGTTCACAGCCCGTTGCATTAATTAACTTGGCTCCTCCTTCTCTCTTGCAACAGGAGAGCACAGGTTTTCCCGCTGTAAACCCCAACTTAAAGCTTTGTCACAGCTCTTGGGAAGCCCAGATGTGGTCAGTGGGGAGCCCTGGCAGCTCTTCTCGAGCCTTGTGGCACTGCCTGGCGTGCTGGTGGCTTAGTCTTGGTGGCGGTGATGCACTGACGTTCCTGGCCTCTCACACCTGCCCTGCCTGCTTGCTGCGCTCTGCTAGAGGGGTGATGCCCCCATCACACACACATCCAGCCATGTAGTGAACAAACCTGTCCCCCATGTGTTCTGTTTGCTAGAGGGGAGATGAGGTTTGACCTTCCAAAGGCAGAAAAGGCCAGGCAACATGGGGTGCTGGGGCAATCCTAGCATGGGCTGCCCATCCGGCAGAAGCACAAGGTTATAGGGAGCATCACACCAGAGTGAAGCACGAAAGAGAGCAGAGGGGTCCCGTCTCAGTTGGTGCCAGCCAGGGGAGCAGTGCAGGGGGCTGCCAGGGACCAGTGGGATGTGGCTGACCTTACAGGCACAGGCAGCTTCAGGACTTCTGCTCCATGCCCTGACCAGCACCTGCTGGAGAGATGAAACCCTCTCGCCTGCAGAAATCATGCCGAGGAGTAGCTGCTGCTGACACCAGGAGCTCGGGGGGGGGGGGGTTTCTGCACACACTTCCATACTGTCCTTGCAACAGGCTATTTATCTTGCCTCTTCCTTGGCTGTGCCCAGATCTTACCTGCGTATCTTAATTCTCATCTGTTTTCGCATAAGATACATTTTAGCCCTGCAGCATTGTGCTGCTATGACAACAGGCTTGCACTTCTGCTGCTTTCACACCCTTGTTTTCCTTCTATTAGGACTCTTCCCCTCATCTTACAGCCTTGCTTTCAAGACATGACTTCATCCTTTATTTTTTTTTCAGTGAAATGCACTATTTGTTCTATGGACAGTTCCCCAGGAAGTGTTTTTAGTGCCCGAACCACTGAGAGAAGGTGGAGACCTATTACATCCATTGCCAGATCCATAGCTGACTGCCTGTCTCCAGGCACTCAGAAGTAGTCAAAGTTTTAAAATAAAGGATACTTCGTATCAGTAAGGATCAAAATAGACCCAGCGTTTGGCTCCGCTGAAAACCACAATCCACTTCCACTGATTTTGAATAGTTTAAGCCTGCCATGTTCGTATAGCAAAGCAATTGGAATCACCACAGACAAGTAAACATAAACATGTTATTTCTAAAGATGGTTGTTTCCTCCACGAGTTTCCTCACATATACAAAGTAAGTGAGGAAATCTGTGAAGACCGCAGACAGAGTGTGCTGGCACACACATTAACAGGAACGGAATAATTAAGGAGCAAAGAGGAAATAAAACCTCGACAAGTATGAGGTCTGCAAGATTTTGAAGTTTTAAACTGTTTTGTTCTGCAGCAACCAGAAGTTATAAAGTTCTTACATAAATGTGTCCTTAGATGGAAATACCTAATTTTACTTTGTTTGCATGTTCGAATAGATATTTAGTCAGTTACTTGGGTCAATTAAAGGCCAGTTCACATGAGAGGAGCGATGTATAAGCACTTCTAAAAATCTGTAGTTAGTAGAGGTTTCTTTAAGGAAAAATATCCCTTATCTACAAATTTTCATAGAGGCAAACTGCAAATACAATTGCCTTCAGTAAGGCATGTTACATTTCAACCCCTTTTCATTTTTATGTCTTGACAACTTAAGTGGAGTTTCTGCCAAAAAAACATTAGCACTGTGTTATTGTTATAAACAGTAATGTAAGTGGAAGAGAAGATATGTTTCTGCAAAAAAAGAGGAAACCTTTCATTTAAAAAAAAAGTCTTTTGTAGTATAATGCAGTTAACTCACTGTAAGCAGAGAGGAATAAACCGGCTCAAAAGGATCGTTCTCAAATTCGGGCTAAAACAGAAGATGTTTTCTGAGGTTCAAAAATCTGTCTAGGTCTGTATTTCCAGTAAGTCTGTATGACTTCAACCTAACAAGTTTCTAGCTGCAAGTGGAAATACCACCATGAAATAGTAGGGGGCTGTTCTAACACTGGTTTTAGGTGGGATTCTAGGCTTAGTCAAATTCTACAGACTTTACATAATCATTTGAACCTCTGCACGATTGTCCACACCGAATATCCCAATTATTTTTGCTTTTCCAAACACTAACTGGAAATACAGGGGTAAAAGCACACTTTTTCAGTTAGGTGTTATGTCCTTACCTCTTTCTCTTTTGAAAAAGTGAAATCTTGAGGAAGAAAGGTCCTGCACACTGACAGCACAGGACACCAGTTCCCTGTGCTCAGCTATAGCGCACAGACTGCAGCGAGTAAAATTTCATTATTTTCCTCCTCCCACAGTATCTCAGTCTCAGGATGCATCTCTTCCATATCTGAGATTCTACTGAGGCTTCTCATTGGATCACCTATTCAAGATCAGAGACTGAAGATGTTTAGATTTCTCCCTCTCTTCTGCAAATGACTGAGCCAGCTGGAAACGCAACATTGCGATGGCATGCCTAGAATGGTTTAAGCATTTATGGGGAGTTACAAGAACTATGGATAGAGATTTACACAAAAATAAGAAATAAAAAAGGACTTGGCCTCATCTCCAAATCGAAAGTATTACATAAGGCAGCCACATGCCTCCCTGCTAATGAGCAGCAGAGACCTTGTGTGGAGCAGCTTGTACTTCCAGCAAGACCCGCCGCTGTCACACGAGGAGCCAGCATTGCCCTGGCAGATGTGTGCTATCAGTGAGGAGTCCTATGGCAGCTCCTGCTCTGGGAGTGCTGCTGGAGACCTAGGCCGTAGAGAGTTGTAGGCTGAGCCCTTCCCACAGTGTCTTTCCAGCCAGCCAACAAGGTATCATGCAGTAATGGTAACGGCGAGTGATCATATGCCCATGAGGAACATCACTAAGCTAACCAGAGTGTTTCAGAGATGTCACCACAGAAGTTATTTCATTGACTAATTAATTGATTAGGATGTTAGAATGACTAACTTTTGACAGTACCAGCTATGTTTCAATTTCAACTACTGAGACCTCAAAACTTTGTATCCTTTGTGTACTAAGGGGACAAAAAATCAGGGGAAATCCTCCTTTGCCACCTGACTAGCACAGCCATAGCTGCTCAAGGGTCATTCTCTTGCCTCCCTGGCAGATGAGGTGGAATATGGCAGGTAAGGAAACAGAAAAGAGGTGCTGCAAGAGCAGCCAGCATCTGCTTGGGGCAACCATCCTGTGTCTCCCATCCTCCTGCTTGTGGGTGGAGATGCAGCAACAGCCATGCGGGAGGAGCCAGCATCCAGCCTGACACTCTAAAGCAAAACCTCTCCCTTGGGGAGGCTGTCCTCCAGAAAAGGAAAGATAAGCAAATGCTGCCTTACAGGTTCTCTGCCCTGACTGTGCCTACATGACAGCATTTTCAGAAATGTCAGTGGGCTTACCTATGGTTTCACCCAGGACACTTATTTACAAGCAAAGTACTTCAAGTTGGTTGGCTCTGGACTGGGGCTGGTGCTGCCTTTGCTCCCTTCTCCCCTTCATGCAATTGCACATATATAGGAACACCTTGATGGCCACCTTTTCCTTTCTCCTTCCCTTGGTGGGCTCTGTTAACACAAAATGATTTAGCCCTGCAGCACCACAGATATAACAATATTGGGAGCTCAGAGCCCTCCCTCTTGTTTTGCTGTTCTTTGACCCACAGGGTGATCCACAAGGTTGGATGGACGGTTGCCTGAGCCTGTCTCTGCTCACAAACAGAAGGATAATCAGGACAAAATATATATTCTATTATACACAAAGCACATTGGAACGAACTAGATAAGTAAAGAGTTGAAAATAATGCATCAAATTATCTCACAATGTCTAAACAGTCAAATGGCAATGGTGTTAATTACCTCAATAGATGAAAAATAATAATTTCATGGGCCAAGTCTGTCTATTAAAAATGAGGTAGTATTAAACACTGACAGAACTTTCTCAGTTATACCTCTCCTGCTGATGTGATAAATCTTATGCAGAAGTTTGCTTGTGGAAAGATTCTGAGTACCATTTATTTGTGTGTCACTATGCTATTGATAAAACTACAGATCTCTAGAGAAGGCAGTACAGAGAAAAAAATCCATTATCATTATTATCCTATGACTGAGTAAATGTGCATATACTGGATGTGAATGCAATTCATGGTAGAAGAAAATGAAGGAATGAAAATTGTCTCTCTGGAGTTTTCTCATTCGCCAGTAACGTTCCTGTTACTGTACTTAGTGAGTCGACACTCATTAAATCTGTTTGCTTATTACTGTTGGGTAATATGTCAAAAGGAAAACATAAAATACTGAGTGGCTCTGTACCACAGTTCTGTATGTGCCTACAATCAAAATAAAATACAAATAAATCCACCGTAACAGATTATTTCCTTGTTTAGTAAACAGTGAGGTCTCACCGAAGTCTCTTACAATAGGTGTTTGCATCTGTTTTCTCATTTTAGAAAAGACACTCCCTGAAGTGATTAAAAAGAATTAACACTGGCTTTTATATGGGCTGACAGTTTGACATTCAGGGAAGAAAAAAAAAAAAGCAATGCTGAGTCTCTTGGGTTTCCACAAGGCTACAGTAAAAACGTGCAGGATAGAGCTAGCCACACCTCTGGTTATTTCAAAATGTTCCTTTCCTTTTCCTGTGTGAACTTGACCCTCTTAGCACACAGTTTTTGATTCTATCCTGTCTCGTTTACCTTCCAAGATTGTTCAAAACTACTGGGGTATAAACTAGAGTACCAGCTTCAACAAATGCAGGTTTCCGACATGTTATGACATATCGTACGGTGAGATGTCCTGTTAAATTGAGTCTCGCACACTCCGTGCTGCTCAAGTGACAGGGAAAGATGCTGCCCGCTCTAACTTGAATCGGCAGCACAGGCTGCACCATGCCTGCAATCTACAGCTGGGCTGGATTTGCTCTTCATCTATAAAACCCGCATTTTCTGTGATGGTGGGGTGTGAGTGGAGGAGAAAAAAAATATTACCCGCTAAAAATAATCTACTGAGTTATGTCATTTGCCTTCATGAGCAGTGAGAAGAAGGTTTTGTGCTACCCCTCTCTATGGAGAAGTGCAGTCCAGACACAGCAGCAGCCCCCAAAACCATTCTCGGCAGCCTGGCAGATTGGTACCTAACTGTTTTTGAAGTTTGAGTCTATCAAAGCCCGAGACGCCTTAACTCGGGAGCACGACTGCCACGCGAGTACAGAGACACAGAAAAATTATTTAAGCAAGCAGACTGTCCTTCTCGCTCAGCCAAAGCAAGTAAAAGCAGAACAGGTTAAAAAAGAAAAAGATGATGGCAAAAAAAAAAAAAAAGAAAACGTGGGGGGAAAGACAGCGGATCCCGCGGCGCTGGTGGGGAGCGCGGTGCCGGCTCCCCGCGCCGGGCTGGCGTCCCAACTGTTGCAGGGAGGTGACCGGGGAGCTGCGGTGGCAGCGGTGGCAGAGCCCGGCGTGCGCGGGTGGGTCTCTACGGGCGGGCAGGTGCGGGGAGCGGGCGGGATGCGGGGCAGTGATGGCCCGGGGACCCGCCGCGGTTACCTTGAGGATGAGATCGGTGTGGTGCTGGTCCAGCATGTTGGCCTTGCGGAAGGAGGTGATGATTACCCGGCCGTACCTCCCCGGCGTCTGCAGGTCGGAGTAGAGCCGGTGCTTGGAGCGGTTCACCGGGAAGAGGCTGTCCACCAGGTTCCTCTCGATCTTGGCCAGGCTGTGCGTGGGGGCCAGGAGGTGCTCCACGTTCTCCTCCACCTGGTAGCGGCTGAAGCTGGCGCCCAGCAGGATGGAGATAAGCACAGGCGCCGAGGCGAAGAACACCGGGTGGCTGGCGACGAAGTGGCCGAGCCGGGAGAAGGACGTCCCCAGCCCCCTGTGCAAGACCTGCCGCAACATCCTAGTGCGGAGGGCGCGCAGGAGGGTGAGCGCCGCGCCGGGGCCCCCGCAGCTTCCCCACGGCCCCCGCAAGACCATGGGGCAGCCCCGCCGGGCGCCGCCTCCCCGCCGGCCGCGGCTGCGGGGGGCCGGGGGCCGCCGCCGCGCGTGTGCGTGTGTGTGCGGTGTGTGTGCGCGCCCGCCCGCCCGTGTGCGTGCGCGGGGCGGCTCGGGCGCCCGTCCTCCCGCAACGCCGCCGTGCCCGAGAGGAGTTTCCCAGCCCCTCGATGCCGGACTTCCCAACCCACCACCCCTCGCCGCGGAGCGCCGACGGGGGGAGGGGGGGGGGGGGCACCCCCACCCCCCCTCGCCGCGGGAAGGGGAAGGGGCAAGCGCCGCTCCCCGCCCCCGCCGCGGAGTTTGCGCGGGAGCGGGGCTGCCCGCAGACTGCTGACTAATCCCCCGGCCGCGGCAGGCGAGGCGAGGAGGGGCGGGCGCGGAAAGCCCTCCGGGGCGCCCCCGCCGCCGCCCTCCGACCAGGGGCGCGGGGCCACGCCGGGCGGCGCCTCGCACGGGGCGGCGGGCGCAGCGCGGCGCCTCCCGCCGGGGC
>JAWWLZ010000001.1:106369248-106387346 GCA_035041345.1 Poliocrania exsul | reverse complement strand
GGGGGAGCGCAGGATGCCCGCGGAACCGCCGCCCCCCGGGCAGGGGCAGTTGGGTGTGTTTCCCGGGGGACTCCGGCGCGGGGACCCGCCGCCAGGAACGTCTGGGCACTTCCCCCGGCGGCGGGGCCGGGCCGCGTCCCGGGGCGCCCGACGGCGCGCCCGGCGATGCCGCTGCACACACAGGTACCGCGGCGGCGGGGCCAGCGCGGCGCGGCATAGCTCGCCGGCCCCGCGCGGCCCGAGTGGGCATGTGCAAGCGCCGCACATGCCCATTAGAGGAGCCGGTGCCGCCGGCGGGGCTGTCGCTGCCCGTGTCGCGGTTCGCCCGCCGCCCGGCGTCGTTCCCGGAGCCGCCCCGGGCTGCCCCAGCAGTACCCCGCGCGGGGAGCCCCGGCACCTGCTGGCACCGCGCCGTGCCGAGGCAGCGCTGCCGCTCCCCTCGCAGCACCGGCGGCACCGGGCGGCGTGTGGCTGAGCGCGCTGCCCACCTGTGTGTAGGTACAGCCCGTCCCCGCCGGATGCGATCCAGCGGCACGGCCTCGCTTTCAAACACAAATTGCATTTAAGTATCAGAAACGAGTATAAATGCTCTGGCTATTGGCATGTTGGGACGCGCTGATTTCCAGTGCTGTCAGTTGGAGCAACTGCTGCTTCCCAAACCAAAGGTGTTGGTATTGGGACTCCAGTTACTACCCAGGCCAGTGGTTTTACAAATCGGAGAAACGGAAGTTTCTGTTTGACAGCTGTTACACGTGTTGCCGCATGAAACAGCAGCGGTTCCCTGTTTTGGTTGTTGATGGGCTGACAGTCATCCTCCCTTTTACACTTCAGTAGTGTCTGACCTGAGCTAATGTTTTGTCACGGACTCTTCATGCACAAAACCTCCTTGACATCATTCCTGTCTCCTCACAGCTAGGTCACACAGCTTGAATGCTAAACTCTTTCCATGTTTCGCTTCTAATGTGCTGAACAAGTGAATGGCTTAATTGAGCAGGGCCAAGTTATGGCAGGTGAAATCCCGGCATCCCCTGGTTCTTCTGAGTTCTGTGCCAAAGACCAGGAATCACTTCTGAGAGTGATCTGCGTATGGGGTCAGTGCAGAAGCATGTAGAGTGCCCAGTCCAGGGATGCTGGGGTTTGTAACATGATCGTGCCCCTGTTCAGTTCCACTCCCACAGAGGTGGGTTACCACTCCTTGTATGAGTTCTATGTAAGTTCAAGAAAGAAAATTCAAATTAAATATAATTTAAAGAAAACCTCAAAGATGGAAAGAGAAGCAGAAGCACACACATAGGAGAGGATTTGGCCCATGTTTGGGTGAAGTCAGGCCTCAAAGCCCACTTCTCTATTTCTCAGTCCAGCATTCTCCCCTTGCTGCCCATTTCTATACACAGATCTGAGCACAGGTTGACTCACATCACTGTATATCAGAGGGAACATCAGGATGTGCCTAGAGCTTTGTGTCATTAGCAACAAGTAAAGAACTTTTGTCATTGCTGCTGACAGTATCGTATATGCTGACTCTTTTTGGTCTCTATTAAACATATTTTATCATTATTAAAAATGAAGAGAGATTAATTAATTATTTCAGTAATAATCCAGTGGCTTACTTGCAGTTCTCCAGGAAAACTATTTTGAGGACCTGACATCCAGGCCAGTTCTCAGCACATTAACTTTGGGTTAGCTCTGGGTGACCCCAGGAAGACTCACAGAATCATTTAGGTTAGAAAAGACATTTAAGATCATTGTATCCAACCATTAAAAATACATATCCATTTTTGTGGGGGCATAGAGGAAAAAACTGGCATATCAGCAGTTCTGCTGGATGTTCCTCTGTCTTCCCAGAGCAGTGTCAGTTTTATTGCCTGTTGTAATGAGCATCAGGCTGCACTGTTGGCTGTGGAGGAAATTATGTCTTTCCAAAGCTAGGCATGGGTTTTTACCTTAAAAAATTCTGCCTCCCCTTGACCCAAAGAATTGCCTTGCCTTTGGCTGTGGGGTTGCCCATAGGGGAGGGACATGCAGGGGTGGGAAGTGAGGCAGCATGACACATCCTACTGGAGCTCAGCTGTGCATGCTGGAACTGCACTGAGTACATTACAATGCTGCAAGCATCCTGTGGATGTTACCAAACCAGAGGGGAAACCTGCATGCTCCTGGCTCTGCTGGTGCTGAAATCACTGGCTGTCATTGCTCTGTCACTCCAAAAACTGCCATCAAAATATGTTCTGTGGTAATGTGGTTGTCAGGAGTGGAACAGCTGGAGGCCTACCTGAGCACTCTGTGAAGACCAAAGCATGGCTGAGGTCTTGCCTCTGTTGTAGGGGAAAGCCTGTAGCACATGCCGTGCAGCAAGTGCTGAGCATTAACCAGCTCTGCCTATCTTTTGGAGGAAATGGAAGGCTAGGATTTCTATCACGTATATGTGCTACTCTGCTACACTCTGAATGGCGCTTTACAAAATAGATAATGATGTCTCATTGCTCTAGAGAGATTCCAAACTAAATTAAGATGAGAATGATGGGAAGAGATGACCATACAATGAGGTGCAGATGCTGGGAATAGGGATAATGAGTGGGAGAACAATATGATTATGTCCTTTCAAAGCAAATGCCTCAGGGTAGCTACTTTTGGGGACAGAGTGTAAAAGGGAGAGGGTGAATACGTGAGTAAAAGACAGCATCTGCACAGGGTTTAAGTCTACTCTCAAGACCAGACCTGTCCACTGTGAGGCATTTGTTGAGTCTCAGATCTGTGCAAAGAGACTGCCTTGAGCCATGCTCTGGAGCTCTCAAGGGCAAACAGGTCGAGTGGATTAGCACAAGGCCATATTGTCCTTCTCAGGGACTGAAAAGCCTTAGTGGGTCAAGCACCCCACAATGCAGATCAGAGGGCTTTAGGATGACTTGAGCACTCAGAAATGAACCTATATATCTATGTATTTGCTCAAATCTCATTATAATGGAAAGCTTTGAAACTAATGTGAGAGGAAGAAGTTAACAAGGTTTTATTTAAAATAACCTCTTTCTCTGACCCACCCCCAAGTGGTCCAATGAAAGAAAAGGCTGAGAGAAGTGAGGGAGGAGTGGATTCCTGATGAGTAACTTCAGATGAGTGAAGAGGGCCTAGGGGGAAGGAAAGGTGTCAGGAGCAGCTGGGATGGCTGTGGGAGGTATGCAGAGAATCAGAGTTTTGCATTGTTTAGTTAGGCATGAGGAACCACAGAAGATATTTTAGGAGCATGTGCAGGGGATTTAGTGCTGCGAATGGGAAATGTTTTTTGTAACAGGGCACTGAGCAATGTGTGATGCAGGTTCCAGCTGGAGTTTGGAGAGAATGAGGTTACCCACAGTGAGGAGATGGGTAACGAAGACTGGGGTTTTTTTAAGGGAACTAAAAGAAAAATTTTCAAGGAGAGTTTAATAATTATGGTTAGACTTTTAAGGGTTGCAACCCCCTTTTTATTGATGTTCTCTCTGTTATGCTCATTTTTCTCTGCTGAAAGTCTTGCTTGTGACATGCAAAGATATTGTGCTTTGTGCCAAGGGATCAAGACGACATGTAGCCAGTTCAAGATGGCAAGGGAAAGCAGTAGCTCTCATTGCATCACCCGACCAAGCTCTGCTCTGTATTTCTTGGCCTTAGGTCTGGGACCTGGGCCAATGCCAATTAAATCAGTGAGGGCACAGACAAGGTTAACGATAAAGTTAATCTCCCATTGCTGATTGGTGAGGGATCCTCACAACTTGCAGCTTTTGTCCATTCACAGTTAACAGAAAAGTGAAGCAGAAGGAGGCCTCCTCCTTATTTCCAGCCTGAGTCCCATCACAGTAGGATTATTACACAAAAGTATCACTCTTTTCACTCATAAGTGCTGTACTTCTCCCACAGGATGACAAATTTCTTATACTGAAAAGGGCTTTCTAGAAGCAACTTTGGGAAGTTGAAAGCTGTTCTCAGTGCAGTTAGTAGTTTATATTTAATCAATGAAACTGTTCACTTTCCTCTCCTCAGTCCCACCTTCTTTTGAATGGCTCCAAGGAGTGGGGCATCATGGGCACAAACAGCATGATCAGAGTTCAAGAACCCCAGAACTAAGGTGATTTTTTTAAACTGTGCAATCAGAGAAAGCAGAAATAAAATAGAGGAACAAAGCTCTACCACAAAACGTGTATTCTCTCTCTATGCAAGTCCTTTGGGTCCTGAAGGATGGGGCTGTCTGAACTACAGCTGCCTTCTTAACACAATGTACAGACCATGACACAATACTCTGCAGAGGGATGGCCACACATTTTGCAATCTGCATCCAATGTTTTCATTGCCAGAATTCAAGATGGCTGATTTCTTACCTCCTGAAACAGGCCAGTGACAAAATTTAGTTTTGTTGGAATATTTTCTTCAGTGTGTGTAAGCCCCTAGTGTTTATCAATCGGAAGGGAAGAGAGGCAAAGATGGAGAAAAGCTGTGGCTGTGCACACACTTTGGCATTGCACTCCCCAGTGTCCTCACATCCTTCCACCCGTGACAGGACACACATGTTCTAATTGGACTTGCTAACACAGATCTTGGGAAAAGTTGTGGGAACTGGAATATCTCTTTTCATCTGCTAAAAGGAAAGAAATCCTCCCTCCTGCTCCTGCATGACCACATCTTTTTTTTGCAGTCTGTCCTGTAAAATGCAAATATGTAAATGCTTCTTGCTGGCCTGTTCCTCCTGCTGGATACAGATATATAAAAAAAGAATGTAAATCACCAAGAAATACTTTGGCAGCTGGCACCTGATTCTTTCCCAAGTGCCCTGGTGGTCACTCTTTGGCAGCTCTTTGCTGATTCATGAAGACTGCTAAGAGAAAGCGCGTGTGACATCTTTTACAGAGTGTAATAAAAAGGAGAAAGTGCCCTGTGTGGCTGGAACTGCAATTCTGTGGTCTGTCTCTGAGATGCTCCATTAGCCTGCTGCTGGCAGTGATGACACAAAAACTGGAGATCCCCAATTGTACCATTAACATGAACAGATTGAAAAAACCTCTGGAATGTAACAGGGAGCCTGTGCTGCTGCCTTTTTTTTTTTCTCTCTGCTTGTATGAGAGGAAGGATGGATCTGTTCCCTTTATTGGCATAGGCTGCACAAAAACAGCTCTGCTTTTATTTGGGTTCTCCCATATTGTGTTAGATCTAGATTTGATTTTTATGCTGAAACCTTTGGATCCCTCTCTGGCTATATTTTTGGCTGTGCCATCTGATATTTGTGATTGACAAGATTATTCATCATGACCTCTCACCTGTTTATTTTAGAACAGTGATTGCTGATGCTTCTCTCAGCATTAGGGATAGGTCTTCCTTTGCCATAAATAATAATGGCCTAGAAAAAAAAGTCCTTCCTTGCAGAAAGATGGATTAAATTCTTATTTTGAAATGCAGTCTGAGTGGTCCTGAGGTACTGAAATGTTACAGCTAATATAATCAGACGAGTCAATTTACAGCTTTCATACTACATTTTAAGAAACAAAACAAGCAGACAAGACAACAGAATAAATCTGTTTGGTGTCCCAGTCTGGTTGATGTTAATTGAATGCAGTTGTATTAGATGACTGGATGATGCAGCTTCCTAAAAAAATAGGAAATGCACAAATTTTGTCAGGAAAATGAATTTGCCCAAAGAAGAAGATAGACTTAAACAATATATTCTTTGGGATAAAGGTCTCTAAGCCAATGAAGAAGCATAGCTGTGTATGTGCTACCCTGGTATACAATACAAAGTTCTTATTAGAATAACCTTGAATATTCTAATAGTAGAATAAGACTAGAAAAACTGTTATAGTATTCAGGGTTCAAGGGACTAAAATAGAAGAGAGGTATCATTTGTGGATAGATTATTTTAGGACAATAGAAATTTGTAATTTAACTATCACAGTTAAGTGTATAAAATATATAACTTCTTTGCTTTAAAGATCAAGCACTGCTTTAAGAGACAAATAAGTCTTAGCATAAAACAAAACATTAACTTGGAGTTTAGTAAATATGTCTGGACATACTAGGATTTTGGCAGAATATAACTCCTAGAATAGTGTGAATGTTTCTCTTTTGTTTATATGCTTTCATACAAAAATGGGCAAAACAAGTGGGCTGCAAGTGAAAGCAGAAGAAAACACATGGAACTATTGAAATAGCTTAGAATCTGATTTCAGATTTAGGAATAAATAGCTACCTATGCACACGTATATATGCAGATATTTATGTGAATGCACACACATGTACACCATATATATGGCATATATGTAAGTGCTTATTTATATATATTTTCATAGGCTTAAATAAAAGCAAGGGATGTTTAAGTCAGATACTAAAGGAGCTTTTTAATGGTAACATCTTTTTAATAGTAATGTGGAGCATTAGGGTCATCTGGGAAGGGTGCAGGTTTTCCACTATTGGTGGATTTTAAAAGCAGCCTGGATGAATCTCTAAAGTGTGACATAAGTATGGCTAATCCCACTTTGGTACAGAAGAACAGACTAAGTATCTTTGAGGACTCTAAGCCAGCACTATTCCTGTGACTCCAGGATATAGCCAAAGGATAGGTTAGGTGTTAGGCATCCACATCTGATGAAGTATAAGAAAAACAGCCTGTGATTTGCAATTACAAAGAGATTTATTACAGAGCACAGTGAACAGTTCCTACCTAACTCACCTACAAGAAGAGAAAATGTGGGTTTGGTGGAAGTCCCTGGCAGAGCAGCCAAGCTCCATAGACAGGGCTGATCAACCTATTTCTCCCCTGCTTTACTTCTTCACTTTCAGACTTACATCCTCTTTACAGCCTTTGGCTAGGCTTTGTGTCTCTAAAGCTGTTAGTAAAGACAATTATCTAAATATAAATTACAGATGTACAGCTTTGGGACAGCACACTCTGACTCAGAATTGTCTTCATACTGCTGTCACGTTCTTCCACCTGCATCTAGCTTGCATATTGAGTCATATTGACTGTCGTTGGCTATAAAGTAAGAGACCTTCAGTAAAGGACATTTATAAAAGAAGTTATAATTTTTCTCTGATCTTTCAGAATGTCTGTATTAATAGATATCAGATTGAGTAGATTTTAGACAATATGACAGAGGTTTTTCATCACTTACAAGATGCAGCACAGTGATAGACCAAAGACTGGAAGCCACAGGAATCAGGTTCTACAATTGCTGTGTTGCCATAGGCAATTCACTGTTAGTCTTGCCTCAGTTTCCTCATCTTTAAAACTGGGATGATAAAGGTTGTCGGCCTCTCACAGGGAGTGAGATGGTCATAATCAGCAATTTAACAGCATTTAGGAAATACAGTATGATATACCAATGCAGAGTTGTATTTAGACCAGAGAACCCTTATTGTAAGATCATTAACATTATGCTTTGTTATATCAAGTGTTATTAGATGCCAATATGAGCCAAGTAATGTAATGAATAGTAAAGGGGAAGTGAGTTCAAACTACTCTTTAACCAGCCCATTTTCAGTTTCCCACAAATATGGATCCCATATGGCCATTGTCACAGCCCTGCACCAGTGCTTTCTCAACATAACCAGAAAATTGTAAGAGGCATGTGCTTATCAAGAGTTTGGATGTACCTCCATGCTGCTATGCCTTGAGCTGCTGCTGTCCTTTCTGTCTCTCCCAAACATATCTTTCCCCTGCATTGCTGTAAATATCCATGAATGAAGCCAGAGACTGGCTATAATCAGAAGAAAAAAGAAGAGCAGTAATTACAACCTTTAAGAAGCAAAACAAACAAATGAAACAATACAGCCACATTATTATAAAGCAGGGGTTTGCCATTCATGTATCTCCTATTTTAATGTGATCACTGAAAACATACCAGAGCCATATTTGAATAGCCCATAAAAATATCCTGTTACTTGCTTACCCCATGTTGCCATGTAAAGAATATGCACGACTGTAGCTGATTTCTTTGAGTACTGTGTTTGGTGTAAGACAACAGTCTGCCTGTTTTTTTGGGGTTTTTTTTGTTGTTTTTTTTTAAGCACCAAAGTCTCTCATGACAAAGCACAGAATGTACACTGCTAGAAGAAACCCACTGCAGTAAGTCACAGGTGTACCTTTTACAAGCAGGTGAAATGCATACAGCATTTGAGAGAGGGCACTTAAGGCACACATTTTCAGTTCAGAACCATCAGATAATTACTAAGCAGGTGTGTATTCAAAATAAGAAAACACTGGATTCCTTTTTCTCTTACATGCTTTTCATAGGAGTGGGTTGATTTTCTGATTGTTCCTGATGTTCCTGAGATAAAAAGAGAAGCAGGGAATTATCTTACTCTGTGATGTACATTTGATCTTTATAGGGTTTTGGGGATTGCTTTCTATGAAAGTTGCATTCCAAGCAGTGCTTTCTACTCATGAATATAGAATTACATTACTGTAAATGTTACACATTGCTTTACATTTTAATTGAGGAGCTGGTGTTCTACCTGGGTAAGTGCCCATCAGCATTAGATGACACACAATTAAAGCAGAGTGTCAAAACCTAATTTTCTAAGGCAAATGTTTAAAATCGCATGTGTGCCTATTTTTGGATCAAAACCCCTTATCAAGCTGTACACTGGCTTTCCTAGCAAATCCGAATGTGCAGACCATGGCAGTATGAATCATCAGCTTGCCTCTGATCAGAATTCTGGGTATATTGTGGTTTATGTATAATACTAATTGAGTTTGGCTTAGCATCTGAAAGCACACACTTTATTTTGACTGCATGGGAATATCATACAAGGAAAGACTGTTGTATATTTCAATGAAATTTACTGTACATTTGAGGAAATTATTAAGAGTAATTTTTTTTTCCTCAAGTCTGCTGCAAGGTTACATTTTGGTTCATGGGAGATGAATGCTATTCCTAAAACTAAACCCAGTATTTCATTATTCTGTAATATTCATGTGACAGTAGTACTTAGAGCCTCCTCTTGCTATTCCTGTAAAATTATTCCCAAATTCAGTGAATCATAATAATCTCAAAAGTCACTATTTGCACATGCTTAGCAGATGGTTCCTGAGAGATGGCTGCTTAAACCATACTATATGCTCAGTTTGGGGCTTTGCAATTGCTTTTTTTGGAAGCCAGGGGCTGCTCTGGTCCCTGGCAATTCTGCTAAGTTCAGAGACATTGTTTTCTTGTTTTTTTGTTTTTTTTTTTTTTTTTTTTTAATGCATCCTCCTCTGATTTCATGGAAGGTGAATTAGTCTGACTGGAATGGAGAGGAACAGAGGTGCATGAGGATAGACAAGTCTTGGAAAGCTGATGGAGAATAATGGGCGCAGAGGGGAACTGGGACCAGTGGGTGGTGTATAACAGAAAGAGAATAAATCCCAGTCTTGAGGAACATGTTACTTATAGGAGTGGAAAATGAACAGGGAGACGTGTCTTTCACCACCACCACACATTGCCGCTTTTTGCATTTCTGTGTCTCTTCTGTTGCCAGAGAAAAGTAAAGACAGTCATAGTAAAGGGCGTGTTTTATTGTCCCTCGAAAAGTGTCCTTCTTGGCTTGTGAGGTCAAAGTCTGTATATTAAAACTTCAAATCTGCCAATGGGTCCTCTGAGATGATACAGCATTCAGGAATTCGTATAGGTGATGGGAAGCCATTTCCTTTAAAAATAGTCCCCCTGGACCCATTCCAGAATTTATATACAGATATGTATTAAGGAGCATTCATGTTGCAGAGTCAGGCACTGAAATGTTCAGAAACATGTACTTTGAGATGCCAATATGACCTTAGTTTGGCCTTAGTGTGAACATACATTTTACTTACATGGTAACACATTAGCTTTTTTTAGGATTAAGCCATTCCTTTTTAGTTGTCCATGATCAAGTAAGGAAGGAGTCAAAGTTGCATATGGAATGAGTCTGTTCCCTGGAGGCCAGACTGGAATGAAGCTATGACTGGAACAACGAGGAAAGAGGATTTCAAGAAAAGACTCATGAGTTACGTAGCTGTATACCCTCCTGCAAATCAAGCTTTCTCCTTGCCTCCCAGTGCTATGTCTGTCTGCCTGAGGCCTCTGATATTTGAGAGCTGGGAAGCACAATTTTGTCTGGGTAAAAGTATGGGAGCAAAGGGCTTGAGTGGAGAAGAGCTGCAGTAAGGTGTGTGAACTCAGTTTTGGCTTCTGAAATTTGTTAGCTGTCTTCTTATCAGGGCTGAGAGATCCTCTGAGTGAAAGAGAAAATCAAGATAAGTGACACTAATCCCTGGGTCACTGATCTGTAGCCAGAGGTCCAGGAATGGCCTGGACAGAGGTGAAACTGGCTGCAGCTGGATAGAGGAAAGGGAGCATGATATGAAGAGTGGCTGGGCTTTGGCACAATCAAGCTCACAGGTGTGAGAAAAAAGGTAATGAAAAAGGGAAACTTGCAGTAAGGTGAAGTTCAGGGTTGAGAGTGACTGCTAAGCTCCAGTGCCTCTTGGTAAAGCTTTGTAATTTCTTCTTCAGCAGTTTGCCATTGCTGAGGCTCTGCTGCTTTCAGTGTTCATTGGGGATGCCACCAGCCCGCTGATGCATCAGCCACAGAGTATAAACAGAGGGGAACCTGGAAAAAAAAAGTCGATTAGTTCTTGTGAGGAAAACAGCTCCTTCCATTTACACTGACTGCGATATTGTGGGTACCTCTTGTCTCCAGTTCTTGGAAAGAGCCTACCAAGGGGCTCGCTGGCACTCTGGGGATGCGCTTGGCCAAATCCTGTCCCCATGGTGGGGCGACATGCCCGCTTCTGCCTGGCTGCTGCACAAGGCATAGTTGTGTCCTCCGTCCGTATGAGAACCTGAGTTTCCTGCTCTTTCTTGCTCTGTCCTTGATTTCCCTTTTCCCTTCCCCTCAGGCCCCCTGTGAGGTCCCACCGCCTCCGCCGCCGCTTTCCCCACGGAGAGCGCGTTCCGCTCCGGGACAGACGGAAAGGCGAGGCAGGGGCGGCGGGAGGAGGAGGGCGCGGGCGAGGAGCCCGCGGAGGGCGGCGGGGCCGCGGGGCGGCGGTGTTGGGTCGGGCAGCGCTCCGGGGGTCCCGGCTCCGCGGAGACCGGCAGGGACCCCTCGGGCCGGTGTGACATTCTGGGAAAACCAGCCAAAGTCTCTGGAAAAAGCAGCTGGCGGTGCTGTCGTGAGGCTGCATAAAGCATATGGGTGTTACCCTACAAGCATATCGAATGTGAGGTAATGCAATATTCCTGCCCCAAAGAAACGGTCAGGTTCTGCTCTTTGGGGTTTTGTTCGCCTCTCAGGTACAGGTGGATGCTGGTGCAGAAAAGAAAGGCAAATCCAATGGCATGGAAAATCAAGGCGGAAGGTGTAAGCAGCCGGGGAGTGCCCAGGTGCGGCACTGGAGTGTGGGGAGTCAGAGGATTCCTGAGCAGCAGCAGCAGCAGCAGCAGCAGTGTCTCTGAGCAAGTGTCAGAGTGTCTTGGCAACAGTACAAGATGTCTGCAACTTTCCTTCACTTATGCAGAAAACACGTCGTGTAGGCAGTGCAGTGGTGCGTGAACACAGCAGTGTAGGCTTGGGTTTGAAATATTTGCATTGAAAGCAAAGGCTTGTTTGGTCGGTGTAGGGAGACTGAAAATTTTGTGACAGAGGCTATGGCATTTCTCTCCCTGGCCATTAATTGGTTGTTACAAATCTGCAGTGCAGTAATTTTTTTTCTTTCCCCTTCCTTTCTTCTCCTTCAAATTATTTATTCTAATAGTAATATTAGTTTTAAGTGGTGTAGAACATGAACTAGTTTCTTTGGTAACCAAGTCGGTTACCCACCCACACAAAGTTAGAATCTGCTAGGTGCAGACATTTTCTCTTTTAGAAAAGATGTGGGTTTTGAAATCCACAGCAGTAGGGCAGCAATATATGTTCTCAGGGAGTCATTTCAGAAAAAGTTCCATATACCATATGCAGATTTATATATAAGTCCTGATCTTTTGTTTATGCATACATATGGAATTTGAATATATTACTTATATATTGATTTCTCCAGTGACTTCAGGATTACATACTTCTTGTTCAAGTACTTAATCCTTCCCACTTTCCCCCTCACTCCTACCCACTTGTAGAGAATAGGTGGCTGTGAAAGAGCGTGCAGTTGGATACAGCACAGGTGAATAAGCCTGCAAATACATGCTGCATTGCTTCTTACTTTATTTAGTGTACGTAAAAATTTGCACTGTTCCTTAATTTGTCCCCTGAAATTATACCTGCAGCAGCTTGTGTAGCTAACTTCTTTTTAGAGATTTAAATATAAAAGTGTCCTTTCTGTTTTGGTTAGATTTTGAAAACAAATAGGTACATGCAGGGTTAAAACCAGTTTGTGAATATGAATTGTAACAATTAATATGACTAATAATCCCTGTCATAGTGTCTTGATCATGATCAGTAGTTTAGTTTATAGTAGAAGCATAAGCTTGGAGACCTTTATTGCACTTTCTTTAGCGACATGTTAAATTCTGACACAATTAAAACATGTACATTTTTAAACATACTTCCCTTGTTTGTGTATAAGAGGCAAGAAGGCACTAGTACCTGACAACTGAAAGGCAGCTATAAACAGAGGCGGAGCCTGGCAAGGCCATTTCATTGTTCTTGTCTGAATGAAGTGTTAAAAGGAAACAAACAATAAATAGGGAAGAAAGGTTTTACTTTCTTTCCTTTCCTGTTCTGAATAATCAGTTATAATAGTAGGTATGTTTTTAGTCAAATATGGTTTTTATGCTAATGCGATGCCTTTTAACTGCAGTTCTTCTGAAGAGGGAAAAGCTTGACACAAATACGGAGAGCACCTGAAAGTACTCTTATGCAGTACTTGTTATTTCATAATACACCTTCCCGTGCTGCAACAACATACATAACAGGCAGTGCAGTTCTGCACTAGAAAACTGGAAGGGTTACATTTCACAGTTTACAGGAGCCTGATGACGATCGGGCTGGGTGATGTGCAGTAAGCACTTTTTATAGTAGTACTAAAATTTAATACATTATAAATAAAAGGTAATGAAAACATTAGTGGTAAGGAAAACCTGACTTGAAGAAAGTTGGCTCTTATTGATATTCTCCTCTGGGTCACTTATTGTCATCCCATGGTCACATCACTTTTTTAAGCCTGCAGGGAATGTTTCCCTCTGGTCTTATACACATTCTGGTGTCTCCTCCTGGTGCCAGACGGTCCTTTCTGCAGCATCTTTCTCAGATGTTTCCTGTCTCTCATTGCCATAGAGACAGTGTGTGCCTGTTAGACACACTGCAGAGATGTGCTTGTTCGAGCCCATGGATGGCTGGAGAAGGCAGACCATGGGCAGACCTGTAGGCTTAAGGTGCCATGAAGAGCATTTTGTGGCCAGGTCCTGATCTGCATAGCTGTTTCAGTACAGAAGGGTAACAGGCTCCAGAAATCCTCTGCAAGTGAAATGAGCTCATGAGGTGCAGCCAAAAGGCTTAAGGAACTCATTCCAATGCCCTGGGTCATCTGAGACGTGGCCTAACACCATTTCTGTTAAAGATGATGCACAACCTCAATTCTCAGTAATAATTGAAATGATGCATAGAACAGGAAGGCTGGGCTTGTAATAGAAGAGGAAAGCAAGGACTCAAGGAAGCCTTAATTTCCACCTCTGGCACTGTTATTCTGTGTGATTCTGACCAAATTGTTTCACTTATTTTCTTCTCTTTAGAATAAGGGTATTATTTTCTTTCCCTGCTTTGTAGAGTAAGTGGAAGCCTACAGACATCATCCAGCCTAATCTCCATGCATACATACACTGTCCACTCACTTCCACATTTGCTTCAGAACAGGGGAGTTGCAGCTCCTGAGCAATTCTGCAAGCTTGGACACCTTTGATGCCTTGCCATGGGCATTTAGTCTGCTGCATCCAGTGTGGAGGGGCAGGTTCAAGGCAAGCTGCCTCAAAGCATGGTCCATCACCAGGTATCCTCAGCCCTGCTTGTAGGAAGTACCATTGGCACTTTGGGTCTAAACTGCAGTTGGAGTAACAGAAGTGTAGGTGCAAAATACTTGGTGACATTGTTAAATGAGTGTAAGGCTCTGTTTTCTCCCAAATTTGAAGTAGCACCACTGTTGTAATAGAAGTGCATATTGTTACTCTTATGGTGGGCAGCAGCTGTGGGGCAGAATGTTGTTTCTGCTGAACTCGTGCATGCCCTCTCCCATGCTTGCACGTGGGAGAAGAAAGAGTGGAAAGAAATAGGGAGCAGAGCAAATTGTGCCCTCACTTTCCCCACCTGGCCACTGCACTGGGGAAGCTGGGGCAGCACACCGTGCCAGGGACAGGCTCAGAACATGTGGCATGTCTATGGGCAGGCGCCTGGTGCAAAGACCTTTGTCCTGTGCTGGCCAAGCGCTGTCCCTGATGGTAAGACAAGGTTAACAAACATGCACTGAGGCTAATAAAGCTTGACTCTCAGTGGGGCTAATTAGCTTCTCCACAGCAACAGGGCAAAATGAGTGGCAGCTCCATGGCTAAATCACTGGGCACAGTCCCATGCAGAGCTGCTCAGCTTTCCTTGTCTGCTTGGGAAGACTCTTCTGCTTTTACAGTGGCAAAGCCACAAGGACAAGAGAAGCAGCTCCCAGTAAGGAGTCAAGGTACAAAGGTGGTATCCATCATTATAGCTGTTTCTGAAATGATAGCTAAAAATAGCAAAGGCCATCATTTACAGACACAGTTTAGTACTGATATGCTCACACTTTCAGCCCTGGTTAGCCCTATTTTTCTGCTTTTTCTTATTTTCTCTGTCCATGAAACACATCAGTCCACAGCAGCCCTTAAAAATGTGTAGGAATGTTAGCATGTGGGCTGCAGTAAATACTGCTGTTATTGATGGTGAAGAGAAATGAGTTTGGAAGAAAACTTCATGTTAGGGGTACAAAGAAGCTGAAGACAACCTGTGCCTAGAAGGGGAATGAGCCAAGGGATGCCTGGGAAGGGAATAACTGTTCCAAAAAAAAGGAAGGGATGGGGGTCAGTTCCCCAGTTTTTATGCTCCCAGCCTTCTGTTGTGGATTAGCAACTGAAACTCATGATACAGCTCTCATTTAGAAAAGCTCTAGTGTGAACATCTATTGCTTTTGGGTTTGTGTCTATGTGCTTATGTTGTCTTATTTACTGAAGACACAACTGCTGCTATCACCTTGAAGGGAAGGGATGGAGGATGTGGCTCACTCTCAGTTAGTGGAAATCCATCTGCATATCTGGTCCCTGGGTGTCTTGGTTTGAGCTGGCAAAACGCGAACTGTCCAAGACAGAGTGAAAAGGGAAGTCTGAACCAGGCCTAGTCTGACTTTTAAAACCTAAATTTAGGCCTACTCAGCTAAACCCATAACACTGGGTCAGGCCTGGGTTTCCTTTTGTTTGGAATCTCTCAGTGTTTAAGGTTGCCAAACAAAACTAGCTCTAAAGTGAAAGTGCCTAATGTCACAAAGGCCTTGTAAGAGCTTTATAGTGCTTTCATCAAAACTTGGATTAAGCTCATAATAATGGACTCTATGTGCTGCAAATACATCAACACACTTCTCTGAGACAGAGCCTGCTTCCATTACTCTGGTTCCTGTGGCACACAGGAATTATTGCCTCCCAGAGAAGTGTTAAGTGAAAGGCCGCCAGGGGATTATCACATCCCTTTCCTGCATGTTTTTGCTAAACTGAGAAAGAGAAGAGGAGCTCCCACTGTCCTGCTAGGAAGCCTTGAGGAAGAACCCTGGTTTGTGCTTTGGTTTGAAGTTTCTTTTCAATAAGGGGGGAAGAAACATTGTTTTGCTGTATGTTTTTCTGGTATGAACGGCTGTTCCACAGTTCACTTCCAACACTTCTAGCTGCCTTTGTGGAAAACAAGGCATGGCCCGGGAAGATTCACCAAATGTGAGGCTTTCTCTTTCCCTGCTTCCATACATGCTCCAAAACACATCTCCAATAGGGTTTTACTGTTCGTACATTGCTTACAAGAATCAACAGTAAGCTTAGTTGCTTGTACATTTGGGGGTCATTGTACTCCTCATCTG
This sequence comes from Poliocrania exsul, assembly GCA_035041345.1. NCBI lineage: Eukaryota > Metazoa > Chordata > Aves > Passeriformes > Thamnophilidae > Poliocrania > Poliocrania exsul. The sequence continues at coordinate 106,371,298 of JAWWLZ010000001.1, read as the reverse complement.
CCAGCCTCTGCTGCCAGCATAAGCAAGGACCTTTTGATCTTGTCTTTTTTTTAACCCTGATCATTTTCATCTTCCCTGAGATTGATGTACTGTACTGGGAATTCTGGTTATTATTCACTGTAGTTATTGCCTAATTGTGATACATGCAAACCAGTGTTATCTCAGACAACGTGTAAGTACACACACTGTTGGTGGCCACATGACAACTGCTTGATGTGTTGAAATTTAATGATCTTGGCATTTAATGATCTTAGATAGGTACATCCTGGGATGTATTTCAGATATGTAATGCTGTAGTAGCAGGCAATCATAAGACATTTTCTACAGCAAAACATAATACCTGGGACAAAGATACATATATTTAAGCAGTGATAGATTAAAAACTAATTGTGGTGCAATGCTGGTACCATTTTAAAAAGTTAAACATTGAAAACTGCATTTGAAGTTTTCAAGCTTCTGTCATACCAATCCTATCTTTTGCCAAGTAGAAGGGCTCACTTCCTCTTTAGTTTTTGTTTTCCATGTGCTTCCAAAGACACAAGACACTTGATGTACATAAGCAAAGGTGCAGCCCCTGCCTGGGGAGGACCCTGGGCAGGGCACAGGGGGAACAGCCATGGCCTGGGGCTGGAGAGAGGACTGTGAGCCACTGCATCTCATTCCTGCCAAATATGATTCCTCTTCTTGCCCTGAGAAAGTATTATCAAATGTTTGTGAGAGAAATAATGATCATAAGCAGGGAAATAAATGTGAGGGAGGAGAGGAAGGGAGATGGGGAAAGCAAGGATATAACCATTTCTCACTGTAGTGTGAATGTATCTTGGGTCCATTTAATGCAGCCTTTCTTCTTCCTCTCTCTTGTTACCCTCCCACCCCCTCTCCAAACAACTTGTGTGGGAATTGGAGAGATGTGAGGGAGATGCTTTAGGAGTGAACTGAATGTAAAGAAGTATGTGGAGAAAAACACAAGAGCTTGGGAAAAGGCACCAGCTGTAGGGACACAACAATCAGATATCCTAGTGTAGGTCTGCAGCTGAGGGTGACTTTCAAGTACAGCACATAAAACCCTCCATCTAGGCCTTTCTAGAATTGTGGCCAGGCATCCTTTATTGGGGATATTTAGGTTGGAACTGTTGGCAGGACAGTGGTGTTGGGGGCTGCAGAAAAAGGCCATGCCACAGAGGGGGCAAGGAGGGACTTGTGGGACCCACATTGCTGAAAGTAAAACTGGGGAGTTTGAATTGGGCACCCACAGGGTGGAGGAAATTGCCTGATTGAGTTGAGTTGCAGAACCAACACATCTAGAAAACTTTGGCTTCCTGTAAGGCCTCCTGTGAGAGCTTTATATTCTGTGACTCAGCTCCCGTAACTGCTAAACAGAACAACAGTGTATTTGTCAATGTCATGGGAGTTAGCGCATCAGTGCTGGAAAATTGCTGTGAGGTCTTTGGATGGACAGTACCACGAAAAGCACTTTAGTCAAAGGATCCCCGTCAAAACACTTAACCTGGTATCTTACCATTTACGCTTCAAACCAGATTATTTTAATACCATGTTGTTTTGGGTTGACAAAACAAATGCCAAACTCTTGGCAAAATGCCAACTGCTCAACACAGAGTGTTAGAGCCTCTGTCCCCCCACTGAGAAAAGGGAGAAAGGAAAAAAAACCTCTGGAAACTCAAACTACATTTAAACTTAAACTAATTATATATATTTGTACAGAAAAGAGAAGATTAAGAGAAAACTACAGTAAAACACACACACAAGTTAGATACAACAACAATTTTCTACCTCCTACTAAAACTAGATTTTATTACTCTAGATTTATAAAGCATCTCAAAAGACACCCAGCAAGGTAAAAGAGGAAAATAGCAATAAAATGTTTCTACTTTCCTGAACTAAACCAAAATGTGAAGTAGAGGCTGCAGGAGCAAGGCCCAGGACAGTAGGACAGCAGCAGCCTGTCCTGTCTCTATGTCATAGGTTCAGCCAGATGGGCCTGGGTTTGGGTTTTGGAGTTCAGACTAGGCCTGACAGTTGTCAGGTGACT
>JAWWLZ010000001.1:106300380-106369148 GCA_035041345.1 Poliocrania exsul | reverse complement strand
GCCATGAAGGAACTGACCAAGCCACTCCCACACCGGCTCCTACACTTTGAGATGATGTTGGAATATGGTATGGAATACTATTGGCCAGTAGTCAGCTGTCAGCTAGCCCAGCCCAGCTCAAGCCAGCTGATAGTCTTAGGCCTAGTCTGAAATCTAAAGCTTAAATTTAGGCCTACCAAGCTAAACCTGTAACACATGTTCAGCTGCATAAGCTGGTGATGCTGTTAATTTAGAAGTGACTTGCAGTGTCTTTTCTGATTTTGTGATTTTAAAAATGGCTACTTTGTTTTGTGTGCTGGTTCCTTTCTTTTTAAAAAAAGGAATAATTTGTCTTTTTTTTTTTTTATTTCATGTTTGAGAGTTGTAATGTTAGACCTGGATGAAAATTGGAGGTTTTTTTCCTAACATTAACTTTTATCCCATCAAGAATAAAAAGATGAATTATCAAAATTTTTAATAATAAATTCTGATAGTGAAACAATGAAATGGGCATATAATACAGTTTCTGAATTACATTTTTTTTTAAATTTTTTGGGACTCCTGACAATATTGCTGTCATTATTCACCCCATCTGGAGCCAAAGGTAGGTCTTGCAAGTAGTGGGAGAAGGCTGTTTTTTTACAGGAAAGGTGAGGCTGCTCAGGAAAATTGGCCCAGCCAAAGGTGGACATGAACCTATAGCTCACAACAGGGAAATGTGCCATAACAGCAAAATCCAGCCAAACTGCTTCAAAACATAAGCATTTCATTTCAAGATAAAATATATACATCTAAATGGGAGTACTGTTAAAAGTTTTTGTGGTTAGTGAAAACAAAAAGTATCATCAGATATTTTCCTTCCCACCAGTATTTTATTATGTGGGATATGCATTATCCGCTGAAAAATATTTCCAATATAAAATTTCTGGTTCATTTCTGTGTAGGTTAAATCCAAAATATAGTGGGTCTAGTGGCTGTCTTTTAACCCCTTCCATACTTTAACATATTTGTTAGTTGCTACAGAGAATGAGTGTGTTCTGAAGTGTTATCTACCTCGTAACAGGAAGGGGTAATGTTATGAGAAGCAGTTTGCTAAATTAATAGCTCTGTATTTCACTGAGAAGTATTTTAACATGTTACCTTTCTCTTTCTATAATTTGTTCAAATTAAGTTGGATTTAATATTGTCCGGCATGATACAAATCTCAAGTGAGGCCTATGCAACAAGATGTGAGATTTCACGTGTTATAATTCTATCTTTAAAAGAATTATCTTAAATTTAATCCCCAGACTTAAGCCACCTGATATGCAACACACTAAAACAAATCTGAATTCTAATTCTACCTACATATCATATATACCAAAAAGAAAAAGTGGTATGACACCTGGAGTACACCTATAATGATTTCATTTGCTGCATAATCATATATCAGCAAAATGATAACTAGCCAACCCTTTTGTCAACAGAGCACTGTTAAATTTATCATTTGAGTTGGTAAGTAAACAAGAGAGTTAATGAACCAGAGACAAGCTGGTCACGATGGGCAAGAATTTAGGTATTCTGCATCGCCTTCTCCCTTGTTCATCCTTTCCTACCTGTGCTATTTTGTTTTGGCACTAATTTTACTCCTGTTTTACACTTGTCTTGCACTGCAAAAAATAATTGGACAAAGATGAAGACAATTGCAAATCAGGCTTGACATATTTCATACAGCAAATAGCAGGAACCATAGTTAGGACTGCTTAGGTGCTTGCCCTGGTTTTACTAATCTCTTGCTATGTGACCTTGGACAATTAAATTTTCTATGTTTCTGTTTATCTAACTGTACTACCTCCTGGGGTCTTATTAGAGGTAATTTATCAATCACTCAATATGCTCTTATAAAATATTTTGAAATCTCTGCTGAAAGAGACCAGGTAAGTGCAGAATAATATTTGGTTTGTAGTCTCTCTGATTTACTGGGTTTTACCGACAGAATTTGATCTGAAATATTTAGCAAGTAGACATGGAGAAAACCAGGAGAGGGTTATCAAGATCATGGGTATTTAAAAACATAAAAAATTTCAAGGAGTGGTTAATGGGTCTCTTTAGGCATGATATGGCATCGAGTCTTTCAAAAAAGCTTAAATAAATTAATATTTGCATTAATATTCATTACTCAGCAAGGTATTCTCAATGTTTTTAACTTGCAAGCCAACTATTAAAAAGTAGGTAGATTTTTAAAAAAATCTCTAAATACAGCTTGTCAGAAAAGACAATTTCCAGCTTTTCTTCTTATCTTTTAAATGAAAGTTTCAGTCACCTTGGAGAGATGCAGAATTTGCAAGCTATTTGTCTGAGCTCATGCATTTCTGTGACTGTCAGGTTTAAGATTGTGAGTCTCACCTGAAGTAGGCAAAAAAGCTTTTTTTGCTAGAAGTTCTTTCTTGGATGTAGGCCATCACCTTCATAGAACTTAAGTTTCTAAATAGAATTGAATTATTTTCTAATAAAGATTATTATTTTTGAATAATCATAATTGAAAAATTTCTGTCTAGACTACTCTGTAGCAAATAATAAACTACAAATTCTATCCTAAATAATAAACAAAAACTCTGTCTGAAGATTCATTCGCTGAAGACTGTCCACTACTCTCCTTACACTAGCAAAAACTGGGAGGGTTTTGCAGTGGCTGCTTTGAAGTTTACACCAAAGAAAGTGAGAGCAGCTGGAAAACTAACCCTGAACTCACAGGTGCCAAGGGAAAGCACAACAGAACCTAGAGAAGGGACAAGTGTATAAAGCAAGTTGCCAGTCTTAATGCAGATTTGTTTGTTTGTTTGTCTTGTTTGTTTGGTTTATTGGAGAAGTACTCAGAATTCTGGGGGAGGAAAAGAGCCGAGCACTTTGCAGACAGCCTGCTGGACATATTACACTGTCAAGAGATAGTGAAGGAAAAACGGATATGCAGCTGTAAGGGGCCATAGCTGTGGAAGTTGAAAGAACTAATATTTTATAATGAAGAAAGTATGGAGAAGTATGTGTTGTACATAAAGTCACTTGGGACATGATGTTAAGACTGCATATTTATTCATTCAGACATCAATCCTGCATGCTAAATTGCTGTGGTAACATCATTTATTTCCTGATTAACGGGGCATTTCTGTCGCCAGAAGTCACACTACTGAAAAAACCCAACCAACCAAAACCCAGCCAACAAACCTTATTTTGCTTATTGCAAAATCCTATATTCTTGCATTTGGGGAACTTGCTTCTGCACCCAGGCAGAATAGCTGGGAGCCCAGCTTGATGCCAGGCTCAGGCTGCTGACCCAGCTTTTCTTCAGAGAGCACTGCAGCCCTTTTGCCTCCTACTCCCATCCCAAGCTCCAAACTAATAGGGTTTTTTTCTCCTGCTGGCTGTAAAGAAAGAAAGCAATTGAAAGGCTGTTGTACCAATGCTGATGTACTTGTGAAGGGCTGGCATATTATGGGATAGGAAGGTCAAAACAGTACATAGATACAGGAAGATAATTAAACTGACGTGAGGGTGATTTTTGCAGTTTGCTCATTCTTAAGCTGAAGGCACATCTTTATCTTGACATCTATTCTTGAAGCACCATTTTTTGTCTTTACCAGGAACTTAATTTTGTCTGATTTCCAGTGAATGTTTTCAAGCCCAGCAGATGAATGTCTGATTCTCCACTGCCTCACACTCTGGGTAGTCACAAAGGCTTGCAGAAAACACCCCCTTGTGCTACCAAATCTGATCCTGTCATTCACCTTTGTGGCAGAATTTCTGGCTGGAGTATGGGCACTACCTTATTTTTCATTCTGCAAGGTAAAGTAGGCTCAGACCACAGAACAGGAGTCACAGTTAGGTTGCTGCTCTGTCCTCAGTATGGCATATCTTTGTTTCTCTTGTCTTTTTCCTCTAAGCTGGATGAAAAGTTGTTCAGCTCTATGTGAACTTCTGTTCAATCATCAGTAAGTCTGGTTTAGAGGCTACAAGATAAAGTCTCTCATGGTTTCTTTGAGGGTACAAGGCACTAATAAATACTATCCTTACAAGTTAGAAGCCTTTGAGTGTTGGTGTTACTAGGCTGCCACATTCACCTCATCAGAAGTATCATCATACCTGGATGGCTGACAATCATCTTTGCAGTGATTAGCCACCATGGGTGGTTGAACACAGGCAATTTCTTTTATTATACAGCTGTTCAATATAAGAGATAGTGAGGCCTGAATTTCCATGGAACAAATACACTTTTGCCTCATTAGCTGACTTGGAATTAGATAATTTGTGGGTAGAGCAGTGGTGTCTGTGAGCACAGTGTAAGGCCTGATAAGGCACCCTGTTCCAGGATCCCTGATGCAGGGTTAATATCACTAGCACAGGAGAAGTTGCTCTACTCCTGGCTCACACTCCTCATATCATCATTATGCCATTTTTTTTTATCAACCAAGAAGTTGTAGGAAGCAAAATCCTTTGAAAAACAAAAAATATTCATCAATAGTTTATGCATCGGTTGTGGAATAAATTATTCGTGAGCATCACTGCACTGCTGTGTTTGGAAGAGTTATAAGCCCCTGGCTTTGCTTACTAAGTCCTGGCCAAACCTTCCTTTGTTGTTTCCACTCTCTCTGACATTTCCTTCTTCCATTGCTTTATTCATAAGGAGGTGATTTTTATCGCTCTCTGCTCAGTAATAATGTGGTTCCTCTTCTTTCTGCAAGAAGAAATTTCTTACTCTTTTTATTACGTATAATCATTCTTTCCTTAATTTATAGCATGTCATGTATTATTCAGTGACATCTCTTGGCTCTGATTACAGGTTCTATATAATCTTATACACTTCAAAAATGATTGTTTAAATTACAATAAAATAATATCCAGCTCATTTATCTGCTGAATTTGTCTTTCATTTGCAGTTATCAGGGCCAATGTTTTATACAAAAGAACTTTCTTGAGGAGCCTTGCAGAGAGGTGGAGCCAATGTGCTTGGATTCCTTGAGAAAGAGAAAGAAACAGCTCTTGGAAACACTACCTGCCTCGTGGTAAAGATGCTGGGGTTTGGAGAGAAATGGCACAGAATCTGTGAATCACTGGAGGCCTGAACCAAGGTGCATTGAAGACAGTGGGACCAATAGGAAGTGATGGCATGTTGTAATCTCAGCAAGTTTTTAAACTCTTCTGAGGGTGGAAAACTGAATTAAACATTCTCAGTCTGCTTACCACCTACAGATAGAGCTGGTGGCCCGAGCCAGCAAGAGGGCAGAGTGTTTGGTTTGGTTTGATTTGAGAGGGGAAGAATGCTCAAACAGGAGATGAGGTCAAGGGAGGGGAACCTGCTTTTAGGAAGTGGAGAAATGAGGAAAGGCTTGAAAAGCTGCTCTTCCTTGACTTTGATGAAATTAATTTTTACACTTTTTCTCAAGATCAATGAAATCATCTATGTTGTGGTATTTTCCCATCAATCCAGATGAAAATAGCTTCTTTTAATAGTTAAGTATTGTGGTACTGTTATGCAAACCCTGTTGGAAACTGGGCTTCTGTGGTCTTTAGCAGTGGACACACACAGGGGACAGCATACCTGCCCTTTTAACTCCTATTTTCAGAGAAAATTTGTTAGTGTTTCTATTTACCCTTTTCCTATTTATTTGGAATATCTCTGGTCCTCTCCTGGATACCAGTTACCTGCTCTGTGTCTGAGAGACAGAGAGAGAATTTCCTGCTGTGTGGTTGAACAAACAATAAACTGCAGTGCAGTCATGCCTGGACTAAACCCTGAAATAAAGCTACTACATGTTCAGGCTTTTCTCTTTCTTTGTGAATACCCACTGACTCAAGGGAAGAGACCTTTGAGAGATCTTTCAGAATTCTGTTAGGGCTGAGTACAGTTTATGGGAGTTACTGGTCTAAGCTGGATACCCGTTCAGGTCTCTAGTCCTTATGAAATAATGCAAGATATCCTTATGAACTCATCTCGTTTCCCAGAATGATCTATTTTTTATTCCTCCTTCAGTCTACCTCCACTTCAGAAGAGGCTTCTGGATGCCCCTGTAGCTGGAGCAGCATTGTTGGCTACCTCTGTGTTTGTCAGGAGCTGTTTCATAAGGAAATGTTTCCTTTATGCCTCAGCCCTCCTCCCAACCAGCTCCAAGTTCAGGTAACTTGAAGTGAACACAAATCCTGCCCAGGAGTTTATCCTATCTAAATTCATCTTCTCAAGCTAGTAGTATGTCTATTCCTATTTTACATTGTGGGCCCCTTTCTAACCCATATTGTAAAAGAACAGTGGCACATACCAAGGAGCAGACATGTCTCTTCGGAAGTTACTTCAGTCAGCTACAAAGATATTGCTGCTGTTTGATTTCTGCCCAGATGTCCAGATTTCAACTTTCTCACTTCTGAGGGAGGGAGAAGGTGCTGGGTGTCTGTGCCTAGTCTGAACCCCTTAGGTTATCTTTTTTGCACTCACTTGGATTAAATGCAGGTTCAGCTGTGGTGGGTGAGCCCTCCCCAGCTTGCATTCCCAGGATGGCACAGAGACCACTTCTAACATTAAATCAATTCCTATTAGCAAAACTGCCTGCTGGAAGCTTTCATTTGCACTCTCAATGCCAGGGAAAATAACATATTTCTTACCCTCCTCACACAGACAGTTCCTACAGACTCTTTTATCAAATAAAAGCAAGGGAGTTTTTTTTGTTGTTGCTTTTTGTTGAAGATTCCTGACTGAAAACCCGCAGTACCCACTTTTCTCTCTGGTTAGGATCCAGCACTGCAGAAACTCATTTTCACTGTACTTCAGCTGAAAACTTTAAAGACTGCGGACAGGAGTTGGAGCAGTCTCTGGATGCTGATTCTTGTCAGGTTTATAGATGTATTCCTAAGCAAGTCATTTCTGCTCTCTGCAGGATGTTGCTTCTATCTCTAAGGGCTAGGTTATGTAAAACCAATGTCAGAAGTCTGCCTTAACCCAGCAAAAAAAGGGGACTAATGATTGTTCAATGAAATGCTGCCTTTTCAATCAATCCTCCTCCCTAATTAGTGGAGCATGGTGGAGCTAATCTTTCAATAATAATGAAAAAAAGGGCAATTTTATTGATGATGGATGGGAGAAAACCTGAGTATATTATTAAAAATACCAATCAGTGTGTCTAGAAGGGGTTTAATAAAAGACATTTTTGAAAAAAAATATAAGATAGGTTTTTCAATATGAATATAAGCTTTATATCTGGTGTAGTCTGGTGCAACTTGTGGGGAGAGGCTGCTCTCACCAGCTTTAGTTCATGCACTAGGAAAAGTTACTGTGGACCTCAGCAGGTCCGATTGGAACAAACGGATTTCTGTGTGTGCTGAAGAGCAGAGTGGGCCAAATTAGCTATGAGGTGTGGTTTTACAACACCAGGAATAAAGACAAATCTGAGCTGATATATCTTAGTAAAGAGACTTATTGTGACTTAAAATTCACAGAATCACAGAGTCACAGAATATACTGCATTAGTAGGGACCCACAAAGATCATTGAGTCCAACTCCTGGCCTTGCACAGGACCATCCCCATTTAGTTGGACACAGTCCTTTTCTTTTTTTTTTTAAGAATTCCTCATTAGTAAAAATCCTCATTTTGAGAATTGGTGCAAATGACTCTGAAATTGTAGGCCTCAAATGTTACTCTAGCTTGCTGTAGGAAGTATTTCCTGGGTTAAAAGTCTCTTATTTTACGGCAATATAACTCAAGCAAGTAGTATGTGGGGATATGATCTTTTGCTACTGATCTGCATTTGAGGAACAGAGCTAATAAAACTCATGGACTTACATCCCACAGGCCTTGGTATGGAAATAGACATTAAGCCAGAAAAATAAATCCCTTTCATCTAGGGAAAAAAGGCAAGAAAAATCAGAAAGCCTTTTCTAAGATGGTTACATTGCTTCACTCTTATAATGTCTTAGAAAACATAACACTATTAAGAAGACCCTACAAGCATACAAGTTTATGCTCTCTAGTAGCTCCTCCTATCATAGCCTCCCTTATTAGGAGGTATCGTACATTCCCTGAAAACCCCCAAAACCAGCCTGTGAAGTCTCTTAGCTGGCTTGCATTGCTGTGGTGTGGTATGGCTTGGCCAGTGGTGGTGGCTGGGATGCTGGAGCCTGGATCAAAAGGAAATGGATCTGAACTGTGCTACTGAAAAGAGGAGAGCATTAAAGACAGGAGCTTTCCTATGCCCTTTCTCATCCTTTGGTGGGTGTTGGTTGCATGCTCTCATTTTGTGCTACTGTCTGTGAGTTTGGAGGCATTGACTTCATTCAGCTTTAACTATTTTAACCCAAGTGTAAATGCCCCTGTAGTGCTGATACGTAATCTCACGTCGCAACCATAGTTCCTCTCTGTGTGAGCCAGGGCAGAAGCTAACTGATTGCAACCAGGCTTTAAAAAAAATGTAATTAGATGTAAGTCACCATTTCAGAGCAGTTGTGCTGACAGCTAGGGGATTAATTCTGCTCTTACTTATTAGGCATATGCTCCAGATTTTTGTTATAATTTAAGTTGAAGAGAATATTACATGACAGGCATCCCTTTAAACTTTTACGACTTCTTGGATCTCCTTCCAATGTTAATTGTAATCCCAAGTGATGAACCTACTCTTTTAAAACAAAGTCAGTAAATTGTTCTGCCTCTGGTGAAATAGTTGCTGGATGTGGGAAGGCATTCTGCTGCTCCTTCCTGTGGATGCAGTCTAGGCAGGGTAAGGGACTCAATCCTGCAGTGACAGGTCACAGGGAAAACAAAACCATCTTCTAAACTCCTTGGTCTTCCCCTCTGCTCTGCTGTTCTTGGCTCTTCCCATTCTCTGCTTATTGTGCAAGAAACTTTGGAGCTTCCCTGTCCTTTGGGGCTGTGGCATCCATCACCCTTCACAGGCATTACAAGTTGTACTTATGAACTATAAGAGAAAAAAGCATCTCTTAATTGTGCAGCTTGCTGTTGCAATACAGGGAGTACTGAAGTCCTTGGCCTTGGGTTTTCAAAGGCTGGGAAAGAGAACTCATAAGCAGCTAATTTTCTGCAAAGTATATACTCTATAGCGTTCACAGGACTAGGTTAGAGGAAGATGGAAACATGAGTATTTCTCTGGGTGGATTTGGGTTGCAGCTTCTGTTTCTCTTGAAGACAGAACAACATGGTTGTTAGTTCCTCAGCTTGGGGAGACTGGGGAGAGGTCACATATGCCAGCAAAGCCATGCCCCACAGTGAACCCCCAGAGGCTGAGAGATGCTAGTGGCATCAGAGAAAACATGGGTGAGCAACCACCTCTCTGTGGGCAGAGTAGATGCTCTGTGAGCATCTCTGTGACTACTTCCCCAGTCAGGCAGCTATCCCACATCTGATAATTATACTACTAGCTGAGAGAAATGTAATAAGGAGCTTGAAGCAGACAACAGAACTGCATTACAGAAAGAAGCCTTGGCTTTTTCCCTCAGCACAATGCTAAGCTAGTTAATGCTGGTGTAGCTGTATCTGAGCTATGTCACGAACCTCAATATTGTAATATTAATTCTATAACAACTGTGTTGCCATTCTGTACCTCGGATGGGGTTTTTAACTATTTCATTAGCTCAGTGGGAATGGTACACAGAAACAGTTTAATTTTGTAGAATTATAATGACTCACAGCACTCAAAGGAGCAAATTTCAGGATACTTGAACAAATTTGGACACTGCCAGCCTCCTCACAGCACAGGCTTCAGCTAAGATCACTCTAACTAAAATATGCAGCTAAGGCACAGCTGAATGTGACTCATAGGAAATAGTATGCTGACCTGAATACACACGCTGAGTACATGCTGTGGGTGGGCAGTTTAAATGCTTTGTAAAACTATTTCTTTTAGTCCTATTTTTTCCACCTCCTGATCAACAGTGAAAACTGAGCTTTAATAATCTCAGTTTCCCCTTTGCCCTGCAAAAGCAGTAAATATGTTGGCCCCACCCTCCCAAAACCACGGGTTCTGTTGCATTTTTATATAGAAAAGCTTTGCCAAATAAGGTGCTGATGAGTAGTGGGAGGGATTTGCAGCTGGGAGATGTCGGAGGTGGTGTGAGGTGAGGGAGTGGGTTTGGATGAAGTGATGGGTTGCCAGGGTGGAGCTGCAAGGACTGCTGCAGCTGTGTGGAGCCACAGGCAGGTTCCTGCACAAACACACATGCTGCGCTGGTGGAATGCTTGTTTGGGGGGATTTTTTTGGGGGTGTGTGTGTGGGTGTGTGTGTGTGTTTGTGTGCATCGTCTAAGGTGGATACAGACTGCTCAATGAAGTCACTTACCAGTGCAAAAATACAAATGCTGATAGGATTATTATGCCTGTTAGTTTACAATGAAAAAAAGGTCACAATTCCTAATCCCTATTTTGAGTTGGAAAAGAGGCATACAGTGATGAAACTTCTTTTATTCCTCCACTCAGGTCTTAAGCAGCATGAGCAGCCAGCATGTTTACAGCCTCACATAGCAATTCCCACTGACTACACTTGGATACACATTCCACTACAGGCAAAAGTTGCCTCTGTAAGGGGAATTCAGGGAAAAAGAGGAGCTTATGTTTTCTTGACGTTAATGAGAAGGATCTGGCATTAACTGAAAGTAATTGACAACATTAGGGCAATGATAAAGGGTTGGTCTTGTTGCCAGAAAGATAGATTAGAGGGAGAGACATCTTTTGATTCCAAGAATTATTCCAGAGGCAAGGAAGTGCATTCTTTCTAAATCCATAGGGGTATATAAAGGACCTACTTAAATTTTCATATTACTGCATGAAAACTTTCAGTCTCTGAAGCAGTGAATTCATCTTTTTTTCCCACTGTGGAAAAACAAAGTTCAGGGTTATACTGGTCTATTGGTAACCATGGCCTCCAGCTGAGCTATTACTGAAGAGTCCATGAACATGTTACGATGACATAGCGTGTTACTGTGTGCCAGCTGAAATGTGCTAACTGGGAGACAAGATTGCCCCAATGGATGAAATGTTATTTTTTCATGTTTTAGTTTTGTTTGTTTTTGTTTTTGTTTTTTGCACACCCCCCCTTCCCCCCCCCCCCCCCTTGTGTCTGCTTTTGTGCTAAATACTTACAGAGGCTAACAGTACTGTATGAAATGCAATTCTGCTCTTCACCCACACCAGTGGCATTTCTGCTGTGTTTGGGCATTTGATTATACTTCAATGACTAAAGGTAATTGGTTGCCTCAAGACTAGGGCAGGACTACACAGCTGACACTTCATCACTGTTTAAGTATGGAGTGCGTGTATAGCAAGAGGTCTACTTGAATTACTTGAATGGATACTTTAATTTAGAAAATATTTATGTCTATAGAACTGATGTAGCTCATCTAAAGACATCATATTCATAACTGTTCTTTCTTACAAACAGGTGTGAGACACCTATACAACTTTAGACTATAATTTACTCTTAGCTCAGCTTTGAACTTTTGAGTCACCAAAAGTGTGTGACTGATTTTAGAACAAAGACATCAAATTAGCAATAGCGAGTCACCAGGATGAGATGATATTTACCTCAGCATTCCAGAGGAATGTGTGGATAAAGAAGCTAAGCTACTGCCTGTGGTTTAGAGCCTTTCCTTCATTTCTGTCATTTGTTAGGAATTAAATAGATTGCTGATTTTAGAGGGAACTAGGGAAAGTATGATAACTGTACTGAGCAGACCTGTTGAAACAGTGAAGAGTAGAACCCATGGAAATAAGAATGAATATCCCATATGGAGGAAGTGGACATCTTTTGGAGTGGAAAGGTGGGCTTCCTATTGGTATTCTTTGCATGGAGCTGCAGAAGACCTGGTTGATACCATCCACACACATCTCTAAATATTTTGATGAATAGAATAGAATAGAATAGAATAGAATAGAATAGAATAGAATAGAATAGAATAGCTGGAAGAGACCTACAAGGAACATCTAGTCCAACTATCTGACCGCTTCAGGGCTGACCAAATGTTAAAGCATGATATTTGCCCAAATGTCTGTTAAACGTTTTCAGTCTGGGGCATCAACCACTTCTCCAGGAAGCCTCTTCCACTTTTTGACCACCCTTTTGCTAAAGAAATGCTTCCTAATGTCCAGTCTAAACCTTGCCTGTCAATACAGCTTTGAACCATTCCCACACATTTTGCCACTGGATACCAAGGAAAAGGGATCAGCACCTCCATTTGTTGAGTTCCCACAAGAACCCTTTATGAAACTAGACATCCAAGGATAAGAGGGAAGGCCCTTGCAAAAGCATGTAGTTATTTAAACATAGGTAACAAACAGGAGGTTAAAATAATAAGCTCTCCCAGGGGAGGGAGGTCCAGAATGCTTTGTGCCAAGACCTGTGGAATTGAAAATATGGATTTATATATTCATTTATGTATAATGTTCTGTAAAAGTGGGTGAATATAGACTGTTGACAAACTTGTACTGATGATACTGAGTTCTTCAAAGTAGTAAAGATGAGAACTGATTGTGCAGAACCTCAATAAAATATTGCATGACTAAGGGACTGGGCACTAAAGTAGGAAAAAAAGAAAATTTAATCTAAAATGGGGCATACTGGAAATCAACAATCCTGACTTCATACATAAGAATGATGGACAAAGCTGGCCATTAGCACTCTCCAATCTATAGAGGTTGCTGACTACATAAAAATCACCTCAGGCTCAGAAAGTCGCTGAGCTGCAAATTGGTAGAGGCTGGAGGACTATTCAGAGTAAGTAGTTTATATGCCTCCCTGTTACACTCCACTTTAGGTGTCTGGTTCTGGCTGCTATCAAAAGTAAAATTCTAGTATCTTTGAATGATCAGTCAGAGACAGGACTGCTGTTACTCTTACTTATGCTTTCAAAAATCTTCCTCCTTATTGTGTTTACTGTGTGAACCACTGAGAAATACTTCTCACTTTGGACAGAATTCAGAGGAAACAGAAAAAAATTATATTCAGATGTATTGGTTAAATCCAAAACATTCAGTGTGTTTCTTTGTGTGTGTCTGGAGAAAAAGAGAAATGTGATATATTGAACCCATGATATTTAGAAAAGTACCACTGTTCTGAACAAGTTCATACATCCTTAGGTCAAGATATATGAAACTGACTTATGGGTTTATTATACTCCAGCTATGGCAAGAAGATTTATAATTACTCTCTTGAATTGTCCAGCATAATGCTTGCTTCTATTTTTCTGTTCTTAGAATATAGTAATGTAAGAACATACATTCAGTCTTGCTGGTTTTGGAGAAAAAGATATTTTAAGGGAAAATACCATTCTGTACCACAGATTCAATAAGAGAAAATGGGTTTTGCCTGCTATTATTTCTCATTTTGATGGCAGACAACACATTTAAAATACAAAAAAAAGGAAATTTTAAAATCTGCATACAGCTTAACACCCAGGAATTTCTGGATATGCAAATAAGAACATCCATATGCAAATGTCACCAGAAAGTGCCTTGACAATATTTGCCAAAAATGTATGTGCATTTAAATCCTTGTATAGAGAGGATCATACAATCACAGAATTATATAGGCTGCAAGGGACTTTTGGAGATTGTCTGATCTCACCCTCCCTGCTAAAAGAGGGCAAAATTAAAAATTAAGACTGGACTGTTTCCAAGGCTGCAGATCCCTTGAGCTTTCTGGGCGCTGGTTCCAATGTCTGGCCACTCTCATGGAGAATTGTTCTCCATATGTTTAAGTGCTTTCACTTGTGTCCATTACCTCTTGTTCTTTTTCTGTTAACCACTGAGAAAAGCTTGGTTCTGTCTGCTCTGCAGCCATCAGCTGTGGGCAATGAGTACATGCCCTCTGAGGCCTCACTTCCCAGGATGAACAGCTCCAGCTCCCTCAGCCTCCCCTCAAGTGTCCTGTGGTGTGGCCCTCTGACCACCCACTGGACTTGATTAAGTATGCCAGGCTGTTTCTTTACCTCCAAACTACACCCCACCCACCCCACCACCTACAAATGCGCCAGGCATGAAAACCTCAGGATAAGCTGAAATAGAAGTTCCATGTAAAATTTACTGAGGACCAATCTGCAGCAGCAAGCCCTGAAACCTTTGACCTCTCTGTCTTAACATGCAATTTTTAGCACTTACCTACTAGTTGAAAGATGGCCGCAGATGTTAGATTTGAATATAGTTTAAACATAATAACATGTGAATATTATGGAATATTATCTCATCACCTAAAGGTAATAGTCAAAAAAAGTATGCCTGGATGTGCCATATTTTCAAATCAGTTCAGCATTTTGGAATGGCCTGTGGTGTTCTAGAGTTGCAATAAGGAGCTGGCTTCTCAGCCCCTTTGAAAAATAGGTCCTCTTCCTCGTTGTTGGGAGACAATCTGGTTTTAACCCCAAAATCTAGAAAACAATGAGGGTTTTCTTTGAACATTTATTTCTCAAATCCCTTTTATTGTTGTTTGCTTGTGTGATAAAATTGTTTGAAAAATCAGTCATGGGCTTACTGAGATACTTAAACATATGCCTAATGGAGAAGGTCTCCTACTGAATCCATCTAGTTATATCTACCTTCAGTTGGGAATGTATTTGTACTGTGGGAAGAACTGGTCTTCATCCTTCATATTTAACGAGAACAGAGATGTTTTCAGAAAAAATAGCCCTTTGCTTTTAAAATATTTGAGCTTTTTGTCCCTTGATATAGCAATTTCCTCAGTCTTAGCAGAATATTCCTTTCCAGGAATAAAACATGGCATATTTTTGCACATACATTCAAGCAAGATTTCTTGTTTTAAATGTCATTTAATTTGTCAACTTTATTGCAGAATGGGGAAATGGTGCTGAATGCAACTGTCACCTTCAGTGTTTGGCCTTGGCAGGTTTTTCAGCAAGAATGAATTTTACAGCTTGCCTACCCTCCAGCCTTTAGTTATCTGGAACTACTTTTTGCCATTATAGCTGTGCAGCTGCAATTAAGAGGGCATCTGAGTATTTGGGAATTCCTTGGACCATTAGTTTGAGCAACTCTAATTACGGTAGGAAAGGGTTTTTTTATTCTGTCCTTTTAATTACCTAGGAGAAGTTTATTTGAGAGGAAATTATCTGTCTTGTTGGGAAACTTCTTTTGTAAACCCAGTATTTCAGTGACACAGTGATAAGTTTTACCTAGAGCTTAGCAAAATCCATGAATTTTGTGTCAATGGACCACTTGTGAGAATTTCCACCATTTCATGCAACTCTTAAGTACCCAAAGCTTCTTGCTCTTCCCCATACACATCATGCCCAAAAACATGTTGCTGGCCACAGACTCTACCTCTCCTCACCAATCCAAGGCTATAAAAGTTAAAGGAAATTCCTGCTGTTCAGGAAAGACCATCTTGCTTTTAATTTTTATTACATGTGGGGGTTTTTTGTATTTTTCCAAACTGTTTCTTTCCACAGGCAAGACTTTTGCTTTGATTATGATGACTGTAAAGAGTTTCTAAGCCTCCAAAAGACTACTTAGACGAGCCTTCCCATTGACTTCATATAGCTTTAGATCCAGGGAGGCTCATTCTGAAGACACCAAAACCAATTCAGACTTTGTTTCAAACTCTACATTGTAATACCGATGTTTGAAACATATCTGCTTCTTCCAAACAGTTTTTCCTCAGTTGAATTTATAATTACAAGTTTCTTAAGCTGTAATACATACCATAAAATATATATAGGTAAAATTGATGCTCTATAGAATCACTTGTAGGAACCTTTTATCTTGATATGCTTAGTAGCTGTAAATATTGTCAATCAGGTTTCTAGTAGATAATTATACTGAGACTATTTAGCATGCATTTCTCTTGAATACTTTTTATTACAAGTTCTGAGTCTTAAATCACAGGTTTCTTTTAGAAGTCATTACCCTCATTGTAGAATGGCTTTTCCTGACAGTAGAATTTCCTGCAAGTCCTGAGTCATTTGTCACCATTTCAGTGATAATGAATTTCGCAAAAGCAGTTCATTTTGTGCTTTTTCAATGTACAGCTGTCAACCAGATATCATCTGGACAAAGTGTTTAAATAAGCAGTATTATGAAAAAGAAGAAAAAAAACTTTGACAGCAAATGCAAGCGTTGCCTGCTTATCAGACTGGTGGCAGCAGGGCAGTCTGCACCCACAGACACTGCACAGTCACTGTGGTTTTCTACCACACCAGCAGGAAACACTGGGGCTTGGAAAAGGAAAGTCAAACATGCTTCTTCACAGTACCCAGGGCAGCTTTTTGTAAGTCCTATTCTTGGTCTGTCCTCCATGTCCTCTGACCTCTGTGGTGGGGCATAATGGAGATGAGTGTTTCTAGCTTGAAACTGGACTGCAGTGATTTAAGAGGGATGTTTGTGTGTTGTTCTCAGGTGAATGCAGAGGCAACAGCTTTTCTGATGAACAGAATGATCATACAAAAGGATAGTTCTGCTCTGCCAACTCCAGAATGAATCCCTGAAATTTGTAATTTGCTGGGTTCCATGTGTCTGGACAGTCAGCTGTGGCTGATGACACTGGCTGTGCAGCAGCAAAAACGAGGGAGAACACCAGAGGACCTCCATTTTTACTAGAGTGTAGTAATCATAGAGGATGTGAAAGGTAGGCAGCAGTTTAGCAGTAAATTTGCTCCTACAGTGTTGTCATGTGTGTCAGGGAAACTCATGTCAACACATCACAGATGGAAAAGATAGGAATTGGCTCTTCTTTCTACCTGATGGGCAAATCAGGAGACAGATAGAAAATGGGCATATTGCACCTCAGTGACAGGTTGGCTGGACTTACTCCCCACAGGAGAAAGAAGTCATGATTGTGTAGGGCAAAGAGAGCCTGAAATGCACTTTCCTTCCTAGGGAGCTCATGTCTACCTGGTTATCAGTGAAACTACCATAACCAGAGGACGATCTGGATATATCAATATCCAAGTAGTGACATCTCATGGGCTGCATCAGTAGGCAACCACCTGACATCCTGGACATTAGAATCACCCTATTTGTGTGGTGCTTGCTGCTGCTCAGTTACTTTAACCCCTGCTCAAAGCATTGAGTCTCAAACTCAAAGCCAGATCTTTGTTTGGAAAAGAATATCTTTTTCTTTCAGGTAATTTTTATTGCTAAATCTAAACCATTGCAAAGCTAGATGTGTAATCCAAAACAGGTATTTGGGGAGCCATTTCATATATTTCTGTCATCTGTTTCAGGACAAAATGTGTTGCCCTCTGGGGTGCACTATCTACCTCTGTTGACTACACAGGGACAAAACGTGCTGAGTATGGACTAGACTCTTAGACAGCTTCAAGTGATGAATCTTACCCTTATTGTACTGGCTTTCAGTTGGAAGAAAATGGTGGCATAGCAGGCAGGGGCTGGAAAACATCTCATATCTACTGAGCTTATCCTTATCCACAGTCTAAGACATTAAAATAGTTATTGACCTTTTCGTTTTTGAGGAGGACTCATTCTTACAGAGGGCTGACACTCCCCAGTTGCTGAATGCTTTCAACAGCAGTTGGAGTTTCTGTGCAGTGACATGGAGTACACAGCCCTCCCCCAGGATCAGGCATTTGGTGATCTCATGCTGCTTCTGACAGCTCAAAGCTTTTCTTGTAATGAACGGTCAGAAAAATTTGGAATTTATGTATAAGCAGGCACAGCATATAAGCACACTTCAAGAGCAAGGCCTAGTTGTTATGGCTGTAAACTAGCCGATTAAATGTTAATCCTAACCATGTGAAACCTGGCTCACCAGAGGTGTGATTATTTAATATGTAAAAGTAATGGCTTTGGATATGTAAAGAACTTCAGATTTAATTATAAGCAGATCATGCAAACTACAATGCGGTGAATGTAGCCTGAGTAATGTCTGAGTCCCATTGCAACTGGCTGGATGTTCCTCCGTACATCTTGTGTTGTCCCTACTACATGACACGTGTTTTCTTAAAATCAGGCAGAGTGAAACAGGAACACACCTCTATGCAGCTGTATAACATGACCTCTGAATGCCATCAACAAGCTGGGGCAACAACACCAGAAGTCTATTCAGTTAATTACAACTTGCCAAAAAATGGGAATTTTTTTATGGCGAAAATGGGCCCCTATTTTTGTGTGAACAGATGAACTTTGCATTTTTCAGCAAGCTTTTTCAATTTTTGATCACAAAGGCAACTTCTTCTGTCCTTTTATAACTATAAAACTTATAGCTCAATTCATTTGCAGAAAGTGGAGAAATCAGCTTATTTCGTTCCTTGCATTGTAGCTTGCCCTCTCTCTTCTGGACTTAAAAAGATATAGAAGTGGTCTGCCAATAGGAATGAATTCTTCTGTGGCATTCAGGGCAATTTTTAAAAAAGCTCTCTTTCTTTTCTAGGTGTAACTTAATTTTGCCTGTCTTAACTGACTTAATGACACACGTATTAATCTACAGGCAGTCTTGTTCTATCTGAGTCTGCATTTTTTATTGCATAGGTAAGGGAAACTCTCCCCAAAATATCAGTTTGAATCATGGTATAGAAGTGATGTCTTGAGACACTGCAGAAGACAGGACTCCAAGCTGAGTTACTGTGGGATAAATAAAAAGGGAATGTCCTTTAATGTCCAGGCCTAAGGCCCACAGGAATACATATAGATGTGTGTGCCAAACACTGATTTTCCACGGTTTTTATAATATTGTCCACCCAATCCTCTATTCACACATCCCTCAGTTCAGCCCCATCCTGTCCCCAGCACACCCCATCAGGAATTGAGTCCGGTGGAGAGTGAGACCCTCTTTTCATCATCTTCGTGTTCCTCAGCACACGTAGGGCCCTTGGAGGTTTTCCAGCATTTTGGCTTCGAGATCACTCTGCCACTGTTTATGTCTTATAGCAGAGGCCTTAAAATGTTATTCAGCCTCTACCTTGAAAAGAAGACTAAATAGCTACAAGAATTTGAGACATTGATATGGGGTAGAGGTTGGCATGTACAAACATTGAACTTAATACTAACACATTAAAGTCTGCATTTTCACTACAATTCTAAAATCTATAAAATTTAGAAAATCAGAAAAAAGTCAAAAACCCTCTGAGGCATCAAAGAGAAACTGGATGGAGAAGAGGGCAGAAAACTTCAGAGGCACAAAGGCTACTGCAGAAAGCAAGGGAGCAGTCTCTTTTCCAAGTGTGTGGCAGACATAACAAGAAGTAATGAGCTTAGCTTGTAGGAAGATGGTAAGAAAACATTTCTAAACAGAAAAAGAGTGAAAGACTGGGCTATAATACCTGAGGATTATATTATCTGAGATCTTTAAGAAGAAATTAGATGGACATCTGCTAATGATGAGATAGATGTGGTTAGCTGGACATTGGGATCTGAGGTCCCTTGCAGCCTGGTTCTTTGAGTTCTGTCATGTAGAGCTTCTTCCTTGCCATAAAATCATCACTAGGTAGATAAAGTCAAATGAATGAAACCTGTTGACTGACGTTTCCTTGGTGGTAGAGTGGCCTATTTGAGAACCGACAATAGAAATTTGGATGATGGACATACAGTGTTGCATCAGGAGCTTGCTCAGTGTGTGCTTTCAGAGCTCCAGCTATGACTGTGTCTTCTCTTGCTCTCTACAGCACGTGCTTATCCCTGAGGCTTAGGGGATGAGGAATTGCATGTTACTGTACAGGTAAGTCCCCATTTATCAAGGGGAGCGTTTACTGACTATCAGTGAGCAGATTGCAAAAATGTTTATTTTTTCTGAGTTGTCTCGCTTCTGAATTTTCTGCAACTTAGATTTTATGTTGCTCAATCAGCAGATCTGATAGAGGAAATCTGCACAATTAAGATGATAAATTTTTCATGCCACCTGTCTTAAAGTATATAAAGTATACCTGTTCTGCCATGAATGATTACTACAGATGATGAATCAGCAAGGATGGGCCCGTGTTTAACACTTTGGTTTGTGATTTTTGTTATAATCTCTGACATGACTGATTATGCTATGGCCTCAAGCAATTTATTGAATTAATGAATTACTTACTAATACATGAGTGTGATTAATTGAGATGCCTGTTTGGATCCTACTCTGCGTAATGAAGCTTGAGCACTGACAGGTGCAGCCTGTGGGCCTGTTTCTGTCTTCTAGGAAATGACGGGAATTCATGGAGATAACCCACACCAGCAAAGGCTGCAGGACTGTACTGAGAAAACTCCCATGGAGAAGGTAACAGGCACGTCTTAATTCAACAGCCTTGAAGACTTACCCCTTCCTACCATATTCTCTGCCTTTTCCTCCTTCAGCTCTTACTCTTTTATGTGTTAACTGTGATTTATTACCACCACCTGCAATGATAAGCCAAGAGTGGCAGGACTGGCCTGCCTCTGGAAAGCTGGTATGAAGTTTCCTGAACATCAGGTGCAGGAAAGAGTGACCTTGTAGTGTCTGGTTGAGTTATAAATTCTGGAATGTGAACATTTTCAAGATTGATACATTAGTGGTTTGGGTATAAACAGCACTGGTCATCTGTTGGATGGTGACTCCTTCTGAAATAAGTTCAAGCAGTGACTGGCATAAACTGAGTAACCAAATATTAAACCCTCTCTGCACCTCTGCCACCTGTATGGGAGGAAAGGAAATCTCAGTTTTTGTCAGTTGTGTTTGTGTCTCTGACATTGCTCACCCTGAGCGTGCAGCAGAATACCTGGTGGCTGGATTGGCTGAGGGGATGGCAAAGTGGTGCATCCCAGGATGGTCCCCACTGCCTCCTCCTTCCCAGCCTGACCTTTTGAGCCCAGGCTTTGCCACTGTGTGGGTGGCATGTGGCTGTGAATGAGAAGCCTTTGCCTGGCTAAATTGTTCCCTGCATTGTTTGGATGAACCATGGAGGAGATAATCCAAAAAGGTCAGCAAACTGGGCTGTATGGTAGTGAAATCATACGTTTGATAGCTTCCCTATTGAAGGGGTAATTTATGCCTGCTTTGGTCAAGGAGAATGATTTAAAGCAGTTTGAAGGAGGAATCAGGTATCTGCATGCTTTGCTTGTGTGGCTTCTGGGAACTGAAGAGTGAAAAAGGGCGACAAAAGGCTCCCTGGCCTAATTTTTTGTGCCAGTGTGGAGGATGTGTGTATGGTTCACTGCTGTTTTGCTGAGGAACCAAGTTCTGATAATGACTAGAAAGCTGCAGAGCTTCCTGCTCCACAGAGCAGTATAGCATTTTCTACAAAATGGGCCATTAGCACTTGTGACAAAAATTACTCTTTTCTGGTCCCTCATCACAATATCTTGGGTTCAGTTTTACTTTTTAGAGTTAGCAAGCTAACTCTAGTAGAGCTAACTCCGATTGAAGGAAAAGATGCCAGTAGGGCTGCTGGAGAGGCAATACAGAGTTAA
The DNA here is from genome assembly GCA_035041345.1 of Poliocrania exsul. Classification (NCBI taxonomy): domain Eukaryota; kingdom Metazoa; phylum Chordata; class Aves; order Passeriformes; family Thamnophilidae; genus Poliocrania; species Poliocrania exsul. The sequence goes on along the minus strand of JAWWLZ010000001.1, from coordinate 106,347,816 downwards.
ACTGATGTTAAAACAACAAGGCATGTTTGGGGTGTTTCAGTAGGCAAGTGCGTTTTGATTTTATTTGAGAAAGTTGCTCTTGTACTGAACATCTTTTCCAAGGTGCTTCTGGTGTTCCATTACCATGACAGAGCCATTTTAAGCCTTCCTGAGGCTCTAATCTTGGTTTTAGTTTCTACATACAGTAGTGCTTGTCTTGCCAGACTGGCAACACAGACCCACAAATACCTATGTCATGCCTGAGCAGTGGGTCTGAAACATTACAGTTTATATAAAGGAGTTGTGAGGGTCCTTTCAAGGCCAGGACCCCATAGCTGAGCATAATTCCTAGTAAATTACACCACGAGTTTCTGCTCAGAACTACCTTTCTCCTATGCTGGCTGAATCTGAAGCCACCACTCTACAGGACTAAATGGCCTCCCAGTTCACTTGGCCTTTGAAGGAGAAGCATGGTGCAATGGGATTGGAAACATCAGGGACAATAAGCCAAGTAGCAACTCAGTGAGGAGCCCTCCAAACACCCCCTGAGGGCAGCTGCAATTCACTGAGGATAACTAAACTTGAGATGTCTGTGTGACTCACAGTGGCTGTTTGGGTTCCTGTCTGAAATTCAGAACCAAAAAATTCAGACTCTGCAGCTGTTAATGAAATGATCTCTTGAGAGCAGCTTCGCACGTAAGGGATGCTTATTTTGTGTGTATATTTTGTAAGGCCATCATTAGCATTTTTCCTGACCCCTATTCCCATGATAGTGAAAAACAATTTCATTTGCAAATAGTAGATTTCAAGGTCTATGATTTGAAAAACCTTCTTGAAATGGTAATGCAAATACTGTGCACTGTCTCTGTGGCCCAGGGCTTGCGCAGTAGCTTCTTCATTGCATTAGCACCACTGAGTATTCTCCTCCTTTACTCATTCCCTGCAACAGAGATATTGACAGAAGGATTCCTTTGAGTCTTTGAGTTTGCCTGATTGTGGGAAAGAGTAGAGAAACGTATTTGGAGAAGAAGAGTGGGAATAATTGTTTTGTCTATTGGTGCAACGTATCGAACAACAGAAGTTTTTCACCCTTCTGGATGTGAAATAAACATTGTGTGAATTTTTGGACTGAACAAAAGATTTGGTTAGTCACAGAAAGCAAACTCAGAGGGCATAATCTGGAGGAAAACGAGCAGAAAATGATAAACAGAGGTGTGCAGTGGAGTAGGATGGCAGTCAGCCTCATGAAGCATGTGGCCATCTTTGTTTGCAGGGCCTTGTACGTCCTCTGAAATGGGTATGTGGCCAAGTGTGATCACTTTGTGTGGGTGACCAAGGAACTTAATCAAAAAAAATTCCAAGTCCTAACATCCTTCAGTTTAAATGAAATACTCTGTTCTATTATTAAGATTTTCAAATGTCTAGGGTAAAACAGAAGCATCATTCTGAATATGTGTGTTTTGTTATTTTATTATCTATGATTTGAGTGTTTTGCTATTTGAACCATTAAATGACTTGACTTTTCGTGAAATGACTTGACTTTTCATTAAATGATATAACATTTCATATTTTTGCCAAGGCTCAAGCAAAGATGAAATTTGTGGGATAGAGTTCAGGAAAGAACATGGAAGAGAATATGGAGAAAGAGAAAAGGAAAAAGTGTTTGGGGACAGGTAGTTCTGTAAGCTTTATTCACACTTGAAAAACCTGTCCATGAAGCATAGTTGGGCCTGGGTTTTGAAAGCTGCGCTGGCAAGGAGGAGCCCTTTTGGGATTTCTAGTAGTAAGCTGTTAGATGAGGAGCATGGAATTAGTCTGAGTAAAGACTGGTATTTCTGGATAATATGTCTGAAGAAGAGTTGTGGTAGGAACTAGGCTGTATTGAGACAGCTTCAAAATGCCCTGTACACTAGAAGTTCTGAGAAATTTATATTTTAGAAACAGTGTGCTTCTAAAATAAGTGAAATTCAGTCATGCTGCCAGGTGCTCAGAGCAGACAATATCCTTGTTGGGTGTATTGCTACCACCCAACAGCTGTCTGGGGGTCCAGTTATAAGTTTCCTTCCTAGGCTCTGGGTCACCTGAGTCCATGGCAGGAAGCTTGAAATGCTGACCTGGTTCATTACTCCAGTGCTGGAGAGCCTGGAAAACATCACATCTCATCTCCTGAGGCTGCCCACCTCTGCAGTTTGTCTTAAGTCCTTCAGTAGGAACCCTGACTTGGATTTTCCAGAAGTTCATCATACTAAGTTGTTGCAGCTACAAGCCTTTGGTCCAGTGGAATGGCATGTACATTTTGAATGCTCCATAGAGTGGAGTCCTTCTAAGTGCCACATTACCAGTTTCTGAAGGGCATTCTGAAGGGCATAAGAGATTCATATGAGACAGAAACTTCTTCTTTCTACTGCTTGATCATGAAAAAACACTTAAATGCACAAATAAGAAGATACAAATTATATTTTCTGGTGCTGTGTTTCTGCTGCATTTCTCATACATGAGGCGCAGGTTCAAAGCATGCCTTGCACTGCGGTTTGCACTAGTGCTTGGTGGATCCTCATTCCACTGAAACAGCTGATAAACTGCAGAAAAGCCACTGAAATATGTGACTTGACCTACCTTAGCTAAAGTCAGCAAAAATGTCAAGAGAGAAAGGGAGACCTGAGACTTCTCCAAAGGTGACTCCTGAGTTCCTCTGGTCTCCTGGGCTTTCCTCAGCATTGTGCTTTTTCCAAGCTCTGAAGTGCAGCTATGCATTAAAAGCCCGACAGAGCCAGAGGCATTTTTCTCCTTGCTTTCATTGATTTTTCTTGACATGCTGATGTTGCTTTGCAGAAGAGGTGTTTTGTTGTGGTCTGTGTCAGACGGGGGAGTGAGAGCCAGTGTCAGCCACAGCATCTAGACTGACCGCTCGAAAATCAAATTCACTTTGCTTTCATGAGTGATCCTGCTGTGTGGGCAAGTGGGGTATATTACTCCTGATGGTTGCAGGTTACACAGCCCAGAGTAATGGTATGGGTAAACTATGCAATAGCTGTTTGTATGATCAAATACTGTTAAAGATCAGAAAAAACCAACAGAAACCAGGGTGTTCAGGCTTGTATTTCTCCTTTCAGCTGTGCCTACCCACTGCAGTGTTCGGAAGTCAATCAGGTCTCTGAGTGGCAAAATGTTTCCTCTCCTCTCCTCCTTTTACTCTGGTTGTATGATGTGTAACAAGGTGGGTTGCAGGTGCCCCTCAGTTCAAGCTCTGTGCCCTCCCTGCCTTGACAGGGAGGTTCCATCATGGACCTCCTCACTGCCTGAGAGAAGACCTTTCTCTGCAGGCCACGGGAAGATATCTGACTGAGGTAGTGAACAATGTCCATTTGTCATCTGCACTGTGGCATTTATTCATTGAGCTCAGGATACCTGGCTGAGAGAAATCCAAGCCCAGACCTGCCAACCCAGTCAATCTCGCTCAAGGCTGCAAGCCTCTGTGTCTTGTGAGAGGTTCACAGGAACACTCTTGTTGAGAAAAGAGCATTTCATCACAGTGTCTGATTGTGCTGCATAATGACAATATCCTATGCTGCAGGGAACTCCCTTCTTCCTAAATCTCTAGGAACTAAAAAGGCTATATTGCAATCAGCCAGGGATCACTGCCATCTAATAGCTCTGGAGCATCTGCTCTGATTTTCTGTAGCACCCTTGATCTCTGCAGGTAAGCATGGAAAGAGTCCTGGAGGAGAGGAAACAACCTTATCAGTAGCTTTCTGTGAGGCCAGGTACAACTCAAATGTGAAGAGTTAGGAGGAGGGAGCTGACCCCATTTCCCTCCCTAGGTAGGCCATGTTTCAGGGATGGTGAAAACCTGGTTACATTGGCTGAAAATATGCTGCAGAGTAACACACAGCCTCCTTGAGTGCTGGCTCTCTAATTGTCCATGCTGCCTAAACACCAGCACATTCCCTGGCTGGTTTGGCCCGTGCCAGTTAGTGCTCTCTAGATGCTGCCTGGTCAGTTTGTGAAACAGCTGGTAGCAGTGGCCCTGTCCAAAAAGCAGCAGGGCTGTGATTGCACCAAGTTGTCTCTGCACTTTAAGTAGCTCTCTGCTGCTATTCTGGCAGGCTTTGCACCTTCAGACACCCCACTATGCCCTCACACCATCCCCCAGGCACGCAGTGAGTTCTCTTGTCTTCATGGCATAGGCACTCTGATTTCACACCAAACTTCATACCCACAGGTTACGCACCAGCCTCTCTCTGTTCCTACTGCACTTCTCTGTCTTTAATTCTTCTTGTCCCACTAACTCTGAATCTCCTCTGTTTCCATAGTTATGATGGTCCAATTCAGTTGTTTGCTCTTTACAGACCTGTATTTAAAGATTGGAAGAAGTGGAGCAGATTTGAGCTGATGGATGGGAGGCCTCTCAAGCTTAAGTCTTTTCATTCCAGAGAGCTTTCATTCAACATTTCCTGGAGCAAACTAAACACTTACTTTTACGAACAGCCAGTGTCAAGTAAGCACAGTACCTCTTAGTGAATCTATAACCTGGGCAAAGAAAGGAAACTTTAGCTGTTGGACAATTCATGGCATTCTTGAAGTACTTCTCATTCTGTGTATGTAATAATTTTCTCAAATTTACACTTAAGATTTCCTTGAGGTCTTCTTTCTGGTGCCATTACAGGTAACAGGTAAGTAAAATGCCATTGCAGAGTGTAAGCACAGCTCATAAAGTGATGATGAGTTTTTTGTAGCTGCTTCTTTTAGAGGTGTTGTTACGCTCTGAACTCCTTGCCAAGTACAGAGGAACTCAGAACCACAAAGCATCTTCTCAAGTGCTGGTTTTTTACATTTAGTTTCATCTTTACTGTCCTTGTTTCTAATTGTCATCATCCCTGGCTAACATGGCAATGCAGAAAGAGACCTTTCTTAATAGTCAGCCATTATGTTGACTTGTGAACCTTTTGTCCACTCTGAGTGGCAGTGCTGTATGTGGTACCCCAGGACCTTGTCTGAAAAATACTTCAATGTCCTCCTGTCTGTTTCTACAAGGTAGCTGTCCTTCTGTGGTGGCAGCAACAGGCACTGGGGCTCAGTGTGACCCCCTCCCTGCTGGATCTAAAGGACTGATTCAACATCTGACTCATTAATTTCCTTCTGACCGGCAAGTATAATTTATTGAGAAGGGATGGATGGATGTTAGCTTGGGACATGTTTTGCTTAAAGTCCATTAACAACAAGAATGATTTTTCCTGTTCTTCAAGAAGAACTTGCAGGATAGTTTCTGTGTGTCAGTGCCCCATGTCTTATTCTCTGCTTCCAGAGAACAGCTTGTTTTTGGAAGGTGTAGTCACAAGAACTTGTAAATCAGCTCAAAATACACCTACTGCTTCACTGATTAGTTGCAGCACCAGCAGGACATTTTGAAGCTTCTCCACCCATCTGCCCAAGATGGGGAACTCAACTTGTTACCAGCTCTTCCTTCACTTAAAGGTATCAGATTGACCTTTTCATCACCTTTACTAGCAGACATTTGACTGCTTGCTGCTGAGTCAGAAGCTGCTGTCTCAGCTGAGAATACCCTGCTTTGTGAGTCATGCACTGTCTCTCCAGGCAAACTGTTTAAAGGGCATGGTTGAATGTTGGCTGTTTCTGTGCTCCTTGAGCATCATGCTGCCAAGCGGATTGGAAGGTGTCAGGAAATGTTGCATTGTATATAATTATTTTTCTGAATATCCTTCTAAAACTACTCTAGCTCCCTATATTGATTAGCATTACTCTGTGATTCCAGTTCATATATGGGGTTGATGAAATGGTGGGCAAGTCCTCCTTCCCAGTGGACCTTGCAATGGGTACCACTGATGCGTCAGACAGTGAGTCATCACAAATTTGTTTGATTTTGTTAGGTTTGGCTTCATTTTTCTAAGCCTTCCAAGTGGCCAAAGCTGTTTCCTTGAGTGGCCGACTTCAGAGAAATGTCAAGATCCACAAATAGGCATCGCACATAAGTAATGTCTGCCTCTTCTGTGTGTTAACATCTAAGCTCTGCTACGCCTTAGTAGTCAAAATGTAATAGCATTCAGTAATGGTAAAGGTCACATCTCTGTCAAATTGCTAGTGGAAACATTTATATCTAGAAATATATATCTCTGTATAAAAGATGTATATGAGTATACACACATATACATTTATATGTGTCTGTATGTATATATAAAAATACATACATACATACACATATATATATTTCCTAGGTGCATCAATCCTAAACATTTATAGCAAGGACGGATGTGATTACTACTAAGCTGAAATCAGAAATATTTTGGAAAGTCTGTTGAAGTAAATTGCTTATAAACCTGTGATGGAACTTCACAAAACTATGCAGAGGAAACAGTGAAGGATTACATAACCAAATGAACATGTATACTTCTTGGGCTTAGCTTCTGTAGAACAAGGTGTGTTTTTTTCCATCTAGTAATTGCCAGGCATCTAATTTTTCAACACTTCATGAATAATTATAAAAATTAGTCTGCTATAAACTTTGTATATAAGCAAGGTGATCAGTGTGCTGCCAGTTACAGTGGTCTTTGTTATAGGTATGACATATTCGATAGCTAAAACACTTTGTGTTTCTGCTAAGAGATATTGGCTCTTACTTCAAGCTGTGACTTGCTAAATCAGATTTCATAGGCATCTGGTCATGCATGTGGCTACGAATTGCATTCTGGTTTGGTAAAGTTTTCAAGTCTGTTTGGTTTTTGGTTGTGTTTTGTTGTTGTTGTTTTTCTGGAGAAGGACTTCTATGTTAGTTTTGTTTTTTCTTTTTCAAATGCATCCAAAATTATAATGGTTTGTTTCTTGTATTTTGAATAGAAATTGGAAACATATGTTGGCAACAGCAAGTGTTAACAGCACAGAAAAAGCCAAATATTTGTAAAGATGTAGAAAATATTACAATACTTTGAAAGATATGAAGGATTTGTAGGAAGACTTGCCACTGAAGACATGTGAGGCTTCTTCTCACAGTGGTACCCAGAAGAGGTAATCTGTACTTTCTTCTAAGCTTATTTAGGATCCAATTGATTCTTTCTATTTCATCAAATATTCTTGGTAACCCTTGTTTTTGCACGAAATAAACTCCTCTGTCCTATAGCAGAAACAACTAGAAGTGTGTTGTTTAACTACAGGTGAGGGGCCCCTAAAAGGGATGTGCTTCCCTGCTGGTGAGGGGAACCTGGCCCAGAGCCGGGAGCACAGCAGAGTGCGGCCTCAGTAGGACTTGTGTGGTGACTCTGGTGCTGTGTGAGCAGAACGAGTCTGGAAGGAGAGCAGGTGCTGCCCCTGCACTACTCACTGCCTCCGTCCCTCTGGTGCCTCTCTGTGCCTCCAAGGAGGGAGTGGGACTAGACAGGAAGGCTGTGATCTATGTACAGCTTGCTGGTTTTTTGATTATGAGCTTATCTTCAGTTTTCTGGAGTTTAAGCACTGTTACAAATGAGTTTAGCTGTGCAAAGTGGCTGTTCAGAACCAAGTTTGGTCCTTACAGCACATTACACTCTGGAGAAGACTCACTGCCTCCTTTGGCTGTAGAGGGATGCTGGGCATTATCTAAGGTTACATGGTATCAACACCCTCCAGGGATTTTTTTAGCCTGGATAGTGTGCTATGATTAATAATCTTGTGTCATGAAGTAGGGGCAGAGCAAAAGGGTAAGGCCAATAATCCTGCACTGGGCCTCTGACTCTTGTTTGGGATCTGGCGTATCTTCTTTTTAAAAAAATCCAGCATCTATTTAAAGACTTCAAGTAATGCAGACTGCAATACTCCACATCCCTGAGTAAGCTGTTTCAATGATTAATTACCTGCTCAGTTAAAAATTCACACATCATTTCTAATCTGAATCTGTCTCGTTTCGGCTTCCCAGTGTTGGCTCTTTAATAGCTGTGAGAAAAAAGAGACATAACATTCATCTGTGTCTTGGTGCAGCCCCTTGTAAATTGTGATCAGACCACCTTTTAACCCTTCTCCTAGATGAACTGCACGTATAAAGATGCCTTTCACCACAAAGAGTGTTTAGCTTTCTTTTTTTTTTTACCATAGCTCCAGTAATTTTTGAGGTTCTTTCCTTATTATCTCCATCAAGGTGACTTGAACATATGCAGTAGCTCTACACACCATTCCTGGATCCTTGGTGTTTTTGGAATGCCTTCCTGATGGACTGGGGACCGAGTGTCTGCAGGACCCCTTTGGGACTGAGGAGCCCTGCCCTGGAGCTCAGGGCCTGGGACTCCTCAGAACAATGGCTTAGACCTGGGAAATCTCATGGACATGGAGACTAAGTTTTCCCCTTTGCTATGTGGGAATGAAGAATATTTCCCCCCGCCCCCCATCCCCCCCTCTGAGAATAGCTTCTCATGGACAGTTTATAAAATAATTTGGTTCCATTTCAGAACAGAAAACATTTTCCACAGAGCTGGCTTTGATGGATTCACACAGACATTTTCTCCACCATGGTCTCTGCTTATGGGTGGGAGAAAACCTTCTTAAGGGTTTTCAGGACAGTGGAAAAATATTATTAAGATCTTTAACATGCTCTTCAAAAATGTGTGTCACGTGGACAAACAGATTTATGAGCAATTGGGGAAAATAGGAACATTAATCCTTTTCACACTCAGGTTTATGATGTAATTAAATGCCCTCAAGCAGATGCCATTAACAAAAAGATGCACGTTACTTTTGTTTTTGACTGACAGACATTTAGATGGGGTGATAGCCTCCCCCAGGTGTTGATGACTGTGAATTTAGTTGAAAAGAGACAAATGATCATTTTATCTAATACATTTTGAGTAAAGCACACTGGAATCATATAGATCTGGGTCCTGGCACTGTGCATGGGTCTGCACTGTTCTTCACCTGGGCTTTGTCAGCAATGGCTTGGATGAAGGAAGATGCTATGCAGGTTTCAGCCACCACATGCTTATCCTGGATATTTTTACTGCTGTTTTGACCCAAGCTTGGTAGTTCCAGGATGGGGAGGGCATGGCTGCAGGCTCCCCCCAGGTCTGTGGTGAGCACATGCATGTCTCATGCAGAAAATGCATTTTGCTGAGTGGCATTGCTGCACAATTTTGGAGCTGTCTCCTGGGTGAAGTCCTATAGTGGAGAAGGTTATGCACTGGTATTTGCTCTTTGACTCCTGGGAACCATAGATATACAAGTGCTATGTTACCCTCAGTTTCATGTCACTAATTATGCAAATTATGCTTGAGTTAGTTCACATTTGGCAAGTAGTTTGCACAGATCAATGTACTTCAGGTGATACACCCATGTACTTGAGTGCAGATAGAAAGCTGTCAACCTCACTGAATGTCTTTATACAGCTGAGCTGCTCTCAGGTTCAGCTGTTCTGTGTACCCCAATCTCAATGGCTGCTGTGCTTTGAGTAAGCCAGGTAATGTGTATCCATCTCTTCCCTCACATCTTGGCCCTTCCAGTTTATTGGTCAATGCCAAGTGTCTTATGAAAATGAGAATAAGATGCATGGATTTAAGCTGATAAAATTAATTTCATGTTAGGGCTCTAAATGCACGCTATTTAGAAAGCAGTGGATTTAAATCAGTGATTTGTGATTGTTAAACTGGTTGACTTACTGGTGGTGTTCTGACATGAAGTGATTACGCTATTTGTAAATACTTGGTGTTAAGTGTTTTGCTTTGTTTTGTTTTGTTTTAAGCTGAGGTATCCAGCCTTCGAGTAAAATGCTGCTTAAAAGTGCATTATCTCTGTTTTGCAGACCAGGAATAAGTAACCTGTAGACAGGTTGACCCATTACTTTCTGTACCAGTGAATCAGAGGACTTTTAAAAGAACATTAGATATTGGCCTGATTTCTCTTGATTTGTCAAGCAGGCTGGGGGTGAAGCATTGATTTTATAGAGCAGAGCTGTGTACTTTTGCTCTGAAAGTCATTGTGACAGAGAGTGTTAGATTCGACCTGCCATGATGAAGCCCTGATTTCTGTTCCCAGGCAGGTGTGAAAAGCCCTCTGGTAATGCTTGCAAATTGCAAAATGTCAAAAGCTGCCTGGGGAAGAGGCAAATACTAACGTCCTGTTCTCCTGACTGGCAATTTGGTACCTAAGCCAAATGGTTTTCATTCCCTTGTCAGTGCCTGAGATTGTATCTAAGCCCTGGAGAGAGGTGACATGCCTGTCAAATGCACAAATCATGATGCGTATGTGAAGTCTCACAGGCCTGCACTGATAGAGGACCCTGAGCTTTTCATGTCACTGCTGAATTCACCCTGGGGTAAGGCAGGAGGGACCTGTGGGGACTTTGACCAGAGCCTTTCTGAAGTTTTTTAACATCATACCTTAGTGTCAGCACACTGTTTGTAGCTGTTTTCTGAAAATACCCTTGGATCTCCTTAACATGTGGTAAATGGGAACCAAATTAACAGGCTGCGGTTTTGGTCAAAGATCGGCTGAATGGATTTTTAAGTTGACTGCTAACACAGCACATTTGGTGTGCTGCAATGGAATTGTTTTATCTCTACGTGTTCAGGTGCATGTAGAGAGTTGCTAAACTTAGTTTTGGACTACACATCTAGAAAAAATGTTTTTGCCTGGATAAACAGTTTTCTAAGTGGCACTGTGAAGTCCATGATGAACAAAAAGCAAGGATTTAGGATAGCACAGACTCACAGAATGTCTTGGGATGAAGTGGACCTTAAAGATCATCTAGTTTCAACCCTGCTGCTGTAGGCAGGTACACTTTTCTCTAGACCAGGTTGCTCAGAGCCCCATCCAACCTGGCCTTGAACACCTCCAGGGGTGGAGGGCATCCACAACTTCTCTGAGCAACCTGTTTCAGTGCCTTGCCACCCTCACAATAAAGAATTTCTTGCTAGATCTAATATAAGCCTACTCTCTTTCAGTTTAAAGTCATTTGCCATTATATCCCTCCTCATGGATATTTTCACAGCTTGCCTCTTTGCCCCTTCATGCCAAGCTTCCTATTTTGCTCAGATCCACCAAACACTTTGAAAATCAGAGGTCTGAGTGTATGCTAGAGGAGCTGTATGGTGTTGAGGCCTGACAGCACAATATAGGTGTGTGGGCTACTAAAGCTTGCTGCTGGACATCTCAGAAGTGGATGAAGGCACTACAGTGCCATCTCAAGGGGACATGTGTTTGCACTGAAAAGGCTGACAGCAAAAGTAGTGGTGTATGTGGATCAGATGTGGCTTGGGTCCTTCAAAGTACTTCCTCCCCCTTGCTCTGCAGCATGCAGCAGGGCACTGCTGTCAGCTCAGGTGAGGCACCTCACTGCTGTCCTGGGCACGCTCTGCTCACTTGACACACCCTCTTCCTGGCTCCACACAGTGGGAAAATCCACACTGCAGTTCTTGCCATTCTGCTTTACATATTCCTATCAGCGTGTCTCCAGCGTCTCCCCTTGGCTCAGTGAGGTGTCTGCCATGACACATGGTGGTGGCTCAGTTTTGAAGTGCTATTATTGCCACAGTCCCTCTGGCCTGAATACCAGTAGGGTGTCTTGTATAATGAAGCCTAAATGCTGAGTGGTTGAGGAGCTGTTCTTGTATCTTTTCTCTCTGCTACCTATTAAGTTTGGACATATTTTTTGTTTTGTTTTGTTTTGAAGCAACAGGCACTTCATTCTTTAATCTTTTTGTGTAAAAGGAGGTGGCATTGACTGCAACTAGAAAATTGTTGACTTGAGAGTAAATAGACTGCCAGTGATTGAGGAGGAAATGTTATCCATGTCCATTTCAAACTCCATTAATTTCATACCCATTTCATCCTGGTGGCTGGTGTCTGCTGCTGACAGAGAACACATTGGTTAGAGGCTTGTGCTGCCACCTCCTCCCTTCTGGTGTGATGTATCTACAGTAGTTCTCACCCTGAACTGCTCTGGCAGAACTAGGACCAGGCTTATTCCTCATGCTCTGTTCCTACCTTATCACTCCTAAAACAGTTTCAGACCTTCATTGGTCATTGTGAAGAAGGACACACAGTCATGCTGTTGTGAGGTGAGAGTTAAAAAGAAAGGAAGAAAATCTCTTTCCAAGCTGTCTGTAGTAGGAGCTGACAGTGACAGTCAGCAACATAGAGCAGAGGAGGTGTATTTTGGTCAACTAAGCCATTTTTCTGTGAATCACCTTCCCTTTTTCATTCAATCCCATTCTGCTCCAAGAAGCCATCAACAAACTCAATAACTCAACAAAAACAAACCATATATCTGCTTGAGAACAGACCATTAAGTCTGTAGCATCCCACTTGTGAGCTATATAGCTGTGGATTGGTTCCATATAGTTAGGGATCCTGCCAAAGACTTTTCAGAAGTGACTAATGCTTCTGTGTGCATCAGTTTTTGGCACCTGAACACCCACCCCCTGAAACTCTCATCCATTATACATACTGTTACAGAACAGACAGCCTAGTCCTGCCTCATCAGGGCACTGCTCTGGTTTCCAGGGGGAACAGATTAAGCCTTTGTGCATCTCCCTCCTTGTGTTTACCCAGACTGTGCCATAAATAGCGTCACCCCGATGTACAAACCCTCAAAATTCATCTCTATAGTCTTCATGATAAATTAAGTGTTAGGATTGTGCAAAATTAGAACAGAGTTTTGTTTCTCTTTCTCCCCCCCACCTTTGAGAGAGCTGGCAAAATTTTATCTTGATGCCATTTCATTTCAAAAATATCCCTTCAACTGAGATGTTTGCTACATATTTCTCTGTGTTGTTTGCATAAATTTAGCTATTAAGAATAAAGCAGAGTGGATTGAAGTAAATGAAAACAATCTTCCTTGCTCATCCCCCTTTCACCAGCAAACCAATGCTGTTCTGTACAGCCCATTGCTTTTTTAAGCACCAGCATTGCTGAAACATTTGGAAATCCACGGTTTTATTCAACAGAGCCAGGAACTTCCCTCAGGTGCTTTGAACCTAATTGTGCAGATGCAGACCCTCTGCCATGGTAAAAATGAGACAAGAGTGACAAGGGTCTGATCCATCCTCCTCTGTTTCAGCTTTACTACCAAACCCAGATGTAGGCCTAGGGAGTTGGTGACTTCAGCTGCCTACTCTGCATACCAGGAAGCCCTTTGGGTTGCCTGCTGGCCAGCTGGGCTGCTCTTGATGTTGCTGTTCTGGACAGCACCTGTGGGTGTTCCAGGGAAGCTATGACTGCTGGTGTCATCCACGTGGGCACCAACCACCACTGCTCCCCTGTGATCAAGCCCCAGCTCTCATGGCCCTCTGCCTGGCTTATGGATGCATCTCCCTCCTAGACTTTCTTTGGTAGAGTAAACATGTGGTGCATCCTTCTTCACTGACATGCTGTAAAGCAGTTTTGCTCAAGCTTGTGGGATGCCCTGAGCCTGTTCTGCCTGATGCAAAGCCATGGAGCCTGGAAATCATGGTCCATTTTGCTGTGCAAATGTTATTACATTAAGTGAAAGATCATCAGATACCTCAGAATGAACTTCTCTAGTTCGATCTCTTACATAAATTTAATGAGGAATAGCTGGTGGCTTTACAAAACCAGTTGATAATTATCAGTTGAGCTTGACATTTCTGCTAATGAATTAATACAATTTATTGTACTGTGGAGAGGACCTTCTGTGTTGAGAAGCCAATTTGGCTTTCAGTTCTATGTGGAAGATAACACAAAACATTATTTCCAGAGACATCTTAATTTAAAGTCAAAGATAATGTCAAATGTAATTCAAATTATTGCAAACCTTTGGTCTTCTGCCTGGTCAAAAAATATAGCTATTTTCTTTACTCCATGATTAAGCTGAAAGCATCTCTTCTTCTCTTTAAAAGAATTGTTGCCCTTTAGAGATAAGATTTGAGTTCTGACTATCATTAATTCTTATAAACTCCTTTCAGTGGAATACATTTGACAAACACACACATTGCTTTTGTTTTTCCTAGCCCCATATATATTCTGCATGCTCTAGTCTGATCTCATCTTCCTTATGGAATTGTGGTGTTTTGCTGATGGCTTAATTCTGATCTTCCTTTCAGTACTGGGAGAAGAAGGAAACTCTTCTAAAAGGTTAAAGTATTGCGATAGAATGATTCATTTTTTGTTACTGTTAGTGATATTAAGATAGACCCCAAGCATGATGGCTGCAAGGGAATTTTAAAGTTCAACTTAAGCAAATTAAATGTTTCAGTGGGAGGAATGTTTTGATAGGAAGTGGATGAAAACCCACCAGATAACTATGGAAAAATAGCAGTCCTATGTTCTTGATAAACTACTATATAAACTACTTATACCAAGTAGTGAACTGCCCTTGCTGGGGTCTCAAGGCTATTGAACTACAAAACCCATGGAGTCTTAGCAAAGCATTAAATATACGGTTATTCTTATAATAATTGAAATTAAACCATTAATGTTTTTAAAAATTGCATTAAGTTTTGATACTCTAAGGTATCTTTACTAGACAGTTAACATTAAAACCATTTTTCTCTATTTGGGTAGTTATTTTTGCATAAGTTTTCATTGCTATCATGTTCAGGTGCTGTGGTTGACTTTTTAAAATAGTAATTTCTTTGAAATTCCTGTTGGCCCACACTCTTACAAGCTTTGTTGCACAAATTTGTCTATAAGGACAAATTTAGTTTATGATACTTTAAAGCAAAATAAGCAGTCCTTTCCTGTCCACATCCTGGTCTTTATTGCCTGAGTATGTCTACTAAATGGGCAGATTTACTTGACATTCCATGAAACAAGGCAACTGGGCAGAAAATGTCATTTTCAACTCAACATGGGAAAAACCCCTTCCTTTTTCTCCTGAAATTCCTGCAAAGCAAATACTTCAGTGAAACCTCTTGCCTTTTTGTGTGTGAAGACATATCTTTAGGCAGTCCTGGCTCCCTCTGCGAAGTTCTGTGATGAAATGCCACTGTCCCTTTCAAAAGAAAATACCCATATAATTCAAATTAATGCTCTCATCCAGATGTGGCTGGTTGGTTAGATCTCAAAGCATTTGCTGCTTGTCCAAGAGAATCTATCTTTTTTGAGAGCCTTTTTACACAGAGCTATTCTCAACATCTACCTTCCAAGAGTGCAGTTTCATATTTCCAAGGGTAACAAATTACAAGGAACTTAGATGTGAAGCCCAGTTTTTAAATTTTTTTTTCTTTTCAGTAAAGAGGAGTAGCTAGATGAATCAATGAAAGAAGAGAACAATGGATTTGCCATCCCTTGATATCTTCATAGCCAGTCTGGGTGTCTTTGAATGGTAATCAGAGATGGGTCTGTGCAGGGATAACTGGGTGCCCCTTGGGGGTGTCTGTCACGAATGGGCTGAGCACAGCTGCACTAAGTGCCTCTTTTGGCCCTGAGATCCAGGAGCTAAGGACAAGGCTACCTAGGGATATTGTCCTATTTCTGAAGTGTCACTTTGCTGGCACAGTGCCACTAATGTCTGGTAGTGCACTGAGGGGACAGTACCACCAAAGTCTCTGGAAGCCCAGCTGTTGGGGACAGCCCTGGAGGGTCCTGGGCCAGGGAAGTGAGATGTCTAAGGATGTTCTGCAGCTGTGACTTGGCTGCTTCTGTCCCATGTAGATGTCTTGGCTCTCTCCCTGTGTGAGAAGTTGTGTCACCTCTCTTCATTGCCTTTCTTACTGCCTTCAATTCATGCTGTCCCCATCAATCCTTTTTGTCTTCTCAGTGTTTTCAGTTTTCTCTTAAAACATCACATTCTCTCAACTTACACGCCCTTCCCTTTTCCCACCTATCACACTCCACTCATGTGCCTCACTACTTCCACTCTCCTCTGTCTGTCATGCCTGTCTAAACTGCAGATTCCCTGGGGTCATGCTACTTTGTGGATATTATGGAGGGTTGTTTTTTAGGTTAGTGCCTTAGGGATGCACAGAAATATGCATTATCTGATCTGTTTGTTCCAGTGTGGATCACGTGGAGGTAAGTGCTTGAAGCAGAGCTAGGTAGATACAATTTATCTATATTACTGCTTGGCTACCTGCTTATTAGTCCTTGATGCTGTAGGTCCCACTGTAAAAATTGTGATTAATAATAACAATAATAATTTGCAAAGATTTTTATTTTAGGGGGAAAAACAGTGAGAATCTAAAGCTGATAAAAATTATTGTTCAGATTAGATAGGGCTGAAATTTACACTGAAATTAAAGATGTGATGAAAAGTTTATTTCTATACTGCTCCATCTTTGCTTTTTCTGAGGTCACAGCTTACACCTGAAGCCACTGCCATGAGAGGACTGTCTTTCTCATGGCCATCCACTGGCCTATTTATCTAGCAATGGGTAGGGAACAATTTTCAGTATGATGTTGCATCCTGAAGAATTTTCTTGCTGGAGTGGCAGGAGGGACCAAGTATTACAGCACTACAAGCTGGGGTCCAGTGCTCTTTTTTTTTTTTCGTAGTAGCCTAAGAGTGCTTTCTCCATCCAGAGGGCAGAGAAAGCAAAACAGCATCACTGGAGCTCAGCTCTCTGGTCTTGTCCCTGCCAGTCCTGGGATCCAGGGATCCTGAAGTGTTTTCTGAAGCACTTTGTTGTTTCCCTACTGTCAACTTCAGCAAGAGAAACAGCATGGGTCACTCTGGTGTGCAGAACTTCTGAGGATGTGTGTGAACCACTGCTAAGAGATGGGGGAGAGAGAAAATCAGACATGCCAGCAACAATGGCTACATTTCATTTTCCTGTGAATGTCCCCAAACAACTGCAGTATTTAAATGTTAGGTGATCCCTTTCAAGCTGTGAATTAGAGCCAGAAGATTTCTATTGTTTTTGAACTGATTCCGAGCTATTTATTTTCTGAAGAAAATAGTGGCAAGCACCTCCACTGCTGCCACTCTGGCCCCTTCCTACCCCACTTTCTCCCAATCCCTCCCCATCCCTTTTGGTGCCTCCTGGTTGTACAGCTGTATGTTATCTCCCGGTGACTGGGAAAAGGGACCTGCTTTAGTCAGTTTGGAAAAATAATTGACTTTGGACTCGTGATTGGCACTGTGGCGATCATGTTTGCTGATCAACTTTCCCTGGCAGGAAATGAACATTATAGAAAAGATGTGTAAGTGTTGTTTTTTTAGCTTTTCAAAATGCAGACTAGAAAGAAAAGGGATTAAAAAAAAAAGAAAAAAAGAAGAAGAAGAAAAAAATTACTACTGTCACTCACAATATATATATTTTCTCTTGTAATGTTTGCAATGTGCTTTGGAAGCTGGGAGATTAATTGCCTTTTTCTAATGCTGTTTGCCAGAGTGACGCAAGTTGTGCCTGTCTTCTCTCCTGTGTTTCAGTGGCACAGGATCTTGGCTCCCTTAGCATTCACTTTGCATGCAGCATCTTTGATAACATCAAGAGTGATGTGTGTAGCTCTGGAATACTATTTAACTGTGACAGGTAGGAGACCACATGTCTTCTGGGACAACCTGATGCTGCTTTGTTCTTGTGGTTATTGTTTTGTTTGGAAAAGCTCTTATCTCCATGTAGTGTCAAATGTATTTATTTTTTTTAAATGGCAAAAATTTAAATGTGGATTTGGTTCAGATTCCAAGCCAAATGTGGTTCTGACCATGCAGTTATTTAAACACATGCACCCTGTCTGTGTATAATGATATTAAAAACATTTTGATATGTTTAAAAATATTTTCAGACCACACTGTTGAAGTTAGCGAAGCTTTCTGTGCATATGCAGTTGCAAATTGGGTAACTTGGTTTAGATACTCTGAAGATTTTTGATGCATCCTATTTTTAAGTCTAAATAAAAGCAGGGTACATAAACTGTACAGGAAATGGGTACACACCAGCTAACTATAACCACCTATATTCAGACAGAGACTTGTGTGTCTGGGGTCTCTCTGTGGTCATCAGAGACAGAGATATTATTCAAGACATGTTTCAAAGCACTTAGTTTAGGCAATTTGGGAGACACGACTTTTAAGTTAGGTGCAAAATATTAGGCGGTATGAATAGCCCCCCTGTTTTAACTTCTGGATGCAACTCATCCAGAGAAAGGTTGTTGCTGAGGATATGAATGATGACAGGACTAACAGCACTGGTGGCTCCAACAAGGACTTCCCACTCCCTAATTAACCTCTCCGTCTCCATCCTGCAACATGAGCATGCTGGGCTTTGCAGAGCTTTCATGAGCTGTGCTCATTATTATTGGTGTTGTACCCTCAGACTCTGGGAGGAAAGGTGGGAGAGAAAAGTAAGTGTTACCTCTTACGGGAGGTGAGAGGAGCACCATTTGTGAGGGCTGGGCAGGAGGAGGGATGTGTGTAAGCTCAGCTGGCTCTTGCCTCCCTGCAAGTGAGTAGAACCCTGACTCTGGGAGGTGCTATCAGTGGCTGTTCTGTTTGAGGTTTTCCTCTAAAAAGAATAGGAAAATGCAATTTAAGCACATCACCTTGCCCTGGCATGTCAGACAAAACCTGCCAGTGAGTCCCAGCCCCACACCGTGGCTGGGCATGGGCTGCATCCCAGGGAGCCCTTTAGCACGCTGCTTGCCAGAGGTGCCAAGGGAAGAGATGACTTTGCTCTGCAACTGCATCTTTCATCCAGATAGGGACAACTCTAATGAGTTTGATGTCTCTGCTACAGCCTCTAGTGTGAACTTGTTCATAGCAGAAAAATATGGTGGCTGCTGTCAAGCTGCCATGGCAATGGCACCGGGGACCAAAACATGCCGGGTGCAGGGCACACTGAAATTTATCTCTTAGTGCTGCGGACTTGCAAATTAAGTCTTTACTCTTGAAAGTCCCCTGAGCAGAACAGGCAAAACTCTGAGCCCAGCAGTGATCCTTGCTGCAGAGGAGAAGGTGAGTTGTATTTCTTTTTGTTTTCAACCTCCCAAATGTTCATTTTTATCAACTGGATGTGAAAGGTGTTGGTTGTCTCTGAAGCAGCATGGGCAGGCTCATGCTGAAAGACAGCTCTCCTATGAAAAGATGAGTGGGAGGACTGGCACAGAGTTGAGCCTGATTAGTATTGAGTGTAAGTTCTTCCTTGACAAGTTTTTGGCACATTTCTGAATACTTACCTCTTCTCTGTGCCAAGTCCTTGCAAGACATGTACTGAATGTCCAGTGCCAAACAATCTTTTTAAATATTAATCACTAAGAAAGCAGATAAATTCTGCGGTTCAAAAACTGTGTATGTGTCATTTGATCTAAACCAAAACAATTTTGTACCATGCTTGGTTTCAGTTTCTTGTTTTCTGTGGTTTAGAGGGTTTTTTTTCTTCCTATAAACCACTTATCCATGTAGACTGATTATGGCTGGCCCTTTCTTGTATGTAAACAGGCACAATTCTATCATTAACCTTGTGCTAAGGCCGGCTTAATTCCAAAGGCTAGTGTTAGCATGGATGGTGAGAATGAATGGAGCTGGAAAAGCCCACTGGATCAAGGCTTTCAGGGGTCACAGGGCGTCTGCTCCACAGATAACTGCTTGCTTCCACCCTACCCCTGACGAAGCTGACCTGAGATGACAAAGATGCACGAGGCCCTTTTTTTGTGGTGGTATCTAAACAGAAGCAAGGATTGAAGGAATGCCTGTAGTCTTTATTTTGGTGTTCCTCTTCTTAGGGGTGAGGTTTGATCAGATACTTGAGGCTGAGAAAAGATTTGGAAGTGGCAAACAATATAGGACCTCTTTTGTCCTTTTCCTTCTCAAACAAGCAACTTTCCTGCTTCACTTGCCATGGCCCTGACTCCTATCTGACCTGCTGATGAATTGTTTTGCCTTCCTGTACTGGCTTATAAAAGAAAAATAATAACAAGAAAAAGAAAGTTATGTTTTCTGCTGGTTTTCTATATGAAGGAAGAGCCATCTTGTGAAATGTCACTGTGAGTCTTATAGCTCAGTAAGATTTACTCTGCTCAGGTTGTACCATATGTTCTTCAAATCTGCAGGTCAAGTCTGGAGGAACAGTTCAGAGACAATCTCAGCATTGAAAACAAAAGATAAAAGGTTGCAATGGTTAACATTGGAAGGCAATGCATTCACTGGACATGGCAGGTAAATAGAAGATGCCAATGTTTTTACTTTCTCCTCTTTTCATTCAGATCAGTTGACTTTGACTCTATAGTGCTCCTTGATGATGAGATCTGAAGACAGGAGTTCCAGCTGACTGGAAACCCACATATCCATAGAGCAGGGGAAATGTGCAAGTAACTGGCCCAGTTACTTGCTGAGCTGCTGCCCCCTGTCATGAGCTCTGAAAACCAGGGCCAGTCATTCTGGTGCCTTCTTGGAGTTAGGTGACAGGCACTAAGACTTGAAAGTTTTAGGGCAATGGTGTCTGCCTGCACAGCCAGTGAGTAAAGTGATGAAAATTAGTAGTTCCTGTATCATTTTTCATGTCTTCCCATTCTTCCTATTTCAAAGGCATTATTCAAATGTATTTCACAAGGTTCTGCATGTGCTTTGATGCCCTTGGATCTACTTCCTCTAGGGACACTACAGAAATCTCTAGCCCATTCCCTTTATTTCTGCTCTCTAAGACTCTTGTGCCTGTAGATAATAAGTTTTTTCGCTTCTCTGTGTGGGCAATGCCTCTCATAAGATGTGAAGTAATTTCAGCCTCGTTTTGCAAGACAAGTGCAAATTATGTCACAGAAAAAGAATATGGATTCCCCCGCCTTTGTCATCTGTGTCTGAAGTCTGCCAAAAAGTTTCAGAATTTCTCTTTAAGTTGGAGAAGTCATCTTGATTAAAACTTACCTTTATCCTATTGGTCTATAAAGCTTTCTGCTCTGGGAATCCCGCTTCAGTTCACACTGCTATTGTAGGAGGACCTCCTGCTTTCATGGAAAGCACCTTATTATTAACTTTCAAAATTTCCACATTTTGGAATTTTGACCTTACAAAAAAACCCAAGGATTTTCAAAATGTTACCTTTTGAAAAACTTGGGGTGGGACAAAGTTTCTAAATTTTTAATTTCAAAGCATAGAAATGTGTTTATGTTTTTTCCACTCTATTTTGTACTTTCACTTTTGTTTTGTTTGGATAATTTTCATTATTTTGTGACCTGCCAACAGTGTAAGTGAAGTAATGTGTCAATTTATTGTCCTGGTAGAAATATTATAACCTTTTAAACTTTTTTCCCAGGGATAACATCCCAAGGGTAGCTATGTGGGACTGAAAATATGTAATAAACTTTCAACTATGATTTGTATTGTAGTGCCTAATTTTAAAATATTGCATGGGAACACAAATCAAAATCAACATATTTTATGTAATATGAATTTGAAAACAATGCTTTTTTGAACAGAAAATACTGCAATCTGAAGTCTGGGGGTTTGGTGGAGGTTTTTTTGTTTGGTTTTGTTATTTGCTTGTGAGGTTTTTTTGGAGAGGGGTTGGATATTTTGTTCAGGACACTTCTGAGTTTTGCATTTCACTGATGCAGCCAAAGACAGAGCAGATAAGTGGAGATAACATACATCTATTTTGAGCAAAAACTGGACTGGCTCTTTCCAGCCAGCCCCTCCACAGTAATAGGTGATTCTGTGCTTTTTGCCTAGCTCTGTACAATTACTAAAGCTGCTATGACAGCAAGGTGATTCTTTTAAAATGTGGTTACTGTGATGGGATAAGGATTCCAAAATAATTCATTGTGGAAATGCAGCTATCCTATTGTTGCCACGAAATTTATCCTAACTTCTCTGTCTGTTAAGTGAGCTTAACTCACGTTCAGTTTGTAAAATGAACTTCAGTCTGCCGAGGCGATGGAGTCAACTAATACTGTGGTTCAGCAGTGGGATACAACTGTTTTGAATGGAAACCCAGGAGCACATCATGTCATGCTATACTTAGGTCTGCAGACCTGTGCTTTTCTTTGGGACAAACACACTGTGTAAATGGAATAATTGTTCAAAAAACTTCAGAGTGCTTTGCTGAGACTAAAGAACATTAATTTCTTGCTAAATTTAGCTCTACTTGAGGGTTTGAAGGGGAGATGGGAGAAAGAAGTGGAATTACTCAGAGTAATGTCAGCTTTGGGTTAAATGAAAGGGAAATTCAGTGAAGAATTTCTGTAACTTTGTGTTTTCCAAAGGCTGTGCATTGCTTCTTTGGATAAGTTAAGTACTGTAATTCTTTGACATATCCAAGACCAGAATCAAATTTCAAGGATCCAGCATCCATTCATTTCCACTGAAATGGAAGACATTTCCCTCTCTGATATCCTTTCAACTGCTTGATCCTGCACCATGATTACAGATCGAGCCACTTGCCTGGGAGTGGCCTTTCAAAGCCCTGTCAGGAGAGGAGCTGGAAGTCTGGGGAGCAGTTGTCACTGTCTGCCTCCCTGCCACGTGCTGGGGATGGCCATGGCTTTCAGAGGGATGAAGGTGCCCTGGTTGTCGTTCATGGGTGCACAGACCCAGCCAGAGACCTTGACGAGGTGCCCCAGGCTCAAACAGTCCAAGGCTGCAGGGAGAGGATGTGGTTCTGGCTCCTGAAAGGCAGGACCCTCCCAGACCCAGAAATCTCACTTCACCCAGCAACATGATGTCAGGGAAGAGATAAGCCACCCCCTCCTCCGCCCCCTCCAAGTAGGCTAAGTGCTAATCTCTTTCATGTCTCTGATGTCTTATCACATTTCAGATGCTGTCACTACACTCGGCTGGGATATTTTCAGTGCAAATACCTAAGGAGAAATGAGAACAGTTTTGGTAAAAAAATAAATATCCAGAACTCGGCCTCCTTTGCATTGCAATGTGATGGAATTTGGAAAGAGTAAAAAGATGTGTGAAAGAAAGAGCTTGTTTATGCAGGAAGTTGCTGTGAAACAGGACAAACCAGGCTTCACAGCTCTGTGCTGCTGTGCTCGAGCTGTTTCCAGTGTTGGAGTTAGTCATTTGGAAACCACCTGCAGTGTAAAATAACATCTTTTCTGCTGTGGCTTTCTCTGCAAACCTCTCACCAGTGCTGTCAGGAGACAAGACTTTCTCACCCTTTTAGCCAATATCTACTGAGTCAGTTAAAACTTGTGCTTTGCTGTACTACATGGATGGAGTGCATAGGTGCCCATACTTTGCAAGTTATTTGCAGCTTATAATGACTCACAGACTGAGGATGCTGCTGTATACCTGCAAAATAGGAATATAGTCCCTGCTAAACATGGGAGATGCATCTAGGGCTCCACAGATGGAACTTGGTTTTGTTTGCACCTCTTGGTACTCCTGTGTCCCTGAGAAGTGGCCTCCTGCTCAAAGAGCGTCTGCCATAAAGGCCTGGTAACCACAGCTGGGTCTGTTGGCTGTTCTCAGGAGCAGTCTCCCAAGAAAAATTATATACGCTGCAGTGTGTATAGGGGCTTCCTTCAGGCTCTGGAGAGCTCGATGGCACTTCCACTTGCTTTTCCTGATTGTTCAGGGCATTGTGAAAATGGCAAATGCTGTCTAAATAGAAACTTGATAGAAAGTACTCTCCTCTCCAGAGATGTCCGTTCCATTTTCACTCTGCTTTTCTATACTCTTCCCATTACCTTTGTGGCATTGACAGGTGGGCAGGACCCCGTGTGATAAGCAATATGTGTGCCTTTATCCTTGTGAATCACTTACCTCTTTTGAACATGGAAGTACATCCCACTTTTGCCACAGAGGAAGGTTGTATGCCTGCCAGTTACCCTAAAGCCCCCCAAATGCTCTAAAGTCACACTGTAGCCCACTGGGAAGCGGTTGGTGTTCACTTGCCATGGTGAGGTGAGGCTCTGTGACCCCCTTGCAGGGGCAAATGGATGGTGAGCCCAGCCAGGCCAGTTGCTCTGTTGACTGTGTGTCAGTGTTCTCCCAAATCAGTCTTTCAGACAACAGTCATGGTGTTACAGCTTCCAGAAATGCTGGCCAGGAGACTGTTACATCAGAGAGCTTGTACACAGAGGCATACAGAAGACAGCTGCATAAGTAGTATATGTTTCTTTTATATAAAATTGCTTTCCTTCTCCAGGTGGTTGAGTGTCTTTCAGGGTGCAGAACAGAGAAGCTTTGGCCTTTGTCTAAGCCCTGCAAATCTGGTAGAAATCAGACCAAAGTATTGCATTATATACGAGAAACAAAGCAGCAGCAGATGTATCTGCTCTCCTACTGCAGTATTTTCTGTAGGAAGCTAAATAATATTTACCAGATTTGTATGTCTGTCTCTAAGGAATTCTGGAAACACTTTTAGAAATACCTGTCCCTGTTTCAATTATCTCTGTTCAGCAAGTAGCAACTATTGCCACTCAGTGGGGTCTGAAACATTAATGACATTTCCCAGCAGGGGCCAGATGGATGAGGCAAAGTAGAAAGAATTGTTTTAGTCATGGAAAAGAGCATTGAAATAAGAAATATCAAAGTTATGCTAAGTTTTTAAATTTTATTAGTTAATTTAACAGTTCATTTAATAGCTGTTAATCAGTTTTAAAAAAATAATGCTTCTCTCTAATTAGGAACACTTAATATTATATTGGTATTCTTACTTAAACCCCATGGCTATCTTTTAGTTCTGAAACCGTAAATTTAACCTTTATTATTGAACTAAGTTCCTCACCATTTTGAAAATAGTTTTATAATATGGCTGTTAGATGTGCTATGTAATTCATATTCTTAAATGGACATGACCTTAGATTTATCTGTGAACCTGAAGAAGATCTTTCAGATATATATAGTTGAGACAAATTACTCATCCTATATTTTTTGAACTTGAATGAGCTTTCTAATAGATTTTCACAAGTTTCAATTCATGTTAAAACTTTGGAAGAGAAGATAATTATCCACTTTCTCAACAGGAAATTACCCTGCCCTACTCTATTTCCTGGAGCCAGGATGTAATACCAGAAGTATGTTGACTGTACTCTATTTACCAACACTGAACTAACACTTGCTATTGAAAGTTTGCTGTTGCTCTTATCCCCTCTCCCCACAGGGAGCATTGTTTGAGGTATCCACTTTCTAAATTACAGTAGGCTTTTTTCCCCTTTTGTTCTGTATGTTCCTGTCACTTTGTGCTTAGGGAAGGGAAAAATGGTGATTGAAGAATTCCACCTTGCAGCAGAGGCCTATTTTGCTGAGGTCTACAAGGGTCAAATGTCATGGGGCTTCTACTGACACATCAAACCAAACTGAAAGAAACCTTCATTTCCAAGTAAGAGTGGCCTTATCCTTGTGCAACAAAGTTCTTCTGTGCCTAGGAGCTGAATTTCCCAACCTAACAGGAGCAACCACGTCTTTAAGAATCTGACTGTCCAAAATACTGATTGTTCTGAACTTGTAAGGAAGGGAGCAAGTTGTAGATGCTCAATGTTTAACAGCATGAATTCTTACTGCCTTTAAAGCACCTGTCCATGTGGTTGGGTTTTTTCCCCCCCATTACATTTTAGGTCTTTCTATCTCAGTACCTCATAGATAAATTATTAATAAGTAAGGTATGGTCTTCACAATGAATTCTCCCGAACTGCTGCTGAGAGCACAACATGCTGCTTTATTGCTGCTGCACAGAGCTGAGAGCCTGGAGACTCCATCCTGTGCCGTTGCTCATCTCTCCACAAAGGGAATATAGACCGTATGAGGTGCAGTTCTATCCAAAGCAAGGGAGACCAAAGGAAAGGGGCATCTGGCAGCACTAACCTGAGATGTGTAGAGTCATTGCTTGCTGGCCATTTCCTTCTCACCTAAACAATAAACCGATGCTGAAATTATATAGGCTTGGCACTGAATTGTTAATGAGCTTGTTGACATGAAGTTGAAAAGATTTGAAAAGGTGACATATGGACTAAGATATGATAAGGACAGGATGCCTCTCACTCACTGAAATATTCAGAAATAGTTATAACACTCAGTGATGATATGGAATTTCTTGAAAGCACGCCTTGTCTTTTTACCACCTGCCTCTGCAAACAGGGGGTCAGGGTAATATGCCCAAGGGAAATCTCTCCTTCCATCCCACTATTTCACAATCTCAGCTCACAAAAAGAAAGTGATTGGAAACGGACCAATTCTTGGAAGTCCTGAAGTTGTCTTGGCTCCTAGCTCTCTGGAAGACTGCTTTCTTAGGTGTGTTATCTCCATCATCCCATTTTTTTTTAGAATCATCTGAGTCACTTTGAGCTCTAGACAAGCATTCAGAGAAAAATTAGTAAAGCAAAGGGCTAAGTTCCTGATTATTTACTGGCAACAAAGTTACAGTACAGAAAAATGAAAAAATAAATAAATGCAAACTTCAAATCTACTTCACAGCTATAGAGTGCTCCATCTGTCAAAAAAGATTTTTTTGTGGAAGCCGAAGAAACATCTCTGAGCCTGAGCCCTATTTCAGAAATGCTCCTCTGTGTCTCTTCCCCCTTCACTGCTGGAAAAATTGTTTGTTTTCTTTGCTGCTGAATACAGATGAGGGGGCAAATGATTTCAAAAAATTCCAGCCCTCATCCACCCTCTGTTATTTTTTCTTTCGATCTTTTAGCTTTAACTGTTCTGCATTTTACATGTATAGAGAAACTTTGCTGTGCTTATTCATTCTCACACCTTCCTCAAATGCAACAAAGCTATGCATCTGTGATGCAACATTTGTCCGAAGGCTTGTCAGACAGGGTTGGGGGGTATTTTTGAAAAATGCTTAGAATGCTTTTGTTTTGTTGGTTTTTTTTTTGTTTGTTTGGTTTGGTTTGGTTTGGGTTTTTTTGCTAACCTTTTATGATACTAGGTTTAACACAGATGCATGGGGCACGGAACCACTACCTCTCTCCAGTGATGTTAATTTTAAGGGATATGCTTTTTTCAAATCTAAAGTGGTTCAATCATATATATGTGTACTTTTTTGACATCTGGAGCTTGCAGGGAAGTCTTATGCTTTATGACAATGCTGCATCCTAGTACCTTTGTGATATTATCCTATCATGACTGACATTTATGGCCAAAAAAATATCTTTAGCATTTCACTCTGGACCATCTTGGAGGCAAGAGTATTGTTCTGAACTTCAACCAGAAATCCTGAGCACAAGTAGAGCTTTTATTTGAGTTTCTTGCTATGTCTACATGGCTTCTTACAGTACTATATCTCTACTATATCGCTAGATCTGTAAAAAGAAATTTACCAATAATGTAACTGTAACTTTGCTAATTAATACATATTCACACCATCTTTAAGATCTGCTAGTAAATTTTGATTCCTCCAGCACATGAATCTGCCACCCTCTATGTAGTTGCTTTCCAAAATGGGAGAGAGATCTTGCTTACAACTCACTTACAATCACCCTTCCAGGCTAGTTAAGGTAAGACATTTCAAGATATGATTCATCATGATATATATGAGATTATGCTTTCAAATTTATCCTTGGCTCTGTCTCTTAGCATTTTCACTAAATGCTGAGCTGACAGCTGGTGTCAATGCATAAGCTTTGCATTTTTCCTTGCTTTTATGAGAGTTTGCAACATCTCTGCAATAGTAATAGTATTTTCCTCAAAAAATAACAAATTAAAAAATAAATAAGTGTCATATGAGGGAAGGTGCTGGAAAAAATAGTATGTTCCTGAGAGGTCAAAAAATAAATGTTGTAGAAACAGTGTCTGATGTGCCATGTAGACCATTCTATACAAATTAGCTGTTACTTATCTGTCAGAAATAATCCTGTACATTGGCAAATGAAGCCATGATTTGCGAAAAGATGGGGGGATAGCTTATCTCATTAGGGTATAATCCCTTACAGGAGAAAGAACTAAGTCAGTTCTAGTACCCATGTGCTGTCAGAACTTTGACCCTGTTAATAACATGTTGAAAAAGAGACAAATATGAAAAGAAAAAAAACCTCAATAATTTGGAGACAAAATGTCTCTTAGAGTAGCAGTTCTGGTATTATTAAGTGATTACATCTTGGAGAGGGACAAATATGTAGAAAAATCAATGCTAATTCATTTGGATCACTCAACAACATTGAATATGATAAACCACAAATCCATGCTGGTTTCCTGGTGTCTCTGCTAGGGGTAAATATTTCTGTGCTTCAGTTACTCCACTGCTTCTTTGAAATCTCACCAAAAACTAATCTGAAGCATGGGGGTTTAGACCTGAATTTTTTATTTGCCTTTCCCATGTATTTGAAATTTATTAGAAAAGGAAAAATTCTCTGTGTTCTCTCAGGCAGGTGTATTTCTTATTTTTCCTGACCTTGGGATGGTTCTGTATGACACACTGTGATGCACTGAAGTTCATCAACTCATTAGGGATGCTGATAGCTTCCCAGTAAGGGACCTAGAAAGGACAGATTTCTGGTCTTTCTGTTGATGTAGTTTGAAGACCTCCTCTCTCTGCGGGACTATTTGCTACAGTCGGAGGCAGTTGCTTGTCTCACTGTTGATACATGAACTCACAACTGTTCTTTTTTTCTAGACTGTCTTTTCTATATTTAGCCTTGCATCAGTAATCTTCAAAAAAATTGGACACCACAATAGTTAGTGCTGAAGAAAGCTTAGAAGATTTGACTAAGCAGCATGTGGGTGGTAGACTTATGTGAGTACTGCTCAAATTTGTTCAGAACAGATTTGGCATCTGCATTTTCTCAGGGATTAGTTAGGTGAATAACTTTGACTTGTGAGGTTGTTTAGGAACAGTCCTTAGGTCATATGGCATTTTGTTTCCCTCATGGGATTACTGAGATATTGCTGGTTTAAAAGCTGTGAAATGAAAGTCCTGTGACAACTATTAACAACATACTGAGCTCAGTAAATCCTTAAAGAGACCTATACATTTTTTACTCAAAGACTGACAGATCTATCCTTGGTATCAATTGTCATAATTCTACTGACACCAATGTTAAGATATTCTATGTAATCTGAAGATCTGCCCTTCAGAATAAGACTGATATGGTGTTTGTGCTTCTTTTCCTAAGCATAGTTGTTCTATTTGAACACTGAATTGTTTGTATGAATTTTTAGTTAAATATTAGTTTGTAGCAAAGTCTCTGAAAACCAAAGAGTTTTAGTTACTGACACTGAGTCATAGACCAAGACCCACTCCAGCAAGTATTGCACAGACTTGTAAGGAGGAGTTTGCAAGGGGAAGGAGTTTACAACCCAAGGCTGAGATGGGAGACAACTGATGCTAATAGGATATTGAGCAGCCCAGGGAAGCAGGCAGGCAAAGTAGCTCAGTGTGATACAGCGATCTCAGCATACCCAAAGCTCAAACACTGACATATTTTATGGACATCAGGCAAGAGAGTGCTTCAAGAAGGCATATGAGGCATGTCTTCTGTTGGCTTTCTTTCCCAGCAACAATGGAAGTTGTAGAAGGTGCTTAGATGAAAATCTAAGTGGAAAATAATAGTGGTGTCTTGGACTGAGTGGTAGTTAGGTACAGCTACTGATGCAGAGGTAGTAGGGAAGGAGTGAGCTGCAAAGGGCTTTGAATTTCTATTGGATTTGAGAAAGCTGATGTTTAGCAAGACCTAGAAATAGCAGGTGGCTGAACTCAAGGGCAAAGTGTGCAAATATATATATGAATCATATTTTTTAAAATCCAGCTAGGAACTTTTTGCATTGATTCTCCTTAGAGAGACCTACCTTCCAGATAACTTTAAGACATAATTCAGTGTAGTGATTTGATGCTGAACATGATTAATGTGTTGGTACTTGTAGAGCACCCTTTTCCCCAATATAACAGCTGAAGTAAGGGACATTTCATCTGAGCTTGGAAAACTGGGAGTCAAGTGTCAGAGATATATAGCTCTTATTGTAGAAAGTTCTTCCTGCTGTGCTCTGGCAGAGTGCAGATCTCACTCTCAAGGCATAAGGCAGAGTCTGCTCCCCTGAGGTTTTTTCATGTACTGAGTGTAGGGTGATTGAACTCTCACAGTTGCTTTC
Source organism: Poliocrania exsul (assembly GCA_035041345.1). Lineage (NCBI taxonomy): Eukaryota > Metazoa > Chordata > Aves > Passeriformes > Thamnophilidae > Poliocrania > Poliocrania exsul. Next base: position 106,317,989 of record JAWWLZ010000001.1, on the reverse strand, counting down.
CATATTTTGCTGTATGTCAAGTTGTTCTGGAAATGCTCCGAGTACACACTTATCACAAACAAAACAGCAATGAGAATTTTTAAAATAAATGGCTGAATTGGTGCTTTATGAGAACCATTTACATTAGACAAGTCCTGACTGATTTCATTTCAAAGCACTCTCTTTTGGACTATTAGCAAAATAAAAGGTTCATATGTTTCCGTATCTGTGGTCTTGTTAAAGACATCAGGCTGAAATATGCTGGAGTTAGATATAGCCTAATATTTTCATATGGGATCCATCAGAAAGTGCATGGTCTTCAGGAAATGAAATAACAAGCTTAGTAATGGTGGGAGCTTAGAAGGAGAGTATGGTTAATGTAATTAGAAAGAGTTTCAATCAAGGAACAAGTTCATCATACAAGTGTTCTTCCACAGAGAAAGCACTTTCCATGAATGACTTTTGCTGCCCTGGCATCTTGATCTTCATGCAAAATTAACTAAGACTCATCAAAATTACATGGCCAATAAACTAAGCTGCTTCAGTTCAGTGTCACCCAGATGAAATATTGGAGCGTGACCATGGCACTTGGTAATAAGCTATCATTTTAAAAGAATAGGTAGGGAAATTGGTGGTGCTGAGGAAACAAAAAGCAATTAAAACCTATACATAGGAGGGGAATCACAAGAAGGAATGAGGCTTCCAATGAATGACAGAGAAACTCACAGAAAAAAAATGAAGGAAGAAATGTCATTCTAACCTTTAAAAATATTAAAAAATTAATATGCCTGAAATATCATCAAAAACCAATCCTGTAAACGAATCTATATTCATGGGCCTTCATGTCTGTCTTCACAGTGCTCTTCAAACATCCATCAATCTGGTGGCCTAAGAAGGACCTAAGAGATGATGTGAGATTAAGTTCCAACCACAGAGAAAAGAATGCTAGAATTTCCATATCCTGTTTTCTTTCTGGATTACACTTTGGATTACATGGGAAATGCTTCAAGACATTATACTCTGAAAAGCCTTTTTTATAGCTGATGCAAATCTATTTAGCAGGCATGTTTATCAGATTCATTTGTGTTCATGCACAGCACAAAGATGTTGGTAGATGTAATAATGCTGCTAAGATCCAAGTGGCTGCTTGTTCCTGCTGTAGCATGTGTGGATGCTGCCTGGAAAAATGGGAATTGCTGACTGATCAATTATCAGATTTTGCTTTTGTTTTAAATGTGAATATTTATGAATATATTATTATCTAGGGGATCATCTTTGAACAATGGTCCCAAACAACCAAATACTGCTGGTGCTCCACTTCTGTCATCTGGCAACTTGCAGACAAATTCTGTTGAAAATCCAGAGAAAGGCAAGTTATAAATCCCTAGCTGATGCTTTTAAGTGTCATGTGGCATTTCCAATAGTTATGTATGTAAATCATTCATAATCTAATATCAAACTGAAAAGAGCAAGTGAGTTTGTCTCTGTGGTTAAACAGAATAAGGTATTGATTACCATAACAAATTAACAACTTGAAACCTGGTATATATCCTCTGAGTGCTGAAAGCTGTGAACTGGAACAGTCGTGTATTACACATTAGCCCCATGAGATTTTAAAGCAATTGTGCTACAAGAATAGCTAGTTATTAAGAGTTCTGTAAAAATTATTTCAATGGCATTTTATACAGCGTTAGAACAGTTACCAACTTGCAATCTACATAACAGCTGTTCATTAGCTAAGAAAGTTGAGCAAGAATACCCTGCCTTTACAGATTTGTTGTGAAAAATGACGCTTGGTGTATTTTCAGTGGCAGGCAGATGAGTGACAATGGGAACTATTGAAGGATGGTAGAGGGAGATAAAAAGCACTTGGCACTTCCAGAGGCTTTTACACTGAGATGGTTAGATGTTTGCTTTTGGTGGGACCGGATTTGCTCTATGGAGTAGAAACTTACAGGGAAAATTAATGTAGAAAATCTGTGTGTATGCTGAGGGAAGAGGTTAGATTAAATCCCTACAGATAAACCATTTAAGGATGCTTCTCTCTGGTTTGGATTTTTCCTGCTTTCCTCTCCCCATGGCAATGAGTGAGATTCTACCAGCTGATTTAATAACATAACCATGTGAAAGTGCACTAGTTTGAAACGATACCCAGCTCTAGCCAGCAAGGTGGTTTTGGGGTAGTACTTCCAACTGATAGGAGCCTGGAAACTACAATGGAATGGTGTGAATATTCATTCACATTTTTAAGGAACTTCTTTTTGACTGTACTCACACTTACTCCCTTTCTTGTTTACTCAAATGTTTTTGTAAAGTGGTCTGCTGGCAACAGTATTCGTGGAAACTGAAAATCATAGCAAATACTGCAAATGATGATAGATTTCTTTTTGCAGATCCACAGCAAGGCTTGCAAGGAAAGCCATGTATTACATTCAGAGTCACAGAATAAAAACATATCGTTTTATTATTCTGTAAACCAAAATGCTTTTAGCTGAAGATGCTCAAAACTGGCAAGATATATTTGCTGATCAGCTAAGAGATAAAAATCCTCCACAGAGGATATTGAGACTACCTCACACTGCAGATATTGTGATATGCTGCTGGACAATTTGAAGACAGGAAAAAAACCCCCAGTATTTTATGTTTGGTTGTTGAACTGTATGTTTGTGTTGAACTGTATATCTGGCCTTATGAAGAATATAAAGATCCTTTTTGCTTTATTGGGTATTGAAAGAAACAGTTGGTAGACCTACGAAGACAGGTGACCTCCCATAAGCCAAAGGAGAGATGTTTTAGATTTATAGCTGAAATGAAATCCATTTTGGCCCTCCTTTCAGCCTGCAGAGTTGAACTTTCACCAGGAGGAGGGAGGTAGTTCTAGGTGTTTGTAGGCAAAAATTGAGGTTAGTGTTTAATCCACTAGGAACAAAGTAATGTACTGCTCCCAATGGCAAAACTGATTTTTGTGCTGAGTTCTGGGGGAAAGCAGGACATGATGTGGCTGGGGAAGCTTGAAGATCCTTGGTTGGGTGGAATTTCCCTCTCGCTTTCTTGTTGGAAGATCTCCTGAAATCATCTGATCTGACCTTGCTTGGGTGGAATGTCTAATGCTAGAATAAATTGTTGTCACATTGAAATTGATAATGTGTGTTGATCGTATCTCACATTATGTTTATATAAAAATTACATAAAACCTCACTGGGAACCATTGAACATGTTGAAGATGACTGTAACCATGTGTAGAGATCTAGGAACACTTGGGAGAGCTTCTGCTGTGGTTTTAACAAACTTAAATGCCCTGAAGTGTTATTTATTCAGTGACACATGACGAATTGTTCTATGACAACTAGTTGATTGCAACTTAAAAATAAATTAAAGCCTCTCTCTGAGTGTCCTGCTCAATTTTGATATAGAACCCTAAACTGGAGTCTTGGCTGCCTGGGATGTGCAACATTTAAAGAACCAATTAACATTATACAACTCTGGCAAAGTTTACCATCATCATTCTTTCTTCTTCACTTTTTTGCCTTGTATTTTGTGTCTTTCCTCATCCTTTATCTTTTGCAGATCTGTTTCTCACGTTAATTAAAGGCAGTTTAGTTCTCAATGTGTGGAAGTATTTATTAGTGTATTTGCTGGAGGGCTGATGGGCCAAGGATGCCGCCACATCCTTCTTGTCTGGACTGCAGGGATACAGGTGGGGAATACCAAATGGCTTCTGTATTGCTGGCTTTTATCCACAGATGGCCCAGTCCCACTTCAGACTGCAGACACTTAGTCAGCTGCCTTCAGTTGCATTTGCTTCTATCCCTCCATGGGTAGAATCACATGCTGCCCCAGTGCATAGAGAGATAACGAATATTCTTTCCTGAATCAAAAATTTGCTGAAAGTGGATGAAATTTTTTCACTACTTGCTGCAATTGGAAATAAGGGTTTGAACAGATCAGTTCAATGTAAGCATTTCTTTTCTACTTAGAATTGATTTGGAATGGCAATTTAAGTGAGAGAGATTTTGGCACAGTAATGTTCACATTCATACCAATCTCATAAGCTACAGGGGTAAAGTGTGGGTTTATGTTTTTTTTTCGTTTGTTTTTTTATTTTTCGTTTTTTTGGGGGGTGGTGGTGTGGTTGCTTTTTGGTTTTGTTTTGGTTCGTTTTTTTTTCTGTAAGGAGATCACTTTGCTTTATTTTCTCAGTATAACCTGGGGCTACTGCAGAGTGGATAAGGCTTTGGCTGTAGCATTAATACCCACACAATGTAATGATCCAGTTGTGCACGATGAATCCTTCATTCAGTGCTGCAGCCTTTGTAGATTATGATGCTGGTTGGTGGAGTTGCCTTCCCTGTGGGAATCAAAGCACCCACTCATTTCCACTTCTGGTGAGGAAATTAATATCCTATTCATGTAGCTCTATATTGCTTTTAATTGGTTTACTATTGAACTACCTGAATGAAATGTGGGGAGGTTCATTTCTAGAAGGCAGTTTGTCTCTGGACAGTTACAGAGTGTTTATTTCTGTGTCAAAGGGGGGAATATCTTGTGTAGAAAATTGTATTTTCAGCTAAATTAATGAACCTTTAATGAAACAATAAACATTGTTTTCTTAAGTAGAATTACTGACAAGAATAGTACCACTATCTTGGGTGGTAACTCTTTTGCCCAATAAAAAAGTGTGTAAATCTTTATGAATTTCACATCAGGAGCAATCAGGGAGAGCTGGCGGCATAAAATATGCAAATAATACTTTTCAACTTTACCAGCCCCTTTATTAACTCCTGAGAACAGAGGCTCTTTGGGGCAGAAAGTCCTTGGAGGTGCAGTTCTGTCCTCATATCCACTTCAGAAATGCCACCCAGCTCTCTTCCCCCTGAACATTGGGCTGAAGGGCCAAATGGAAGGGGGTCTACCAGCTGATGTGGAGTTGTGCTGGAGGGGTGGCCTTAGCTGATGACAGAGTTGATGTGGAAGTGCCACACCCACAGGTTTGGTGAGCTCTGCAGCTCACAGTCTCGGTGGGGTAAAAAAGGAGTTACAAAACTATGAATGATGATGAGAAATCCCAGGATTTTTCTCTCAGTCCTTCTTTTCTTTCTGCCCTCCACTCAGGAAGGGAATATCTCCATTTCTTCAAATATGGATGGAATGCATGTATGTATGTCTGTCTGTATGGCCAGTCTTCATGAACGAAGATTTGGGAAGGGCTCTCCCCACGTGGGTGTGCTCTTTGAGCCTGCACAGTGGATTTTTTAGGTGAGGCACAGCGTGCACAGAACTGGCCCCACCGTTTAAGTCCTAAGGCCCATCTGCCATGGCCGAGCGAGCTTGGACAGTGACAGTGAAGTCCTTGGGACTGTCACAGCACCTGGTACCGACCGGGGCTGACCCTGCTGAGCATCCGAGATGTGACGGGATGGGATGGCAGGGAGGCTTGAACTGCCAGGGGACGGTCCCCACTGAGACTCGAACTCAGGTGCTTGGGATTCAGAGAGTCCAGAGTGCTCTCCTTTACACCACGGGACCGCCCTTTATAGAAGGAATAATAAAAAGAATAAAGCAAACTCCATTGCACCTTGTCCATGCATCAAGATCTGATGAGGTAGTCAGATGCCTGATACAATTGGTGTGCTACTGGATCAAACTGTTCCACGAATGTCTCTGGTATGGCAGTAAATTATATAAGGAATTCAGTCAATGATATTCTGGACAGAGACAGTGAAATACTTGTCCCTCAGTACGGTATCAGGATACAGTCCTGCTGCTCAAGGTGTAAAGGTGCTGCTCAAACCCTCTGTAGGTATTAGACATCCTCTGGCTTGTTTTGTAAAGTGTGGAGTATCTCATAGTCCTTGCCACATCTCAACATACGTACACATATCCTGGGAAACTAAGTCCATCCACAGTGTTTTTAATTCTCAGGAAGAAGAAATACATTAATGTTATGTATTTAGGAGGGATCTTGACATAATCCACTAAGACGTCTGGGACTTACCGGTCTGTGTCTTTCACCTCGATACTCCCATAGCGATCCCAGTAATGTATGTTTGATAAACCATGTCTCCAGAAAAGCATCTAGTTTTGACTTAAAGAGCTCTATAAACCAAGAACATCCCCCACCACTTACTCTGTTGGTTAATATTTTCACTACTAAAACCATGTCCCTAATTCCTGATCAGCCTCAGCTTCCAACCATTGTTTCTTGACAAGCTTTTCCCTGGTGGATTAAACAGTCCTCTCCCACCCGGAAAAGCTTCCCCCAGAGGTCCTTAGATACTCTAATCCAGTGATGTCTGAGTCTTCTTCCTGGCAAGTTTTTAAAATGCCTTGTAGCACAGTGTTATCTCCAGTTCTGGAATAATTTTTGCAGTTCTTTTCTGAGACTTCTGCATTTTCAAAATCCATTTTAAAGACTTTGCAGGCTTGATGGGATATATAGTGGGGGAAGAGTCATACATAAACCCATACTATAGAAGTGCTATAGTTTGGACTGATGTCATTGTAACTACTACATAGAATAAAATGCAGGTGTAGCTTTTTGCACATTAGAAAATACTTAAAAATAAGCTCTCCACACATGTAACTGAAACAAATGTTACACCTGTATGACCTGAAAAGGTGCACTTCATTAGAACAATACTAATGAATTTTTTGCTTTTGTAACCAACCCCCAAAACATAGAGAAATTCTTGTGGTCTGACCTGAAATACATCTATTTTTCCTTTTGGCAACATGTATCAAAAGAAACTCTTTCAGGCTGACCATGAAATTTTCTGAAACAAACAGTGTTGATTAAAAAATACTACTGCAATTTTACACTTCTAAATTTTTTCTCCATTTTCTACTGCAACTAATTGCAGGGTTGGACTGAGTAATTTGTAAATGGACAGGCATATCAGTTGATAATATGATTTCTTACAGTAAACAAAGGAAGTCTGTGCAGCTGAATACATAGTCTGGTAAGAAAGGCTGCTTTGAAGTCACAGCTCTCTTAAAGGAGGGTGTAGACAGGGGCATGATGGAGACAGGGGGCATCTCCCAATGCCCTGTCCAGGGAGAGCAAAAGATGCTCTTTGGTTTGAGTCCGAAGACAATGAAAGCTGGCAAGGGGAGAGGGAAAGCGACTGGGAGCAGAAAAAGGGGGAAGAAAAGGGAAGGGAAAGAAGCCCTGAGCAGCTTAGTAAAAAGAAAAGGTGAACCCACCTGCAACATTCAGAGACTGGGAAGATGGGTCAGGTGCTAGGAATGTCCACTGAGGAAGAGAAGAAGCAGAGAGACTCACTGAGCAAGAAGAGGGTCTTCAGTGAAGCTTTAGGTGGGCACAGGGCTTTGATGGCACTCAGGAGATGACAGAACATGTAAAGAGGTTATGGGAGGTTATGGTTTAGCTTGGCAAAATACCAACTGCCCAATTGCCTGTCAGAGCCCCGCAATGGAAAGGGAGGGAGGAAAAAACCCCAAAAACTAGAAAGGGAACTTTGAAATGGCAAGATTTTTATATTTACACAGAAGAAAAGAAAATTTAAAACAGAATATAACACACACATATATATATATACAAATGTGAAAAGAAATAATAACACCTTCACTGAGTTGCCCAACCTAATAATACAGAATCCAACCACCCAAACCCCTAGAAAATCTTCCAAAAACTCTTCCAGAGAAACCTCCCAGCAAGAGAAGAGAGAAATTAACAAGAAAATGTTCACCTCCCTAGATAACACAGTGGCAAGGCCTAATCTTGGGGGAGTCAGGGCAATGCGTCCTCACGGGACTGAGGTGAAGGCCAAAAGAGACAGAAGCTCCTCTTCTCTCTCTTTTTGTACCTCTTGACACTTCTTGATGAAGTTAAATGATATGAAATACCTCTTGGGTTGCTTAAGTCAGGTGATGCTTGTACCTTCTAATCTATGTCACCTCCTTTGGGCCTGCTAAAAACTGAGGCCTAGATAAGGCCAAACTGAAACTAAAGCCAAAATTATCATACGAGATTGAGGAAGGCTCCTAACAGGGCCTGGGCTGTGTGGGGGTATGGCAATAGATGGGAAAGGAGGGATGGGATAGGGCAGGGGACAGAAGGCTGAAAGGGGGGAGGTTGAAATTCAGTGGGAGCCTGGTAAGACCAGGACTGATGATCAGGCAGGTTTAAATGCAGGGAGGGAGTCAGAGCCTGGCAGCAGAAAACAAATCACAGATCTCCATGAATTCCGTGTAGCAAATGCATGACTGTTATGAACACCTCTCTGCCATCACACACTCTGTGAATCACTGCCATGGCTTCAACAGTGACATTTGCATGTGTCAGGCCTGAGCATGTCATGTCATGCCAGCAAGGGATGTAAAAAACACCATTAGGGAGAATACAACTCAGTTTAAGTGACTTACCTGATGCTGTGTCAGAACTGCTGCAGAAGAGGACACCGACAAATCCAGTTCTTCTCCAGACAGGCTTGTATGCACTCAACTGTGTTGAGGTCAGTGAGGTCCACAAAAAGGATAAAGCTCATTTTAGGTTTTGGGTTCCCTAAAGACCCAGCAGATTGTAAGTACGCAAAGCTGTGAAGCCTCATCATTATGCTGGGGATGTTTCTTGGGTGCTGGCTGAGTGGTGACTGCCTCTGCTACAGCATTTTGTGTCACCCTCTTGCATGTGCTTCCCTTCTCCCATTGATTTGATAGATCCAGTCATTATCATCCTATTTCCTAGGCAGAGTGTAGCTTGCATAGGACAGCACCACTTCTTCAACTGTGCTTTGCCCTGGGTACAATAGACCGGCACTGACTCCTGCTGGGAGGAGTGGGTAGAGTGGTTTAGAGAATTGCCATCTAGAAAGGAACCAGTGATTGCGTTATTCCCCTTCAAACCATCCTCCACACTCCCCAGCCAGCTGCTGTTGCCTAACTGGGTCCAGATGGTTTCATCTCGGCTTGATGTTTTCTCCTAGTGTGCATTTATAATGTCATCAGCCCATGTAGCAGCCAACTGTTGTGATTGGGGAATGTTACTGTCATTACCTTCCTCTGCTTGGCAGTGTGATGGTTATGTTTTGTCTCAAGTTAAATTGCACATTTCTTAGGGTTTTTCCCTGTGCACTTGTAATGGGTCATTGAAATTGTGCTCTGTGTCTGGCTACAGCCTGTTTGTCCATAGAATAAGTCTTGGTGGGAGAACAGGACAGGGAGCAAGTTAGTACTGGATTTTCTGTATTGCCTGCTCCTTGAAGAGGAGTCCTGGTTCAAGCTGGAGCAGGCAGGAGGTGAGTGGGAGAGAGGAAAGCACCTGCAAGTTGAGGTGGAGAAGTAAGGGACTATTTTGTTTGAGTTTTGAAAAAGGTATGTACTTGTGGATTTAATCTTCCCATATCCCTCCTGTGGCCTCCTTTGTCTGAGGGGGGTCTCTTGTTACACTCACAATTATACGTGGGGGAGCTGAAGTCTTGCATGCACTGTCCTAAGTTGGATGAGGAACTGCTCTCCCCTCATTTCCATTCTCCCTCTGGGGGAGAAATAAAAAGTCAGATTTCTTCTGTGGCAACAGAGATGTGAAACATGAGTCTGCCTTCCTCACTATGAGCAACCAGTGGAGGAATGTGCGGGAACACAGGAATGGCTGGGAACTACAGCACTCTGTTTATCTGGCTCTGAGCCTTCCTGCTGCAGTGATCTCAAATCAAGGAACACATTTGCTTGATTATGGCCTTCTTAATTCTTAATTTGGCATTTATTAAAACTCTAAACTGTGCTTAGAAAATACCCAGTGATTAATGATCACTCATTAGTGAACAAGGAAGCTTGAAGGATGGCTCAGTTAGTTTTGGCAGAAGTAACAGAGGTTTTACCTTTTTACATGTTCTGGTAGGAATAACAAGATTATTTTGGATGCTGTGGGGGTTACCTCAGGTAAAGAATTTTAGGGTGAGGGTGTGAAGCCAGTGGCTACCCTCCATGGCTGCTTCTACTTCCTACCTGGACGATGCAGCTTATCATCAAGGGTTGCCTAAGCAGTCCACATCACTTTAGCAAGTCACTGCAGGTATTTCTGTGGCTTGACCCTGACTTGTACCACATAGGTAGAGAGCTTACACCATGCAATCATCTTTGTTATACTTCTGGTATTCAAATTGTGGCCCTTTAGTGAGCACAGATGGGAGAGATCCCTGCAGGATAGTACTTATAAGGTGCTCTGCCAGAGGAATTTTTTTTTTCATTTCGTAGAATTGGGCTGCTGATTTTGTTTGTGTTACCCTGCTGACTGCTGGCAGGACAGCTATTGTATCACCCCTCATTCCCTTCACCCCATCCCTTCTCTGAAGAAGGGCACAGATGAGCTTGTTTTGAATGCAGAGACATGTGGAAGTATTTCCAGGGAAGACAGTTTGCAAAGTTATCCAGGAAAATTAAAAGTCAGACAGGATAGTACACTGACATACCTTGGTTGCACTAAAATGGGTGAGGAAACCTTCAGCATATGGGAAAAGTGTAATATCAGACTTAATTTAGAAATAAATGTGTGCAATATATACATATATTTGTTGCATGTGTTTGGGAAACACAGTAGTACAAGTTGCATTCTGTTAAAATAATTGATGTTTTTCTACAGAACACTGAACAGTAATATTCTCCCCTTCCCATAGAGAATATTGCACGGAGCAGTAGGCATTCCTTTGAGCATCACTTGGACAGAAAGTTCTTTAAAAGAAAATGCAAAGAAAAGGAAAAAACTCACTCTGCCTGAGTCCTCTCATAGGCAGCCAATAAACCAGCCTTCAAAGAGACTTCTGAGACTGACTGACAAAAGGTCGCCTTTGGGCATGGTAGCTTCACAAAGCTGGCTCCCGATTGTAGCAGATATCTGCTGGAAAAAGATATTTTGCTTTCTGTGCAGGGAAGGGAGATCTGTAAAAAAACAGTTAGATGATCCTTGGGAGATATGAGCTGTGCAGGGTTTGGTAAAACTCAGCATAAGCTTGATGTCTGGCACATTTTGAATATCTCTCAGAATTATATCTGCAATAGCTGCAGAGCATGTTCCCTCTCCCATAGTAGCTGTATATTGGTAGAGGGTGGTCTGTCACCAGCACAGCACATCTACCATCACCAATCCCAACAGCCCCTGTGGGTGGAAGCAGCTGGGCCAGTGATATCTGGGGATTTCTGCATTGTGTCTCCTTTTGTTTGTGTCCACTTTTTTTAGTGTTGTAACATCAAAAGGGAAGGTCAGGGCTGTTCCCTTGATCACTATTAATGAAAGATATTTGACAGGTTTGTAGAGTGGCTGTAATGACTTTGGTCCAGCTATATGATGAGAGATTCCCAAATTCTCATCCTGACATGAGCCATGTATCTTCAAGGCAGAGATACATATGATAGAATTTCTTTTCACTGAAGTGTAAACCTTCATCTCACTCATGTTAGTTTCTAACACCCTTTCTTACAAGTCCATGGTTGCTGCAGGACTGTGTTTCATATGGTCAGCAAAGATAAGCACAAATGAATTAATGCTATGTGGTGCCACTTCGACATTCATGTACTTTGGACCTTCCATCCCCCACTTAACAAACGCCATATTGATTGAAGGCTTGAGATGAATCATGATCAATAATAATACCCAAAGCTTTCTTACTATGGTCCCATTTCTGACTGACAAGAGCCTGACATATATGGGGCCTGCCTAAGCCTACATTTGCAATGCGTATAATGAAATGGTGGTTGCTTTTTGATTTCGTGAGTCTAGTAGTTTGTGCTATGACTTGTGCCAGACACTTTCATGGAGCACATCATCCTGAATGCCATCACATGGCACACGCAGGACAACGTGGGATCAGGCCCAGCCAACATGGGTTTATAAAAGGCAGGTCCTGCGTGACCTATGACAAGGTGACCCACTTGATGGATGAGAGAAAAACTGTGAATGTTGTCTGTCTAGAGTTTAGTAAAGTGTTTGACACTCTTCCAACCTGGATGATTCTGTGATTCTGCAATTCTGTTTAGAGTTCTTGGGGCATTTTCTTGTCTGTAGGAGGGTCTGAGACTCCGTGTGGCACAGCTGAGAGAGGCTGATTGCTGGGATAGCTCTCAGTATACATTGTCTTACAGATGTTGCATTTGCTTGCTCATGCAATGATCCTTCTAGTAGCTTAAGGTGGAGAACAGCCCTTGGCATGGATATGAAAGTAGCAGTTGGGCTGCTCTCAGCCAGCACAGGTGGGAGCCAAATAAATACAAAAGGAAATTTCTTTGAGAGACACCCTTTTCCAGCTCCTGATTCCTACAGGAGTCCAAATTCAACAGTACAGATCCTGGCCTACTCTGAGTCTTATTCCATCACTGAGTTAGCAGTAGCATATTCCTTCTTTGATGAAAAGCCCTTTCCAGCTCCCATTGTATATTGACCATGACTGTGCCACACTTAAGTGCTGGACTAGTGGATTAAAGCTGGCAGAGCCACCACTTACTCTGCTTTCTGCAAAGGCTGCTCTGAGTGGTGTACTCTGAAGAAAGACATGATTGGCTATGACTGACTATAGTACTTCAGACAAGGTAGACACCAAATGATCAAGATATTTCTGTATCAACATTCAAAGACAAATCCTGAGAGCAGTTCATTACTAGATCCTTTAGGGTCTCAAACTAGCACGTCCTCTGGGAGTGAGGACTTGATGGACCTGAAGTTTAGTCTTAGATGCTCTTTTTGTGAGCATTTGACCTCATGATGATCACAGTCCCTTGAGGGGCCATTCTCCACAGGACATCACAGCTGTGGGAGCTTTTCAGGTGGTGAGGATGGCAGTAATTGTCCTGGAAGTGCTCCAGTACCAGTCACTTTGCTCAGCTAAGGATTTAGCCCTGTGTTTGTATAGCCGGCAACTTCAGCAGAGTTTAATGAAGTTGAAACTACCTTTTAATTTTCTTTGGTAGTCGGGCTAGAGTTACGATTATAATTTGGACCTGATTCTGGAAAGAATCTTAGCTCTTTGTGATCGGGTGCATGATTTAATTCAGTTTAATTTAATTTTGACACCGTCAAGATTCTCATCTAAAGTGCTCATTTCCAAGTGTATAAATCTATAGAAGCGACACTGGCTCAGAACCTTTACCAGGCAGGCTGTCATAACTAATGCCTATTAGTTAAATTAATGTAACAATGTGCGCTTTTAGTACTTAGGAAAGAATCAGCTCCTCAAATATAAACCACAAAGACCTGCAAATGGCCATTTAATTAAACTCATTTATTTTCTTTTCAGTTGCTTTCTCTAAAATTTCTTTCTTCCTCTGGTAAGGTGTTCTTACAAGACAATGTGGATTTAAAATAGCAAAATCAAGGAGAGGCCAAGTTATGGCATAATGAGTATATTAAAGCTTACTCAGTACTCTGTTCTGAGTGAAACTCTATTTTTCTTATAAAATTCAGAGGAAATTGAATTAATTTGAAAATGTTTCTGTGGTGAAAGGTGAACACAAAGTCTTCACTGGATGCTGATATGTGTGAGTAGCAAGCCGGAAATGTGGTCTTGCAATCACTCTTTCAATTACCTGTAAGTTCTATGAATTGTTATGTTATGTTGGAGCATCTTAACTCTAGTTTCATTTTTTGAAATCTGTCCATTTTGCTTCACAGTACTCTTCAAATGCTCTTTGTTTTTAAGTATGTAAAGGAGGCACAGAAAATGCAGGGAAGCTGGGATATGTCTGGAGTTCATGTGACTTATTGCAGGTACCTTCAGCCACTGGAGCACTGTAAACTTCTTCTGGTCGCTGCCACTTGAATCCCCTGAGGCACAAGAATAAGAACTTTATAATTCCATGCTGTGGTCTTGGTAGAAGAGCCGTGTCTGGAGTTAACCACCAATGCTGTTTGATGATTAACAAAAAAAAGCTTTTGCCAGAGAAATCGAAGTGGATACATCTACTGTAGACTTTTAGTGCTCTGAATTATTAATAATCAATTAGCAGCAAGTATTAAACACATTTAATAAAGGCTACTATGGCCACCATTTTGCATTTCCTCAAAACTATAAGAAAAATCTTTTTTTACATAAAGACTAGAAGATCAGCTTTGGGTAAGAAACAGAAGTCTGTAACTATAAATAAATATGTAGCATGTCCATTGTGGGCTTTACAAATGTGCTAAGTACATTGAGTTAATTGGTGATTAATTAAGGATAAAGTGTACAGATAGTCTAAACATACTGATTGCCAACTTCTCCTTTTCCTGGAACAGAATCACTGTGCAACGCCAAACTGAATTAAAATAAAAGAGCACTACAGAATATAATTTCTGCTGCAGACTGAAGATATTTTTATGGCATGGCATGCTACTGGAATAGAGCAGTAGTCATCAACCACTGTTTAGAGCATGCAGCACACTTTGTGTTCTAGAAGTCAGGAAGATCTATAGAGAGTACACATAGTCAAAGAAGATAGCATCACCATAAAACTGTGATTTTATTATAATTACAAATAGCTATGGCCAAAAAAACCCTCTATATCTGTTAAAGGACTGATTTTCGGAAAGAAAAAGAAATAAACTGGCTACAGAGCACATGAACTCTGAATATTAGAGGCCTAAGATGGGGTATTAAAAACTGCAAATACAGAGCAATGCATGTTCTGTGAAACTAAAAATGCTAGAGGAGGCATAAAGTGGTACTCCAAGAAGTTATATATTATCCTGTGATTTGTTCAGGTAGAGTGGATATTTGGCATTTTCTTTGTAAATGGACTTGAAACTATTTGTGGCTCAGCTTAATAAAACCTAGGCTGATGAAAATTATAGTTTATGGTGTCCTCTGTTTTACATGAAGGTGATTGTATTCTTTGCTGCATTCACATTGAATTATATACAAGTCTAATACAATTCAGACACAAAAGGTGACACGTGTCTCACTTAATTTTACATGCCCACAAAGCAGAAGTCTACATCTGATCTGGTTGTCTGGCCTCCTTTATGACCGTAGAGACAACAGAGAATCTGGAGGTGCTTCTAGAGAATGATTCATCTGCTCTATGTCAGACATTTATTTGAGGAGAGATGAATTATGCTCTGGGAGCACCCATTTCTTCTTGACTATGGAGTTAGACAACGAGATCAGATGGAGATGTCTATCCTATACTAGCCTAAGACCAAACAAAACAAACCCTGTGTGAGGTGACAGAAATTAACACCATGTGCACCCCAGCCATGGCACACATCCAAATAACTTCTGCTCTGCAGCTCTAACACACCTGCTTGCATAGTCAGCTGGGGCTCTGCTTCCCCTAGCACCAGTGGCAAAGTTTCCTCACTTCCCATTGTAGGTTTCAAATGCAAAACCTCACAGCCATCAATGACCATAAACTGCTGACTTGAGAAGGTCCTGCCCCCTCCTGAGGTGTTTCCTTCCAGGGATTCTGAGACTGGATCCCTTCCAGCCTACGTGGCTGGTGATGGTGACGGTTAAAGTGTTGCGGGTACTTCACAGTGCTTTTGGGTTGCCACAATTTTCTGAGTTATTCACTAGCCCAAATTGTCCCATATTGAGTAGCTGTCACTATCCTGTAACAGCATTTGTAACGTGTTTTGATGGAACAGGATTTTGGAAAGCTCTGTGGGCAACTGTAAATAAAATAACAAACAAAACAGAATTTGGCTGCCTGACTTTTCAAAATATCCTGCTAACACATCTGAAATATTGTCTCTTGCACAGCCCTGCTCCTCAGAGAGATCCAAAAATGAGTTCATTTTCATACTTGGTGTGTACTTTTGCTGCTTGAGATATTTCTTTCTGCTTCTCATTAATGCACTTTTCAATCCCACAGGGAGAGTGCTAGGTAAAGTGACCAAGAAAAGCTTTCTTGATGCTCTTCCCAACTTCATGAAATATTAATGCTTATTGTATTTGAGCCTTTTGTTTATTTAATATTTGCCCAGGGACAGTATAAGCTGTCCACATTGCTTTCCATCAGAATTACTAATGTAGGAAAAGGGAACACTATAACTTAATACCTGCCTTATTAATATTTTTCATACAACAAGACAAACAGAAATAGTCCAGTCTTGTTACAGATCATTCTTGCTTATATGTGCATTGAAGACGAAAGGATGAATGTTGTTCAATACATGTTTTCTTTCTGTGGCTACTGGAATCTGTGGATAATTTTTTAAAGATAAATGCTGGAGTCAGGTGCCTGTGGTGAAAGGGCTGAAATATCTTTCTGAGTACATGGTCCTTCGTCCATGTGGTAGAGCAAGTAGGAGAATACTCCATGGTCTTCTGGCTCCTTAAGCATCTTTACCATGTGTGCTATCAGAGACAGTGTGGTGAAGATGAAAAATGTCAATAAAATCAGACTCCTGGAAATGCTGCTGGCCTCCTGGAAGAGTTGATATCTGCACTTTTTCCTGCCTACACTGGCACTAGCAATGAGTGATTCACAAGTTCATGTTCAATTGATTTAACTCATGGCAGGAAAAAACCTTATCCCTTCTCTATTGAAGGGAGATCCTGTTTCTAAGGGGAGCATCATAGAAAATACAAGGCCAAGGAAAGGATGCTGTCATGGACTGGACACTTATACTTTCATCAAATACCCCTCGTGGGTGAGGATAGGGAAAGAGATGCATGAGAGCAATGGGTGGCAATTAAACTGCTTGATTTTTGGAAATCTTGCCTTTTCTGGAGATTACTTCAACTCTTTGAAGCAATTGGAAGTAATGATCTTCAGTACTTTTGGCACTGAAAAGCCAGTTCAACTTATCCTGAAGCCAACATTACAGTTGCTGACTCTAAGAGGATATACTGTCTTTTACTACCTTTCATCCCAGTGTTATGCACATCCTGATCTACTGCACTTGGAAAAAGGTCCGTCATAAAAGAAAGCTTTAGAATCAATTTTGAGTGAATGCAATGGCAGAGATTCCCAGCCCTGATAAATTCTTACCCCCAATCATACTTCTAGGCAAGAGCTTTTTTTAATATATATAAAACTTTGAAACATCCCATGCTTTGGGTGTTGTAATATTGGTGTTATTATTAGTAATAACAACAACAATAGTAGAGTAATACTGTCTGAGCTAAATATGTCACTGTGATTGAGGCTTTTTATTATTTTATGATATAAATTTGTATATAGTCCTCAGCTGTTTTCCCCAACTAGATGCTGAGCTTGAATATGAGTACCAGTAAACTTGCACAGTTTCTCCAGCTGCCTTGGCAAAAATATTACCTGTGGGAGCCAATGAAACATTTATTACACATTGCTCCTCCTGTGCCCATGATGACATTTCTTCAAATGTGGCTGTGCAGAGATTGAAGATATACTTACTAGTTTAGTTTGTCACAGTATTATTATAGATTAGATTATCTTGTGCTACTTGAAGTGGGATAGAATCTGGTAATGTTTAATTCTTGTAAATTGGTGCATAGTGTATGGTTCCATTTCCACTGCTGGCTGGAGCTGGGTCTCTCTGTCTTGTCTGTGTCTCTCTAGCATACTGTGCATGGCCTGGGACCCACAGGCTTAGTTAAGAGAAGCAACAGGGGTTTTCAGGGATAAAAAGAAAGTTTACAGAATGTGGAAAAAGGGGCTGGCTACTTATGAAGAATTTAGGAAGAGAGCTAGGTTATGCAGGAAAAAAATCAGGGAAAGAA